>JAWNNJ010000172.1:0-600000 GCA_035045125.1 Hypselothyrea guttata
TACAAACTTTGCACTGTTTAACTATTTTTTCTATTTTATTCTTCATTTTAGGGAAATAGAATTTTTCGGACAAATGTATTTTGTTTTCCAGAGCATTTCTGTGTGCTCTGTTATGAACTTTAAGGATTTCCTCTTCTTGAGTTGCCTCATTAGTGAGGTCCATAACTCTAGATTGGGAGAAACGGACTTTCACGCTATTAAAATGAACTGGATATATTAATTGGATTTTTCCCATTATATCTTCGGGAGCTTGTATTCCATTTACAACCGATGGGTTTAGGTATCGTCGAAGTATGTCTATTAGTTCGTCCGTGTCATAGTCTCGTCGATATACATCATGTCGGTGAAACGTCGGGAATGGTATACTGAATTGATAGTTATTTTCTTCTGATTTGTGAATAAGTATTTGGTTTTTAAAGACATTTATGGGAGCTTCCATACTGGGGATAAGGTTATGCCCTGAACTTTCGTCACTATGTTGTGTAGTGACGGAGTTTACTTGACTTGGAAGTGCGATGCGAGAAAGTGCATCTGCTACGATATTATCTTTACCTGGTTTGTAAAGTAATTCATGGTCGTATTCTTCCAAGTGCGTTTTCCATCTTTTTATCCTGGCATTACCATTCCAGCTGCTCAATGAATGAGTGAGTGGCTGGTGGTCAGTGAAAATTTTCACTTTTGCCTTACCGTAAAGGTAATTTCGGAATTTCTCTAAAGCCCAAATTATGGCTAACATTTCTCTTTCGTTAGTTGCATAATTTTCTTCGGCCTCACTAAGAGTACGAGAAATGAATGAAATGGGTTGATTGTTTTGTGAGAGAACTGCACCAATTGCATGGTTTGAAGCATCTGTAGTAAGATGGAATTCTTTCTTAAAATCGGGGAAACTTAATATCACTTCTTCGGATATTAATGAATTTTTTACTTTTCGAAAAGCATCTAGGGCATCTTGGTTTAAATTAACTTTTTTGGTAACAGCCGCTTTCTTACTAACATGGCCGTCTTCGCCTCTTAACATTACAGTTAATGGTTTTGAGAGTTGGGCGTAATTTCTTACGAATCTGCGATAATATCCTGCAAGACCTAAGAATGATCTTAGCTCTCTAATTGTCCTCGGAAGAGGATAGTTGGCTATTGCCGACACTTTTTCAGGATTTGTTTCTATACCTTTATCGGAAATAACAAAACCTAGAAATTCGACTTTCTTTTTGAGAAATTCGCATTTATCAAGTTGGCACTTAATGTTTGCGTTAAATAGTGTATTAAATACAGTTTTTAGGTTTTCTATGTGAGAGTTTTCGTCTCGACTGAAAATAATTATGTCGTCGATATATATATAACAAATTTTCCCTATGTGTTCACGGAGGATGTCATCTAATGCTCGTTGGAAAATTGATGGAGCATTTTTTAGTCCGAAGGGGAGACGTGTGAACTCATATTTGGCATTATTTATTGAGAATGCAGTTTTCTCTATATCTGCCGGTTCCAGTTTTATTTGATGGAACCCGCTTTTCAAATCAAGAACGGAAAAAAGCTTATTATTGCCCAATTGAGCAAGCACTTCATTTATATCTGGAATTGGATATTTATCTGCGATTGTTTCTTTATTCAACTTCCTATAATCTATTACCATTCTATATTTTTTTTCTTTGGAAGCGTCCAGCTTCTTGGGTACAATCCACACAGGTGAATTGTACGGAGACCGAGATGGTCTGATAATGCCGTCTTCTAATAGTTGTGTGATTTGTTTGTCGACTTCGTCCTTAAGAGACATGGGGTATTGATAGAACTTTGAGTATACCGGTGTTTCGTTTCTTGTCCGTATTTCTGCAGTTACTTTAGTCACGTAAGTCAATTTTTCGTCTGGTTGGGCAAATAGTTTAGTATATTGTCTGAGTAATAAGTTCAAGTCAGTTTTTTGTGGGTCGGTTAAATGTCCTAGGCGGGGATTTATATTGTTGACGGCGTCTATTTTCTTCTCTTTTATGAGAATTTTTTGTTTGTTCTTTATTATCATGAAATTTTGATTGGTATGGATTACCGCTTGAAGTTCTTTTAAACTATCATTGCCGAGAATAGCATCGAAAGTTTTCAAAGAACTTAAAAGAAAGAATTTGATAGGGACATCTTGAATGTTAAACAAATTTGCTAATTTATGGTGGGTAATTCTAATATTACCCCCAACAGAGATTGCTTCAAAGGAATGCTCGTTACGGATAGGGTTCGTAACAAGACTTGGCTTAATGTAGTTCCTGTTAGATCCCGTGTCTATGAGGATCTTAAGAGTTCTACCGGCTCCAGCCTTTACCTCGAAATAGGGTAAGGAGGAGCGATTTACTCTAAAAAATTAATGTCGGTATAGGTTTCTTCTTCCGCTTCTGTCTCATACGTATAGTCATACTGATTTTGATAATCATCTAGGGTCAGTCCGTAGTCTTCCGTTTCTATTTGAGTTTCTATAGTCTGATCATACTCCTGTTCGGTCTTGTCGGTCATATCGTTGTTTGTATTTGTTGCGTTGTTTGTCTCCGTACTTTCAATGTTGAAAGTTCGTTGTCTTTTGTCACCCTGTGGTATAGGGTTTGCTGGCCTTTTGCCGAGGTCGTAGTTTGGTCTATTCATATAGTTTATTTGTTTTGTCCGAACACTGGAATCCACGTCCATTGGTTCCGGACGTGGCAGCGGTTTAGGCGCCATAGGGCGAGGAGGTGCAAAATAGGTTGGTTGTTGTACATATGGTTGTTGTCCGTATATTGGTCGTGGCAATGGGTTATAAAAATTCATGCTTTGCATCGGTTTTGGATGTCCCGATGGTATATTGGTTCTAGTTGGTAAATAGGGACGGGGTTGAGGTTGGCTATTGCCAACGAATATGGACCTTGGCATTGGTATGGGCTTTTGGGTATTTGGTCTGAAACTTATTGGCTGTGATTTAGCCATCGCATGTTGCGATCGATAGGTCTGGTTTTCGATCTTCAGACATAGATGAAGGGCCTGAGGTAAATCCTCTGGCTCCTTCATGCCGAGAAGGCGGGGAAGGTCTCCTCTGAGACCCCGAATGAACGTATCAAGGGCTTTATCCCTATATAATTTTGTCATTAATTGTTCAGACTCTTGAGAAAGCTCCATGCACCCGACTTTGTTTAGTAGAAGGGACAAGTGCTTGAAGACTATTTGGTGGAAGTCCTCCACAGTCTGATACATGCCTTGCACTAGGGTCGTCAATTGGTACTCTAGGGTACTCAAATCGCGCTTATCTGCATAGTGCATGGTAAGGCACTTAGATATTGCGTTCCAGTCTAATGGTACGTTATATGATTCTAGGGCAGTGTCCGCGTTTCCGACAATTTTATTGCGGATGGTATGTAATATACCGAAGTACTTAGCGGTGCCCTGCAATGCCGTATAATTCTCTATTATCCTGTCTACTCCCTTTTTCCAGGAGCTAAATTCCATACGATTGCCAGAAAAATCTCGTATGCCTTTTACTACATCTGGAACTCTGTCCAGGTCATTTAGGTTGCCCCGGTGTTCGGGCTGTATAACTTGGTTTGGTACGTTAAGAAAATCATGGTGTGGGTTGTTAAGCTCCCTAATTATTCGTGGGACTTGTGCGTTTATAGCGTCTGTCACTATACGCGAAATCTGAGAATTTAATTCTTCGGGATTCATGTTTCTACGTTGTTCTACTGATTCTATGGGGTTTAAGTGGAGTCGCGGTGGTCTGATGAGATTACTAGCATTTGCCATTAAAAAAAATCGTGAGTCAGGAGATTATTTTAGTTTTAAGATCTTGTTTTATTGTTGTTTTATGCCACCACTATTAACAAATTTAAGTATGTGTATTGTGTGGATACTTGTATTCTGAGCAAGTTTAAAATGTGTGTTGTGTGGATAATAGTGTATTATTATAGTATGTATTGTGTGGGTAATTGTGTATTGATTGAGGTTTCAAAAGAATTTGCAGTATGGTTTCAGGAATATAGGTTAGGTTAGGTTAGAACGGCTGGTGGAAAACTAATTCCACCCCACTTAGGCCACATGAGGCCCGTTGTGATACCGTGGGCATGATCCTTCCTACTTGGGAGAAGACTAGCGAAACCATCCAGTGGCTTGGATAAATTTAGCAAGTTGTCTGGGCGTTATGCTAGAGAGGTCTGAGATGTCTTTGAGAAAATACGATCCCAGAAAACGATGTCTGCTCCTGCATAGAGCTGGGCATGTACAAAAGAAGTGTGAGGCAGTTTCTTCCTCATCTTCATCGCCACAGCTTCTGCAGAAGTCGTTGAAGTTAAGACGGAGTCGTGCCGCATGAGAGCCTACTGTCCAGTGTCCAGTGATAGCACGGATTACTTGGGAGCAATTCGTTCTATTCAGACGGCACAGTTCGAAGGATCGCTTCCTACAACGAGTAGGCCAGGTTTCAGGAATATAAGAATTTTGAAATTTTAGTATTATTGTAAATAAAATTTTTTTTTTTTTTTATTTAATTTTATTTTTTATTTTTAAGTTTGTTTTGTATGGAAACCAGAGGCTGGTTTTTTCCTTCTATCTTGGAGGGTCCGGGGGAATCGCAAGATTGGAATGTTTATACTACAATATGGTTTGTAGTTCAGTAATTAGTTATGCTTTTACAGTGTTGTTATACTTTTTATTTTATTTTATTATTGTCACTTTGTTTAATTTTCGAATTTTAGATCTGCAAATTTTTTATTCACTTCACTTTCTTAAATTAATATTTGAAATTTTCCGATTTTGATTCTTGATTTATTAATTTTTTCTTTGTAATATATTTTGTGTAGTGTTCCTTTCTTATTTAACTAATTGTATTCTAGCTTACAGTAATATTATCCGTATGGCCATCCTTTTCCCTGGTCGTCTGGATGCAGTCCGTTTTGGTGACGTGTTACGCCTACTAAGGATCCTGGAATCGACACTTCTCTGGGAATGGTTCTGGGGACACACCCTTCAGAATTCTGATCCAACGGTGGGCAGTTAACGTCCTGCCTTAGTGAAGATCACTTAAGTTCAATCACTAATGTTTTTTGCACTTTGGGGCCACTGGTTAGTGGGAGTCTGTCCCTTTAGCACTTTTTCCCGGAACACAGCGAATAACGTTTGCGACTTATAAATTTAATTACGTCGCCGCGTCGCGTTTTACTTGAGGATTACTCGTTGTTTCGCTGCTCGGGCGCCAGTTAATTTTCTGATTATTACTTTGTATAAAAAAATAACAACACAATTAACGAATTTGGTTTTATACGGTGTTTATTCACTGATCGTAAAATGTAGACTTATAATTAATAATGCGCTATCTAAGTCCCTAAGCTGTGTCTTGAGTTGTAATCGACGTCGGTAGCGACGTCGGCAGCGATGCGGCGTTGGCAGCGTTGGCAGCGTTGTGCAATGCTCTGATTGCAATTCCAGCTAATTCGCTGGCCTGTGGGAACGGATGTGCAGTCGCCAAATATTCTGCTGAGCTTGGTAGCATTGGGTTGGCGCGTGCAGGAAACTGTGCAGACGCTGACCCCAGTGGTTTTAGTTATTGTTGTTTTAGGTATTTTATTTTGTTATTTAATTATTTTTATTGTTTTGAATATTTAAGGTGTTAACCAGAGAACTGCAAGGGTGTCACTTTTTGCCACTTTGTTCACACCCATTGAATTTTGTGTGCGGGTGCCACTCAGCACCCGGTAAGCAAAGCACAGGCACACACTTATAAAATACTATGTGTGTGCGGAGAGTGCCGGCAATATCGCGCATTTGCTCATATTTTCGACATTCATTATTGTATACATACAGGCAGGCTACTTTTAGCGACGCGCGCCGGTCGCACTTATGCACTAAACGAATGTGGGAATAGGGAGTATAAGTAAAAGTAGGTATACGCATGAGGGAGAGAGAGAGCGTGAGAGAGCGTTGCATAGAAAAGCAAGCACAAGTGTATATACGCAGTGCGTAGAAACAGGAGAGACACATTATCGGCGGCTCATTAGAATTCTAATTAGAGATGAGTGCTTGTTCGTGTTTAGTTTTACGTTATACATAATATGCACTGAAGCAACAAAAATTATTAAATTTTGTGTTATTATTTGAAATTGTTTTTTTATAAGTTACAATTAATATGCACTGAAGCAAAAAAAATTATGTTAATTTTGTTTTTATTTGAAATTGTTTAGTTTTAAGTTACAAATAATATGCACTGAAGCAAATAAATTATATATTTTATGTTGAATTTTATTTTGTGTCATGGTTTTATTTTGAAGAGTATGGTAAGCACAAAATAAATATTTCTTTGTTATAGTGTTTAGTCCAAAAAATGGCCAAATTTGTGGCTATTAGCATTTGCCAGCTCTAAAAGTGGCTAGATCTAGCCATAAAGTTGCTAAGGTGCCAGCACTGTCCCGGACAACGACGCACATTTGCTTTTGGCAAGCGAAGGCAAGCACAAAGGAAAATACGACATAAGCGAAGGTTCGCACAAAGCAAGGCGAAAGAAATCACCCAAAATACCCATCCTTAGTGCGAAGAGCAACGTAAGTCACACGCACATAAGCAAATAACTACCTGCGCAGTTTTGTACGATGAGTGACTTACACTCAGTTGTCTTATACTTATAGACACCCGGGTGTCTACAGCACCCAATATTTTGCGGGTGCACCTTAAGTGCCAGTGGCTTGGTGCAGTTCTCTGGTGTTAACTTACATGCACACATACATATATGGTATTCGTCTATTCTACATGTATGTGTGTTTCTGTTTATACATACATACACTGGCTGGGCGCGTGCGAAGCAATACATGCAGTATTGAGTAGCTTATATCTCCTATGTTTATTAACCGATTTCAATGCGCTTTTCAGGATAGTTAGATATAATAGAAGAAAGTATTTATACCAAATAACAAAAATTAACATTCTATGTTTAATATTACGCTTGTTTTTGAACTTTTAAGTTCAACTATTGTGTAGCTTATATCTCCTGTGTTTATCAACCGATTTTAATGCGCTTTTCAGACTAGTTAAATATAATATAAGAGAGCTTATGTTTCAAATAACAACCTTCTATGATTAATATTACGGTTGTTATTCAACTTTTTGTGTTAAAAAATCGAGGTTATGTGGGTTTTATTGATTTTTGGGCGTAAAGGGGGCGTGGCATCAACGATTTGAAATAAACTTGATCTGCGTACGTTATTTATCTACCAAACACGCCAAAAATGACAGCTCTAGCTTTTGTAGTTTCCGAAATCGACGCGTTCATACAGACGCCCAGACAGACAGACAGACAGGGCTAAATCGACTCAGCTCGTCTCCCTGATCAAGAATATATATAGTTTGTGGGGTCTGCCACGCCTCCTTCTGCCTGTTACATACATTCGCACAAAGTTATTAACCCTGTTTCTCCCATTTTCAATGGGTACAGGGTATAAAAAGAAAGATTATTAATATTGCTGCTAAGCGAATGAACAAAGCGAATGCCCAACGTCCAGAATCTAAATTCAAGATTCCTAAATATTATATCAAAATTGTAAGCAAAGGCAAATCAATCAAATTCTCAGCAGCCAACACACACACACACACAAGCACACTTTCACACAAGTCACACATACAGGCATGCATATGTAAAAAGCAAAACAGAAAACATTTGCAGCGAGCGCTCACAGGCCTTGCTTTCAGTGCTGATCGCCTGGTGTCAATCCAAGAGGGAGCTCTCTCTGGATAGTGCGGCGGAATCCCTAAACATTTAGTATGGCCATTTTATTTAAATTTCAGCAAATTGTATTGCAAATTATTGCAAATGCCCAATTTTAGATTCAAGTCAAATCATTCAAATTCACACTCAAGCACTTCCACACAAGCCACACATACATGCGTGCATACGTATGTGAGCACACGACAGCAGAAAAGCAAAACAAAAAACATTTACAGCGAGCGTACACAGGCCTTGCTTTCATGATGATAGCCTGGTGTAAATCGTCGAAGAGCTCACTCTGGATGTCTCCGTTAAATAACATTCTGTTAAATAACACGATCCGATCCGGGTTGAAACATTTCCATCGATAACGACGACAGGAGGCTGGACAATTCCACTCTTGTTTTAGTTACTCTATGAGCAAAAATATTACAAAAAATATCAAAAATATATCGTAACAATAATTTTAACGGAAATATCGATTTATTGATATTTTGATATAATCCAAATTTTTTTCTAACATCAGGTTCTCCAAATGGGAATGCCATTGCCTTTGTTTGCTTATTTTTTTAATTTACGTATTTTTGACAAAAAACACAGAAAAACAAAAAAGTTGGTGATATTTTAGGCAAATAAATTTCAAACGTTAAATCGTCGTCACACAAGACACGGAGCAGCCTCAACCCACTTTGTAACCGACTTAACAACGCCGGCAATGCAGAGCATTACTACAATAACACCAATTACTCTTTCCTAGGTACGTTTCAAATTGCATTTTCTCTCCCAATACGTGTTCTGTCTTTAAATGAATTAACATAACATAAATATCAATATGATAACGCTGGTCATTCGATTCGATTTCGATTTCCCAGACGCTGTACGATCAGTCTACGTGTTGCGCTGCTGCCAGTAACAGGTCTCAGCTCCTCTGTTTAGTTACTATTCATACCGATAACAGGTAAGAAGGATATAACAATGTCATGCAGGATTTGCATTTTAAAATTGTAATCCGTTTGATCGCAGTGTATTTCTTCTTATCAGTAGTGCGCTGACCATTACAGATTGATAAACATTGCTGTTGTGATTATGTTAATGTCGATAATGTGTATGGGACAAAGTCTAACATTTAAGCAGTTTACAAACTTATTGCGAAATCTGAATGAATTAGTTAACCTAGGCAAAAACCAGTATAGACGCCACGGATCAGTTGGGCTTAAGACTACAGTCGGACGCTTCCGACACTGTATGGCAATTTATTAGTCCTGATTTTACACATTTCACGAGTATAGAAAGGGATACTTGGACACATTTTATTGATTATTTAAATTTTATGAATATCGTACTTTACACAGAATCTGCTCGGACTTCGACATGTCCACCGTTGACAGGAAGATGGAAACTCCGTCTATAGAACGTAAGGCAAATCCAGTTAAATCGTTCATCACTGGTGGATTTGGCGGCATTTGCAACGTGCTCTCAGGCCACCCCTTGGACACCATTAAAGTAGGTTGCATGCATTTTAATGGTTGTAGAAAATGGCTTTAATTTTGGTAAATCTAGGTGCGTCTGCAGACCATGCCACGCCCAGCACCTGGTCAGAAGCCGCTTTACAGCGGCACCTTTGACTGCGCTGCCAAGACGATACGACACGAAGGCATCAAAGGCCTATATAAGGGCATGTCTGCCCCACTGACGGGCGTTGCACCAATCTTTGCCATGTGCTTTGCCGGTTATGCTGTTGGCAAGAGACTGCAGCAGACTGGGGAGGATGCCAAGCTCAGTTATCCGCAAATTTTTGTTGCGGGCTCGTTTTCCGGGCTTTTCTCAACCTTTATTATGGCTCCTGGTGAACGCATCAAAGTCCTGTTGCAAACCCAGGGCACAACGCCTGGCGGCGAAAAGAAATACAACGGCATGATTGACTGTGCCAGGAAATTGTACAAGGAAGGTGGTTTACGCAGTGTCTTCAAGGGCAGCTGTGCCACAATGCTCAGGGGTAAGTGAAGCAACAGGCGAATGTCAAAATAGCCAGATAAACAGATTAGTTTTTAATGTAGGTCTTCGAGTTTTTAAATTTTTTAATTAAATTTAATTATACTTATGATTTCATTTAAATCTAAACTAATAAGCGGTGCACTGTTTATTAAACATCATTTGTTATTTGCTCAACCTCCATTCGGGTTAACGATGAGGTGCTATTTACACTTTTGTGCGTGAGCAAGGATTCCAAGCTGTTCCCTTCCTTTAATTGCAAGAATTCGTGTTGCTTCTTTGAAGTGTTCCGCTGGTGCTGCTTTTTGAAGTTTTCCGACTTCTGCTGTCTTAGAAGTTGAATTTTGCGCCAATGTGGCAGGCCTTGCGTAGATGTTGCCCTGAGGATTGGCATAGCTCCACAGTGCAACTGTTTGCGCATAACATAATAGACACTTCGTCCGTTGTAGTTGTCGCATCGTGGTACTAGACTTTTGTCCGTCTCGTAGTTGACAACTGAACGGCAATATATATCACGGTCATGGATGTCGTTGATGCAACGCCTTACGCTTGGCATGCGCACAGCATTTGTCAGACGTGGCACCCAGTTGAGCATATCGCAACTGCATTGCCATGGATTCTTATCGAGGCGTGCTGCACGCAAACTCCCGTGTTGGAAGAAATTTATAGGCAATGTCTGCAGCTTATTTCCTTGCAACTGCACCATCTCCAGCTCCTGCTGATCGTCCAGAAGGCCATTGGGAACATGTGTCAAATTGTTGTGCGCCAAGTTGAGTAGCTGAAGATGTTTGACTCCCATTAGAGCGTCCATGGATAGCTCCATAATACCGCAGTAGCTCAGGTCCAATTCGCGTAGCTTCTCCATACCAGCGAACGCATCAAACTGAACGCTTCCAATGCTACCACGCAACGTCATCTGTTCCACAGATACCAGACCCTATAAAAAAGAAATGTTTTTCATAGATACAGCTTTGACTCTAGACGCAGAGATTACCTTAAAAACACCTTGCTCGAGGCTGATGGTAGTCACATTGTTCAGGATTAGACTTCTCAGTTTGTGTAAGGAATCAAACTGACCATAACTGTTCCAGCTGCGCAACTCCAAGGCGGCTAGATTGCTACCCAACTGCAGTTCCCGAGTATCGTTCATCACCCAGAAGGTAGCTGGTAATACGTATTTTATGGGATTTTGTGTCAGATCGGCATTTTGAAGGCGTGGAAGTGGAGGGAAACTCGATTCACCTAAACGCTCTAGACGATTGTCGGAGAGGCTTAGTATTTGTAGCTCTAATAGACCTGCCAGTCCCAAATAATAAAGTCGTCCCACTGAATTGTGGGCCAGCGAAAGGCTTTTCAAATGTGGTGCCCCCGAGAAGGCGAATGGCTGCAGATCTTCAATGCCATTTCGCTCCAAACTCAAATGACGTAATTGGAGAAGTCCATCAAACATCTGCCAATGCAACTGGTTCAGTTGGCAGTTGTGAATCCGCAGAACCTCGAGCCGCTGCCAGCCATAAAAACTTGGCATTCGTGTTTGCTTTAGTCTCTCCACGTGTTGCTCATAGCTCATAATCTCAACAGTTTCATCCATCTTAGCCTCGAACTGCAACGGATATATGGGCCTAAACTCATCCCCAGCCATCACCACATCACTTGGTGGTTTGTAGTCGTAATCGTCACTCGGTAACTTGGAGTATTTTGGACGCTGGAGGCGGTCGCTTGCCTGTAACTGAATTCCCTCGAAGTTGACATGTAGCAAGAACTCGAGGGGTTCATCAATGATCAATGTTGTGGCCTCCCTGGTGCCCCGAATTTCTAGGGTGCTCAGTTGGTTGAGTGCACGCAGACTGCTAGTATTCACTGTAATTAAAATTTATGAGATATTCTTATTTTTCTACGACGTCACGTTCTAATTGTCGGAATATGTATTTAGTTCAGAGTTAGCTATACATTTTGGTTTATCAAATGTTTACCAGCCGTTGATAAAATTAAGATAAATGTGGAAATGTATAACTCTTCACCTTAAGCAATCAGTGTTTAAACAAGACACTCTTTTGAACATCTGGAATCTTACTTGTAAGCGGACTGTCCACATTGCCTGTGTGCAATAAAATTAACGCTTCTAAATCGATTGGTAGAGCTTCAAACAAGGACACAGTCTGAGCAGTCTTCTGCAGCAAGCAAGTGGCCAATTTGAGGTGTGTGGGCATCTGGATTCCAAAATCAGCAGTGTCGTCTACGGAGCTATCATCCATCGACATCATGTGATTTACCCATCGTGCAATCGGCAACTCCCGGAAAGCGCCGTATTGACAGACGCAGCTCGGAGGACAATTAAGGACATCCAGCTCCACCTGAATGGCATCTTCTGTGTGTGTCATTGCTGTTTGCAGCTGGCATTTCTGTTCGTTTTTGTGTAGGTGTGTTATTTTATGTGTGCATTTATGCTGAGGTCACTCACTAGCAACAGAACGATCAGCAACATTTTTAGTTTTCTTATCGGTATCAGCAGCATCATCAACACTGGCGTTTATTGTCCGACCTTTGAAGTTTCTTTCGAGTTTTATCTTTGTGTGTACAAGCAGGCACGCTTGCTTCAAGTTCCATTCATACACTGAAATTCCGACCCATCGCTGCTATTCAACTGAAAACGAAATCAAAACTTAATGGTATACATGATTTCGAATTCGCCTCGTTATTGCTTTTGTTTCGTTCGTTTCTCAGTTGAAGGAAATGGAATTTCTGATAGTCACATCCTGACACGATAAGACCATAATACTGTGCATTATATTAACCCACACACAATGGTCCGCCCCATACGGCAAAAAACAAAAAACCGAAATCAAAAATTTTAGAGAGAGTAATAATAACTTTGTGCGAATGTATGTAACAGGTAGAAGGAGGCGTGGCAGACCCCACAAACTATATATATTCTTGATCAGGGAGACGAGCTGAGTCGATTTAGCCTTGTCTGTCTGTCTGTCTGTCTGTATGAACGCGTCGATTTCGGAAACTACAAAAGCTAGAGCTGCCAATTTTGACATGTAGGTAGATAAATAACGTACGCAGATCAAGTTTATTTCAAAACTTTGAATGCCACGCCCCTGCCGCCCATAATGAATGATATAAAATACATTCGCCTATTTAAGAGACACTAAGCTATTTACATAAATTCTGTTTTCAGTAGTTGGTAGGTCTATATCATACGCAGATGAGGCTTTTTTCATATTTTGGATGCCACGCCCCTTTTACGCCTTAATCGAAAAAATCGAATAACAAGCGAAATATTGAACGTAGAATGTTGTTATTTGGAACATATACTCTCTTTCATAATATTTAACTATCTTGAAAAGCGCATTGAAATCGGTTGATAAACACAGGAGTTATTAGCGAAACAATTTTGCAGGTGGCAACTCGCCGCCTCTAGCAGCGCGGCCGTTAAAGCTGGAACACATAACAAAGTAAGAAGAAGAGTTGCTGATACGTTTTGTATGGCATTTAAAATATAGGGTACAGGGTATTCTACAGTCGGGCCCGTCCGACTGATCTGCCCCGTCCGACTGATCTGCTCCGTCCAAATTTTTATACCCTGTGCCCATTTGAAAAATGGGAAAAACAGGGTTAATAACTTTGTGCGAATGTATGTAACAGGCAGAAGGAGGCGTGGCAGACCCCACAAACTATATATATTCTTGATCAGGGAGACGAGCTGAGTCGATTTAGCCCTGTCTGTCTGTCTGTCCGTCTGTGTGTTTGTATGAACGCGTCGATTTCGGAAACTATAAGAGCTAGAGCTGTCATTTTTGGTGTGTTTGGTAGATAAATAACGTACGCAGATCAAGTTTATTTCAAATCGTTGATGCCACGCCCCCTTCACGCCCAAAAATCAATAAAACTCATATAACCTCGAATTTTTAACACAAAAAGTTGAATAATAAGTTGAATAATAATAATATTGAACATAGAAGGTTGTTGGTTGGAACATAAGCTCTATTGTATTATATTTAAATATCCTGAAAAGCGCATTGAAATCGGTTAAGAAACACAGGAGATATATGCTTCACAATAGTTAAACTAAAAAGTTCAAAAACAAGCGTAATATTAATCATAGAATTTTGTTATTTGGTATAATCGCTCTTTTTTATTATATTCAACTATTCTGAAAAGCGCATTAAAATCGGTTAATAAACAAAGGAGATATAAGCTACGCAATTGCCAGCGCAGCCAGCAGCGCAGCAGCAGCAGCCGCACCGCAGCGCAGCTGGCGCACGTAATAATGGAAGAAAAAGTACTGCTGATACGCTTAGTGTGACAGATTTATAAAATTGTATATAAAATAAAAGGCACAGGGTATTCTACAGTCGGGCCCGTCCGACTGATCTGTCCCGTCCGACTGATCTGCCCTGTCCAAATTTTTTTTAATTTTAAAGTTAAGTTATCCTGAAATATGAGGCATATATAAAAATGTGCGCCGATCGTTCCTATGGGAGTTATCGGAGCTATTGGATATAGTCGGCCGATGTGGCCAATTTTTTTATGTCAAATTTAAAATATTTAAATAGATTTTTGGTGAAAATTACATAACGATATCTTAACTATAACTATTTATGTCGTTTACTTCCATACAAGCCGGACCACTGTGCTACACTATAATTTATTATAGTATATATGATGCCCGTATTATATTTGAGAAGAAATCAATTGAGACTGGTTTAAAAATAAATGGTAGACTTGGTTCATTGGAGCAACGCCGGTTTTTATTTTTATTGGGTAATGTTATTTAAAATAGGCGTCAGGAAACCTTACGTTTTTTAGACCCTGTACTTTAAAAATGTAATTGGGTCTATTAATTTAGTGCAAATTACAGATGTGTGTAACACCCAAAAGAAGGAGTGGTAAGCCCCACAAAGTATATATATTCTGACTCAGAACGACGAGCTGAGTTGATATAGCCATGTCCGTCTGTCCACATGAACACCTAGATCTCAGCAACTAAAACAGCTAGAGACATCAATTTTCGAGATTCAGGTTGTCCGATGTTGTACGCAGCTTAAGTTTGTTTTATATGTTTAATTTCTCGACCCTTCGCGAATCATAAAAAAAATAATAACTACCTCAAATATCTCGAAAACTATAAGCGTCGCAGCAGCCACAATAATAAAGCTAGAGACCTATAATTTGGCATGTACGTAGTCTATGGTATTCTCTATCAATGATATAAATATTATTGTGATCTGTTTGATGCAGACTTGCAATTTGGCATGCACACAGCCTTTGGCCTTAGCCATCAATGTTGTGAATTACATTACAAACGGAAAAGAAACAACAAAGATGGGGCAGACAGAGCAGACACGGACGGACGACAGCTCGTCGTCCTGATCACAAATATAATAACTTTAATAATAACTTTGGGAGTATGTATGTACCAGGTACAAGACCCCACAAACTATATACTATATAGTCACGCCTCCTTCTGCCTGGTACATACATTCTCCCAAAGTTCTTAACCCTGTTTTTACTCATTATACCCTGTGCCCATTTGAAAAATGGGAAAAACAGGGTTAATAACTTTGTGCGAATGTATGTAACAGGCAGAAGGAGGCGTGGCAGACCCCACAAACTATATATATTCTTGATCAGGGAGACGAGCAGAGTCGATTTAGCCCTGTCTGTCTGTCTGTCTGTCCGTCTGTCTGTCTGTCTGTCTGTTTGGATGAACGCGTCGATCTCAGCAACTACAAAAGCTAGAGATGCCGTTTTGGTTGCTATAGATAGGTAGTTATCTTACACAGATCAAGTTTGTTTCGAAAATTGAAATTCACGCCCCCTTTATGCCCAAAAATAAATAAAACTCACACAACCTCGTGTTTTTGAACATAAAAAGTTGAATAACAAGCCTAATATTAAACAGAGAAAATTGTTATTTGGATCATAAGCTCTCTTGTATTATATTTAACTATCCTGAGCGCATTGAAATCGGTTAAGAAACACAGGAGATATAAGCTTCACAATAGTTGCACTTAAAAGTTCAAAAACAAGCGTAATATTAATCATAGAATGTTGTTATTATTGAATATATACTCTCTTATATTATATTTAACTGTTCTTGAAATCGGTTTATAATATTGCATGTGTCACACCCAAGCGCAACCGCTATACGTGTGGGAATAGCGTGCGAGAGGGATGGCAATACCAAGCATGGCACTTGCACTGTGCATGTGTGAACATATAAAGTTAAATAGCAAGCGTAATATTGAACATAAAATATTGTTATTTGGAACATAAACTCTCTTCTATTATATTTAACTATCTTGAAAAGCGCATTGAAATCGGTTAATAAAAACAAAAAAAAAATAAATTAAATTATATGTAAAATATTTAAATACATTTTTACTGTGTTTGCGAGCGCGCAGCGCGAGCTTTGGCACAGGGTATAAGACAGTCGGGCCCGTCCGACTGATCTGCTCCGCCCATTCTGGTTTTCAATGGGTACATTACAATAGGTATAAATAAGGTGCTTACCAAAATGATAAGACACATTTTTTCTTAACATTAATGTTCGCGTAATTCAATTGTATTTTAAAATTAAAAAAAACTAATAATGCAGAATGAAAGAATAAATCAAGGGCTATAAAAAAGTGGTATTTCGTGGAACTTATAGCATTTCCTGGAAAAGTAACTTGGGTTTAGCATGAGTAGCTTACAAATTCGCATGCTTGCAGCCTTACCAGAATGATAAGACACTGTTAAAAAAAATTGAAATTGGCGCCTGATATTAATTTTTTTTGTGGTTATTATTAATTTTAATTAAAATTTAATTAACCCTAAGTAGTGTGGGTCACTTTACACTGCAGCGGGAGAAGGAAAAAAGATTTATTATTGCTTTTTCGACTTCGGCCATGAATATTAGCCAAATTTGTGTAGAAATTGGAAGCAGTCGGACGGTTATTGTTTTTTTTTTGTTTTAATTCTCAAGAATATGGCATAAAATGTATTTCTAACCGTAAACCGACACCGGGTGAACGTTGGAAAAGTCACATTTAAAAAAAAAAAAACGAGCAAATCGACCGCGTTCTGTTCCCAATTCGATGCAGTTAATGGTCAAAAAGTGTCCCCCAAGACAGATTTGTGTATACTAAATATATCAGGACTAGACATTTACGCCGATGGATTTTTCAGCGGCGGCGGCGAAGCTTTTAGAAAGAATCGGCGCGGCGGCGGCGCCAACGAAGTTTGTAAATTCGTCGGCGGCACAAGCGAAGCCTAAAAATTCGTCGGCGGCGTATGCAGTTATTGAATGTATAGAACATTTTATACCCTGTATATATGTATATTCTTAATCAGAGAGACGAGCTAAGTCAATTTAGCGATGTCCCTCTGTCTGTCCGTCTGTGCAAACGCTGAAATTTTGCAAACAACAAAAGGTAGAGCAGCCGTTTTGGTTGCAGATGAGGTTTATTTCAATTGTTGGATGCCACGCCTCCTTCACGCTCTAATCGATAAAAACCGAATAACAAGCGTAATATTAAACATAGAAGGTTGTTATTCGGAACATACAATCTCATTCATATTATTGCCCTATTGTGTAAATCATCATCATTGAAATCGGTTAATAAACACAGGAGATATATGTATAACGAAACAATATTGCAGGCGTTGCATCGCTCGCCTCTGGGCAGCGTAGCCATTAAAGCTGGCAAATATAAAAAGGAAGAAGAAGAATGGCTGCTACGCTTCGTGTGACAGTTTTATTTTTTTTTTTAATGTATTTTAATAAGTATAGAATCAGTACAGCAATAGAATGTACTATAACAACACATGTATGTATATGAAATGTAGCCAAACCCCATATCACAAAGCATGAGGACTTAATTGTTATAGATTAACCAAGGGTTTTGGCAAATCCTAGACGTTTGAGTCGCCTTAAAGGGCGAGCAGGTAAAAGCCCTCTGGCAAGTCGGCTGCGGTGACAGTTTTATAGAATTATATTTTCATTATAGAACACAGGGTATTCTACAGTCGGGCCCGTCCGGCTGTAGCACCGTTATTACTGGCCAGACCCTTTACTTTCAAAAAGTAAAAAGGGTCTATTAACTTAGTGCAAAGA
Source organism: Hypselothyrea guttata (assembly GCA_035045125.1). Lineage (NCBI taxonomy): Eukaryota > Metazoa > Arthropoda > Insecta > Diptera > Drosophilidae > Hypselothyrea > Hypselothyrea guttata. Next base: position 17,793 of record JAWNNJ010000172.1, read on the forward strand.
GGAAATGTGTGTAACACCCAGAAGGAGGCGTGCCACGCCCCATAAAGTATATATATTCTTGATCAGGACAACAAGCCGAGTCGATATAGCCATGTCCGTCCGTCCGTTTGTCTGTCCATCTGTATGAACACCTAGATCTCAGCAACTATAAGAGCTAAAGACACCACCTTTCCGTATTTAGGTAGTCAGCTAATGCAAGCAGATCAAGTTTGTTTCAAACTTTTGATATCTCGCCTCCTTCATCCGCGAATGTTAAAAAATCTACACCTACCTCAAAAATCTCGAAAACTATAGACGCCCACAGCAGCTACAATAATAAAGCTACAGACTTGCAATTTGGCATGTGCGTAGCCTATGGGATTCTCCACCGTTGCTTTAAATTAAATTATGGTTTAAAATAGAAATAGCGAAGATATGCAATAGACAATGTTTTTCAAAATGAATTTATGTGCAACTGCAGCCACAATATTAGAGCTACAGACTTGTAATTTGGAATGTGAGTAGCCTATTGAATTATCTATCGATCCTGTGAACTACATTACAAACGGAGAAGAAACAGCGAAGTTATGCAGCAGTAAATTGTTTTATAAATGTATGTAAGCGCTACTACAGCCACAGTTTAAAAGCTATAGACTTGGGATTTGGCATGTATGTAGCCTATGGCATTATCCATCAATGCTGTGAATTACATTACGAACGAAGAAGAAACAGCGAAGATAGATCAGACAAAGAAGCCACCTAGATCTTGCAGACTATAAGAGCTAGAAATACCATTTTTGGGCATTTAGGTTCTCCTTTGCAGCAATCATATCAACTTTGTTTGGGTTTTTTGATAACTCCTCTCATTCCTCCGCTAATCGAAAAACCAATTTATCTACAGTTTACAGTTTTAAAGCTTCAGTTTTAAAGCTAAAGATTTGGGATGTGGCATGTACGTAGTCTATGACAATTCCCATCGGTGCTGTGATTTACATTACGATCGGAAAAGAAACAGCGAAAAAAAACACAAAGTACAGGGTCTCCTACAGGTTGCGTCCGACTGTAGCTCCGTCCTTACTGGTTTATAATTAAATTAAAATTAACAAATTTAAACAAATTAACATTCTTATAGTCTCTAATTCATTATCAGATACTACTTATATCTTAAATAGAAAGATAATCGATTTTTGAAGATCATTTGCTGCAAAAAATTTTGAATCTGCGCGAAGCGGGAATTTTGGCTTTTTTCTTAAATTGTGAAAAATTCGTACAAAAATAGGAACAATTTTTGCTTTCAACACCTTCAATTTAAAGCACATACGACTTAAGAACAGAATTGCCAATGCTCTTTAGAACCAGCTAGATCTGGAGTTAAATAAACGGATTTGGCAACAGTGAAATCATTTTTTCGATATTAATACATTTTACCCATATTTTATAATTTTTTTAAGCTGGTTTAAAACGTTTTGCGCCGATGGCGCGCCGATATTTTTAAGATTCGGCGGCGGCGCTCAAAAATGGGCAAAAATCGGCGGCGGCGGCGGCGTATATGTCTAATCAGGACATATTATCAGATGATTTCCTAAAAAAAATAGCACATTTGACACTCTATCACAAAGCATCAAGTATCGATTTAGCACCTAAAAACCTGGCAATAGACCGGGATATGGTAACCACTAATTTACATGTCTGAATTTTATATGTATAAATTGTATTTTTTTTATCAGATAGGTTTTTTTTAACCTGTAACCATTGAAAAAAAGTTGAATCTTGATAATTCAGATGTTTTTCGTCATTATTGACGGAATTTGAGATAGGATCCCCTTTTTTTCTATAGAAGAAATTTCGGCTGCGGTACAGTAATGGTGTGGGGGGCATTAAAAAAGTTTGGAACGTTGATATAGCTCCTGAATGAATAGTTCAGATTAAATTCAGGTGTTAGAGAGTATTCTATTACCATATTTAAGTAAAAATCGGAAAATTTCGTATGTATTCATGCAAAATAATGAGGAAATTCAAGCCATACGGCTTAAAAGGGGCCTTTTTAGCGGATTGCTCCGTTCAATTAATGAATTGCCAGCATGATCCACGGATCTAAATCCATTTAAAAATATTGTGGGAACACTAACTAGACGTGTTTGTAAAGAAAACACAAAGTTTGACAGCATCCATGACAATAAAATCGCAATTTTGAAGGAATGGAGTCAGCTTGAACCAGAGTTGCTGATGACGTTGGTAAATTCCAAGAAAAAAATGATTTTTTATGTTGGAAAATATAGGGGATCCACCATAAATGAATAAATTTATAAACTTATGTAAAATTAAAAATCTATTTTTATATATTTTTGCGTTTAAAGCGCTAAATTTAAAAAGTGTCTTATAATTTTAATATAGTTGCAAAACGCCCTTTTCAGTATTTTGTTAATTAAAATAAAATCAATCGTTTAATTTATAAATAAAACTTATTAAAACAATAAGTTACTTCCAAACTAACAATGTAAATAAACTTTTACGGTCAGATCTACTATAACTTCAAAAATATTTAACTAAAACAAAATGTCTTATCATTTCGTTAAGCACCTTATATATAAATACAATAATAATGAATTCTGAATGTATAAGATCCTTTTTTGCATTTCAATATTTACTATAAAATAACTTTATATTTTCGTCGCTCAAATTTGTTTATAAATATTTTGTCATAACGATGCCTCAGTTTCATTTTCAATTTTTATTTATTTTAAAAGAGTAAAATATTTATGGGTTAAACATAATTCCTTTAGTTACAATGTATTTAATATTTAAATTAACAATTTTTTATTTTTAACATTGATTTCTGTTTGCGCCAGTTCCAATTGATCGATCACCCTGTATTGGGTTTGCAGAAGTAACTGCAGAACAATTGGAACTGGAACACAGCTTACAGAGTCAGCTGCCGGTCCAGCTGAGATGGTTACCAACGTCTCGTCTAAGTGCACAGTCACATTACGACAACTTCTACATATCTACATACATAAATCATCTACATACAATATCACAAATTCTATAATAAACACACATTGAAACATTAAATTTAAACGAACATAAAAAGGTGTTTTTATTGCCCAATTGTGCAAGTGCTAAGGAAAGTGATAAAGTGTTGCTGATAGCCCGCCCTCTACAAAATCAATTTCTATTTTTTAATTAATTAAAACTAAATGCCAAGTATTTCATGGGAGGCATAAGTATTTTGACAATTTTTTTGTTACATCCCAATTAACTACTATGTTTTATAAATCTATTTTAAGCTGGAAATTATTAAAATATATAACCTTCTTCGGGGTCTATGACCTTTTGGAGGCGATTTAAAACTCCATCACCCAAGAATATGACCAAATCCTTTGAAATCCTTTTCCATTTAGATTTAATTAAATATTTGGTCTAATTCGTTGTCCTTATCAAATCGAAAGATTGGTTGCGCTTTATATGTAAGTGTATTACGATTACAAAAACGTTAAAAAAAACTGTTGTATTAGCTTGCAGGAATCGTCCTGTAGCATTATCCTTATAAAAAACGAATCCTGTTTTGATCAATATTTTAGCATAGGGATCGTTTAGGAAGCTAAAATAATGATTTTAATTAGTTTAATTTTAAGTATTGACTAATGCAGTATTATTTAAATATCAGTTCAGTTTCGGCTACCAGCATTTGGAATATGAAGCCTTCAAATATGCAAGCAAATTTGTAAAAGGATATAGAAATATTCAAAATCCAATATCAAAAATAACTTATAAAATGAATGTAAGTCTAGCTTATGTTTCACAGTAGTCTTAGGCTTTTCAAAATATTTTTAGATTTCTAATAAAGTTTGTGTACTTTTGCAGATCTGCCCGCCAATGGCTTGTACTTTTTAGTATATGAGTATATACAGGATGCAGCCAGGTCCCAATCAAAAACTGGTGAAATAAACACAGCCTCTACGATATTTGCAGGAGGCGCTGCCGGTATGGCTTATTGGATTTTGGGCATGCCCGCAGATGTCCTCAAGAGTCGACTTCAATCAGGTTTTTTGCACATTTACAATGCTGAAATTATTCAATGTTATTTAATGTTATTTATTTATTAATTTGAATTTGCAGCTCCCGAGGGTACTTATAAGCACGGTGTACGCAGTGTTTTTAAGGATCTGGTTGCTAAGGACGGTCCTCTTGCTCTGTACCGCGGTGTTACACCTATTATGATACGAGCCTTCCCAGCGAATGCGGCATGTTTCTTTGGCATTGAGTTGGCCAACAAATTCTTTAACATTGTTGCGCCAACTTTTTAAACGGAATGCTTTTAACGGGTTGCAATAATTTAAAACTGTTCACGTTTAGTTCACAAAATGCTGTTTGTTTAAATAAACTTAAAATATGTATGTATTAAAGTACTCCCCTTCTAAACTACATATTTTAAGTTACTTACAATAAATTTGATTTGCGTATGGTATACACCTTTTAAAAACGAAAGCTACTCTAGCTTCAAAGTTGCTGAGATCAACGCGTTCAAACAGACGGACGGACGGACAGTTCTGATCAAGAATATGTATGTATTAGTGTACTCCCCTTCTAAACTACATATTTTAAGTTACTTACAATAAATTTGATTTGCGTATGGTATACACTTTTTAAAAACGAAAGCCACTCTAGCTTCAAAGTTGCTGAGATCGACGCGTTCCAACAGACGGACGGGAACAACAGTCTAAATAATTTTTCTTAACTCATGCCCGCGGCGGGAATTGATGTTTTAGATGAATAAGGTTGTGACACTTATTAGGTTGCCCCAAAAGTAACCGGCGATTTTTTCCTTCTGTCTGTCTGTCTGTCCGTCCGTCTGTATGAACACCTAGATCTCAGCAACTATAAGAGCTAGACACACCATATTCGGGATTTAGGTTCCCCTATTCAGTAAGCGCACGAGTTTGTTTTAGATTTTGGATACCTCCCCCCCTTCCCCCGCAAACCGCAAAAAGCTGCTGTAGCCACAGTTTTAAAGCTATTGATTTGTAATTTGGTATTTAACTAGTTTATGACATTCTCTATGGACGCTGTGAATTTTGTTTCGATCGGATAAGAAACAGCGAACATACATATGCCACAGACAATTTGCCGTACTAGGCAGAGGGGGGGTGGTGTGCCTTGCATACGCGCGTAGCTTAGTGTGTGTGCGCCTGATTGTGTTTGTATGTACATATACTCAAAGTAAAGGGTCTCTTACGGTCGGTTACGTCCGACTGTAGCCTCCGTCCCACTGATCTGCCCCGTCCCTATATTTTAAAATAAAGTAAAAAATTTTTTTTTAATTATAGAATGCACTTTAATTAATTATATATTTGCCATTTTGTTGGATGACCTTTGGCCATATTTTTGGCAACATTACTATTCTAAACTCGCAGAACTTCTGGCCTTTATCTGCGAAAAAGTGAAATAAGTGCGATTTTATAGCCTCTTCTTTGTCGAAATTTTACCATATAAGAAGTTTTCAAAGACAAAATATATGGACGGGGCAGATCAGTGGGAATGAGGCTAGAGTCGCACGTAACCGACCGTAGGAGACCCTTTACTTTGAGTATATGTACATACAAAGTCAATCAGACGCACACATACTAAGCTACCCGCGTATGCAAGGCACACCACCCCCCCTCTGCCTTGTGAGGCAAATTGTCTGTGGCATATGTTCGCTGTTTCTTATCCGATCGAAACAAAATTCACAGCGTCGGTAGAGAATGTCATAAACTAGTTAAATACCAAATTACAAATCAATAGCTTGGAAACTGTGGCTACAGCAGCTTTTTGCGGTTTACGGGGGAAGGGGAAAAGGTATTCAAAATCTAAAACAAACTCGTGCTGCTTACTGATTAGGAGAACCTAAATCCCAAATATGGTGTCTCTAGCTCTTTTAGTTGCTGAGATCTAGGTGTTCATACAGACAGACAGACAGACAGACGGACAGACGGACAGACGGACAGACAGACAGACGGACAGACGGACATGGCTATATCGACTCGGCTTGTCGACCTGATCAAGAATATATATACTTTGTGGGGTCTGCCACGCCTCCTTCTGGGTGTTACACACATTTCCTCTTTGCACTAAACTAATAGACTAAACTAATAGCTAAAAAAAAATGGTAGTCTGACAGTACAATGTCAGTGCTATTAGGTGGATGCATCAAAATTTTTCAGCCAAGCTCTCTCAATTTTTGGCCAGACACCAAAGATTTTTGTATATTTCATTTTGGTGCATGGCATAACGCCCAGTGTCATAGCGCCCACAAGCACAAACAATTGTGTCATTGCGCCCGCGGGCGTTCTGTCACTTTTGAAAGTGTCATATCGCTCGCGGGCGTTATGTCATTTTTCTTGTGGGCCTTATGACACTATGAGAAGTGCATTAACGCCCGAACCTAATAATAATGAAATACCTGGTATAAATAGCCGCCCAGCATAATTTCTTGTGAGAATAGACTGCTCAATAACGCAAGAAGCGCCGCTGGCAAAAATTTTTTTACATAAAAATTTGGACAGACCAGATCAGTCGGACGGGGCAGATCAGTCGGACTGGCCCGACTGTAGAATACCCTGTACCCTATATTTTATATGTCATACAAAACGTATCAGCAATTCTTCTTCGTACTTCGTTTTGTGTGCCAGCTTTAACGGCCGCGCTGCTAGAGGCGGCGAGTTGCCGCCTGCAATATTGTTTCGCTAATAACTCCTGTGTTTATCAACCGATTTCAATGCGCTTTTCAAGATAGTTAAATATAATGAAAGAGAGTATATATTCCAAATAACAACATTCTATGTTCAATATTACGCTTGTTATTTGGTTTTTTTCGATTTAGGCTTAAAAGGGGCGTGGCATCCAAAATTTGAACAAAACCTCATCTGCGTATGATATAGACCTACCAACTACTGAAAACAGAATTAATGTAAATAGCTTAGTGTCTCTTAAATAGGCGAATGTATTATATTTCATTCATTGTGGGCGGCAGGGGCGTTGCATTCAAGATTTGAATAAACTTGACCTGCGTACGTTATTTATCTACCTACATGTCAAAATTGGCAGCTCTAGCTTTTGTAGTTTCCGAAATCGACGCGTTCATACAGACGGACAGACAGACAGACAAGGCTAAATCGACTCAGCTCGTCTCCCTGATTAAGAATATATATAGTTTGTGGGGTCTTGGGCTGAGCTATTTTAATGCAACTCTGAAGTTGTCCCTAAATTTAGCTTTTTTCTGTCCAAAAAAAGCTTAAATTTTCATTGGAAAATTTTACTTAGCTCGTATATCCGATTTCCCGAATAAACTTGAGCATCTTTATCGGCCTAGGATCATCAACTATATCAATTTGTACATAAACACATAGATATTCTTTTGTGGCTTTTAACGTTTTTTATTCTCGAGTAGAAAACAAACTCCTCATTTTCTGGCAACTCATTAAATTTACTCGGGCTTCTTGGCCTTAACTTGCACGGGCTCCTGGGAGCGCATCACAGCGGAGGCACGACGCAGAGCAGCCTGCAAGCAAAATTAAGAAAATAGGTTAATAATTTGCCTAGAATAATATAAACAATATAAATAGTTATGATGGGCATCAGTTGAAGAGTTATCGACAAGATTATTCAGCGATCTTGGTTGGTAAAAAAGCAAAATCATCATAACACAGACGGGGCTGTGAAAACTACGTTTGTTTACCTGCAAGAAAACGGAAAAGAAAATCGAAATTAATATGGCACAAAAAAAACAATTTATAAATTTATAAAGATTTCGATTAGTCAGCGAAGTGTTTCAACAAGACAGTTCTGAGATCTTGGTGTAGTAGTTAAAAAAGATATCATCATAAAGAGCGAATAAAATTGGAGCAGGGCTGCTAAACGAAAAAATATAGGAAATATTTTCAAGACTTGTTTTTGATTTTCTATTAATAAATAAATAAATTAATAAATAATAATAATAATTAATAAATTGAATTAAAAACAGAAAATAATAATAATAATAATAATTAATAAATTAATAATAATAATAATTAATAAATTAATAATAATAATATTTAATAAATTAATAATAATAATAATAATAATTAATAAATTAATAATAATAATATTTAATAAATTAATAATAATAATAATAATAATTAATAAATTAATAATAATAATAATAATTAATAAATTGAATTAAAAACAGAAAATGGACTTATTTTTAGTCTCAATTCAAGACGTTCCAAAGTTTCTGCTAATCAAAAATACCAGGGAAATGTAATAAAAATCAATTTTAAATGTAGAAACATTTCTGTTTTTTAGACATAGTTAATTTAGCTGATTTATATAAATTATACCAAGTATAAACTTGGCATTTAATGATAATATTATTCGATTCGTATACCCGCTTTGCAGCCCTGCACTAAGCATTATGGTCGAAAAAAAAGCCTTCTCCTTACCTGTGTCAGATCCTTGCGGTACTTGGAGTTGACCAGCAGGTTCTTCAGCTTCTTGAGGGAGCGACGGGGACCGGCCTTGAAGTTGACACGCACGGTGTTCTTGGCTGGACGCTGGCCGTATTTGCCCTTCTTCAGCACGGCGGTGAAGCCCTTCTTATCGGCAGCGGGGACAATACCGACGGTCTTCTTGTGCACAATGCCGCTGTAGCGGTACGAGCTGAGGCTGGTCAGATTGCTGGCCTCCTGCAGAGATAAAAAAATATATGCCCCATTAGCAATGCGATAAGAATTAAAGAGCTTGCCTGCTTTGTTCAGTGTTTGATCAGATTAGGGTGACTATCATGTGGTATTCAAATATCATTGTGAAAGTATTTTGAATTGGAAACATCATTGAACAGAAGGCAGCGTCAAGTCTCTGGGAATTTCGGATGAAACTTACTGTGCTGAAGGGTTTCTTAACATCACGCTTCTTCAACAAGAAAGCGTTGTTGTTGCGAATGATCAACCAATTGAGGTGCGAAGAGGTTGCCATCGTACGTCTATAAAGAATAAGGGAGAATCCGATTAATAAAAGTTATTTGAAATCAAAAGAAGTTAAATTATAGCATTTATTCAGTCTTGGGTGATGAATATAGTCTTCAAGAACTCTTCTGCTAAATCAATCATCATCTTTAAAGCCTAAATTAGCGTTGGGATAAAATCGTTATCGAATTTTGAATTTGTTAAATAATTTAAATCATGTTGTGTTTAAAAATATTACTGTTTTTATCTAAATCTAAATACTTATGAAGTATTTAATCTGTTTTGTTTATAAATACCATAGTATTTATGAGAAATTTAAGTCTATATCGATTTCCAATTCCAAAACATCGTTAAAGGTTAATTTCGATCTCGATCTCGAATCCCAACACTAAAACAAATATTTTAAATTCAATCCAAGCTTACCTTTAGTTGAAAAAAGTTTGAAAACAGCAGCAACAAGAGAAACATGCAAGAAAAGAGAGTTTTTAATTAGTTTCAAAATATATATAAATAAATTAAGATTATTTTATGCTTGCTATCAGTCTTGGGTGATGAATATAGTCTTCAAGAACTCTTCCGTTAGATCAATCATCATATATATAGGCTCCCAAAACTATTTAAATCTTGATTAATGCTTACCTTCATATAGAAAATAGATTTGTACAGCAGCAACAGGCGGAACATAGAAGAGAAAATTATATAGTTAGTTTCAATTGATATTTTAATAAGTAATAAGGTTATTTTGTATTTGATATCAGTCTTGGGTGATGAATATAGTCTTCAAGAACTCTTCTGCCAATTCAATCATCATGGAATATCAAAAAATAATTATTATAATTATTTAGCAAAAACACAATTTAAAAAAAATAATAATAATGAATAAAATAATGAAAAATTAAAATAAATAATGATAAATAAATCAAATAATTAAATAAAATAAATAAATAAATTAAATTATTAAAAATAAAAACTAATAATTTAAACACTGATTTAACAACTGTCAATGTGATAAGCAACTATTTAATTATTTAGACGCCAATTGTGCAGTGTATACGAACTTCACGAGCTCCAATTTATAATGAAATGGATTTTATGAATTGCAGCTTCGGCTTTCCCCTCACCCACTTCCCAGTGTGCACGTGTAGGGTTAAGAGCACAACATTTGAAACCCACATAATTCTGTTTAAACAACATATTTTCGCCTGACATTATACACTGCCACATAGCTAATTGCTTCTGCCGTATTTTCGAAACATTTGCAACTCATTTTCAGCTACAACTTCCAAAAATCAACACAAAATACAAAATTCTTACCTTTTCTCGTTGAAAGACAAGCAGGAAAGAAATATGGCAGCCGGAGCGAGGCGTGAAGTTGGCTGCGCTTAAGCGCGCAGGGTTGCACGCCAGTCACAATAACGCATCACAGCAGTGCTGGCATTTTCGCTGATTTATGGCTAGATCAAGTATTTTTGAATATGATAAAAATTATATATATTTCTTAACCATAATAACCACATTTCTGGCCTAGAACTATCTAGAACTGGTAACTGTTGACGATAGTTTTTTTATTGAATAAAGTCGACAAGGAATTTAAAATAAAATAAATAAAAAATTGTATGTCAATACCGTTCGATATTATGATATTTGGAAATAAAAATTTCACAGAATGAAGGGATTGGGGGAAACCGAGATATACCCGATGATACTAACTTTGTTCATATGAACAAGAAGTTGATTCAGCTAAATCAGCACAAACATGTTGCCACAAATAACGATTTCGCATTAAAATATTTTAATGTTGAGCGACAAAAATTAAAATGCAGTTTTTAATTTATCGTGAATACAAATATTTTATTATAACTTTTTGAATAATGTGTTGTAGCCATTTTATTTAGTGATTAGTTATTTTTAGCCACTTTATATCCAGAATTTACCTAATGTCGAATACAACATTCTGGCAACGCCAACCATAGTGCTATCGATAATTGAAAAAACACAGCCGTGTGGGCTGTGCGCTCGCAGCAATCGATAGACAGCAAGAGCCATCTCTACTTGTCAGACACATTTCCGAAGCAGCAAAATTCGCAAAAAGTTAATTTAAACTTTTAGCCAAACTACAGCGTTTTCGACAAAGCATTTCGCAAGGTTTTTATTTTCGGCTGTGGTTTCTTTTTATTGTCGTATGTCCATCCAGAATTTAAACACTCGTGGTAAGTGAAACGCAGAGAAAATTTCATTTCCCTTCCATACACTTGCACGTCGTAATTTACACATGTACAAACGTGTCTGTGTGTAGGTGTGTCTGCCTGTGTACGTGTGTGTGTGTGTGTGTATAAAATGGCTGTCTAGTCATCATTGTGTTACAACGACACATACATGCAAACACGCGCTTGCATATACACACAAACACACATATGGCGATTGCAGATTATCGATAATTGATATTTTGTCTAATATATTTAAACTATTTTCGCAGACCCCTTTGCTGATGCAATCAAGGGCAATGATGATGATATTCAAGACGGACTCGTGCATATAAGAATCCAGCAGAGGAACGGTCGCAAGACATTGACCACTGTGCAAGGCTTATCCGCAGAGTATGACTTGAAGAAAATAGTCCGATCCTGTAAAAAGGTTAGTATGAGGGTCTTAGGTCGATAAATCGATACTAGGATTTAAAAAAAAAACTTTTTTTTTTGTTACATTTCAAGGGAAAAAGAATTGCCAAACATCGATGCATCGATGTTTTAAGTACGATTCATCGATGTTTTAACAAAAGCAAACAATTATGTGAATCATATTTAATTACATCAATTATTATTTATATTTCTTCCAGGAATTTGCCTGCAATGGGACTGTAATCGAGCATCCAGAGTATGGTGAGGTTCTCCAGCTGCAGGGCGATCAGCGTGAGAACATCTGCCAATGGTTGACTAAAGTGGGACTAGCGAAGCCCGATCAATTGAAGGTTCACGGCTTTTAGGCGGATGCCAAGAGGAACAAACAGACAGAACGTCTTAAATATATACATTACACGCATATATATATACATATATAAAATACCAAACTTGCTAAAGTTCTTTGTTCCGATTCAACTACAAAACAACAAAAAAAAAAACACTTTTCTTGATGAAAACATTTATATAAAGACAAATAAAGCAATAGACCATTAACTAAGAACAATGTTAATCATAAAAGTTAAATAAATGTTCATTTTAATAAGGAAACTTCGTGTAAACTTATTTCTCTATCAACAACAATTTCCGGCTTTAAGAATAGAATTTCTCCTATACTGATATGAATGTCAAGGTCGCTGCATTGGCAAACCGATGCCGTTGTTGAAGGTCACAATATAAAAATAATATCATATCGACATTAATTCAATAATAATAATATTTAATAATTATATTTAATAATTATTATTTTTATTTTGCCGCATTATCGAAAGCAATCGATAGCACATTTACAAGCATTGGTCACACTGTTTGTAACCAACTGCTTAAATAAACTAGCAGTGAAATAAACATAATTAAAAAAAATAGTAAATAGTAATTTGCATTATTGCTGGCTGTGAATAATTTATTTTTGTTGATAGGCGCGCATAAAATTCGCCTATCGATATGTGGGAAATGCAACCATCTGGAGCTTGTTACTGCCGTCAATCGACGCCTATCGTCGCACCGCCACAATCACACATTGTGATTTCGACGACGGCAGCAAAATCGCAATTAATTTTATTTTAATCACAAGCAGCACAAGTTGGGTTGTGTAGTTAATTAGTTAACTCCCAAGCATTCGTATCGGTTGGCGTGCAACATCGTTATTATCGCGATTACGTCCGACAAACGCAACAATCGCGAAATCGCCCTAGAACACACATAACAAGTGGTTTTTCCATACAGCTGCGAATAATTGCTGCAAATTAAATTGGCCAAGGGAAACGCCTGCACGATTGGTAAGTAGAATGCGTGTTGTCAATGGCTGTTATCATTTCGCATTTGCTTTCACTGAGCAATCAATTAATTAATTAATTGAAAAATATTTGGTTCTGGTGTTTCGATTCCGCCACGTTCCAATGCAACGCCACGAAATTACGTGGGCAGTAAAATAATCAAAAAGCGTGCAACATTTGTTGCAAGCTGCTGCACATCGTCATCGGATGCATTTTTTTAATTTTTATTTTATTTTAATATTTTTTTTTTTGTGTTTTGCGCCGCATGCAACCATGCAAAAATAAAAAATAAACGATTAACGATAGGCTGGCTTATCGAAACGTCTGACAAAACGGAACGGGCGAAAGTTTTTCTATAACGATGAGACGTCAAATTTTTGGCTGTATGAGAAAAATTGTCGCGTGTCGAGTTCGTTGTTGAAAACAACCAATAAATAGTATTCAAAGTACTTGCAACAGACTCGCCAACATTCTGCAGCTGCGGGGTGGCAAGCAAACCCAATAAAAGCAACAACTACGACTAAAAAAAAATCAATTTGCTGCTCGGGCGAATTTCAATTTCAACTTTTATTCTGCGTTTATTTGTGTGCAAAACGAAACGAAACGAAAAGAAACAAATGCAAACGACGAAGGAGAGCAAAAGAGAGACGCAGAAGAAAAGCGAAAATAGCCACGGAAAAGCAAAACCCAAATGAGAACAAAAATTAAGTCATTGAAGCCACAGACGAAGGGAAAATAGAAACAACAACAACAACGAAGTTGGGCAGCAAAGAAGAGGAAAAAAATGAGGCGCGAGCCGAGATGAGAATAGGCAGAAAGAAAGAGCAACAGAAACAGTATAAATAAATAATACTAGAAGATCGTTAGAGAAAGGGGAAGCGGGAGCTGCATAGCATCGTGCGTGTGTGCGTGCGTGCGTGTGCGAGTGTGTGTGTGTGTGTGAATTGTAATCAAGTTTCATGCGATAAGAATATAACAAGTGAAATTCAAAAATTTCCAATTAAAAAGCTCAAGCAACAACAACAACAACAGCCGCTGCGTGCGTGTGTGTGTGTGTGAGCTAGCGAGTGCAAGCTCGTCTGTGTGTGTGTGAGAGTGCGTGTGTGTGTGTATGTGTGGTTTGTGCAGGTTTTTGGGGGCTGTCGGGTGTACATTTTGAAAGAGGAGCAGGAGGAGAGTAGCAAGAAGAAGCAGAGCCGAGTTGTGTCTTCAGCTGTGTACGTGTGCGTGTGAGTGTGTGTGTGTGTGTGCGAAATTCTTGACAATTGCCCAACATACGTTACCATGGAATATTACCTAGGTTAGTAGAAAATTTTCAATTCTCTCGATTTGCTAAATCAACAACAAATATGCGGGGCACATACATAATACATACATACAAACACATACAACAAAACTATTTACACATACATATGCAAAACAATGCCCCCGCACTTACGCATACACACACATGCACATAAGTGAGTACATAGCAACACACATACATATGAACACATACATGCATACACTTACATCTACATACATACATACATGCACACATACATAAGTATAGCGTATGCTGCCAGCCTGCATTACTTTAAGGTGAGGCCAAAACGCAAAGTTTTTTTTTTTCTTTATTTTTCTTGCCACCCCCCCACCACCCCCTCATGCCACACTCCCCGCTCAGTTTTGTGGTTATGTTTAGGATCAAATTAGCTGGCGACGACAGCGACTTTTGCTTTGATTGTTTGTGTAATTAGATGAGAAATGCGTCAAGCGACGTCTAGCCAGCGCAATATAATTCCCACTGCCTTCGATTACACTGAAAGAAAAGCATGCATGCATATTCAGCTAGTTCCAGAAATCGCGCAAGTGGCGCCAGCAAGTGTGAACCGCGATACCGATAGACTGGGGGTTTTTGAAGAAAAGCTCTACGCAGAAGTGTAGCGCAAGTGTTTTCTGGAAGTGTCGCGCAAGTGTCTTCCAGAAAAGTGGTAGTTAAGTGTGGCGTGTGTGGCGTGTAGAAGAAAGTATCGCTAAGAAGTTCAATTGGCGATAGCAGTCGTAAATTTGCAATCTATCGTACAAGCGACACTTGGACGTAACTTCTTGATGTTTGTTTATTTGCAAATCATTCTCCAGGCGACACTTACAAGTCACAGCAGTGTTGAGTTGTAAACCAATCGATAATATTATCGATAAATAGACAAAGTGCATGAAGTCATTTTGAAACCATCATCCAGGCGACAAACATCACAATTAACTGTTTAATGTTATTAATCAATCGACAAATTTTGCTGAAGTGCAGAAAATGACATCATGTTTTCCTAATTTTAAAGCTATCTTCCAACAAAATTCTTGGCTATAGAAATATCGCAAAATTATTTGCAGGGTTGAGTTATGTGAGAATCGATAACAGAACCGATAAATCGACAAAGTGTGCAAGTGTTGAGCGCATGAATTGACACGAATTGTGTTTTATACATTTTGTAAGCCGTGTCAAAATACAAATTATTACAAAACGCATTCACTTACAAAGTTTATATATTTTTTATAATGCCTTGGGCGATAGAAATGTCGATAGTTGTCGATATTTCACCTTAAATTAATGCAGCTCGCATTGCCTGCGTGTTAACGCTGTTTCTGGTGCACCCAGATCTTATATCGCCATCCTTTCTATAGACATATTTTTGGTGCGATGTGAATTGAATTTGCAAGTTGTTTTGGATTTATCTAATCTGTGTTCCCTCTATCGTTGCAGGAGGTTACGTTTATATGAATGGTGATGCAGTCAAAATTCAGCCGCCTGTCTACACGAATGTTCCTGTTGAAACGGCAATGTTAGCCACCAATTTGTTTGGCGCAACGACCCCGCAACTTGCAGCACCGACAGCAACAGCCCACATACCGTTGATCACAGCAGCAGCAGCCGCCGCAGCTGCAGCAGGAGCAGGAGCAACGCCAGCAGCAGCAGCAACAACGGCACAGCAGCAGCAGCCCGCACAGCAGCAACATACACAACAGCAGCAGCAACATACACATCAGCAGCAGCAGCAGCAGCAGCAACTTCTCACTCATACGCACGCTTCGCACGCGCACGCTGTGGCTGTTGCCGCCGCAGCAGCAGTTGCCGCACAACAACAACAACAACAACAACAGCAGCAGCAGCAAGTACAACAGCAACAACAGCAGCAGCAGCAGCAGCAACAACAATCAGCCCAGGCTGTAACGCCAACGTCTGCAGGCCAAGTGCATCTACAGGCGCATCCGCATTCACATACACACCCGCATTCGCATCCGCATACACATCCGCATTCGCATCAGCATCCGCAACAGCATTTGCAGTACGGGCATACGGCACAGCAGGCGCAGTTGCTGCCCACGCTGGCGTCGCTGTCGTCCCTGCCGTCCTCCTCCGCCGGCAGCGAGGCGAACGCCATCGACACTACCGAATACGCCATCATGAATGGAGCCATCGCTCAGACTCAGGATGGCAGCCTCGTCTGCTACACAACCGAGGCCCTCGTACCTGGTGTTAACAATACGAATTTAGTTGCCCTCGAGCAGCAGCAGCAGCCGGAACTATTGCCACAGCAGCAGCAGCAGCAGCAGTTGCAACAGCTGGCAGCTGACGAATGCGGCATGCCCCTTGATAAGCTCAAGCAGATGCTGGCCACACAGCTTGACTACTATTTCTGCAGGTAAAATAAAACCAGAGAAATCTATCATGCCTCTGTTCTGAATTGCGATTCGGAGCGATTCGGAATCGTTTTTATTGAAATCTACGTTTTTGAATCATTTAATCTTAATTTCGATTCGAAATGGTTACGATTAAAGTATCTTCTTTTATATTAAAGCTGTAAGCGATTAAAATTCGAGTCTAAATATCGATTCGGAATCTTTCGGAATGCTTTAGATTAAAGTTTTCACTTTGATTGATTCAAAGGTTTGAATTTCGATTCGAAATCGTTATGATTGAACTATCTTCTTTATATTAATGCTGAAAACAATTATAATTCGAGTAAAATTCAATCGAAACCAGTTCTAAATATCGATTCGGAATAGTTTTAATTAAAACCTCGGCTGATTTAATCTAGTTCAATCGAAGACCTGTTTAATCCAATTCTAGTTATAAAAACGATTCGTTTTTCAGTTCTTTATATAAATAGTATGAATTTCAACTAATATATGCTCATCTTCATTCTAGAGAGAATCTGGCAACCGATACTTATCTGGTGTCCCAAATGGACAGCGATCAATATGTGCTCATAAAGACAGTGGCCAATTTTAATCTTGTTAAGAAGCTTACCAAGGACATCAATCTGATTACCGAGGTGCTGCGCGAATCGCCCAACGTTCAGGTCGATGACGAGGGTCTGCGCGTGCGCCCCAACCACAAGCGTTGCATCATCATATTACGCGAAATTCCCAACAACACGCCACTCGATGAAGTCAAGGTAAAGTCACGCCAAAAGCTTTAAAACTTAATTAAAGACGAGAGGCAATAATTAGTCTCTCTCGGCTTAGATCACGTTTCTAAATAGACTTATTAGTGTTGGCAATAAAATGAACAATCCAAGTTCGGTTTGTTTTCTAGTCTGTATACGACCTTCTAACTCTTTTTCCCCTCCTTGCAGGCGCTCTTCAGCAGCGACAATTGCCCGCGTCCCATTTCCTGCGAGTTTGCCGGCAACAACTCGTGGTACATCACATTCGAGTCGGACGACGATGCCCAGAAGACGTACAAGTATCTGCGCGAGGAGGTCAAGTTCAAGGATCAACCGATCATGGCCCGCATCAAGCCCAAGTCGTTCATCAACAGAATAGCTGCTGTACCAAATATTAAGAACGGTTATCGTCTCAACTCACCGCCAACCAACGCAGTGTACGATCCGACTGCTGCCGCTGGCGCTGCCGCCGCTGCCGTCACCTACAATGCGGCGCCTCAGCCGTTTCTCTACACCGGCAATGGGGCAGCCATAGCGCCTGCCACGGTGCCCTACAGTCAGCCCGTTTTGATCGTAAGTAAACCATTAAACCATATTGCGAGTACAAATAGCTTATTCTTTTTTGCGAAAGAAGATAAATCAGTGGGATTAAAATATCGCACACTACTCTATTAGTCCTATTAAGTGACCTATTATTGATATTCTTCCAATTCAATCTACTCTTCAATCAGACCTGTTCTGATTAATAATACGAAATCGGTTATGTTCAGATCTTAATGTATCTATAACTGTATTGTATTAGCTTTATTCTTGCTTTTATAATTGGTTATTTAATTAACAACAATGTATTAGTCCTATTAAGTGACCTATTATTGATAATAGGTCAATCTTCTCTTCTATCAGAACTGTTCTATACTTCGATTACGAGGTAATCAATCGAAATCGGTTATGTTCAGATTTTAAAGTATCTTTATCTCTATGGTATTACTTCTTTCTTGCTTCTTATATAATACGCTATTAAGCTGCTTATACTTTAATCTTGAAGCCTGAACAGATCGAATAAAAAACCGATTTTGATTCAGGAGGAAGTCAAAAGAAGTGGTTTTTCAGAACAATATTTGCAACAGTTTAGAACTGTTATTAAAAAGCGCACACAACTAATTTGTACTTGCAGTATTTAAAGTAAATTGTATTAATGTTAATTGAATTTAATTTATTAATTGAATAATAATTGAATTGTTTGCCTTTGCAGCCGTTCCAGCAGCCAACCCCGTTCTATGCCAACATCATTGGCGCTCCGTGGCAGCCGGCGACTGTTGCCTCGTCGGCGGCTCATGGCCAGAACTACTATGATATTAGCAATCTGTTTGCCAACGGCCTGGCACCGCAGACTGTGGCCGCCAACTTTGCCACGGCACCACCCACCGCACAAATTGTGACCGCTAAGCCGCAGGGCGGTGGCGGAGGCGGCGGCGGGGGTCGCTACAACAGCAATCATCGCGCCAATCTCAACAGTCTGGCCGGCACCGGAGGGCCACGTGGGGAGCCGCGCAACAAACCGCCAAGGAATGCGGCTGGGCAGGCGCCAACGCATATACAAGGCGGCAACATCATAATGTCGGCGGCACAGCTGCGTGGCATCAACGTGGTGCCGGCTGCCATGGTGGATACACTGCAGCAGTCGCCGTTGCAGCAGCAGCAGCAGCAGGCGCAGCAGCAACACCAACAGCAGCTGCAGCAGCAACAGTCGCAGCCAACGAGCTCGCAGCAGCAGGTGCAACAACAGCAGCAGATGGCAACAGCTGCCAATTCAGCTGGCAGCACGCGCTATGCGCTCAAGGGCAACTGGAAGGGCGGCATGCAGAAGAATCTGGACAAGGGCTACCATCATCACTACAGCAACCAGGTGCAGACGCTGCCACATCATCAGGCCCAGCAGCAGCAGCAGCAGCAGACGCTCTATCAACTGCCTGCCTCCACTGCCGCAGCTGCCTACATCAGCAGCTCGCAGGCAAATGCTGCAGCTGCCACACTGACGCTGGCAGCTCAGCCGGCACAGCAGCAGCAGCAGCAGGCACAGCAGCAGCAGCAACAGCAGCCACAGCAGCAGCAGCAGCCGCATCATCATCTGGTGCATGCACAGCCTGTGGAGCTGCAGGAAGTCGCTGCTGGCGGCGAGAATGTGGTGGTTGAGCATGCAGCCAGCACGCATGTCGGTGGCATGCAACAAAATCGCAGCAACATGTCCGGCAGCTCCACCTCCTCGCTGGCCACCTCCATTGGCGGCAAGGAGCAGCAGCCGTTGCACTGGACCACGCGTGCGCGTCGTCGCAGGCGTGACGACGACATCAACTACTCGCCAGGCGGACGGGTTAATGTAAGTGTTACATCATGAAAATTTAAATAACTATGATTTATCAATTATTTCTCTCTCTCTTTGCAGATGTACAGCGGTCCGCAGCTGCTGAACTCCAGCTCCAGCAGCAACGTGCACCGCGATAGTCATTACGGCAGTCATGAATCTGCCCCGGCGCCGCCGCAGCATCGTGGCAACTACAAGGGCAACAACTACAATCCCAATTATCATGCCCAGCAGCATGCGTCGATGTCGCATCATCATCACCACAATCACAGCCACAACAACACGTTGCCATCCCAGCATCAGCAGCAGCAGCAGCAGCAACAACAGCAGCAGCAGCATCACATACAGGGTGCGCAGCAGAGTGCTGGACATCATTATCATCACCATCATCACCACAACTCCATTGGCAGCAATGTGGGCAACAGCGGGGGCTTGGGCGTGAGCAGCGGCAGCAACAATAGCGCTGGCGGTGCGGCTGCTGCTGCTGCTGCAGGTGGCGGCAGCAACAATAGCAACACCAACAACATGTCCAGCAGCATTAGCAGCAGCATTGGCAGCGGCGCCGGCAGCGAGCGTGGCAATGAGCGTGGCATGCATCACGGTGGCAGCAGCAGCGGTGCAGGCGCCGGTGGCATGGGTTATCAGGGTCACAATGCACATCAGCAACAGTTGCAGCATCATCAGCAGCATCAACAGCAGCAGCAGCAGCAGCAACAACAGCAAGCAGCAGCTGCCGTGCAACCGCCACAATTCGATCTTGAGGCAGCTGCCTTTCCGCCCCTGCCCGCCACCTCGGCGCCCTCGCATGCGCCGCATCAGCATGCCTCCAACTCCGCAGCAGCACAGGCTGTGAGGCAGGCGCAACAACCGGTGGCAGCCACTGTTGTGGCAGCTGTCGCCGATGGCCAGCGGGAGGGCGAGGAGACGCGTTCAAACAATCAGCCGCATAGCGAGAGCAACGCGCACAGTTGCGCCTCCACCAACAACAGCGCTACGCAGACTGCAACCGGCGGTGGCGCCACAAGCGGCAACTGGAGCGAGAATCGTCTGTCGGATGTGGTGCGCACGGGCAAGGGCAAGCAGCGCAAGCTGCAAGATGCAGCTGCCACAGCACACAACAGACAGCAGCACCATCAACAGCAGCAGCAGCAACATGTGCCACAGCAGCAGCAACAATATCAGCAGCAGCAACAGCGTAGTCTGGCCATAAGTCCCACGCCCGAGGGCAACAACAATACTAAAAACTTTACTAAGCAGAGCTCTAGTAATAACCCTATCCATGTGATAAAGTGTGTAACACCAAATATCAATGCCAGCAGCAAATTGAGCATGAATCTTAACAACAACAACAACATCAACAACAATAATAACAACAATAATTCAACGACGTTGACGACGACGACGACGACGATAGCGGGGGGAGCAGCAGCAGCGGCAGGCGCTGGCGATGACTCTACTGCCCCATCAAACAAGACTGAGGATGACATGCATCCAATGCACGGCGGCAGCAGCAGCAACAAGCAGCAGCAACAGCAGCAGCAGCGCCTAGTCGAGAGCTATGGCCAACAGACAAATGATTATGCACGTGGCGTTTCAGCTGCTGGCGCAGGCGCCTGCAGTGTGGCAAGCGCCACAACGATAACCACCGGCCTCAACGAACTAACTCTCAGCCAAAGCCAACAGCAGCAGCAGCAGCAGCCACAGAAGAAGCAGCAACAACAATCCGCTTCACTCGGCAAAAAGGAGGCAGGCAAAGACGCTGCCACCGCCTCTGCCGGTTGCAAGCAACACAAAAATGTTGCCACCTCCACCAATGCCAGCAACTCGATTGAGAACATCGCCGTGGCAGCCGCCAGCAAACTCAGCTATGCCCAGGTGGCGCAGCATCACAAAGCCTCCCCCTCCGCCGCCGCCTCTGCCTCCGCCCCGGACAGCAAGGACGGCACACTCTCTCCCACGGGCAGTCACAGTCACGGCCACAGCCACAAGCTGGAGCTGGTGTTCGGCGATACCGCCGCTCCCCAGGCCGATAAGAGCGCGCTGTCCGCGACCAACGATAAACGCCTATCGACGGCAGCGACTGCAACTGCAACATCGCCGGCGACAGCAGCAGCAACAACTGCTGCCAAGTCTGGCAACAGCAGCAGCAGCAGCGGCACGCAGACCGTCACAATAACACCCACGTCCGTGGCTGCGGCCAAGGAGAAAGGTATGTGAGAGCCAACGATAATAATCGATTAATCGGGTAGCCTATCTAAGCGTCAGTAAAGGTAAATCTGTGATCATTTCGACAATCGTTAACGGCCGCTATCGACAATGATCGGTTAATCGTTTTGAAAATATATTTTGCATATTATTTAAAACATTATTTAAAGTTGCTAATTAATAAAAATTAAACTAAAAAGTAGTGTTGTACTAATTTCGTTAATCGATAGTAGCTGCCAATCAACAAAATCGATTAATCGGTTAACATTAAAAAAATATTGAGCACATTTTTGGAGAGCAGTTAAAGTGATGTAATAATTTCTGCAATCGAAAGTGTCCGCCATCGATAATAATCGTTCAATCGTTGGTTTTTCCTCTGAGTTTCTATTCTATTCCCTCGTCTTCAAATAATATTCATATTTGACATATTATTCAAAAGCATTTTGATTTTGCAAATCTAGTACAAAACCTATTTAAATCGGTAAAAAAAAAAGAAAAATTAAGGTCGAAATATAATTAATAACTTTAATAATTGTTCCTCTCGGAACCTCCATAATATTTCCTATACTTTAGGTTGTAGATAATCAATTGGGAGCCTGAATAATCGATGGTCGATTAACTACCGATAACCATCGATTGTAGGGCTAACATCAGTGAGAACCTCCTCTGACAATTACCAATTGAATTAATCGATTAATCCTCCACAGATGCTGCTCATCCGCGTGAATCGCGCGCCAATGCAGGCATGGCGGCGGGAACCTTGCGTCAGCGTAGCAAGGAGAAGAGCGCGCATCAGCAGCATCCACATGCGCATGCTCATCAGCATCCACATCAGCACCAACATCCACATCAGCAGCATCACTATGGAGCTGAGCACAATGCGAATGCCGGAAGCGGAAGTGGAGGCGGAGGTGGAGGCGGAGGGCGCAAGACGCGTGCGAACAACTCTTAAAAGCAACTGAGGTCGCCGAATCCGCGACAAATGTAAAAATTGTAACTTTGTTATGGAGCGAGAGACAGGAGCACGAGGGGTTTGCTGCGGGGAGAGGAGTTGAAAGCAAGCGCTTTGCCTGCCCCTGGCCCTGCCCCTACCCCCTGGATCGGTTCCCCTGCTGTACATATATAAATTCCATATGTAAATACGTCTATTTTTGTTAAAAGTATAGCTATAAGCGCTATATAGATATAAACCAGAGTTAAACCAAGGAGGCATATAAGAGGTGAGTTTAATAAATTTATTATAATTTAATAAATTTTACTAATTTATTATTTATTCCCTACGCAGTTGTCGTTGCAGTTGGAGTTGCGCACAGCTTGGACCAGTTATCATAATATAATCTAATAATACTAGGCAAAAGGAATAATGGTGCATAACATAACTAGATATATATATATATCTATATAGACACTGACACACACATACACACACTCACACACCGACACAGATATATATATATACAGGACGCTACACATGTGTGCATATATAAGAGACATATGTATAATCATTTAGATGTAAACTACATTTTTACCTTAGCTGAAAGGTTACACAAACACACTCTCACTCGACACTCATACACACTCACACACATACACACATACATTTGTAGGTTTAGTGAAAGAATTAAGAACTGTTTACAGAGAGCAAGAAACCAAGTTAAGTTTTCGTTTATGTTTCAACTGATGTTTGTTAAGCAGCAGCAGCAGCAAACAAACCTACAAAAAACCACAAAAAAAAAACCACTCATTAACTGCTAGATCAGGCGATAAAACCTTATATATGTATATAAGCAACTATATATATATATATATGATAATATATTATGTATATGCATATGTAAGGCTGTTGCATACTGAACGAATGCATAAGGCTTTGAGTATCGACATGTTATTCAACCAAACTATTTGAATTATTTGATTTTGTAGTATGTATACTTAAGCGTATATAGCCTGAATATATATATATATAAACTATGTACGCTAGTCCCACACACTCGTATATATATATATATATATATATATATGATTTTCGATTTGATTATAGACTCGCCAGCAGAGAGTCTGGATTAGTTTTCATGCGTTTTTTGTGAGCGTATCTTTCATTTTAGGCAATTCTTGTACTTAGTTCATGGTCTAATGGGACACACACACACGCATACACACCTCTTACACACACACACTGACACTTCGTATATGCTAATTTTATATTTACATGCATATGGAAATATTTGCAGACATTTGGAAATTGCATTTCTTCTACATATGCATAGACAACAAAAAACATAAAGCGAAACTAAGGCAATTTTCTCAGTTTGATGGTTTCACATAATAATATTTTACTACAACTACAAGAACTACAACAACAAATACAAATACAACAACAACAACAACTAACAAGTTGAATCATGTCTAAAAACAAGTATAGTTAACTTTATCGAGCGTAGACAACAAACTAAACTAAACAAAACTAAACGAACTTAACTAAACTAAACTACAACTATCGCTATGATATTTCGCT
The DNA here is from genome assembly GCA_035045125.1 of Hypselothyrea guttata. Taxonomy (NCBI): domain Eukaryota; kingdom Metazoa; phylum Arthropoda; class Insecta; order Diptera; family Drosophilidae; genus Hypselothyrea; species Hypselothyrea guttata. Next base: position 42,214 of record JAWNNJ010000172.1, read on the forward strand.
GTATATACGAGAAACAAACAACACGAAAACAAACCTACACTAGACAACCAGAAAACTTGGATAAAATTAAAATAAACGGTGCCATAAATTCAAAACAGACATATATATATAAAATATATATATATATATCGATATATATTATGAAATTCTACGAGGTTTAGAACAAAACACAAATAGGCATTTAAACATCTAATAGGAATAACAGAAAATCATGTATATAAGTCTATGCTGATCGATCTATATATACATAACTCGTTTAATTTCATATAATTTAACACTCTCTCTTCTTGGTTGTCCTACAAAAAAACGATACTATAACTATATTTATAACAACAGATGCTCATAATTTATACAACAATTCGTACTCTTGATTTGTCTCTGAATTCACTTGATTTGATTTTAATTGGATTTACTTTTTCTTTGTTTGTACGCGCACAAGTCGAAATCATATGTTTTGTTTGCTCTACTCGGTTTTTGAATCCATTAACTAAATTTAGGCGTTAAGATGTATGTAATAAGCTATATAGACTTACCCTTAAGAGCGTACGTTATATATATATAAATCTATATGTATAGACGTTAACAAATACTAAATGATATAGCTATGCTTAGCCTTAAGTCATATGTTTAGTTATATACATATATATATATATATATATCTACTATATAGTATATCTATATATAGATACAACCGACACACACAACAAATATTTTATGTTTTTTAAAATGAGAACAATACAAAGTCTCCGCCCTTCTCACTTCCAAGAACCAATACCAATAATGATCGGAAAGAATCAAGAAAAACAACTCGATTTGTTGTGTTTATTACCAAGTAGCCAAGCTATAGTTACAGCCAAGTTAAGCGTAATACCAAAATGCAACTAGCACACACACACACACACACACACTGACACACCTACACAACTACACACTTACTCACACTCTCTATATTCTCTCAGCAGTTAAACCTTTGCCCGATTTCTAACTCCCTGTATATACGATAAATACTATATATATATATGTGTGTATCTTAATTTAACGTAAATATTTTTTGTTTCTATGCAAACAATCGAATATGCTAAGTGCCTATACTAAATACATGCATATATATATAATCATATATATATATATTTATACAGATATCTATATATGTATATATATATGATAACAGCTGCCACTGAGCTTAGGTCTTGCGTCTATACGGTGTGTTTATACTAAGTTCTTACAACTGCTGCTGCCCCTAGTATATATATAAATAAATATGCTAAAATATATATACCCTATAATACCAACTTCTACTATATATATACGAATATATATATATGAATAGCGTTTATTTAGACTATATATGACGGCTGATACAGTTACGACTGCTGCGCCCTCTATGCGCCGGCCTATGCTCAGTGGCGCCCTCTAGTTGCGACCCTCACCTTCACACCCTATGTCCATCCACGACTAGATTTCTAGATTTGTTAGCAGAAGTTCTCAAAATACATATATATGTTTGTTTTAACGGCCCACTGTACAGTTGAAGGCAAGTTGAAAGTGAAAAAAGGCTAAAAGTGAATTAGAATGGGGTTAAAACGTAAGTTAACGGTAGCTAGAGGGGCGCTCGGAAAAGGAGCTGTATCCAAAATTTCAACAAAACTTCTACATGTGTGATATTATGATGCAACTGAAGGAGAGACAAAACTCTAAACTGTGTATAGAAATCTTCCAATTGCATGCGAAATGTTGAAATTACTGGAACAGCCGTAGAGGAGAAGGGAGGGGAAATGAATTCGAGAGACTTTGAGATTCAGGGGAATTCCCCATTTGCCTGCCCCTGCCGCGCCCACGCCGAGAGAGTTAGTGAAAGTTAGCAAAAACGAAACGAATTGAAACAAAAGGAAATAAAAAAGAAAAAGAAAAACGTAAAGCATAAGGTTATATTGAGTATGAGAGAATAAAGAGTAAATACAAGAACATTGTTAATGTTGAATAGTTTTAAGGCTAATCAAATATAGAAACTAAACTGAAACTGAAAACAAACGCAAATGCAAGTAAAATAATTACATTGTTATAGTGTAAAGCCTCAGATCTTAAGTTATTTATTTTGTATGTTTAAGCAGCGCATATGACACCTTGTTAAAAAACCATAAAACTGCAGATTCAACTTAACCATAACAGCAACAATTCAACTAATAATAATAACAATAACAACAACAACAACAACACACACAATCTAAGAAAGGAAAACGCAAAGAAAAGCAAAGCAAAACTCTCTGTACTATCCACAAAGAACAAAGAAAACCAACTCACTTCATTTTCCTTTATTTTTGAGTTGCAGCGTCATAACACAGTCATTTCAAATAGCTTTCAAGACATTTATTGAATATGAATATATATATACCATTATATATATCCATATATTATTATAACGATTATTATTATGTATTATTTTTATTTATTATTGCCTTTCACAAGGGACCGCAATAATTGTCTCAATTTGCGATTTTTATTTGCTTTGGGCACTGCCAACACCCATCAAATAATTCTATATACATCGGGCTAGACTTGATGTATATATATATATATATATATAGAGATATAGCTTAAAACTGTCTGTGTATATTTGATTTCTTATCTGATTTCTGCTTTTGTGTTTCTTTAACTTCATTTGGCACTGCCTTGAACACAACATATTATTATTATATCATTTTAGTTGTAGACCTAAATTGATTGATATTCTATATAGTTTTTTGTTGCACGCCCCTTGTGAAGGGCGTTAAATTATGATAGTTAACTTTAATTGTTTTCGCTGATGTTGACGATGACGCTGATATGAGATGATATGATGATAAGCCTGAAATTAGCAAGTGTTTTTATTATTTTGTATAATTTGTATGCTTATGATTTGATTTTATTTGGTTTTTCTGCATAGAAAATGCTTACGCACATTGTTATCACTAAAAGAAAATACGATAATGAAAACGAAAATGAAGATATGTAAAGAAAATACAAAAAAACACATTAGAGAATGTCTGTTAAAGCGAAGGAATGAAAGAAAGCAAACAACTCGTAATAATATCAAAAGTATATTATTATGCATATTATTAATTGTACCAAAATTGATAAATGTAAAGTAAAAACGAAAGAAAACAATGTTTAAACTATAAACTTAACTGTAAACTAAACAATATCCCTATGCGTACAGCTAAAAGTATAAATCCATTATAATATCAGCTACTAAATAATAAAGAAAACACCACAAAACAACAACAGAAACAAACTACAAATCCAACCAATTCTATCTATCATTCATTGCATTCATTTCTGTATAGTTAAGAGTGAAATTCTGAAATTGTGAAATTATAAAATTGTGACTTTTTGTGCTAACTTAAACGTTTATACTTAACACTAAAGACAACAACTAAACGCAAATAGGGATAGCAAATGACAAGCATCTAATACCATCAGAGATATATATCTATAAATATATAATTAATAAAACCGAAACAACTGAAACAAACAACAAAAAAAAAAAAACAAATCATAAAAAATGCATATTTTATTTTATTGTATGTATCATATAAACGAGAATCAAATAAAAAGAAAAACCAGAAAACAAATGCGAATATGTAGACTAAATTGTAGTTAGCAGTTGAAGAGAATCGATTGAAGACAAAAAGAAAACAAATGAAAGTAAATGCAAAGAAATGAAATGATTATGATGATGATGATGATGATGATGAATACATGTCAAACAATAAAACATAATCCAGCAAAATGCTGTACACACAACAGTCGAAACAATTTGCTTTTAGATAACGCCAGCTGGTAATCTACTAAATTTCCCTTTCTCTCTAAACCCCGCTCTTCACAACAAATGAAAGACTCGAGCGCGAATGAGCTGAATGTTAAGGAATGTGCGGGAATGTTTCCTCTCGTGTTCATTCCGTACATTCGCTGAGAAAGTTGGCATTCAACCTGAAGGATTCTTGAGTTTTCAAGTTAAAAAGAATGATCTACTACAATGATAACGATAACTAGTAAGGACGCAGCAGATCAGTCGGATGTAAGGCTAAATTTCTCATTTTTCACTTTTTTCTAAGAACATCAATTTTGCACATTTGTGCGGATTGCGGCAACTCTGGTTAGAAACCCTAAAAAAGTAAAAATTAATAATATAAATAGAAATTATTTTCAAACTCAAAAGTTTCCATTTGAATACACTACTAAAAATGTTTACAAAAAAAATTAAAAACTTGGTATATTACAATATAAATACGCAAATTTTCAAACTTTCCATTTCAATACACTGCAAAAAAACCCAGTTAATCGTGCTTAAACGCCATATGCTGCTGCGCCTCCTGCCCCTCGCTCTTTGACAGCTGATCTAAATATAGCCCGCTCAACGGCCTCTCCGTTTCACCCTCTCTATCTTATGCTGCTCTCACAGGACTCAGCTCAACTCCTGTACCGGGAGAGCAGCAAATTCCAGTAAAATAGCTGGCACACACCAACACCAACACATGCACACAGCTGAGCACCAGGTAAAAGAAGCGCTCTCTCACGCTTGCATGCTGCAACTGCATTGAGAGAGCGCCAGAGAGAGCAAAGCAGCACCAACAACAAACCTTCGCTGGCTGCGCTCTCTCTCACCCACACCCACCAGCATACACAGGTAAGTGGGTGTAAAAGGGACAAATATTGAGCAGCGAAGGGTGTGAAGTTTGATTCGAGCCAGCTTGAGACGCAACCAATTTGTTGGGTTCGAGGTTAGGTTCGAAGTAGAGATGAGCATGTGCTGAATTTATCCGATTTGTAAAACTGGCTTCCAAAAATGTTAATAAATTTGCTTTTTGCCAGTCACGTGTGAAAGCAACCCAATGGCTTATAAACATTCTTTCACTAAATAAATTTAAAAGAAAAAAAAAGAATAAAAATAAATTTGCCAGTCACGTGTGAACCCAGCCGCATGATTCGGTCGAATGTGAATGTGCTAAATGTGGCCGTAGGTGAAAGCTTCCATCGAATCCCATCCCACTGCACATGAAACAAACAACACGTAAGTTTTCTTTTGGTTGTGAAATCTCATATAGTATATATAAGTAGTATTATCATATCATTTATTGCAATGTAAAAAGGCCTCTAGCATGACTACTAAGTTGGATCTTGAACCGTATACTTAATGGAATTTGCAACGTTCGTTTTGGGCACTACAAAACATTTTTGACTTTATTGTTATCATTAGCATTATCATAATTATTACCGTTATTGTTATTATTATTATTAATTAATAGTATTACAAATATTTTCAGCTTTTACTAACAGTTAATTTAATTGTTTTTTAAGACCGATACCAGACAAGTTTCCTAGGTCAAAACATAGCATAATAATTAGAATACATAAATACTAAACAAAGTAATACAATTAAATCTGCTTATTCTTCTTCTTCTTCTTCTCTGCTTTATAGAATTCTGGTTACAACAAAGTACATTTTGAATGCGGGGAGGGCTAAAGTTTGTAAACAATTAGATAAGGATTGTACGAGTATATATAGAAAACTTAACCATAGAACAGGCGATTTAAGTACGTATCTAAAATGTTAAAAACAAAGTTCACCTTGAAATGGCATTCATAAGGCGCTAAAGACCCGTTCCGTATACCCAATACCGCTTAAACTGCTGTGTTTTTAGAAATGTTTTAACAAATGCCCCCGTTCATTGGGTAGTATCATACAAATTCTGCCTTTCCCAACGCAAACAGCATCGGATTTCGGAACGGTTTTCAATAGATGCTGCCAGCAGCGAATTTTGATGCCGGTTTTCCCACAATCCGATTACTTTTGGTTTAGTTCAATTCTTGCTCGTTATTGCGTTTATTTGGTTCTTGCGCTGCCGTTGTATCCGCATCCGCTTTTGTTTCTAAATCCTCCGCCGATTTCACATTATTCGCACACCGTGCAACAAGATCACTGTAAGGCTTATCGTGCAGCAAACAGACCAAGACAACGGTCATATTATCACCGCCCAGACCGCCCATCTGGCAATCGGGGGCAAGACAATGATTCATCAGCTCCTCGCAGATCTCCTCCGGCTGCATGCCCTGGCCGATGCGGGTGCGGCAGAACTGCAGCACTTCCTCATTGCTCATCACGTCCCAGATGCCGTCGCAGGCCAGCACAATGAATTCCCAATCTTGCAGCACTTGTCGCGTCTCCACATCCGGATACGCTGCGAAACAATAACGATAATGATAATGAGCAACAGAATAAATACAATATCGGAAAAGCTACAGTCGAACGTAACCAACAAAGGTATACCCTGGTTCTTTTTACTTGTTCTATCTGCGTTGCCAGAGTTTGAACGAGACAAAGTATGTAATGTTGTTTCCCTAATAACTTTGGTGTTTATTAACCGAATTTGATTAAATTTTTAGCACAGTTAAATATATTGCCAAGAGTAAACATTTAGAATAACAATCTTCTATGTGCACTTTTACTTTAGTAATTCGATTTTTAGCGATTAGGTCGTAAAGTGGATGTGGTATACAAACTTTGAAATAAACTTGATCTGCTTCTAGTATACCTCTATCTACATTCCAAATTTGATTGCTCTAGCTCTAATAGATCTGGAGATTGATGATCACACAGATAGACAGTGCAAAATCAAGTTAGTTCATTATCCTGAACAAGCATACATATATATAATTAATGGGGCCTGCCACGCCTACTTGCCAATTACATACATTGTCATAAATTTATTATACCCATTATTGTCTATTTTACAATTACAGGGTATACTGAGCGACAGAATAAATACAAACAATGCCGTACACGGTTGTTCTTTGTTGTTATTTACCTGTGACTATTTGATCTTCCGGCTTTTTGTTCGCCCGCTTGAAGACGAAATCGCCGAGGGCACGGGAGAGTGCAAGATTGCCATTGACACGATTGAATTCCACCCATCCACCGCCATCGATGATGCGCTTCGATTCCGTCTCATTGTTGGGCTTGTGATCCACGGAAAGCGTCTCCAGCTCTCCCTTCACACAGGCAATAGCTCGGGAATCCCCCGCATTGGCGCAATAGAGAACGCCGTCCTTGACTAGGACGACAACGGCCGTTGAACCCGCCATCTGCTCACCCCATGATTCATTGTGTAGCATCTCGTAATCGATGTCGAGAAAGGCCTATGAGTAATAAACACATTAAAATTACTAGTATAGCTCTGATTATGTCATAATGCATTAGAGTTGCGCTTTTGAGTTCCATTCGAGGAATCATTGTTTAGTTTGTGGGAAATGAATCGTTCAGTAAATAAATCGTTTGTTTAGAGACTCGATATGTGAGCGAATCGTTTCTTGAAAGATTTGTTTGTAAATGAATCGTTTCTTAAAAGACTCGTTCAGTGAACGAATCGTTTTTTGGAAGACTCGTTCAGTGAGCAAATCGTTTTCTTGTAAACATTTTCAGTACACGAATCGTTGCTTTAGAGACTCGTTAAATTGACGAATCGTTTCTTTAAAGACTCGTTCGGTAAACCAATCGTTTCTTTACAAACTCGTTCAGTGTACGATTCGTCTCTTTAAAGACTCGTTCGTTTTTTATAATTTGTTCATGAAACGATCATTTCTTCAATCGTCTCTAGACACCTCGTTTAGAGAATGATTCAGTGAACGAAATTCGGAGATTCAATAATACAGATTTAAAGAGTCAGATCGAAATTTAGAAAATTACTGAACGTGATTCAGGAAATCAGAGAATCGATGACCACGGTGACGATATTCGGGGAATTCGTGAACGAGGTTTAAAGAATTAGCAAATGGGGTTTAGAAAATCAGAGAATTATATTGAGAGTCACTGTTCATTCACTTTAGTGACCTATTCATATTCATTCGGTTCGGAGCTATATGAACTATTGCATTGCTCACCTGCTTGAGGGCTTTCCCGATGTCGTCGGTGTATTCGGGTCGCTTGAGGACGAATTTATGCAAATGCTTGCCGGCGTATTGGGCGACGGTTGCCCCTCCGTGTCCGTCGTAGACGGCGAAGAAGGCGGCGTCGGGATCGTCGGGAAGGGAGAGGATGTGTGTGTGGGAATCCTCCATGTTGATGCGCCATCCCTGCATGCAGCTGCTGCCCACTATATACTTTCGATTCTGGCAGTAGGAGGACTCTTTGGCCGTCACTGGCTCCGAGAGCGTCTGTCCCATCTTTGACTAGTTGCGTGGGGGGAGGGAGGTGCGGAGAGCTGTGCTGATCGTGATCGTTGTTGGCGTTTCGGGCTTATCAAGCGTATGTTTATCTAACTGGGAATATAAAGAGTTGACGCTTAATTACAGCCAGTTAAACTTTATACTATAATTAGATAAAAACCAGATTGCACGTGTGTGTGTTGTATGTGTGTCTGTGTGTGTACACTGAGATTATTATATCAAATTAATGATATGACCCGCATAAGCGCAGAGCAAATAATGGAGGAGCTGATAACGCGACAACTGACGAACTGACAAATCGCAGGAGTTTCGGAATACCGGAATTTCCGCACAATCTCAAAGTGTACTTGAAATAAATTACAAAAGGGTCTGTTAAGTTAATGTAAATGGGAAGGAGGCGTGGCAGCTCCCACATAAAATACAGGCTCTCCTACTGTCGGTTACGTCCGACTGATCTGCTGGGTACTTTCTGGTTATTCTAAGTGTATTGGAATGTGTCATACGCTGGCGCTCAACTGCTGCGTGATTAAGGCAATTGACTGGACTGCAACGAGTGGCTGGTGGCAGGGGGCAGGGGGCGGGGGGCAAAGAGCGGAGACCGAGGCCAAAACCAGATAAACACTGATAACAACAATCGACGCTCTTATGTCGCTTGCCTTTCGCTACAAAGTCAAATCGGTTAATATATAACCACAATTAATCTCAAGTGCATTTTAAGCCTACCTGCTCCAATACATTAACAACTTTGCCTCCTCAGCGTATTTCGAATTCATCAAAATACAAAATAAAAAATACTCTTTAAAAAAAAGGGAGAAACACAGGTGCTCTGGACTGCAGGTGGTCCGATGCCTCGTGCTTTGCTCGCTTGCAACGCGTGGCAAGTTTGTGCTGTTTATCAACGTTTCAGAGGCATGCAGCTCAATGCGGCACGTGTACACTTGCGATTTTGCTAAATCGCTGCGCTTTTTACTTAAAATGTGTGGAAAACAAAATGTTTAATAATTTCGGCTATCGGCTAACGTTATCGATAAGACGGCAAATGCAAGCATGGCGATAGTATCGATAAGGCATTTGTCGATTACAACGCAGAAGTGCCGTTGTTTTAAAATTCAACATATAAATGCATTTTTTAAATACAGCAGCTGTAGAATATAATTTTTTGCTTTCTAATTTGTATAATTTCGCTTGTTTTATTTCGTTAAATGCCATCAGCTGGCAACATATAAAACGATAACAGCTATCGCACGAAATTGCACTGCTCGATAAGCAACAGTCGTGAGTGTCATAGCAGCCAGCCTGCAATTGTTTGCATTAGCATTTATCGTTGCGTGGGCAACGGTTAATTATTTGAATGCCATTTTCAAGCAATCATTCATATATGCAAATAATAAAGTTATTGCAATATCTAAAAGTATAGTAATTTTTAATAATTTATTACAATTAATTTTCTATGAACTACATATATATTGTATATATTTACTATATTTAGCGCTTATTTAGCGCTCTTGCTTTGCTTTCACTCTCTCTTGGTTTTCAATTGTCTCTCTTGTTTACGCTTCTACTTTTTATTTTATCTGCCTGTGTTTTTTGCTTGTCATTTCTTTTTTTGCGCTACGTTTTATTTAGCTTTTTTGGCTGCTGCTGGTGCATTGAATTTTGCGAATTTTGTTTTGCGGCGAATACACGAATTCAAGGACAAATGACGTCAGCTAAACATTTTTCGAGTTCTTTTTTGTTGTTTGTTGCTGTTCCCGCTGGTCAGTGGCGCACGTCACATTTTGCAGGGGGAGAACCCCAACCAATGTTGATAAAAACGCTTTTTCCACTGGATATTGCAGTTTTTAAATATCTTTTTTTTAAACAAATTCTACTTTTTTTTAACTTTTTCTAAAATTCATAAAATTATAGGCATATTGTTCATATTTTTATAGATATTTGCCTATAACACCTTTAATTGAAAGTAACTTTTCTCTGATTTTTTTTTAACATTTGTTTAGCCCATCCCACTACAAACCGATTTATTGTAAAAATTTGGCAGCACTGTAGCCGCCACACGAGCGTTGAGCCCCCGCCTCCGCCACTGCTTTGCTTTCTGCTCTATGTCTGGTTTCTGTATTTTATTTTATTTTATTCTCTTTTCTTTTTATTTCCAGCTAAAACAAAAAATTAAATATTTGCACAGCAGAGGCAGCGGAGGCGGTGTCGGCAAAGGGGCGGGCTTCGGCACCCCAGCAATTTATAATTCCTGATAAAGAACTGTACGCTTTCACTGACATTTGCTCTCAGATTGCGTTGGTTTTTATCAAATTCGTTTTTTGCATGCGTTACAAAAGTCAATGAAATTTGTTTTTTTGTTTGTTTGCTGTGTGAGGGGCGTGGTCGGATGCATCTATCAGCGTCAGTGCTGCCAACTCGGCCAGTTTCCCGTCAACACTCACTCCCTTTTGGCAGCACTGTTCGCAGCGCACGTAAGGGTGATGTCACAGTGAGAGCGAGAAGCGAAGCGAGAGGCGATAAACCAGTGCTACCTCTTTCGTATGAAATCGCTCGAAAGATGTCACAGTGAGAGCGAAGCGAGTTGCGAGTCAACGCGAGAGAGCGATTTCGAAACTGCTTTATCGCTCAACGCACTCGGAGCGTGCGTTTTGAGAGAGCATTGTTGCGTACTGTGCGCACTAATTACCGTTTATTTTCAAATCAGCTCAGAAATTATTATGCAGAATGGAAATACATAAAATATCTTATGATTTTTTAATTGATTATACTTCCTAGACCGATCCTAAATCCATAAATACCATGATATATTAATCAATAATATATACAAAAATATATAAGAAATTAACATATTAAAAACTAACCGCAATGCTATTATTAATTAAAATAAATTAGTTAAAATGTTCTGGGGGATTTCGTAAGGCATGATATAAATTATTAAATGCTCCTTTTTCACTCCTATTGCAGTTAAGCGGGTTAAAGTTAGTCGTCGTCCGAATTCATCACCTTCACTTCAATATTTAAAAAGACCGCGCCGCTTCTCGCATCGCTCTCACTGTGTCATACTCTCGCTTCGCTCGCTTGTCGCTTGGCCTCGCTTCTCGCTTCGCTTCGCTTCTCGCTCTCACTGTGACATCACCCTAACGCACTGGACTTCCCACAGTGCTGCCCATCCTCCGCTCTCACACTCTCTTTATCGCGCCCTCCCTTTCGATCGGTGTTCTTATCGCTGTCGCTTGCTTCTGTTTTTAACGTTTTTGTTTTAGCTCATTGAAAGTGCAATTCAGACGCAGCACGCATTTTATTTACAAGTTTTGTTTTTTAGTTTTATTCAAACCTCTTGAACGCACATTTATTATGCATTTAACGTTGTCGTCGCTTACAACTATACAAACTGCAGCAGCCCCACCCCCTCCGCTCGCACAGAGAGAGAAGGAAACAAAAGAAAGAGAGAGCGAACAGAGCAAACATCACAGTTGGTCTATGTGCAGCTTACTTTGTGCTGATTTGTAAGTAAGCTATAAAAATACAACTTACAACAGATTAAACTGAATGAAAATGTAATTTTTAACTATCTACATCGTATTTTTAACTTAAATAATATACAATATTAATTCAAGTATTTATATACTAAAACAATAATTAGTTTTAGGTATTGGTCGGAATTTTAACAAAAAGCATATTTTTCTGGCTTAAAATAAACCAGAATGGGCGGAGCAGATCAGTCGGACGGGCCCGACTGTCTTATACCCTATGCCACAGCTCGCGCTGCGCGCTCGCAAATACAGTTTATAATTTAAATGTTTTAAATATAATTTAATTTATTTATAAAGAATAGTATGGGCGCGCTTTGTTTCGTATATATCTTTTGTGTTTATTAACCGATTTCAATGCGCTTTTCAGGATAGTTAAATATAATAGAAGAGAGCTTTTGTTCCAAATAACAACATTCTTTGTTCAATATTACGCTTGCTGTTTAACTTTGTATGTTCAAATGTTCTCACAATCGCACAATCGCCAAGCAACGTGCTTGGTATCGCTATCCCTCTCGCACACTATTTCCAAGCGTAAGGCGGCTGGCTGCAACGGCGTGTGCATGTAATATTACGTCGCTTATATCTCCTTTGTTTATTAACCGATTTCAATGCGCTTTTCAGGACAGTTAATTATTACACTAGAGAGTATATATTCAATAATAACAACATTCTATGTTCAATATTACGTTTGTTTTTGAGCTTTTAAGTTCAACTATTGTGTAGCTTATATCTCCTGTGTTTCTTAACCGATTTCAATGCACTTTTCAGGATAGTTAAATATAGTACAAGAGAGTTTATGTTCCAAATAACAACATTCTATGTTTAATATTACGCTTGTTATTTAACTTTTTATGTTAAAAAACACGAGGTTGTGTGAGTTTTATTGATTTTTGGGCGTGAAGGGGGCGTGGCATCAACGATTTGAAATAAACTTGATCTGCGTATTGAATACACCTACCTATAGCAACCAAAACGGCTGCTCTAGCATTTGTAGTTTAGGAAATCTCAGCGTTCATACAGACAGACAGACAGACAGACGGACAGACAGACAGACAGACAGACAGACAGACAGACAGGGCTAAATCGACTCAGCTCGTCTCCCTGATCAAGAATATATATAGTTTGTGGGGTCTGCCACGCCTCCTTCTGCCTGTTACATACATTCGCACAAAGTTATTAACCCTGTTTTTCCCATTTTTCAAATGGGCACAGGGTATAAAAATGAGTATTTATGATTCAAATGAAAACATAATTTATCTCTAGAAAATTGTAATGGGCATTTTAAAAAATTTGTAAAAAAAAAAACCTGAAAAAAATAATGTTTATGCAAAAATGGCAAAACTTTAAAAATTAAAAAAAATCTCTTCTATAGAATAATTGTTTTTAATGGTTTATACATATATGTTTGTGAATACAAGTTGTTTTTCGTTGACTTCTGTTTTGTGCCGCTGGGTAATTTAGCATTTAGCTGTTGCCCCCTCACATTTAATTTGCATATTGTTTGTCAAGCGGGCGCAACGCATCAAGATGCCGATTTCCATTCCAATTCTGTAGCTGATTTCGATCCGGGGGGATTATCGCCAGCCGTCTCAGTCCCTATGCAGTCTGCATGCAAATATGCTTTCGCAAAATCAGGGGAAACAGCGAGGCTCAAGCTCTCTACTATATACTCTCCGATTCTCTCACAGATATCGCCAGCAGTTCAATCACATTGCGCAGAAGTTCGAGGTCAGTTATAAAAATAAAATATATATATATACGTATATAAGCTCGTCTGATTCGTAGATGTTTTGTATTAATTTTTCTTTTGTCTTTAGGCTTTGGCCACAGGATCACTTCAGCCTGGGGTTGGGCATAAGCTGCAAAATCCTTTTGTTTTAAAGGGGCGAGGGTCATAACCCTGCCCCTCTGCCTCTCCCTGTACCTTTCCCTGCCTCTGTCGCTGTCCCATCCCCTTTCTCTGCCCATTGCCCATTACCAATTGTGGCATTCAAGTGGAAGTAGGCCACTGGAGTTCTGTGTAACTTGAGCGTTCGGAGATGTGCATCAACAACAGTTCCTGCTGCCTCTGCCTCTGCCCCTGCCCCTCCCCTGCCACCCGCCCCCGCTGCAATTGTGTAATGCGAGACGAGGGCATTGACTTGCGGCCTCAAGGATATAATGGAAAGTTAACATAGAACTGCAGCTCAGCTCCAGACAGCAGCCAAAGGAAGCGGAGACTCAAGCCTAAAGTCTAGACAACAAAATAAAACGAAAGAATTTGCAAAATCTACAGTAGGACGCAATCGACAGTCGCATACCCTGCAATCTACTGTCCCACTTCTACTTACTTCCTCAATCTCTCCTTCTTTATCGGCTGCGCTACCTGAGAACGAACTAGACAAATCATGCAATATTGTTTCTTTAATAACTTCTGCGTTTATATATCAATTTTAATTAAATTTTTAGCATAGATAAATATATTCGCTAAGATTATATATACTGAATATTGAAATCATACATACTGAATACATTCCAAATTTGACTGGTCTAGTTTCGATAGTTACTGATTTCGATACATTTGTACAAAAAGATGGATGACAGATGAACAGACAGAGCTAGATCGAATACTCGCTTCATCCGGATCTAGAATATATATACCATATCTGTAGCATACATTGGCCCAAAGTTATTATGCCCAGTTTTGACCATTTTCAATGGCTGCGGGGTATAATAAGCTGGGATTCAGCCGCAGCAGACCGGAATGCTGTTGAACTCAATTTTCGCAGTTTGTGGCGGCCGCAATGAAATGAAATTTCGTTCATTTCCAGAGAATTCATGCCACAGATTTTGGTTCTGGCCGTGGCCCAGGCCAAACTAGTTGGACAACTCCGAGACGAGTTCAAGGATCCGCGACGGGGCCAGGCAACGGGTTCATTAACTTGTTTCGTCGCTTCGCATATTTTGCCCTCCTCCTTCAGCTCGGTTTTTTTTTCCTTTTTTTGGATTCTTTTTTCTTTTTTTTGGTCAGCATCCGCGGCGAGACAATAATGATCTTCGCTGGAAATACGCGCCCCCTGCTTGCTTCCAAGTCTCGATTCTCCTCGCTTCTGTTGTTGTTTCTGATGGCGATGGTGACTTAATTGCCGCACCCATTGCCTGGTCAAGAAGATTAGCAAGAAAACATTTTGCCAGCCGGTTTCGGTATCGCCTTTCAATAAAACGAAAACACAAAAAATCCAGACGAGAGCTATCGATAGCCCCCGGATAGATCCTCAGGCCCCAGAGCCAGCCATGATAAACTGGAGCACAGACTAGAGTCGGAGCTCTGATTAATAGTTTGCTGATAGCACCGAATGTGACCTTGTGCAAGTGCAAGTTGTTGTCGCCAAATGATTCACTTGCCCCAACCAAAGTGACTAAGGCATGACTAAGTCGGGTTGCATAAAGAATGGAGGAAATATGTATTTCCATTAGCATAAATGCAATTCAAGGAATATCCAGAATCATGTTCTTAAAATATTGAAATCTATGTTATTTTTGGGTAGCTTTCGATTTTAAATGCTAGATGAATATTTGGTAAAACCATTTCTTCTAAAATTATATTTAAAACATTTTGATAAAATCTATTTTAAACTAAAATTTAACATTCCAATTTACATCTTACTATCGTTTCAAATAGATCGCGATTCAAAGATTCTGAACTCTGATTAGTTTCAAGTCCGTTGTAAATCCCATTTAGTATTCTAAGTTGAATTGGTTTCTTCTTATCGTTCGCAGTATTCTGCGATCTATAGTTCCTGACGTCATGCACGTTGGTAAATCGATCAATTTGGTATTTCTTTTCAAAACCGAGCGCACATCCCTTGTGAATCTCAGGGCATCCAAAAAGGGCAGCATGCGGAGTAGTTGATCATCTTTGGAGCCGTAGTGAAAGGGCTTAATATACAGAGAGTTTTCTGGGTTGAAAGCGTTCTCCACTTGATTGTCATCCATGAGAAGCACATTGGCCAGATTGCTGTTACAAATCGATACAAATTTTGCTGGGAAATTACAAATTTTGATGCAATGTTGGCGATATTTGCGATGATTTAGTATATTGCGACCCGCATCCAAGTAATCCAAGACTTTCGAGGCATATTTCTCTACGGCGGCGGTAAAAATAACCAAATCATACCACTTAGAGACCCGATCAAGAAAATAATCCACATGGGGACGTTTAAAAACATTGACTTTCGTACCATACGGCATTATGTAGAATTCATAATCACATACAATTGATTTCACAGGTCTTCCTAGCTTGCAACGGCCGTCAATTATGGAGTCCATCAAAGTCTGATCCATGTCGAGAATTAGGGTTTTGCGTGGTACTAACGTCAGGCGTCTTATGGACACATTCGATAACTTATCGTCATCGATATGTTTAATTGGAGTATAATTCCTAAAATCTAAAAGTAATCTGCGCAGTGTGATCCAGAATCTCGTATCAGTTATTTTTGATAGTAGGATTAGAAACATAACTCCGATCGTGGACGCAAAATATAATCTGCAAAATGTTATTTATTGAAAGTTGAGAGTTGAATTACATACTTACTTGATCCAGCAGTTGTTGCATTGGTTATCCATTTTCTTAGATTCAATAATATTGATTATAAAATAAAATAGTATACCAAAAGTTGAAAAAAATCTTAAAACAGATTCTAAGCTTTTCAAAATTGTTTTCTTAATGAAAATATCAAAAATAAAATATCGGAATACTTGTGTTCAAGTGTAGCAACGCTTCAGTTATCATTGGTTTATTTTACATTTATTTTGAACTAACTATGGATATTTGTTATTTGAAATCTAGCAATCTATTTGAAATGTATATTTCAAATCTAGCGATGTCTGGCAATAATTTGACAAGTATGGCAACGCCATGATTGTGGCAGCTTGTTATTGATTAAACGTAGACAATACTTCAGCTTAATCTGTGGCTGCAAATCGAAATCGGAGTGTTTCGATCATGTTCGTAATAACATAAATATATTTATAATGAACAGAGTCGATATCCGAGTGGTAGCTTGTGTGCTTTTTAATTCCGTCAACTGTGTGGGCGTACGTGTTTCTGTCTGTGTGTGTGTGTGTGTGTGGGGACAATGACAATGCAAAATTGAAAATGAAAATAAAAAGCAACTCACAAGACGAACATCAAGGCGAAAAATGAAACGCCAGCTGAAATGCGTTTCCCATGGAGCCAAGGAGCCAGTTGTAGCAGTCGGCAGAGTAGGGAGGGGCGGGAGGCGAGTGGGCGTTGGAGGGGACGCTGACGCTGACGGAAGTTGGCGACTGACGATGAGGCGATGTTAAAAAAAAATAATATATAAAAATAAAAAAAAATGTTACAGTGTAAAATATTGCACTGGCCTTGGGCTGCAGCACGCACAACGCTGTTGCCTGTCAAGACGATTAACAACAATAATACAAACTGTGTCCCTGGCAGGAGCTGAAATTAATGCACCATATTGTGCGCATCTGTTCCTGTACAACAAAGTATATATGCAGCACTATATAGCATGCTTTGCGCACCCTGTACGCATAAAAGAGGGTATAATATAATTGTGCAAACGTATGCAACAGAGAAAGTATGCAGATTAATTATCAGATTGATAAGTCGAGTCCCTCTAGCCTCATCTGTCTTCAGATCTTAGCTATTCTAAAAGCTGCAGGTAGATAGATGTATAGCAAGGGCATATCTAGTTTATTTAAATTCCCGAATGTCACGCTAAAATAATTACCTAATCAATAAAAACCGCATAACATGCGTTATATATAAAATAGCAGCTTGTTATTTGAAATGTATACTCTCTAGCAAAATATTTATCTTTCCTGAAAATAACATTAAAATCGGTTAATAAACCCAAAAGTTATTAAGGAAACAATATTCAAATGTGCGCTCCACCTCTATCTCTCTCTCCCGCTCGTACACTCTAGCTCTTCTTCCTTCTCTCTCGCACTCTCTCTCTCTAGCAGCACAATAGCGTGCTACGGAAAAAGTAAGTAAAAATGTTGCTGCAGCACTAGATATAATTTTGAAAAGTAGCAGAGTATGCTATTGTCGGTAACGTCCGACTGTAACCTCTCCAACTATTTATATGGAATTCTTTATATATGCACATTGAGCTGGGAGTCTGCAGCATTTGCTTCTGTGGCGTCTGCTGGGTGTCAATTGAAACCGCAAACCGCATCCCTTTGCAGAAATGTGGCAATTGAGTGAGTCAGACGGCGAATGGGCAACGCTGGCAGCGTTTAACACCCGCATCTTGCGGCACATGTTGCTGTCTCGTGTTGCAACACACGCTGTGGCATTGACAGCGCACTCTCAACCGGAAAGCACTTGAATTCCTTGAGCTTGTGTCATCTGCTAACCTGTGGGCCATGCCCTGAACTCTTGTCGCTGCACAGGCCCAATTTATTGACAGTCAAAACTTTCGCATTTTGCGTTTTTAACTTTACAAACTTCAAGGTTTTTATTTTAATATTTATACACACTACGCAGCATGATCGAAAGCGTTTAGTTTTATTAATTACCAACACTAAAGGTCATTTTTGTATTAAAATTGGTTTGCATACAAATAATTACAGTATATAAATAAAGTTGCAGATTTCGAATTCAAGGTCAGCTTAGATCTATCAAAGTTTGCTTTAAGTTGTGAGGAGTTGGAATAGTTAACTTCTTAACTTAGAAGGATTTCCAAATTTCGACTTTGGTATAATTATTTTTTATAGGTTATACTTGGCGATTCATAGACTTTTAAATTAGACTTATTTTCTTATTTTCTATAAAAATTTATCTGGTATAAATCTTAACCATTTTTTTTTGGATTTTGAGGTTTTGTGCTTCATAGTTTGAGCACAGGAAACTTTTCGACCAAAAGAAACCTTGTGAGTCAAGGTCAGTTATCGTTCTATTTAGGATTTTTGTCTAGAAATCAAGTGTATTTGTATAATTGGCTATGGTTGGGGGATTTCTGGGATTCGTATTTACGGTATTCTCTGGCGTTTTCGCCAAAATGTCAAATGCAATTGGCCGCTTAACCATTTGAAGTCATAAAATTACGTATACGTGTCGTGAGCCCGAACCTGTTACAGCTACGAGTACTTAATATATTTTATATTTTTATCGCTCGCTTTGAATTAGCATTAAACAAAAAATTTGCGCTTTTTTTGGCATTGTTGTTGTGGTTGTTGTTGTTGTGGTGAATGTGAATGCAAAATAAATTGCGCATAAAGTTTAATCACTTTGACTTTGCACAAACACATGCATAACACACACTCACACACACACACACACACTCACAGAGAGAGCGCAAAAGACGAGGCAGCAATCAAACAACGACAACGCCGAAAAATAAAAACGCATAACAAAAGATTCTACACACAAACACACATGCAAGCGCATGTTTATATATAACAACAACAACAACAGCAGGCAGTGCAAAAGCGCAAAAAACAAACCAACAACAGAGACAGCAACAGAGAGAGCGAGAGAGACAGAGAAAGAGACAGCGACAGAGCAACAGAGTCAATAACCTCGAGTGCATTACTCACTTTTAAAGACCGTGTGTGTCCTTCAACAAAAACTTATCTCCATCTCACACTCTCTATGCCAACTGTCTCTGTCTCCGTCTCTATCTCTGTCTCATTCTTGACTGTTTTGCTTTTCTACAATTTATAATTAAACAATTTGCTGGCGTCGTTGTTGTTATTATTATTGCTGGAACGTTTCACCAGTTTCGCTCTCCTGTCTCCTCTCCAAAGTTATCTCCACAACTCTACAGCTTGAGCAGCTAAGCAAAAGCTGTTGTTCTCGATTTTAAGAGTCTGTACTTTAAATAAGTACAAAGAGGTTTATTCAGTTAGTGCAAATGAAACAAGAAGTCGTGATGGAACAACGAGCTGAGTGGATATAGCCACATCCGTTTGTCTGTCCGACTGTATAAAAACATAGATCTCACAAACTATAAGAGCTAGAGACACCATATTTGGTATGTAAGTTCTCCAATGTTATACGGTGACCAGTTTTGTTTTAGATGTTTTATAACTTTCTCCCTTTCCCCGCAAATCACAAAAAACCTAAATCATAGATCTCGCAAACTATAAGCTTCACAACAGTCACAATATTAAAGCTTCAGACTTGTAATTTGGCATGGATGTACATAGCTTATGACGATTTTCATCGATGCTGTATATTGTATTATGATCGGATGATAAGCGAAGATATGTGGGTATTATTAGAACACAAAGTACAGAGTCTCCTACTGTCGGTTACGTCCGACTGCAGCCTTACGTCTGACTGAATTTTTTGTGCTTGAGCTTGGCACAAGTGTATGCTGCAAGCAGCACAGACACACTCAAAGCTTTTTTTTACTCTTGCCTGCTCCTCCGACGGTTCTTCCTTCCTGCCATTGATTTTCGCTGCAAATTCGATATTTTTGTAGCTGCTGCGCATTTTGGGGGCTGAGATGAATAAACTTTTAGCACGCTTGCGTGACCTGTTGTTCGCTCTCTTCCGCTCTCCTGCTCTCTCTCTGGCGCGCTCTCTCTCTGCCCACGCACATGCAGCCAGCGTTGCCAAGCCTAAGCTTAATTTAAAATAATTTAATAATAAAATAGCTTAAATAAATAAAAAAAAACTTAAAAAAGTATGCTATAAAATAAATATATTTATTAAAAAATAATAATTTGTATAACATTTATTTTTTCTGATTCATAGACTTGCTAAATAAACTAATCTGGCAACACTGCAGCACATCCGCTGCACTCTTGTAGAGCAGGGGAGTGGAGAGTGGAGAGCGGGGCACGCAATGTCATTGACTGCAATTTGTTAGCAAAATATTTCAACTGATAAATAAATTCTCCATGCAAGATGCCAATGAACTCTCAATACGCAAAAAAACACAAATTGATGTTCTCTGGTTTTGGGCTGCAATTTGGATTTTTTGTTGTTTTTTTTTTGTGTTTGTGGCTTTTTTGCAATTTGCGTTCCAATTGAAGCGTCAACAACGACAGCAGCGGAGGCGACAGCGGAGACTTTGGAGAGGAGACTTGCGACTTGGCTGTTTCTACACAGGTTGGACGAGCTATAAACAAAGCATTCCTTTTGTTTGTTCATTCGGTTCGTATATTGTTTTTTACGCTTTTTCTTTATTTTTGCGAATTTGTATGTATTTTATTTTTATTTTTAAACAAACATGCGCGCAAAGTCGTTGCTGAGTTCATTGCATTCGTGGGCAAAAAACAACAAAGTAAAACATAAATTAAATAAATTTACGAAAATAAAAACAACTAAAAGAACTGATATAGAAATGTACATATGCAAAGTTCAAGCGGATTTGTTTAAGTTTGCTCTGAATTTTAAAAATAAATAATATACATTATTAAATAAAATTAAAAGTAAAATATCAATACAATAAATAAATTAAAAATCTCTAATAAATATTAAAAATTATAAAAGATACATTACGTTTATAATTACAAAATAAATTTTCACAAATGCAATTAATTATGCCTCATTAATTAACTAAAGTCTCCAATCTCCGCTCAAGCGTAAAACAGTTACAAAGTCCTTGCCACGGCGTCTCTCACCTGGCGCTCAGGGGGATTTAAGTTTCAGGCGCTCAGGTTACAGCTAAGTCGGTCAATAACTTCAGGACAGTTGCAAAACGCTTAAGTAACCACATCATGAAAACAACTAAAACAACAGCAAATTTTGTTATTCCTTTGCACTTGAGTTTCAGTTGATGCTGCGTTTTTTGTACTTATTTTTCGACCGGTTTAATGACTTGAACTTAATTTGCGCCCTCAGAATAAAACAGACAAACAGTGCTGCCAATTTTTTATTGAGAAAAAACTGTGTTTGATGAGAAAAGCTCATCAATAAAACTTAAAAAAAAATTAAGATTGTTCTGCGACCTTTCCATTTGAAATTAGGAAAAAAAGCCAGAAAATAGCTAGGATATTCTTAAGATTTCCCACGCTTTTCCTTAACAATTAATTACAAAAATTATCGTTAAAAATAATAACGCTAGATCTATAATTGTTTCTTAATTTTGCATAAATTTGAAAAAATTTAAGAAAATGCGGAAAATAGCTCAATTATTTTTGAAAAATAAGGCCAGAGTGCCCGCTTTCCGCAGTCTTAAAATTTCTCTTCAAAAACAGCCAAAACTGACGGGAAAAAGCGGATTTGGCAACAGTGGAGACAACACCCAAGCCTGGCATCAACAACAACAACAACAACAACAAGGCACGGCTTAAAACAGAAGAGCGCGAATAGATAAGAAAGAGAGATGGAGAGAGACAGAAGCGACAACGACACGTCTCGCAGCGCTGTCTGTGGTCGGGGAGAGTGGGCGCAGGCTGCAGCAAGCAGAGAGACGACTGGTATGCGTGTGTTCATTCATACGCATGTATGTGTGTGTGTGTGTGTGTGTGTGTGTGTGTCTGCACGAAAAAAGAAGCAAAGCAATTGGGCAAAAAAAAGGCAAAGCTAAAAAACAGCAAGCCGAAATACAAAACAAAATGATGCTCAAGTAACTCATATTCATTTGTGCGTGTGTGTGTGTGTGTGTGTGTGCAGCAGCAGCGACGCCGGCAGAGCGAACGCCATTGCCAATATAAACGACGATCGAAAGATGCAAACTGTTCATTCCGTCGTCGTTTCATTTCGTTTCGTTTCGCTATATATGTATACATATACATACATATTGTATGTATGTATGTATGTATTTCGCTGGCCAAGAATTCGCATATAAAAAGTCAACAAAATAATAAAGTGAAGCAGACGAAAGCAGCGATCACGCACACACATACACACATATTTACGTATGTATGTATGTATATGCAGAATTCAACTTTTTTTCTGCAACGCTGCGTGCGCCGCCGCCATTGACGTTGACGTCGACGCCGACGCCGACGCCGACGCTGGAGCGTATATAAGCTTAAACGCGCTTCATACTCGAGTTTATTAAAACCAAAACTGTGCGAGTGTCAAGATCGTGGCAACAGCGGCAAGCTGATAAAAAACAATAAATAAAAAATGAAAGAGAAAAAAAAATGATAAAAAGCAGTGCAAAAAAAAATAAACTGTAGGCAACGCCCCAACAGCAGTGATAAATTTAAACAAATCATATTTATATAAAGAATTATCGATAATGTCAAACAGCGCAACGCAGGAATAGGCAAAATAAACTACATACATACAAACATACAAACTTACATACATACATACATAAATAGGCGCACGCCACGCGACGCGCGCAAACAAAAAAAAAAATCGAAAGTGTTGGTGTTCTACTGACATGGATTACTTCTGCTACAGCAACAGCGCAGACAAAGACAGCAACAACAACGACAAGGAGAGCAAACAGAGAGAGAAACTAGCGTTAGTTTTGTCTATGACGTAGGCAGGTAACACAACAGTGTTGCCATTTTTTTTTCAAGAAGAAAAAGCTTTTTTTTAGAGGAAATGACACTTAAATAAAGCTTTGAAAAAATTACAATTAAAAACAGAAATCGGCTAAGGTTTTATATTATTTTACATTAATTTGAACAATATTTTTTACTGCGTTCTAAATTTTTGAATTACGTAGTATACAAATAAATTTGTTTTTGGCGGGAATATCAAGTTTTTCTTAAGATTTTCCATGTTTTTAAAACACAATTTTTACTAACTTTGAAATTCTTTAATTTTATAACATTATAATTGTTTGTATGCTAAAAATAACAATTTTTTTTTAATATTTAATTGTTTAAAAGACTTCCAATATTTAAAGCGTCCTTTAGGCTAACAATAAGAAACTTATTTTGGCTAAAATATTTATAAAATTTAAGAAAAAGCAGCCAAAAAGCTGAAGGTTTAAAAGAGAAACGTAAAGGTTCGCTTGCCACAGTTTTACAATTTTTCTAGCAAATGCTCTTCGAAAACAGTCAGATTTGGCGGTAAAAAAGCGGATTTGGCAACAGTGACACACACACACACACACTTGCGTGCAAAGGTGAGCGACAGCGAGAGCGCCTAGAAGAGAGCGACAAACTTCGTGGCCGGCGAGCTTTAAAATAGAAAGCGACTAGACGACAACGAAGACACGACGACGACGCAGACACGAAGACGAAGACAAGACGACGACACGATCGTGTATGCATACGTGCAATTTGTCAGCGTGTGGGTGTTGGCTGAGCGCATGTGTGTGTGTGTGTGTGGCAGAGCAAATGTTCTAATACGCGACGCCGGCAGAGCGCGCGCGTCGCTTTGAACTTGAACTTTAAAATGCACACACACAGCCTGCATAGTTTTGCATGTGTGTGCGTATATCTCTTAATTGTTCTGGGGCGCGACTTTTGCGCTCTCTCTCACTTGCCATCATTCGCGTATCGGCCGTCGCTGCTTGCGCTCGCGCGTGCGCTGTATTTTGTACGCGATTTACGATTTGACTTGCAATTAATTTAGAGTTATTTGACGAAAACGTGAAAGAAAAAAGTGAAAGTTGCCAGTGAAAAGAGCGCACTGGTGCGTGGCGGGTTTTTTTATATAAAAAATAAATAAAAAAACATATATATGTATGTATATGTATGTATGTATGTACGGCATTGCATACGCAAAGCACGAAATAACAATTTAATTGAAATTAAATGGCCAACGCGCAACGAACGTCAAATGTTAACTGCCACGCCCACCTGGCGACAAACGCCCTTATAAATCTAGCCTCTACTAGGCTTTGTCTGTGCTTTTTTGCAACCTCAATCAGACATAGCCTATGAGAGGTTAGGTCCAGCAAGCAGGCAAATCAGCAACTAACGGCACTTGGCACAAGCCAAAAGAGGCGAAAGATAAAATAGATATGATGATATGATGATAAGATCATGAGAATAAACGCACATAAATAAAGAAATAAATACAGTATGTCAAGAAAGTGTTTTGACATGAAAAAATGTATAAGAATTTTTTACTTTTGTATATGAAAATCAAATTGTGTTTTTTTTTAACATTTTTATTAATTTTTTCTATTTAATGTAAACAAACTACATTTGACAAAATAATTAAAAAAAATGCAATATAATTGAAATATATAAAAAATTTATAGACTATTAGATATAAAAAATTAAGAAATTAAAATAAAATAAAAGAAAATAAAATGAAATATAAAAAAAAGTAGTTTTTAGTAATAATATTTTTAAAGTCTTTTTAGACCCTGTATTTTAAAAAAATAAAAGGGTCTATTAATTTAGTGCAAATGACAGCTGTGTGTAACAGGCAGAAGGAAGCGTGGTAGACCCCACAAACTATATATATTCTGACTCAGGACGGCGAGCTGAGTTGATATAGCCATGTCCGTCTGTCCGTCTGTCCGTCTGTCCGTCTGTCCGTCTGTCTGTCTGTTGTCCGTATGAACACCTAGATCTCAGCAACTACAAGAGTTACAGACACCATTTTTGGTATGTAGGTTCTTCTATGCTGTACGCTGATCAAGTTTGTTTTAGATTTTTGATATCGCTCCCCATTCACCCACTAACCGCGAGCAGCCAACGAGATCTTGGAAACTAGAAGAGCTAGCAACACAATTTTTTGGTATTTAGGTTCTCCTATCCAACAGTTACATAAAATATGTTTAAGTTTTTTGATAACTCTTCACATTGGACCGCTAATTGAAAAAGAATTTAGTAACAGTTTTCGGTTTTAAAGCTATAGTTTTAATGGTAAATATACGGGATTTGGCATGCACGTAGTCTATGGCCTTCTCCATCAATGCTGTGCATTGCATTACGATCGGATAAAAAGCAGCGAAGAAATCACAAAATACAGGGTCTACTACAGTCGGTTACTTCCGACTGTAGCTCCGTCCTTACTGGTTATAATTACATACACTATTTAATTGATACATAATTACATTCATCCATACATACATTCATACATACCTACATTCCTGCAAATGTACATAATAAACATTGATAAGAGCACACATATCAAACATGGCGTTTGCCATAATCTCTTGTTGCTCTCTTTTATTTGTATTTTCTTTTCACAGCCAACTGTCGAAATACCGCCGCCCCTCTGCCGCCCCCCGCCCACCCACATGTCTTTCCATTGGAATCTCCTACTCGCTGTTATCGTAAACTGTTTACATTCATCCGCATCACGTTCGAATTGTTTATTAAACTGTATATCAATAAAAAACTGTTATATTTTCTGCCGATTCTGCTGTTTTGCTTATTTAAACACAACAAATGGAAATAGAAATAAATTATGGCAAACTTGCCATAAAACTTTATAGCAGCGCCCAGCATGAAGCATCGGATTACCAGATAATTGTCGCCACTCAAGCGATAAAGGCCCCGATTTATACATACGTACAAACATATTTATTTACTATGAATAGCTATTGAAGATTACGGTAAACATATGTCTATCGAACAGCTGTCGATTCTAACATATATACAAACGATAAATAAATACTTCAGATTCTGTGCATGCAGCAAAAGTTTGTTTATAGAGCGAGAAATGCTATAAAATTGCAATTGAGCAGTGGATTTTAGAGTGCTATGGATCTTATATTCTCAATTGGTTCAGCTGTCTGCTGTCTTGCTGTAAAAGTTTACATTTACACGATGACGTTATTGCACGAAAATTGTTCATGAAGTTTATAGACGGTGTTTTGTTAAAATGTCCTACTCCCACTACAAACATAAACTTCCTCAGATGTTTCAAAACTGTAACGAAAATAAATTCCCTGCCACGCCTACTGCCTCCTATTGCACATATTAAAAAATTCAATAAACTTGGAAAATCTTGTATTTTTTACATAATTATATTTAAAGGCGAATCGGAAGATATTGGTTATATTTTGTTATGTAAAACATAGGCACTAAATATAAATATTTAAATTTATTTATTACCATAGATTTTTTTTTCTATATTTTATTATTTAAAATCTTGCCTTATTGGCGCGAAAGGCAAGCAGTGTCAAGCAGTGCAAAATTTATATAAACAGCGCTGCCAACTTGCTAAGCAGCGAACAAGTATGATCTTGCGTTCGAACCTAGCGCTGCCAGTCTTGAAGCAAAGCAAAAGCTCGCTACATGCTTTTTAGCACAGACAGAAACCACAAAACGTTTCCAATGATACCGATCATTTTGTTGTTGGACAGCAGGGTTGCCACAACGTGCCATTGTGCTGAAAATGGTGTTTTTTTTAGGGATTATATCCTTTATTGCAATGTTTATTGCATATTTACTGTAATTCGTTTATTTTATAAAACCTGATCTATTATGTATAAAGAAAAATGTTTCGAAAATAACTTGGGAGATTTTAAAGTCTTTAATCTTTATTTTTGTTAAACAAAACAGAAAACTTTCTGGCTTTTTTGCACTATATTTTTTGTGCGCTTTCCTTAAAAACAGTTTTTTTTTCTTGAAATAAAATTGGCAACACTGCGCTGCAGGAACATTGTTGCATCGAACAAGTTGCTTCGAGCAAAAATGTTGCGAACAGAAGTTGCATCCAACACCGAGCCACAAATAACGGAATAAAAAACATATTTGGCCAAACAAAGGAAGCAGAAGTCAAGAATTTGGGCAATTCGGCAGCTTTATGTGCGCCTCAGAAGACGAACGAGCGAATGTTGCATGCGAATTGCCATCCCACAAAGGCAATCTGCATTGGTTTATCTGCGAACGGCGGCCATAAAAAGCGAGAGAAGCGAAAGAAACAAATGTCGAATGCGTTTGCCGGGCTTTTTTGTCAGTTTTCTCACACATAAAACAGCAGCGAAATCGAAGACATTAGACAGAAGACAGAAGACCGAAGACAGAAATAGATGGCGATGGCTGCAACAGCGACATGTCTTCCCTAATGGCTTGCAGCAGGTAGTCTTGTTGTGTTTATGGCCTGCACTCTCAAGCTACACTCAGAGAAATGAATTTTACAAGAGAAACTTCCTAAATTAATATTATTGTATATTAGAATTCAAGTATAGATCTAGTTTAATAATTCAAATATTCATAAACAATTGATTCCTTCTGTCGACTTTTCTTTGTCGATATGAAATAAATAAGTTTAACAAAAATAAAAAATTAATAAATAGTTTTTTAAATTTATTAATTAATAAATAAACAGTTAAAATTATACAAACCTTGAAAAATAATTAAAAATTTCATCTAAAATATGCATAAAAAATTTCTACCAAATGTAAACATATCAAAAATGGTATTTGCGAATTTTAAGAATATTCTTAAACGAAATTCCCGGAAATTTCCGATTCAAATGCAAAATTTCTTAGTTTTTCTTTCAGTGCAGATGTGAGGGGAGCACAATGCGATGTTGTTGTTATTGTTGTTTGTGGGTTTATTACCAATTTATAGCTGCATTGCCTGATGATGTTTTGTTGTTGCTGGCCCGGAGGCTGTGCTCTGACTTATGTCTGATGCAATTTGCTCAAACAGCAGCCGCATTTAACCCACATTGCCTGGTTCCTGGTCTTCAGCTGACCTTCGCTAACCAGCGGGCCTCAGCTGGCCAACAGCCCAACAGCCAAGTTGGCTAATGAAAGCAACACACAACACAATATGTGTTTAAATTTTCTGTAGGCAAATTGACGTTTGAGTAAATAATACGCCCACTTCAGCCTAGCAAGCTCACAGTTAATTAATTTTTTAAGCAGCCCCCCGCACCGCCTCTCACCCCATTTAATAATGGCCTACAAAGCAGAGCAGCAGGCGGCAGGTAGACAGCCAAAGCCAAAGCTAAGCAAAGCAGTTCAAAATGCATTGCAGTAATAAATTGACCCACTTTCGAATCTGCAACCTGACCCAACTAGCAAAGCAAAACCCAAAACCCAATATCAAAAAAAAACACAAATAAAAAACTGACAAAAAAATACAGACTAAAAAAAAAGCAAAACAAACTCTGGCTGTAAATCGACAAGCGCCAAACAACAACAAACAAGCTCAACACTTTAGTGCAACAGTTTAGTGTCAGCCAAAACGAATGACTTAAGAAACGAACGCGAGGCGAAGCTTGGTGACGACAGCGCCTGCTTTACTTACCACAAACTCACACATAAACACACGCTCTCCCCTCCCCTACCCTCCCCTCCTGACCCAGCAGCTGCTCGCTGCATGTCTGCACGTGAGTTTTGGCCAGGGTTGCCACAAAAAGCCCACAACTCTGCTAAAAGTGGTAGTTTTTTGTGAATTTTGTTTTTATTTTCAATTTAGTTATTTTTTATAGCCTTTTTTTCGTTTTACCGTTTTTTGTTTGTTTTGTTTGTTTCATACAAATGTTAAATTATTTGTTTTTAAATGGTGTATTTCAAGTAATTAATAATTACTAAAATTAACATTTAATTAAGTTAAAGAAATTGAAAGAAAATAAAACAAGTTGCAAATTGTTGCGATTTTAAATTTATATATTGCACTTTTTATAATCTTACATTAAATTAATTAAAACAAAAATTAATTAATTTCAAACAAATTATTTGTGATTAGTTCATTTTAGTATTAGAATGTAATATAGTATTAAATGCAATTTAATTTTCCAATTATCTAGGCTAAGTAAAGCTGGCACTTAGCTTTGATTAAAATATTAATTGAATTAAAAAACTTGAAAAAATTCTCTGAATCTTTTTGAATTGTAAAATTTACAAATTTCATTAATTTTTCCTATATTTTTAATTTTTCAAGTGGCAACCCTGGTCGCGGCTGCAGGTCTGTCTGCCTGCGCTTGTGTATCTGTGTAAGTGCATACACAATCAAAATTAGTCTTAGCTGGTAATTTGAGTTGTTGGTAACCAGACTCGGGTAACGAGGCTCAAGACTCGAGAGCCGGGCGGTGGCAGCGCCCAATCACTTTACAAATACATTTCAACTTCAACTTTAAACTGCAATTGTTTTCCTTTGTTATTCGCTGTTTGTGTTTTATTTGTGGCGCTGCATGCGAATTGAGTAATTGGCCTCTTGGCTTGCTGCAGTTGCGCCTTGTCAAGCTCGAATCAAAATGAATTTGCCTTGTCTTGCCTCTTGGTAACAAGCAATAACAAACGACAACAATAAACAGCAACACCAACAATGCCAGCTCCAATCAGAATGCAAAAAACCGACAGCATTTTGAAAGCTGTTTAGTGCGCTGGGTTTTTTTTTTTATTTTTGTTGAAATTCCACTAGGCAAAGAGAAATTTTTGAGAATTTAGAAAACTTGTAAAAAAATAAGAACAACTTTTAAGGCTTTCGAAGTTTTGTAAAAATAAACAATAAATTGATAAGAAATAGATTTACAAATTAAAAGAATCTTATCATTATTAAAATTCTGTTAAAGATTGCGGCAATTTCACCTTGCCTAATTAAAAAGAAATCTAGACAATTACTAACCATGGAGTTCATCGATTAGTCCACTTTCCCGTATATGTTCTACCAACTAACCACATAAAAAAGAAACCAGATTTTATCAAAAAGAGATCTAGATAACTAATAAACATAGAGTTAAACATCCATTAGTCCGGTTTGACGCATAAATTCTAGCAACTACACAGGACTGAAACCTCTAATACTATCTGAGAATAAATTCAAAATAAATATTTAAAATTTGATAAACAAACTTCGAAGTTCAAATCTACTTCAACAATGTTTTTCAAAACAGCGGAAATATCGGTAAAGTTTTAGATTAACATCTATTTAATTCCAGCTTTAACTTGACTAGCAAAATACTGTTAACTAAGCGCAAAGTTTCACTTTATGCTGTCGATCAAGTTGTAGAATTTTGCAAGCATTTAAAGTATTTAAATAATTGTTTTAATTTCATATTTACGACCAGCTATAAAATAATTTGATTTATGAGTGCATATACATTATTTTTGCATTACGCTTTGCGCTCTAAGCGTTAAGTACATTCACAAAATTCCTTTTGAAACTCGCATGTATAGCAAACAAAGCGCATTGAGAGTTGCTAAAATATGACAGAATTTAAATACTCTGTAAATGTCTGAAAAAGAGTAATCATATGGCCTAGAAAATAAATTAAATTTCTTAATTATCAATCAAATGTAAAATAAACTTTTTCAAACTTTAATCAGAATTAATGTCATATAAGATCTTTTGATAGAATTGTAATTAGTATAAAACGTAACTTTTATTATGGGTTTATTTTACAGCATATCTAGAAGTCGTTGCTTTTGATAAGTGGTTTGTAAGCGCGATTGAATTGTGCTTTGGATTTAGCCAATTGGTTTTAGGCCCAATTAACTGGTCACTTGCTGCAAGTCCAGTCAGGCGGGCAGTTTGGATTTCATGCTCTAGATACTAACATGCACTTATAGTATTATATAGCATACGATTATATATATAAATTTATTTATATATGTTTTTTGAATGCAAACAATGTTGAAGAGTGTGTGAGGCTTGGTAACGGTTTCAAATACTTGTTGCATATAAAACTGGATATTTTATTGACTTTCCGATCGACTTGAGTCGAGTATATATGCATGTTTTGTTGTCTTGAATACATTTGAAATTGGTTCAAGTTACGAGTGCGCGCCCCAAAATGCCAACGCTATAAACAATGCCAACAACACCAATAAAAACAATAAAAACAACAACTGCAACAGTAACAACAACACCAAAAGCCAATTGCCATTGTGCGCAAGGTGTTAAAAATTTCGTTGTATAACTCACAGAGCCGGGCCAACAACTTAAAAATCGATTAACAGCCGCGTAATTATGGACATAATTTGTGTCCACAAGTGTTGCAACAACAACAGCAACAACAACAACAGCAACAACAACACTAGCAACAGCAACCCCAACAACTGGCATAACTCACCGAAGAAAAAGTAAATGGCAACAAATTGTAGCCCCCAAAAAATACCAATGACCATTGCTTGGCCTTGAACTTGAATTGTTCAGGAATCAGTTGGGAGTTAATAGTATATATCCAATAAAAACATATATTAAACTGCTTTCACTTTTTACATATATTTTTTAAGCTGGTTCTTGTCTGTGAAGGGCTCTCGCTTAGGGATTTAAATCGACAAGTTTATATCGATGTGAAGCATCGAAAAAAAAAAAATACGAAAAAACTATATGAATTTTATTTAATAGATCGACCCAAATAAAGGTTTAAAATGAATCCCAAATCAATGAAGTTCAAGTAATATTTAGTATTTGTGTTGAAAAGTTTTTGATTTGAAAATATATTTAAAAACAAAACATATTGAAAAATATGAATAAATTAAATTTTGATGTCTATAAATTCTAAAGTCAACAAAGTTTTTTAATTCAAACATTTGAAAAACAAAGAAAAACCTTTGACTTTTTTGTAAATCAGAATTTACAAAATTGTAGTTAAAACAAAAGAATTAAAAAATTTAAGATATTAATTTTGAATTCTAATATCGATATAAATCGATATTTTTGACAGTCCTACTCTTGCTGCCTTTTTAGTCTTTATGGCCAAATGCAAATGCATTGGAAATTTTGGAAGGTAAACCAGTGGAACGCCCAAACACAGACACACACAGACACAGATGCAGACACAGATACAGATACAGTTGTCTGTGTGTGTGTCTCGGTGCGTGTCTGACAAGGTCAACACCTTTCCTTTTGCCAGGCAAAAAGAAAAAATCGAAACGTAAAAAACGTAAAAACGTAAAAAAAGAAAAGCGACACGCAGCTAGAGACAGACTGGCGGACGACGAGGCAGACGCGCAGACAGACGGCTTGAGTTAATTGAATAAGTGTAATAACAAGACAGGAGATTGCGCATACGCCCCGTGCGCTGGGCACTTGTTAATTAAAATATTTGAATTTGCATTAATTATATAAGCAATTGTCGCTTACAAGCATAATACGCTTAGAAAATAATACAAAGATTAATGATGGACCAAAAGATATGCTATGAAAGCTTAAAAAAAAACATAAAAATAGTTTGAAGATTAATGATTACTGTCAAAGTTTTACAAATGTTTCAATAAATTTACTTAAACCAGAGCTGCAAAATGCATTAAAACTGAAAGTGGAATGCTGAAATTTAAAAAAAGAAAAGAAAAGAAAAGTAAACATAAGTGCTCTTAATTGAAAACAATTTACAAAAGGGAACTTGCAGCACTATTTAACAATTCTATATGTTGTTGTGGTTATTAAATAATTAATCCCTTTTCAGTCTTATACTCCTCTCGAAAAGCACCTTTTTATAGGGTATCGCGACACATAATTATACAAAGTACAACTCAAGTATCCGTGTCTGACAAAATGTTAATTGACTGCAGCCAATTAGACAATCGAGAGAGCAATCGAGCAATCAAACAATCAGTCAGTCAATCAATCAATTGATCAATCAGTCATCTATCTATACACACATAATCAAGTGGACAGTTGCCTTCATTAGCTGCACTATTGTATCATGTTATAGCCAAAGTTGAAGGGGCTGAGCGGTGTCAAAACAATATATCCAGCGTGAGCTGCAAATCATTTTGGCCAAAAAAAGAAGCAAAAAAAAAAATAATCCGCCAGTTCATATGCCTGCCAGCTTAATTAATCCAGTTTTTTATGGAGCGTCTTGTTTAAATTAGTTTGACATTTAAGTTTTGCACTGCCGTTGGGCCATTCATTGACTACCGACTGAGGCAGAGGCAGAGGCTGATGTTGGTGTTGATGTGGATGTGGATGTTGATGTTCATTTTCGTCTTCCTCGCCCGTCATCTATGCTCATAAATTTTTTAATTTCTGGCACTCATCATAAATTGGCTTTTAGTGGCAAACACCAAAAACCGAAATGTGAAAAGAGCAAAGGCACTGCCTTTGGCATTCAAATTGACCAGATCTTCAAGCTCCAACCAGTTGAGCGGGCGGTTTCGGGCCAAGAGACCCACAAATCGGACGTGTTTGATGATGAACTTGATGTCGATTTAACGGCAACAATATCCAAATTATTTTAACAGCAACATTTTTTTTTCTCCTCCACTCATTTTTAGCTGCTTCTTCTCTTTCGTTTTCTTCTTCAATTTTATCTGGTTTGTTTTTTAATTTTTTGTGCTGTTTTTATTTGTTAAAATCAAAAGTTGTTCTTATGTAAATTTTGTATTTATAGTATATTTATATGTCTTTGGTGGCTCATTTTGCTGACGTTTGGCGCTCTTGCTCGCATTTATATTTAATTATGTTAATTAAACCCGAAAATGAATGTGGCAACAGCCACTCAGAACTGGTCAGCTGCTAAGCCAAGTTAAAACAAGCAGCAGGTATGAGGTTTTTTTTGGTTTATGTTAACGGGTGTATGCACTAGACGAACGTAGAGTTCAGATTAGCTAATAAAATTATGCTATAATTTTAGATTCAATTCAAATTTTGATATTGGCAAACGACGTCTAAAATTCTAAAATTCATACGTTTAACTTTTTATCGATAGATGCTTACCATTATTTTATTATTGTTTTTTAGTTTTATGTATTTTTTAATTATAACCAGTAATTTATAATTTATCTAGATATATTTCTATATTTAAATTGATTTTATTCTATTGATAATATTAAAATATTTTATTCCATCTTAATTTCTATGCATCTTATAGTTTCTGTGGCTTTTCGTAAGAGTATCTTTAACCAATTAACTATTTGCCAACATTTTGTCAGCGATTAGCACAGCGATTGCTAAAACTATAAATCTATAAATAACACCTAAATAAAATATGTGCAAGAAATAAGTCAAGAACTAAACTAAAAGCTGACCAAGAAAAAAAAAGCTAGGCTGACCAAGTTTTATAGCCAAGCAAGTTTCAGTATTCAGCATTAAAAATTCAGGAAATTCAAGGCA
The DNA here is from genome assembly GCA_035045125.1 of Hypselothyrea guttata. Taxonomy (NCBI): domain Eukaryota; kingdom Metazoa; phylum Arthropoda; class Insecta; order Diptera; family Drosophilidae; genus Hypselothyrea; species Hypselothyrea guttata. The sequence continues at coordinate 76,761 of JAWNNJ010000172.1, forward strand.
GCTCATTACTGCCAATCAACGCCTAAAGCCGGCCAAATGAGTTAGTGTTAATTTAAAATATATATTATTTGAATACCCTGAACTCCACTTTAAACTTTACACAAAATCAGTGTAGTTTTTATGGCTCTGAAATCGCAGCAAGTTGGCAGCACTGAGATTATTCAATTGAGCAGAGCGAGTCATGCAGACAACCTACCTCAATCGACAGAGTTTTTTTGGCTCTTTGGCTGCAGCTGGCAACTAGCAACTGCAGACGGCTGAGATGGCTGAGAAGCTGTGAGACCGTATTGGCCACGCTCTGCTCCGCTCAGCTCAGCTCTGCTCTGCTTCGCTCCGAGTGCGCTATGTTGATGCGTATAAAACCAAATTGAGCAGCGACTTGCGAACCAGTTGAGCGCTGACTTTGCAAACGTTTCCATCATCTCGCGAGCCACAGTCGCCTGCATTTGGCCAACAACAACAACAAAAGTTCGTAAAAATAAAAAACCAAATAAAAACAATAAAAAAGGCAGCGAAAAATCGACATCAAGCAAACAAATCAAAGATTTATTTTCAAAACAATTTTCACAGTATTTACTAGCGTGTTTTCTTGTGTGTTTGCAGACTGAGTTTATAGCTAAAAAAACACAAAAAAAAAAACAATTACTTGTAAAATTTTGCCGTTGTCTTTGCAGCCAAGTCAAGTGGTTTTTTGTTTGGCTTGGTTTTGGATTTTTAATCGTGCAACAACAACCAAAAAAAGTTCGTAAAAGTAAAAATAAACATAAAATGCGACATCAAGCAGACAAATCAAAGATTTATTTTAAAAACAATTTTCACAGTATTTTCTAGCGTGTTTTATTGTGTTTCCAAGCCGAGTTTGCAGCTAAAAAAATAGAAAAAAAAAACCATTACTTGTAAAATTTTGCCGTTGTCTTTGCAGCCAAGTCAAGTGTTTTGTTTGGCTTGGTTTTGGTTTTGGCTTTGGCTTTGGCTTTGCTTTTGGATTTTTTATTCGTGCGACGTGCGCGCCAGCGAACGGTTGTTGCCTTTGTTGTCTTTTGCCTTTTTGTATCTGACGGATACGCGCGCGCTCTCTCAGTGTGCCCCTGTGTGTGTGTGTGTGTGTGTGTGTGTGTGCGTGTGAAGAAAGAGCAATATTTATAAAAAAATTTATATATATATAAAATATATAAATGAAGAAAAAATTGCTGCTGCCTGTTGCTGGCGAAATAACGCAATAACGCCAACAACAATTGTCGTTGGAACAGCAGCCAGAGTTTTTCCAGTGCAAAAGAAATATAACAAAATTTATATATATGCCCGAAAAGTTTATTACATAAATCTAACGAGAAAAAATTGTGTTAAATATCATCCCAAGCACATGCAAATTGGATAGCAGCAACAGCAGCCTTGGCCAGCAACAATTGTCGGCGTACTTGCAACATTCCCTATCTCTCTCTCTCTCTCTCTGTCCCTACTTGGCCAACAAGAAAAGGTAGGTGCGTGTGGTGTTGCCACTTATACAATGCCTGCCACATGATATGCCACACATGCTCCACATTTGATGGCAGACCAGGTTATGCAATTGTTGTTGGGATTTACGCATAATGATGTATCGATATCGATATCGCCTGCCATTAACATTAACATATTCAATGCCTAATCGCAAATGGCAGAAGACGAGGCCAACACAATATTTAGCTGCCAATTTTGATTTAAGCAAAGCGAAAGCATTGGCCTTAATTTGATGACCAGCAGCAACAGCAACAGCTGTAACATCAACAACTGTTGCTGCTGTTCGCTTGGGCATTGCAATTGTTTAAACTTTGCCATTCTCAGTCACAATGGCAGAAAAAGCAGCTTAAACTAGCCAACAATAAGCATCCAATCCAACTGCAGCTAATGCGCCTGAGAATTGCAGTTATTACAAAAAATAAATTGTAAAATATTTACAACAACAATTAAACATAACTAGACATGTTGCTGGATAGAATTTGCAATTTATTTTTTAGTTTTAAAAGTAGCTAAATATTTACAGTATTTGCAGTCTTAATTTGGCAAGCTTGGACTTAGAAAGTTAGCAGTTAATTTAGCTTGAGTATTGCGGCTGACAATTGCAAATGTTATAAAAAGAATTGCATAAAAAATCAAACAAAAATTTATATGTTGCTGGAAGAGTTTTTTTTTGTTTATATTAGCATTTTTAGCTGACAACTTCAGCCTAGAAATAACTAAATATTTACATTATTTGCATGCAGGCAGCTGGTATATAAAAACTGGCTTCAATTTAGCTTGATTTGATTAAGTATTCAGCGGATAATTAAGCTTAAGTATAACGCCTAACAATTGAAAATAATTTAATAAAGAATTGCACAAAAATTAATATGAAAACCGAACATGTTGAAGGGAGAATTTTTGAATTTCAAACTAAAAGTAGCTAAATATTTACATATTTGTGTGCAAGCAGTGGAAAAACTAGCTGGAAATTGGCTAGTTTTGACTTAGTTATTTCGTAGATAATTTATTAAACAGTTGCTGCAACTAGGCTGGCAGTTATTTAGCTTTTTATGAAACAGTTTGCAATGGCAATCGATAAGAGCAACAAAAACTAGTTGCTGCTGTGGTTAATATAGTTGGTTTACAGCTGGGTGTGTGTGTGTTGTGTGTGAGTGTGTGTTTCTTAAGTATGTGTGTGTTGTGTATGTGTGTGTGGAAAGACACTTGACTGGCAGTGGCTTAGAGCCACCCGCTGCTGCTGTGGCTGCTGCTGATGCTGGCAGCGCATTCTTGGAAAATCTTTGGCGCTCAGCAACAGTTGCTGCTGCTGCTGTGTGTGTTGCTGCTGTGTCTGTATATAATATATATATATTTATATATTGTTTGTGTGCGTTCAAATGCCTGCTTAGCCATGTGTGTGCTTAGCTGTGTGTAACTGCGGTTGCGATTGCTTGCACATCATTTGGCCTGTTGGCGTTGCGCGTTTAGAGTTGTTGCCGCTGTTGCCAAATTCGCTTTTTCTCCGCCAGATCTGACGGTTTTTGATAAGCAGTTGCTTGAAAATTTGTAAGACTGCGAAATGCGGGAATTTTAGGTTAAATTTTCATAAATAATTTAACGGAAAAATTCACGAAAAAAACAGAATTCAAATTATTATTGTAATTATTCAGATAATTAATATCAATTTAGCTGTTCTAGCTTTTTTTATTTTTGCAAATTTTTGTTTAGTTTGTTTTGCTTTTCCCGACAACAAAAGCTTTTTTCTTGAAGAAAATTGGCAACACTGGTTGCTGCTGCTGCTGTTGTTGTTGTTATTGCTATACCTACGATTTTTTAATGTGGTATGTAATTCATTTGCATTGTTTAGCTGTGCAGCGTTTGCTTCTTTGCCCGCAATAATATTGTATAAAGCTAAAGGCTTTAAGCAAAAGCGATTTACATAAAATTTATTGCTGCCACATTACAAAGCAGTTAGTTAATACGATTGCTGCTGCTGCTGCTGCTGTGGTAACTGCAATTGCTGCTCTCAACGCTGCTTAATTGTCCGCAAAGTGTTTTGCTCGCTGACTGCAACAACGTGCTCAGCCATTTGGTCAAGCTGCCGGCAACACACATCACAAATCACACATCACACATCACATCACATCACGTATACGACACGTGGCAAACCTTGAACTCGCTTAGCATTTGAAAAACACAACAACAACAACAACAACAACAAAACCAAACAGGGATGCACAGCATAACCGGTAGAAATGCCAACAAAATGCACATAATCGGCTTACCAATATTTATAACAATTAATTGCTAATATCAGGAAATTTATTGTTAGACAAAATTAAGCTGAAATTTATCTGCAATTATTATGGCTAAATGTGTGAACAACAATTGCTGTTCAGGCACTTGATCAACTCTCTCAATTAAACTAGACAACAAAATTACGCAACGTTCAAAAATATTAAATATCAAAGAGTAATATATAAAACAATTAGTTATACATTTAATAAATAAAAAACAGAAAATTATGCAAAAATTGCATTTAACAAAAAATATTTTTTTTATTTTTAAGGTACAACAAAAAACTATTTTGGCCACTTAAACTGTTTTTTTGTTACCTACTGTAAACACACATGCGTTTAGCAAATTTATTTTATTTTATTTTTGGCAAATCAATCTTTGATTTGTTGAAAGAGGAATCCGTTTTCGCATGTGTGTAAGCAGGGGATCAAGGCGATCAATCAAAGCACCTTCAATGGGCTGTTACCATAGCAAATTGTGCAAGGTAATGGTAATCAAATCTAAATATAAAACAATATATACTATATAAAACTATATATGTATATATTTATTTTGAGCAGCTGATGGGCATAACTGAGCCCAGATAACTGAACTCTTCTGTGCACTGCCCTTGTAACAAATATACGTTCGATTATGTTGATATGTTAATGCCAAAAATGCCCGCTGATCATATGGAATCCATCCATCTAAATGCTGCAGATGGCTCGAATAAAAAAATACTAGCTGCTGGTCAGCGGCATTTTTTGGTAGCCGATTTGCAGTTGTTTGCGGTTTGTTTTTTACTACTGTTTTTTTTTTTTTTTTTGGTTTTTGTGTTTTTGTGCTTGTCAGCTGTGTTGTTGTCGAGTCAACTGCTGCCTGGCATTTTGGAGACGATTCATCGAGCGTTAGATCGATCGCTGATTTGGATGCGTTTAATGGAATCTTAATTAATTATTAGCGCTGGCATGGCCTTTTCAGCAGCAAATGCTAACCATAAAAGCCAGTTTGGGGCATTTGATTGAAAATTAAAATCTAAATAAATCTAAATAACTTAGACCAATCAACGGAAGTGGCAAAGGCTATTGATGCGACTGATATAGAAGGAATTTAATGAAAATTAATGGATATAAAACTGAAATTCATTCGCAGGTTTTAAAGGAAAATTAAAAGATTTGATGCATAATGAAGCTATTTTTATTTTATGTATTTATTACGACTAATCTAGTTCAAATACAAAATGGTATATATATTTTTTGTTAGCCACAAATCGAACGACTTTAAAGTCAATGTTTTTAGCAGCTAAAAAGAATTTCTGTAAATTGTTTCAGCTCATGAAAGTTTTATCGAAGGCCATGTTATGTTTAAATTTGGTTAACATTTAAACCAAAACTAGTATTATATTATTTTAAGAAACTGTAAGATTGCCATACTATTGATGATAATAAAAAGATTTTGGTTTAACGATTATAAATAGAATATTTAAACAATGAAATGTAATTAATGAATTAATTATTAAAACACTAGATATCTAGTTGTGATACATGGTATATTAAAAAAAATTTTTTCAATCTAACTAATATTTTAAAATTTTATTCTTTCATTCCTCTCTGTCATTTTCTCTCTTATTCTCTGCATTCTTGCAATGCCCTCTAGCTATATATCTTTGTCTAACACATTGATCTATGGCTTGCAAATTGATTTCAACAATTTTATTGTTTGTTTTTAAATTAGCACAATTAATTTTTATTAATGCTTGCATTGGAAGCTGAAACTTAAATTCGATACCGAGTGATATATAAGTTTCGTTTTATAACTATTTCTCATAGTTTAGCTGAAGCTGATAAACTTATCTGCGGATCAGGCGAAACAAATTTTAACGCTGTCCGAGGGGGGGTTTTTCCTGTTATATATACATATATAATTTTGACTGTTATTGTTGTTTTTGCTTAATTTGCAATATTTATTTGCTTAAGCTTTTGGCATGTCTCGCATATATTTGAAATTTATGTTTTATTTTCGCGCTTTGGTGTAGCTGTTTCGTTTAAATTTACTTTTAAACTGTCGCCTAGTACGACTTTGAGCCGGTTTATTTTTGTTGATTTTTTTAAACAACTTTTTTCTCCTGTTTATACAGATACATACATATATATATATATTTTTTTTAGTGATTTGCTGCCTGGCAGCAGCAGCTTTATAAATATATATATGTGTGTATTTTCGATATTGATTTTTCGTATTAAGCGCATTTCTGCGTACCGATTTTCAAGGCCATAAAACGAGGGGGCAGGGGCGGGGTCAGAGGGGAGTTGACGCTGGTCAAGCTGGTCAGCTAACGAGTTTTCTTGCCGTGTGTTGAACAATTAAATGAAATTTTAGTTGCTGTTGTTAGTGTTGCTTTATTATTGCCTGTTGGCGGCGTTTTAATAGCGATAAAAAATGTGTGCAAAAAGCCAAGTGTCAAATCTCGTCGCCTACAGCAACAGCAGCAACAGCAGCAGCAAAAGCAGCAGCAGGAGCAACTCATCTCAATCTAATCAATTGCTTTAATTGCTGTGGAGTCGCCAGTTTGGCTGAGATGATTAAGCCATGTTTGCACGCTTATATAAGTGCGGTTAGCCGATAACGGGCGTTAGCCATAAGTCGTTTCAAGTGTCGTCATCTGGCTTGTTGTCTCAACAATCGCTTGTTGTTGTTGTTGTTGTCAGACCCTGTACTTTAGATAAATACAAAAGGGTCTATTAATTAATAGGAAATGTATGCAGGTAAAAGAAGGTGAAGTCGTTCCAATCGCCAAAAACCACAACCAAAAACCACAATTTTAAAGCCACAGATATGTAATTTGGCCTCTTAGTATATTAAGACTTTCTCCATCGATCATGTGATTTGTATTATAATCAGATAAGAAACACCGAAGATATGCAACAGAAAATGTGCTGAATTTTGCATTAATTTTAGTATACGCGCCTCAGTGTGTGTGCTTTATTAACACACAAAGTACATGGTTTGCTGCTGTTGATTACGTCCGACTGTTGCCTTCGGTCCGACTGATCAGCTTCAGCCTTTCTGGTTTTTGTTGTGCCTTTCTACTGGTTGCATTGTTTGCTGGCTAGTAGTTCCGCCAATTAACGTTGCTTCCGCTGCCACAGACCAAAAATTTTCTCAGCTTTTCCTCTTGAATTTGTTGTCATTTTCTTCAGCTTTCGTTGTTGTTTTTTCTTTTTTTTCTGCTTTGAACGAAATTCAAAATTGTTTTAAATTGAGCAAAAATTGTGGGATTTGTTGTTATTGTTGGCATATTGTGTTACAACAAATTAAATAATTTGCAATTTGCATAAATTACTCTGGCACCAAAAACCCATCAAACATTGCGCCTTCGGTTACGCGTCAAAATTAACAAATTGGTGCGATGTTTCGCAAATCAACGCCGACAAACTTCCGAATCGAACAAACTCAAAATTCAAACACAAACCCAAAAACAAAACTTTCCAAAACAAAAACAAAAAACGATTTTATAAAAAAAGTCGCGTATGCACTTGGAATGCCAAGCAACAACAGTAGTATAAACAAATGCCCCAGAGTTTGGTTTAGCCTTTTTATTTTGTTTTATTTTGTTGGGGACTTAACTTGTCTATTATGTAAGTTGAGAACCGCTGGCTAAAGGCAGCTTAAGCAAATTGATGGCACAGTCATGGATGTATCCCCAGAGAGGCCCCAGCAGATACAGCCAGCAGATGCTTCTCACGCTTGTCAGAAAATGTCAAAAGTGACGCCGCTGCACATTAAAGACAAGAAAAATATAAAAAAAGATACGAAATATGATAGCTCTACGTTAACAACGAATCTTTAATGCTCTAACAAGAGAAGCAGAAACTTAAAAGTGCAAATGAAGAAGGATAAATTGGTTTAAATTGAGAGGTAAAGATAATGATAGAGATCTTTATTTCTATACAGAGAGAAATAATAATTCAGATTGAAATAAAAATGATATATAAATACAGATAATGAAGTTGATATGAGAGATACATTCAGAAATCTGAGCTTTATTTAGATAGGATATAAAAAGCGATAGAAAATAAAAGACATATATTTATGTTGCCAAATTCTATTTACTTAACAAATTCTTTTACCTTTTCATAGAATCCATAGCTAATATGCTGCTTGTAATACAGGTCACTTAGATCAGTTTCAGATCTATCTCACTACAAGTTTCTATTTTAATTAAATTAAAACCTGCTCACATTTGCGATAAGCCCCAACAAATACCCTACATTTAATAGCTCTGGCAATCGGCGGCGTTTCTTGCGGAAATTTCGACGCACGCTTAAAAAGATTTGGCTCTGACAATAGCCACGGTTATTGGGCAAGAATTGTGCGAGGCAGGAGGCAGCTTTGAGGCAGCAATTGCGGCAGGCGCCATGGTCAGCCAAAAAGGTGAAAGACAAAAAGCCAATGGACATGCTACACTCTTGACTCTTGACTCTAGACTCCGCTCTCGGCTGCTGTGTCATCTTGCCATGGCGCCTCTTTGTGTTCGGCTGCCTGGGAGTGAAGATGAGTCTGTTTTTTTTTTTTTTTGGGATAAATGGTTGCATGCGATGACCTTTAACGTTGCCTTCGCTGTGCGAGCTGAAGAAATATCTGCATATCATTCATTTTGCGGCGGCCTGTCTGTCCTGTTTGCCACAGAAATTAGTAGGGGAATCGCGGGGGCGAAGGCGTAAACAATTTACGATTATTTGTCTGCACGGTGACTTAAGCCGATTGTTAATCGCTTCGCTTGTCTACGCAGGCGGCAGTCATAAATATTAAGAAGCAGCTCAGCAAGAAAAAAATGTCAAGGATTTAACAAAGAAAAACAAAAAGAAAAAGATAAAGGTAAATAAAAAGAGAAAGAGATCTTGTCGCAACAATAAAATGCAATCAGCACACTACGCTAATCGCTCAATCGGATACGGATACGGGTCTAAAGGCCGTGCTCACAGTGCAAGCTGGTTGACACATTAATTGAAGTCAGAGCTCAGAGATCAGACGAGAAACAACCAAAACAATCAATGGGCAAGGTCGTTTCTTTCTTTTACTGGGCGATTGTCAGACAGATTAAATAAACCTCTCGAAAAAAAGAAGGAAAAAATACCGAAAAACAATCGAAAAAATGCCGAGCATTTTGCATAAACAAATTCTATCGCTGATTGGATCTGCCATTGACTTATTGTCTTTTAATAGCATTTTAAGCACATTCCAACACCTGTATTTCCTACACCTTTTGTTGCCTAATGATTGATTTGAAATGATTGATTGTTATGAAATATGAATGCAAATTCGAACGAAAGATTAGTCAGCGCATAGCTTAGAATTGATAGACAGAGGCAAATGTTAATTTGGCCCAAAAGTGGGTCAAGTCAATGTCTAGACACGGATCCTGCTATGAATGCGGGCACTCATTAACAACCTCATCATCGGCAATACTATGCCATTTATGAACTTCATCATGAGCATGAGTGGGAAATATTTAATTAACCGGCATCCGGCGTATGACTCAGAGATGCGTAGATCTCTTACGGCATTTTGGGCACGTCTATGTAAATATTTGTGATGAGCTGACTTTAAATGGAGGCTGCTGTGCATGATGATGATTTTGTAATATTATTAGTTAATGAATTGCCAATTAAATGCCTTGTCACAACAATTTAATGTCAGTTGGCTTTTAAACCCTGAACTTTAAAAGAGTACAAAATGGTCTGTTAAGTTAGTGTAAAAGAATATTTGGTGTAAAACTCAAATGAAGAAGCCATACTATCAAAGTTACAATCTTGTAATTTGACATTTAAATAGCTTTTTGCTTTCTCCATCGATGCTGCCAATTGCATTACAATGTGATAAGAAACAGCAAGGATATGCAACAGACAATTTGCCCGACAGTGTGTGTATTATTGAAACACCAAGTACAGGGTCTCCCGCTGTCGGTTATGTCCGACTGTAGCCTTTCGTGCGACTGATCTGCTTGGTTAATTTGTTTCTTCAACTCTTTTTCTGCATTTCAGCCATGTGCCTGCTGCCATAAACGAACTCGTGCTTCCTAATTGAAATAAAAGTGCCAGCTAAATGGACGCGTAGCACGCGGCAAAAACCAACTCGACTGAGCGAGCAGACGTCTGTGCAGTTTTATTTTGGACCTGAAGAGATCAGCTAACACAGACACACACGCACACACACACGCACAGACTCAAACAGCCAGCGAACACAACCAAAACAGAGGCCAAAATGTGCAGCTCGACTAAAATGGTTTACAGTTATAGAATTTTATGGCTTTCCGGCGTTTTACTAGGTGAGTTGTGGCCCCAATAAAACCGCACCGAGACACATAAATTAAAAGCCAAGTGCGTCGATTAGGCCAACACTTTGAGGCCGCATTGAAGTCACGCGTGAGCCACATAATTTATCAACTACAACTTGGCAACTCAATCAACAACAAACATGCACAAATTAAAACCAGAACATGGAAAATTGTTTCCAATCACTTTACAATTCAATTAAATCTCACTTTCTCTGCCCACAGCTCCTCTCCTGCTGGTGGCCATTATGGCGCAGGAGCCAGCCAGTCCAGTATTTCAAAATCACAAGACGAAGGAATGGACGAATTTAGATAATATCACATTCTCCTTCGATTGCAAGCGGCGTTCCGTGGGCTTCTATGCCGACATGGAGTACAATTGTCAGGTGAGAGCAGCAGCAAATGCAAGAGCGCGTGTTGTATAGCAGGCAGCAGCTGACAGCGAGCAGCCAAAAGCTTTTATGCGCCAGCGTAAAAGTATGCAACAAAAACTTGCAACCACCTGGGGAGTCAAAAAACAGGGCAAACCACTTGTTGAGTCAAAAAACTGCGCCGTAAATACTTCTAGTAGAGTTATCGTTATGAAATTTTCACCAAAAATCTAGAAAAATAATCTGAATATATTATAAAAAAATTGGCGACATCGGCTGACTATATCCAATAGCTCCCATAGAAAGCTCTAACGCACAAAATTGAAATAATGGGATTTTTGTTGGATATAATATGATTTTAATTTTTTTTAATTGATGAGATAATTTATTCTTGTGTGTTATTTATATTTTTTAATATTTTATTCTCTATATTTGCAGATATTTCACATGTGCGATGAGGAGGGCAATCGCATACCACACTTGTGTGCGAATGAGACGAGCTTTAATCAGGAATACAGAATATGTGATTGGGATTACAATTTCAACTGCACAGAATCACCGGTTAGCGCAAATACAGATTCCTATATAAATACACACTAATCGTGCTTCATTTAATTACAGAAATGGTTCTATCTGAACGAATTAACATATGCCACGGATCCGCCAGACGAGGACGATGAGGACTACTAAATGCAATTAACTAAAATATTTATTGTCTATTGAGGAAGCAAAAACAAATTTAAATTAAACGCAGCAAATTAACGAATGAGCAATATAATAATTGAACAGCATGAATCACATCTAAATGGAGACGAAAAATTCCATTAAAATGTAAATTAAATTTAAGAGATTTGTTGACGATTTTGTTGAGTTTCGTTTTTGTACAATTCGTGTATGTGTAGTCTAATTTTTTCGGGAGTATTGTATTGAGAGTCGTGTAAATAATGTAAATAGAAGGCCAACATCTAACAACAGCAAGAATTCGAGGCCATCAGATTACTATATAATTTACAAATAATATTTAGTTGTTTGTAATAAAACAAAATCAAATTGCGTATATATATGAAATACTTGTTAATTTTTTGTGTTTAATTCTACCGCTTAGTATTTCCGAATTTCGTTAAAGTGACAAAATGTTTTGAGACCATTAACAAATTTGTGAAAATTGCTTTCGTTTTTTATAGATGCATAGATTATGTGGGTGGGAGTCACCGTCATGAGACTCTTTGAATGGGTAAATAACCCCGATGAGTCAAGTTCAATGACGAAACGAAAAACTGTAGCAGAAAAAACTTCAGTCGCGAAAATTGCTTGATGAAAATCGAGCAAAAAACATGTCAACTGAAAGTGTTAGTGCGTGAAATTGCAGCTTCCCGGCTCAAACTTTTATAAAATGGCACGGCATCGAATGGAAAACAGTTAGTCTAAAATCAAAGCTGCAACAAAGCTGCAAATAAAGTGGATATTAACTAGGAAATTTATTCAGACGTCACAATGAACTATCAGAAGTCCTGCGTGGTTTTGCTGATTTGCTGCTTTACGGTAATTTAAAGAAATATTTTAAATGAATTATTTTCTATATACTAAAATTTCTTTAAATTTTTGTTTTTGTATAGATCGCCACTGCCCAGTACTACACGCCATATAATCCATACAACACGCCTAGTCCGACATTCTCCAGTTTGAATAATTACTACTACACCACGCCGTATCCTTATTATTATGGTGCTACCTCGAGTTCCTACGATAATGTGCAGATACGCATTTGGCCCTATGTTATTGGACAGTATTTGTATCCCAGTTACTATAATACAAATCCGAATAATCCTTATGCCTCCTTAAGTACTCCCAACTGGCAGAGTTACTATTCGAATGCCTATCAAAATAATTATGGTAAAAAGTAGTTTGTAATATAATACGCCTCAATGTTGTTTAATAAAAAAACTTACTATAAATAAGAAAATTTACGACAACTGTAAACTAATGTGGAAACTGTTGATGGGAAAAACTGTGCAGAAGGCATAAAAATGCAAATGATATAATCTCAAGTGAATGATGTCATTTTGATAGGCAAAGGCGTGAAAACCGTTAAGGAAACCCATGCTGGTATTTTCAGTCAGAATCCGGTAAATGGCATTTATGTAGCTTTTGACACATTTCGAGCATTTCGAACCAAAACAAACAAATAAAGCCGCCAACAGACGCCTCGCTTCCAGACAGACCCATTGACATATAGACGCTGGTGGTCGTTGACTTAAGGCCCGAAAGTGCACCGGGATTACTACATGTTATAGCCATGTACTTAACGGAATTCACACTCGTCTGTTAGCCGCATGAGGTGTCATTATGTAATGTCTAAGCCCGAAAATTGCCAAGACAAATGTTTGGCTTACAACAAGCGTAATGAACTTGAAAAAAAAACGTGGGCCAAAACGCAAGCAGTTGCTTGACTTATGACCCACTTTTTGTCGATCTGATGAGGAGAAAGGTAGGCCCAGCCCCAGCCTCATTTAGTCTAGTTAAAGAATTTTAACTGTAATCTATTATGCAGGCGATTCATTGGGATCAATGCTCAGTTGACACAAATCAAACAAAAACTTTGCATCATATCATAAATGATATTCTATAAATATGCTTATCAGCCCAGAGACCGCTACAATACGCACTATTATCATGCAAAGCAGCTGCTGCCTGAAACTTGGTGAATGGAACTGCATGTGGTGAGAGAGACAGTCTCTCACAGAGACTGAGAAAGAGACGGAGACAGAGACAGAGAGCCAAAGTCAGCAAGAGAGCCAAGTGTAAGGGAGAGCAAGTTGGCTGGCAGCAGAAATGGGTCAAAACAATCACAAAAGAGCGGGTAAAAGGTAGCCGGCAAAAATGCTTGGATTACACATACAAAACAGAGAAAAATTTTAGTAATGCCCAGCTGAATGCCAGATGCTCTAGCCGAGTCAAGAAAGGGCAGAAGATCAGCATAGAAATTTAATAGATTTTCATTTTGTAATTTATAATAAATTGCAGTAGCTTTTACTATACAACTGAATGCGAGGTTAATAAGTTATAGCTCTTTAGGATACCTATTAGAAATACATTTTTAATCTCTTCTAAAATTTAACAGACTACTCGAACAATGTATATATTGGGGGGATTATCACTCCTTAAACCAAAACACCACTTTTTTAACTTTGAATGCGCATAGCTTTACCAAAACTCAACCGATTCTTAAGTGGTGTGATCTTTTCTCAATCATTTGAGTGCAAAAGTAAAATTTAACATTTTATGTTCAATGGTTTTTAACTACAATACAGGGTATAAAAATGTATTTCCAAAGTCTATTGAAACCGCTTATACCAAGCTGCTAATGCATATACCACAAATACTTGAAATTTGAGATCGTCAACTAGGCAAACAATTGACTGGATTTGATGGTATTGCAGCCAAGTTAAGAGACGATTTGCCATGGGCTGGGCCTCATCTTTGGGTCACGGCTTGTGACGTCAGCTGCGTGTTTTTGTCACGTTCGCAAAACATAATTTTTTCTTTAGCTGTGGCCCATTGCACGACTATTCGTAATAGAGTCAACAAAAAGCTGGCAGAGCAACGGCTTAAAAGCCAGCAGGGGGAGTCGTCTGTTGCGGCTGCCGTTTTTAGGGGAAAATTGTGAAGAAAGTGTTGAAAACGAAATTGTAACTGAGAGCGCGAGAGTCGCAAACAGCAAACAGCAAAAAACACAAAAAAATGAAGCAAAACACGTTGAAGAAGCGCTGGACAGAGGCAACAACTAAATGAAGACTGGTCTCTGTTGGAGAGCAAAAATGCGCTCGGGTCCAAGACCAAGTCTTTAGACTTTACCAGTTGGCCAAGACCGCAGCCAACTGGCAGTCAACGGGCACATCTCAAGCGCAGCAGTCGCGTCAAGAAACAGCTTTAAAAAACAACAGAGATAAAGCCGAGTTTGTTTTTGATCTGTATCTGCGGCTCCTTAGCTACTGCTACTGCTCTTTATTTGGCCAGGCCATATAAACCAATTTGCGTGTTTGCCGAGATTTGTTATTGCCACTCTCATTGTATTTGTTGTTGCGTTTTTTTGGTTGCGTGAAAGTCGTTCAAGCAACACACGTTGTTAGTTAATTTTTGCTGCAGAAGTTCAATGAAATAATTAAGGATACCGAACACGAACAAAATAATATAACAACAGCTAATTGGCCAGTGAAAACAACAGCTAATTCCAAATAAAAGCCTTAAATTATCCCGCCAGCTGCAGCTGCCAAAGCGAAAAAGCTAACATTATGTTGGTAAGTAAAATTTAAAATATTTGTAACAAGACTGCACTGGAATCCACATTTCATTGTACATCTCTGTGTCATTATAATGCCTGGCACGCGCTTTCTGACCGACTTACCTTAATTTCTACCACTCAAAGGAGCTAACAATACTGAAAAGGGCCAAACAAATTCATTGTCAATTGCCATTGTAGTCTTGTTTTTTTGTTAACTGAGCTTAGCTTTTGTCATCTTGCCAAAATGTCAACTTTCTTTTAAGCCAAGTCAATTGAAAGACTTCAATTGCAGCCTATTATTAGCTGGGAATTAAAAGCAAATTTTACTACACTTTTTGGGCAGTTAAATTTTGAATTTTGTGTCTTGAACTGTGACTCTTACATCTGTTTTAATTGTGGCATAAGTATCTATTAGATAATGCTCAGTGTGTCTTCGGTTTAAGTGGTAATTGTAATTTTAACTACACATATCTGCATCTTCTTTTTGTATCTTTAGCTGAAGCCAACACGTGCTATAATACGTAAATAGTAAAAGTGTGTTTTTATTAGTTTTATGTTTATTATTATGGTTTTATGACCGCTTGCACAATGAGCTGAAAACATGTGCCCGAGTTTGGTTTATGGTTTTATATTTTATGTGACTTTTTTTGGGAGCGGTACCGTTATAAATGCATATGAATTTAGTTGCAGCTATTAAATTATCTAATCCACCCACACAGATTTGTTGGAAAGTATTAAGAATTTATGAGGCCTACGGAAAAAATTAAAAAATTAACATAAAACACAGCTTATAATTAAAAGCATAGAAAAGTTAACCTTGTCTATAGATTAACATTTCATTTGCTCTACAAAAAGTTTAATGAATTTAATTCATATAATTAAATGTTCATCAGCTTAATTTGTTTATAACAAAAGCGGCAACAAATGATTCATGAAATTGTAAACACAATTAAGTCTAAACAATTGACAGCCGTATAAACACATAAAATACTAAAATACTTATGAAGCTAGTTAGCAGCGTAAATAAATTGACGTATTTTTTCAACACTTTCCATTTCAAGTCAATAAAGTTTTTGAGTCATACGCACACTCCAAAGTGCTAAATATTTAAATAAATGTTAAATTAATTTTAACAAACAGACCGAGCCCAAGTTGAAGTTGAAGTTAAGGGCTTCGATTTCAGTTTTGGCATAAATGCAAAATATTTAACACCAATTCGCTGAAATGTGCCGGGCGAAATTTTCTGTAAATATTTATACGAGCTTATACTATAAATAAAATACATATGTAGGGGAAGTTTAAAATGTCACTGATGTTAATTTGGTTACATCTTTGAACCTTTAGTCGGACGCAGCGTGTAGTAGAAGATGTAAATTAAATTATGCTTAAGCCATTAATTTGAAGTGGACTTCAAAGTGAAACTGAGCTGGAAAAACTGTCTTTCAATCAGTCAGTTCAAACAGAAATTATGTAAATGTTTGTACGCATTTTCCATATTGTTTATCACTTGTGTTTATATACGTATAAAAGCCAGTTTAAATTCGAATTTCTACGCCTCTTGCATCATCGTAAAAACCTTTCTTTTCATTTCATTTGCCATTGTCTTTGCTGCATTGCTGTGACTGCAGCTTGCAGTTATTTAAATGAAAAGCCAAATCTATGATATGTTTTATATTATTATATTTTATTTATTTCATCAAGGCCAAGCCGCAGATTTCCATTTACAGTTACAACAAATCGCAGCAGCCATAAATAATAAATTCAGCTCGATGGGGCTTGGCCTACAAATTAAGCAAAATCGAGCTGGAAAAGAACACAAATAACAATAGTTATGAACACAAACAAATAGAGACATAAAGCCACAAAACATTCACACAATGACCAAGAATAAAATGATTTTTAATAATGTTTCGTTAGATAATGCAAAACGCTCGAGAAATTATGTCAATCCAACGGCATTCCATTTGACATGCGAATTCTTGATATGGGGTCCGCTAATTAAATTGTCTCTGCATCAGTTTTGATGAATCTTCGAATGCCATGGCGCTTTTGTTTAGATGGAACGATGCCAACCGTTAGTTCTACATAATTTACGCGACTTTTTTGTTGGGCAGAACTTTCATGATGGTAAATCCATCAGGTAAACAAAGATATCATTTGGCCATGCTCCAGGGAAATTTTTGTGCTTTATTTTTAGGGTCAACACAATTAGAAATCACAAATGTTAGACTTTTGTGCAGGTGTTCTGGCAATTGAAAATGGAAAGCGTCCGAAAAAAGATGACTTTCAGTTTTAAGCGAAAAACTATGGGAGGCCTTAGTAATTAAGAGCTACTTATGCTTAATATTGCCAGCTCTTGGCCAAGTTAACTTACGCGTTCTTATCGCTTAATCAAACATTTCGTTTGGTATACAAATTTCACTTTTTTACGAGCTGACCCCATGCTTTTTGCAATATCCGTCTGTTGCAAGCAGAGAGTGAAATATTTTGTGATTTATGTGTCAGGTTTTTAGCATCATTTACATAGTGCAAATATTTACATGCAAATCGCTGCCCACAACCTAAATGGCGAAAAAAATGCCGCTTAAAAACAAAAGCAGGAAGACATGACTTTATAATTTTGTTGTGTTGACACAATTTGTCGTTTAGGTTTTGTCATTTGAGCTGAAGTTAGTTGACAAACTTTGGCCTATTACATAAAAGGCGACAGAGCTGCCAAAATGTAAATTGCTGTAGGTAACATTTGGCTAATAAAATATTTTATGAATGTCTTTGCATTCTGGTTATAATAATATGGAGAGTGTATGTAGCAGCAGATCAGTTACTTAGGGTCTGAAGTTAAAAGCAGGTTCGTTTCCTAAGTCTTTCGTTTACGCAATTTCCTCATGTCGATTGCTTGAGTGATGAAATGCGCTTTAGTCGGCTTTTTGATGTCATAGACGAACAATGCAGTTAAACATACAAACACACACTTACACACACTTAGATTTACGCACTTACTACAATTTCTCTCGTCTACTTTCAGTTTCTCACCAAGAGTTCAAGTGCGCGACGCTCAGTGCTTGCGTTGTTGCTGGCGCTCTGCTGTCTGAGCCAAGCTTTGGGCGCCAAAATCACCAAAAAGGTCGAAAAGCCGCCAGCCGATGCCAATAACAAAGCAGACAAAGCCGAATCAGCATCAGCATCTGAAGCAGCAGCTGCCCCAGCTGCCCCAGCTGACGACGATGACGATAACGATGAAGATGCGGACGACGATGCCGATGACGATGACGATGAAGAAGATGATGATGAGGAGGAGAAGAAACCTGCCGATAAGGACGCTGCAGTAGCTGCCACAGACAACAAGAACGAATTGCAATCAGCTGCGGATGCCACAGATCTGAGTGTTTGGGGCATGGTGCGCACACTTTGGAGCTGGTTGCGCAGCGATCTCAGTGAAAGTCTCTTTGGTGACGATGATGAAAAGCCGGCTGCCGTGGGTGAGTAGGCCTAAGACAACTTAGCAGCTGCTCTAAATTTCCCAACCAATTAGTGCAGCGTTGATTATTTTTATGCAATCGGTAAGCTGCGGTCCCAGCCCCTGTCTCCCAGTCTCCAAAGACCTTCATTGCGACTGATTGCGTCTGATTAGCGTCTTCTGTAATCAACTCTAATTTTCTCAACGCGCCGTTTGATTCACTTTCGTTTTCAATGAAACCTGACAGACACTGCTCGCCAGTAAATACATAAAAAACAAAATTAAAAAACAACCGAGTGATGCTTAAAAGGTGTTAACGCTATGCAAACATTCAGAGTTTCGTCTTCTTACTTTTGATTTTGTTTCTGTAATCCGCTCGCTTGACTTGAGTTGATATACGACTGACTCGATGGAATGTATTTTGGTTTTATTGTATTTTTCTCATCGCAACACCTTGTTGTAATTTCACTTTCCGCATTCGCTTAAAATATTATTAAAAAATATAAAAAACTGCGCACGCATCTTTAAATGCTGAGAAAATATTTATGTTTTTATTTATTTTGCTCACCGTGCGCAGTGTTGTTTTTAATGGACTTTCGCATTGCTCAGCGTTCAGCTCTGTTTGTTGTTGAAATTATCATTATGAGCGAATAAAGGCAAATCTTAATTTGGCAACGATTGAAAGAAAGAAACCCCGAGGCAGCCCACTAAACAAAAGACTCAAGCAACGAACTTGAATTAAGCGTGAAATCTTTGCTGAATTATATACTAAATTCAAAACTTCTTTCTACTTTCAGAGGGTCGTACCTTTGGCAAAATTCGACGCCTGCAGATGGCTTTAATACCCATCATCTTCAAGTTTGGCGTGCTCTCCGCCATGGTGGCATTCCTCGTAGCCATTGGCATGAAATCTCTGTTTCTGCTCAAAGTTTTGGTGGTAATGAACGCACTCGCCATACTGGGCAAGTTCCTCACACTGAAGACTAGTCTGTTCGGGCAGTACGAGCATTCGGCGCCCAGCTTCAGTTACCCCGGCTGGAATCCTCACTCCAAAGAATCAGGCTGGGCACCCACAGGTCTAAGCGGCCCCCCTCCAGCCCCCCATCCACCCAGCAAGGAGATTCATCTGCACATACACGGCAATGCTCAGACTCAGGCACAACTTGCGGGACAAACCTACAACTACGAGCCCGCTTCCGGTGGTTGGGCTAGTCGATCGGATCCCTACAGCGCCTATATGCCCACGGGACAGTATCAGGAGCCTCATACAGCCGAGGTGCCCAATAATACGGATCCCATGTCGTTGCTGCCCACAAAATATCCGGCAAGAAGCCTGATTCGCTGAGCGGCTTTGGAGAGCGGCCTACGACCACCGAGTAAAATTTTAGTCAGCGACTTTGCGGGGGAGCAGCTTTACATAATGAAAACACTAGTTGCAATTTCAATAAGCATAATCATAAATTAAATTACATATATTGCTGTAAATAGGCTTAAGACGAATTGCTCATAAATTATTTATTTATAATAAAAAGCGTAGTGTTAAATAAATACCTATAAAAGTAGCTCATTTTATTAGCGACAATCTCTGACAACATGAGATTGATATGTGAAGAAAGTCGAAGCATCTGCGGCACTAAGGTATATGATTAATTGGGCTTTTGACATGTGCCTCCGTGGTGCGATTTCTTCGGCTCAAAACCACAGCAACAGCAGCAGCAGCAGCAACAACCACAATAATGGGCGTGTGCTGACTTCACGTTTTGCTGTCTAATCATCGGCATTATCGGCAACATTGATTTTGGAAGCCAGAGTCATGGCTGCCTTAACAGTAGCTTCGGCTGCGGCCAAAGGCCTAGAGGGAACAACGACGACGACACCAAAAATAACAACAATACGATTACCAATTTGGGGAATAAACACGGTTGTGAGGAGGCAGCGACGGCATCTTTTGTGCGGGTTAACAATTCATTAGAGACGCGACTGCGGGTGCAACTGTGGATAAAATTTGTTTGAGCTAATGTTTCATATAACTTGAGTTTTCAATTTCTTTAAAATTCCAAATATTTGTCGAAAGTGAAAGATGGATTCGAATTGTGGCAATTCAGGCAGGAATTAGAGGTGCTAGCTGCCGGCATTAGCTTGATGTTCATATAATTAATTGAGTTACGAGTTGCAAGCTGATTGGTGGGTTGATTGATGTTGTTTAGGCCGATTAATTTGAAGCTATTTTCATCAAAAGAGGTGAAAAATTGAATGTAGCAGCTTCTGTATATTTTTCTTAACGAATTCATTTCGTTTTTTTATTGTAAAATTGTTATAATACTGGTCCGCAATTTTTCATTTTTCTAAAGAAATGTTTAAATGTTTAATTTAAATTAAAATGGATGTGGTACTTTAAACAAGTTAATTAAATAATCATTGTCTTAAATTGGGAGCCCACAAAAGTATGCTGTAAATAATATGTATTCCTTTGCAATATTATTGCACAGCAAGCAAAAGTATGCTGCACATTTTGAGACTGTAAATAGGAAACTTATTTCTGCAACAGCTGAAAGTATGCAACATTTTGTACAAGCAACAAAAACAAGTTTGTTTCTTCAGTCTTTCGTTTGGCTTTAAGCAGCTGTATGTGTGGAAATTGTTTGCTAGCTGCAGGACGTTTATTATAGTCCAACTACATGCTAAAACTACTGACCGACAAAACGGCTAACAAAATTTTCCGCTATAATTAAAATTTTTGTAGATTGATTGGCGTCGGGCAAAAGAAATACTTGCAAAAAATAAATAAATATGTGGTGCATGAAAACTAAACTGACAACTGCAGCAACTTATTGACTACTCTCGATAACTGCGTTACGTGCGCAATTAAAGACAACCATAGACTGAGTCAAAGGCATGTAATGGTGATACAAAGCAAATGCCGTTCGCATCGGTCTAACTGAAGAGCCACAAAACATTAAGTGGTCGATAAGCCTGCAACCAGTAGCTGAACTTGGCTTTGAGTTGTAGTTCAATGTTTGGGCATTGCTGCAGTTTGTTTTGTGATTGATTGAGTGATGTCTTCGTAGCTGGCGGCTTTTAATTAAAAATGAAAAATGCTAAGCTGCTGCCGAAAAGCCTTTTAAAGAGCGACAATTAATTAGCAGTGACGCCACAAACAAAATGGCGTAAATAATACAAATGCCTGATGATGCTATATGTGTATTCAATGGGGTATGCTAGTGTGTTAGACCCTATAGTTATGTGAAATTTAATATGACTGAAAGCTGCTTTTCAAAAGTAGCTAAAAACAAATATTCAATTTATTTTCAACATCGAAGTCTCCCTGTCTCCATGTCTTGGTATAGTCGGTATTGAACCCCATGATACCAATATTGGCCCTAGAATCTAAATTTTTCGACCAAATACTGTCAAGTTTGGTTTTTTCTGCATAATTTTGCAATACAATTCGTTTAAGCTTCAATTCTTACAATCAAAAAAAAAATTTTTTTTTCCGAATATTTCATATTTTATAAAAGACCTTAAATTTTTTTTGCAAAAATAAAAAATTTTTTTTTTAGTTAATGATGAAATTTTATTTTCGAACATGAAATGATGAAGAAAAAACTTTACCGCTTGAAAATCGGTAGAGTTTTGGTAAAGCTATGCGCATTTAAAGTTCAACAAAAATGACATTTTCGTTGAAGGAGCGATAATCCCATAATGCTGATTTTATTTCCTACAGGGTATTCGTAGTCCTTGCTTGCGATGCTTACAGCCTTTCAGTCCTTTTGTGATCTTGGTAATTTGCTATGTGCCTATATATTACAACCTGTTGCAGCCAAATGCAACGGATGTTGTTGATCACATAAATTTCACTGCTTTCTAACGCATTGGCATTTCGATTATTGAAATACGCCAAAAGGTTTTTCTTTTCAGCCAACGACAAATCATGTGGCATCGACAACTGCACAGCGGCAACTTGTGTCTTTGTGCTGCAAAATGTGGATAATTGCAGCGGCTGACAGGAGACGACGACGATGCCAATGTTGACACTGGGACTGGGCCAAGAGACATTGAAGCTACGCAGTCAACATCTAGCACTAACTGCTCAAGTAGCTTTCAAACATAATAATTTAACAAACACATGGTCTTAAGTGGATGTCACAGCGGTCACCTTTTGACAGACGTCGCTTGCCCTGTTCTTTTTTAATTGGTAGTTGGTGGTATCATCTGCGCAAAAAAAGTGAAATTGTTGTACGACTTTGCACGTGTGTCGCTTGCTAATTTATTTTGAAGTATTATTTCGTAATACGAAATCAAAATGCGATCGTTGTTGAGCGATTTTTCGGCTTTCAATTTCAACAAATCCCGCTTCATAATTACTATCAATTTATATACTTAGTTTGCCTGTGTTTGGTTTTGCAAACTTTCCTTTTGTCACCTGCTAAGTGACAAATTGACAGGTGTAGAAAATGTCAAACATCTTGAAAAACAGCCCACAAACAATTGCCAACTGGACTGGACACAAACTGTCAGACTGCGCCCCCAACATAACTACCTAACATAACTGTCCAGACAGGGGCTAGGCCATAAGCCTACATATAAATGGCATTAGCTTGCTAATTGCTAAGGTCAATAACAGAACAACAATCAAACGCCTTGGGCCAGCAAACATTTAGAAAACTTTCATTTCGTTGATAGTGAAATGTAAATTGGAATTGAGCGTCAACACTTTTGCTGCTGTTGCTGTAGAATTTGTCTATGATGCAACTACATATTTTAAATTGCGTAAATTGCATTGTTAATTCGATTAACAAATAGTAGTTGTAATCCAAAATATTGTTAAACAAGGTGCTAAAGAGAGTTCGATGTCGTGAGGTTGGGACTCACAAATATATTTCACACAATTTACTTTTCGAGAGTTAAAAGATTACAACTCATTTCATCTTCTTTTTTTTTAGTTTGGTCTAGGTATTTATAAATTAGGTTTTTATTTTAAAATAAAATTTTATAAAAGTTACATAAATTTACAACATAATTTGAAGCGAGTATATTTTTCTTGTTTACGCATTTAAGCTACAGTTTTAGTTTGCCAGCTTGTACTTCAGTTGTGTAAATTCAACTTGTAGCACTTAATGTGACACTCGATATGCCTTTAGTGGCCATTTTAATTGAGCCATTGGGCTTTATGCTGGCCAAAACCATGGGCTGCAATGGGCTGCAAGTGCTGAGCAAGAGGCGCAGCTGCTCTTTTGGCTCTTTGGCCAAACGCTGCTCACTTTCCATACACACACAGAGAGCGATAGAGAGAGAGAAAGAGAAGAGCATGGAGCATAGCTTTCACATTGTGCGCGCTCTTCGGCAAGGCGCCAGCTGCTGGCTTTGGTATAAAACTTCTTACGTATGCGCGTCATGGCTCAATCTTACCTTGAACTTGGTCGTGTTAAGATCGCAGCAGAAGCGCTGCCGGTGAACAGAAAAACTTTGAATTTTAATAAGCGCGATATCAAATAAAAGTGTCTAGAAAATGGAACAAAGCGCCGTTGTTGCTTTTGCGTGTCGATAAGTGTAGATTACTGAAGTGTTTGGGAAATTACAGACATTGATTTTCATACAAAATTTAACGGCAAATTTAGCTGCAACTTTGTCTGTTAATTGTATCGGCAACTTGGAGTTTGGATTGAAGATGGATTGGCGGCATTCCTCAGCAGCCGCTGGGCAGCTGCTGCCGCTTTTGCTGCTCTGTTTGCTGACTCCAATTAGCTTGACGCATGCCTGGAGCCTGGCCGCCGCACCTGCCACACCTTCCGCAGCGTCTGGCTGGGCGCCAGTTGTGGCAGCCAAATCCGCAAATCCGCGGCTTGGTCGACAAATTAATCGTAAGTTGTGCCAGAAATTTATGCCAATCGCTGGCGTTTGGTTAATGACTCAGCTCTGCACTCTTTGTACAATTTCTTTTTGGCCTGTAAGAGCAAAGCAACTGCAAAAGCAAAAGCAACAGCCAAAAGCAAAACAAAATACAGAAAAATACAGAAAAATAACATCAAAAGCAGCTTTTTATTGCAGTGAAATTTTTGCTCATTAACTTAAATGTGAGAGCGCCAGAAATTTATTAGCCATTATATCATAGTCCAGCGGCTGTTACAATATACTGTAAACATTCAGTTAGAAACAACAAGCTGCTAGTTTACCGATCCGATGTGGCAAGTGTCAGGCACACCAATATTAATAACTCAATGCCTAATTAATGTTGACTTTTATGGGCAGCGCAGCAGAACCAGACTGTCATTAATTCACCTAAGCGCAAGTTTTTTAGAGCAGCTTAAAAAAACAAACAAAAAACCGGCAACACTGCCATATTTGTCACTTCTTTTTTTGCTGCTGCTCTGATGTGCAATTCCAGCAATTAGCCAGTTGCCTGCACTTGTCAGCAGCGCTTCATTTTCTGTGCTGCCCAAATGGGTCAGACTTGGAGCATTGGAGCATTTAAAACTAAACTAGAATTTGTTGAGGCTTCAGACTTGACAGTGGGACACATTGCCAGGGTGGCCACTGTACTTAATGTCGAGTCATTAGCGTACACACAGTTAAGTTTGAAGTTTGACTTCACAACTCCAAAAGCACGAACTGCAGATACGCTAGAAAATGAGATAGATAGAGAGTCTTTTGTTTTGTCACATTTATGCAGCACAGTTAGAGCGATTTGGCAAGCAGAGCTGACATTATGGGGCTAATTAATATCTGTGCTAAAAGAGATTCTCTTTTTCGCTAATGATAAAAGAGTCAGCCATTCAAAGCTTAATCTTTTGTTTGTTTACTATTAATCTTTTGTTTTGGGTTGACGAAGCTACGAAATTCTAAGCTTAGAATTTGCATGAGAAGAAATTCAGACAAATACCTAAAATATCTATAAGTTTTGTTTTATAATCAAAACACAGTTTTATTAACATTTCTACCCTGAACTCTAAACAATATTTTAAATAAATAAAAATATCTTTTGTTGCATAAATGTATAGCTATATCAACATATCTTATTCATAGAATTTGTTGCAAATTTGGGTCTATTGTTTAAATTAAAATCAACAGTTTTAGTAATCACGTGACCTATAAAAAATATTTCAATTTTGCTTTCCCGAAATTCTTAGTTCTTTGCCAATAATTTATTTATTATTTTCGGAGTGCATAGAAATAAATATGTGTGTCTTTTGTTTAAAATATAAACTATAGCTCTGCAGAGTTATTAAAATATTTTTTTTTAAACTTTGTGTAAAATCTTAAATATATATATCTTGGCTTTCTGGCAATAATTTGTGGCCTATTGTAATTGAATAGAGTTGTCTTTTGTTTAAAATATAAACTACAGTTTTACAGACCCAATAACCTATTAAAAATATTTTTTACAATTCTGAAGAATCTTTAAAAATTATTTTAATATTCTTGGCTTTCTTATAGTAATTTATTTATTATTTTCATAACAAAAGCTAACGCCTACAGCTTGAACAATGGAATTTTGGCCGTTAAGTTTTACTTGGCTGAAAGTTGAAATGCCCGGTAGTGCAGAGTATAAAAAACAACAGAAATACCAACAGCTGAATGTAAATAGTATGAACAAATAAAAGAGTCTAGTCTCTTGTCTTATTCAAGTCATGATACACAAGTGTCGGCATTGGATTCGCTTGTCCACTGGGCAAAGGCAACACAAAGCGAAGCCAAGGCACAAAATGTTGTTATTGTTATTGCTGTTGTTGGGGCGACACCAAAAACAACCTGAAAAATGCTTATAATTGGGTTATAACAGTCATATGACAGCGGTGTGTGTACTGTGTTTAACTGTGGTCACACTTTTGTCTGCCTAAATAACTGAATAACAGAGAACAAAACTGCGTACAAAAACCAATTTTATTTGTAGACCCTGTACTTTAAAAAAATACAAAAGGGTGTATTAAGTTAGTACAAGCAGCAAATGTGGGTAACAGGCAGAAAAAGGCGTGGCAAATCGTATAAATTATAAATATTCTTGATCATGACGACGAGCTAAGTTGATATTCACCGTCCGTAAGTGCTAGGGACACAAATTTTGGTACAGACTTGTAATTTATTGTGCACATACCTTTAATATTATCCATCGATGCTAAGAATTACAATAAGTTTGGATAAGAAACTGCGAAGATATGCAATGGAAAATTTGATAAATTTTGTACAGGGTCTTCTACTGTCGGTTACATCCGATTGTAGTCGGATCTGCTTTGACGTTACTGGCTTCATTTATGTAAAATTAAAAGTGTTGACTGCCTGACTTTTTCCGTGAATCGAAATGAAATTTCATTTTATATGTATTATATTTAATTGCAGTAGCCGCATTCGGATGAACCGCAAGCTGAGCGGGAAACGTGTAGGAATCTTGACATTGTCACAATGTAACACATTTTCCACAGAGCTCAAATTGTCTTTGATTTGCGTAGATCTGAAGCTATAGGAGTTGTTGTTTGGACGAGTTGTTAGTTGTCGGTTGTCAGTTGTTGTTGTTGTTGATGTTGTTGTTGCAGCGGGTGTCTTCAGCGTCGTATATCGAAAAGCAGTGAAAGTTTATTGAGCTTGTTTTGGTCTTGGTCTTCAACAAAAAACAAAACACAAAAAAACCAACTTGACTAACGGTACGCTGTAGCCCAGAGACAAGTTTCTATTTCTAAAACGCTGATAAATTCTTTATAAATTATAACAAACAGTTGTGTGTTCTAAAAAAGCATAAAAAAACCTAGTCATAGGCCACATACAAATTTGAATTGAATAGAATTTTATATGCTTATTTTTTCGGTTGTTTGTTGAATTATTCATGAAGTTGTGCCTGAAGTACTATCGTATAAGATAGCGTCGATTTGAGCCGGTGATCAGCAGGCGTATAGCCTGACTAAGTGCACTCGTATTTCACTTTCGAATTGTTTACAACTTCATCTGCAATGTCGTTAGAATTTTGCATGATTATGCTAATATTTTACGAGCTACTGTTATAGACAGCCGATGGCTGTAGGTAAATGAGATTTATGGCTTTATGGCTTGACAGTTATGCCTGCCAATTGGCCCAGTTGCCCAACAGCCCCAGCAGCGTTTGGTTTTGATATTATTTCTTTGCAGTCAGCGGTTTACATGCAGTCAATGAGCCGTTTGAGAGCACGCGTCACCCATCAACAAGTTTAGGCGGCCAATTGGCCACGCCTACACGCCCATCTACCTACCTACCTTTAACGAGCTGCATGCAATTGCTCTGATCTCAACAATACCTTAATAATAACCATGGGCCACGCATAAATTTCAATTGCAGTGAAAGTTCAAATCGCAAATGAAATTAAGCAGCTCACAGCCCAGCACATGGGCATTGTTGAACACCAGTTCCAAAAAGAGGGAGGGGGGAATCGGGGGGTTTATAGAGGGGGTTGACATTTGCATTGAACGCACGCCCTGTGTGGAAAGTGAAAAGATTCCCAAGTAAGCCCAAGTAAGCTTAATGCAGCGCATTTATTAGACAACTGAAAACAAAGCTGTAAATAAATGCTGGCAAGGTGAGCAGCCGCGTGGGTAGCCAGACAAGGATTTTTATCTGTTAAATGTCAGCGTGCCACATGCAACAGCAACAGCAACAAGCTGCAGCAACAGCAATTTTTCACACAAGCTGCCAAAACGCCGATTGTCGCATCCTAGCTGCTGTGGCACGATCAGGCAGGCTTCCATTGCCGCTTTCACTTGACATTGGCATTGCCATTGAATGTTGCATAGAGTTGACAATATTTGCTGCTGTTTGGGTCAAAGTACATGCAGCGAGCTCATCGAAAGCGAGCTTCATTTAACCTAGGTATTTTCACTAATCACGAGTTGCAGCTGCAACAAGCTACTGTGGCAATTAACAGCTTACAAGTTGCATGCAACAGAAATAAAAATAAAAATAATTGACAAGTTATCGCACAAAATTTTGCAAATGAACTTATTTAAAATGCACAATATTAAATGGAATTTAACTTTTTAAAATAAAAAATAATAAAATAGCAAATATACTTAAATATAAATATTTATAAAACATTTAATTTTCGATAAAATGACATGCATATTATTTAAATGAATATGAATATATTTTGTTGTTTAAATTATATCAACTTATTCTACTATTCTACGAATTTTTTGTTGTGTAGAAAATTTAATATTTTAAATTATTTGGTCTTTTTTTATATTATTTTGTTGTTGTTGTTTGGGTCAAACTACATACACCTCCGGCAGTTTAGGCATTTTCACTAAACTCAACCTGCTGGCAGCAGTTGTTGTAGCTGCATCAAGCAGGTGTGGCCATTAACAACTTCCCTGTGGAATGCAGCATAAATAACAATAATAGCGCTACGATAATTGCCTAGTTTTTCGCATGAAATGTTTAGTTTAAAATGCATAATATTTAGGAGCATTTATTTAAATTTATTCGCAATTAAAACGTTGCAAATGGCTTGTTTAAAATGCACAATATTTAATTCTATATATTGGCAATTAAACGGTTGCCTGCCGGCCACAAATTAAAGCCTCATTTAATTTCACTTGATGGCAGCTGTTGATAGTTGATAGATGCCACCACAATCGAGCGGTGGTTGAGTGGTCAAGTGGTCAAGTGATCAATTCCCAGCTGGTTAGAAAACCACAGAGCAGTCGAGCTTAAAAACAAGCGGCATGCGCCGCTGACAATGCCTCAAGTGGCAGCCAAAGCCAGACACGCTGCCACACAAGGTGTTATCAAGGCTGGCAGCATTATGGTGGTCAGTGCGTACTTTCACTCAAATATTTACAGTTGGAAAAGCTGTGACCACAGACGAAAACTAACCAAATTAGACCGAATTCCGCAGCGCGTACGAGTTTGCCAATCACAACACAAACAACTCATCCTCAACAGCCACTAGCAACTGCAAACATTTGGTATCTCTTATATGTCTTATGTTTTTTTTTGTGCCATTTGCAGAAATCTCGCCATATTTGGATCTGGCCTTGTGTCCCATACGCGATGAGCCCTGGTCCTGTGCCAGACAGAGATCGGCACGCATCTTGGACGTGTGGGACGATGAGCTGCATCTGCAGTGGCAAAAGCTGAAAGGTAAGTGCTCGAAGCCTCCTCTAAATCTGTTAAAGCCGTGGTGAAAAAGGTGTTAATTATGCCCAAGTGTACAGCACGCTTTTAGCTCTTAATTAAACGAACATTGGCTGCTTTTTACTCCAATGTGATTTATGCACTCAGGTGAAAATCCAAGTGAAATTCGCCAATTGCCTAAGTGCAT
Source organism: Hypselothyrea guttata (assembly GCA_035045125.1). Taxonomy (NCBI): domain Eukaryota; kingdom Metazoa; phylum Arthropoda; class Insecta; order Diptera; family Drosophilidae; genus Hypselothyrea; species Hypselothyrea guttata. The sequence continues at coordinate 106,243 of JAWNNJ010000172.1, forward strand.
TTGAGTGAAAACGAGAGCAAGTTTATTATTAGAAATCTTTAGCATATATCAACATTTTATTATCATCTGTAATATTTTACAGTTTGTTTATTATTCAATTAAATAAAGATACATTTTTTGTATCAATTACTTTCTAGTTTGACAGTAATATTATACAGTTTAATAATTATTCAATTAAAGAAAGATAAATTTTTGATATCGATTACTTTTAATAGTTGGTATTAATACTTGAATTTGTATATTACCGATATTTCTATAAACATCAGTTTCTCAATTTGCTTAATAACAAATCCCAATTTTATCAGTTAAAATAAAAAAAGTAAGATATCATTGCATTCAATATTTACAACAATTAATCAATCAATATTTCTTATCCGAATTCTTTTAAATACCTTTTGAAAATTTAAAATATTCATAATTAATTCTCATATTTATTCAATAATTATATTTTCATTATGAAATTCATATTTTTGAATAAAAATAAATTTTCACATTTGCTTTGATTGAAACTATTAGACCTACATTTCTATATCAATCTACCAAATTTCAATTTAATCTAATATATGGATATAACGAAATATCAATTTATGATTTGATATATTTTATTTTGTAAGATAAATACCACTATTCTGAAGCCCACATTTTCATAAAATTCCACCTCTCAATTTATGACAAACATTTCTGTTCTAAACGAGCTCAGAGTCCGACACTTTCCCTACTTACGCTTAAGAGTGTTATGCCATTGGACTATATTTAAGCATTTCCACTTTCCGCCATATCCATAAACAAAAAACTCGAAAACGCTGGCAATTTAAACACCATCAATTTTAACTACATGTTTGCTTATTTCTGCCACAGTCGAAGCGGATCGGCAGCTAAATGCGACGATTGAGAGACGCGGCTACAGCGCCTCGGACTTGCCCATCAAAGAGAAGCCATCGACGCTGCTAAAGAAAATCGAGATTGGCACGAAATACATGAAGGAATATCTGGCCGAGACGATGGACGGGTAAACTGGCTAACGATTTGTGTGTCTATTGCCATGGATCAGGTTTTTTATCTCCCTCTTTCCATTTGGTTTCGTGCAGATTTCTGGGACGCGAATACGAATATCTGCAGACACCGAAAGCGTCGGATGATAGTGAAAATGCCGACTACGACGATGAGGCCGAGCTGGAGACGGAGGCGGAGGTGGAGGCGGAACCAGCGGATGCTGCAGACAGCGCAGATACCGGTGAGGAGGAGGCAGATGCCTCCGATGATCAGGAAACGAGCGACGCGGAGGAGGATGAGGCAGACGATGAGATCGAAAATGAAAATGCAGCGGCAAGCATAAAGCCAAGCAACGAGCTGCAGCCGCTGGACAATGTGAAAAGCTCCGTATTTAGCGATGACAGCACCTCCAGTGCCGTGGAATTCATTGAGCTGCAGGACGGCGAGGAGGCGGCCGCAGGGGCGCTGAAGAAACCAGGCGGGGGCGGCGGCAAGCGCAAGAAAAACAAAAAGCGCAAGAAGGGGCAACAACAACAACAGCCAGCCACTTTGGTTGTGGTACAGCCGGCGCCCGAACATCACGATTGGGAGAGCGAATCGGCGGTTGTTAGTCATGGGGGCGGAGGAGGACACGGGGGCGGACATGGGGGCGGACACGGCAAGCCCTTCAAGCGAAAGGGCAAACGGGGCAAGCGCAAGAAGAAGAAGGGCCAACATCAGTCCACCGTCCTAGTTGAACACGATGATACCGCCGATCTGGGTCTGGAAGTATTGGATGATCTGCTGGACAGCGGCGTGGGAGGTTTGGGAGGAGCAAAGCGCAAGCATAAGAATTATGGTAGAAGTAACGGAGGTGTGTGTTGTTTGCTGCGTGTGGTTTTCAATGACTTTAGCGCACCGTTTCCTTAGCACAACTTAGTGCCTGTCTATCCTTAGTATACATATCTATCTTAAGTAGTGTTATTTACTCTATTCTAATATTAGCATTAACTAAAACGAACCACGTTTAGTGTGTATAACACTGCGTATAACAGTTCGTTGCGGTGCAAAAACCTGCTTGGCTTGTTGGGTTTGCTCGGCGTGTCGTAGCTGCCAGCCTTGCAGCATGCTTGCAAGCAGTTCAAACTGGTGTTGGTTTTGGTATGCAAGCAGTTAACAAGCAAACAAAATACGTTAGCTTTAAACTGAACTTACTTTCAAGCAGTGTTGCCAAATCTTTTATTGGTTTTCAATATATTAGATTTAATTTACATAAATATTAAACTGCAATTAAAATTAAATAATATGAAAATAGATTTATAATAATATTTATATAACCATTTAGATTTATAATAACTATTTGGCAACACTGCTTTTAAGTGATTTGTGCATGTTTTAATTACAATTTGAATTGCATAAATTATTTATGAATCTTATATATTATTATTATGTATTTTAATTTATTTTATAAGTATTTGTTACATTTTGTCGCCTGCTTTTTGCCTTGAATGCTTGTTGAGTTATCGTTTTTGTTCTGGTTAACTTTTACGCACTTTAACGCGCACTGCAGTTCATACTAACAAACACCACCCTCCCAAGCGATAAATATCGTTAAATTATATTTTATTTATTTTACTTGTTGAGTTTGCGATGCGTTACGTTTAGCTGTCATACTGTAAGTAGCGCCAATTAAATTGTTCAAATTGCTTCCACAGTTACCCGCGGCAAGAAGAAGAAGAAGAGGAAGGCACTTGCCAAACTGGCGCTGATTGGCACGCTGCTTAAGGCCAAGATCGAGCTGCTGCTGAAGATACTGGGAGCACATTTGCAGATCAAGTTCTTTGCCATAGCCTTGATCGGTCTGCTCATCAATATCGCACGCTTCTGGATCGATGTGAAGCGAGGCGGGGCACCGTCCAAGGTAAGTTGAGGGGCACCCGATTAGGGGCGTCTCCTACCAGCTAATGAGTTGCGTTTGATTGTTTTTTGTTGTTCTGGACACACACGACCGGGTTATAAGACCAAATGTTACCTTGTTCCAAATGGATCTCAACTACTGCACCCTCTCTCAATTATAAATATGTCTCTGTGTTTTTACTAATCTTTAAGTACAGCAATTTGTTCTCGGCTCTGCCGTCTGTCTCTATTTCTCTCTGCCTATACTCAAAACACACTCCAAAACTTATGTTTGTATATAAATATATATCAGATACTATCTGTAAGGAGGAGGAGCTCTAACTGTCTCACTTCAGCTGCGTTTTCCGTTTCTCTACCAAAGTTCCATAAAAATTACAGACCTAAAATAACATATTCAGACCTCTTTGGTTTCAGATTTGGTATTAATTTGGGCCAACCTCTACAAATAACAGTATATAACAAACAAACCAAAAATATCAAGATCCCCATAAACCCAAATAAAACAAATAAATACGTACCCCAAAAACCATTATGTAAGTATGGGCGCGTGCTCTCTACATTGCGCTCCTCTCGAAAGCTTTACGACAGATTCCACTGACTCTCAAAAACTAAACAGAATACTCAAATCGGATACAGCGTATCTGATCGATCCATGTCCAATCCACACACAGATCTTACACTCTGGGCTCTTTGGTATTTCCTGTGGTGTTTCTCACTTCACACCGTATTTGCATCATTTTCTAACTAGGTTGTCTATGTCGAACATGCTCATCATCAGCACCATTACGAAGACCATGGCGAGGATTGGGGAGAGCAGGGCAGCTACTGGAAGCGTTCCCTCCAAACGGATCCCTCCGTCGAGGAATCCGACTCCGCCACAGACAGCTATCAGCTGAGAACACATCAACAGCAACAGCCCCAAGATGCCCATTATCTGGCCTATCGCAATCAGAACCAATATCAATGGCAGTAGTGCATCTGCTAAATTATATATAAATATTTTATTTATATTCTTATTTATTTGTAATCGTATGATCGTATGTTGCTGATTATTAAATAATCCCTAGAGTCCTAGTTCGAAATTAATTTTAGCCCAAATGCCAGTAATACAATTTTAGTGCTAACCCCGCCTTAGTAGAAAATTTAGAAATTTATGCAAGTTTAGTGCAATGACTTTCCCTAATTGTAAATTAATTTAAGCAAAAATATTCAAGTGAAACACTGAAGATTGTAAACATTTTGTTGAAGCTATTGAATGTTGACGTTAGTCTTAAGCTATTTATTTCAATTATTTATTTTACTTGTATGTTACATATTATGAAATCATATGAATTCGTATTAAAAAGTCTTGAACAAATGTAAAAACAAATATTTTCTTTGGAAATTATTGAAATATATTAAAGTTTGTAAGGGAAAAAGTAAGTTTTTAAGCAAATTTGGTGAGTTTATTTATATTTAATAAATTGCAATCGTTTGAAAGTTCAGATACAACTTAAAATATTGAGAAACAATTATTTTCTTCTCCATAAAACTCTTGTAACTTTCAGATCTATTTTCACTTCACTTCCTGTGGCCACCTTTCGCATAAAAACTTTGCCAAAATCAGCACAGTGAATATTTTGAGAATGCGGTCAATTCTATGTGGAATTTGGAAATTTCACCCGTAGCACCGTGCAGACGATTCTAATTTGTGGCCCAATTCTAGAGTGTGGATTGAAACTGCTCCGTAATACCAAATAGGTGCGACGTGCTTAGACAAAATTGCGTTTTGGGTGTCTCTTGACTCTTGGCTGATGCCACGGCAATTTGCGCATGTTGGGCACGTGATGGGAATGCCGAGTCGATTTGACCGAAATGTTTGGCAATAATTTGTAATAAGCAATTAATATTTGTGTTTGACAAACGTCAAGACAGGTTGAAGCGTTGCCAATTTATGGTTAATAAATTGTCAGCATTAGTAATTGATCGGTGATCGATTGATCCATGTACGCTAAAAGGATGGCTGTCTAGGTTTGAAATTGATGAATTGCGACCCCCTGCGAACCCCTGGAAAAGAAAGTGAAGATCGGTTCATGACTTTTCACATTCTGACACGTCTGTTTGGCGCACTTATATTGATATTGACCTTGTTTAAAGTGTCGCTCGGACTGCACTAATTGAAAGAAAAGCTGGAACATTAAAATGCAACAGGCGGGGGCAACATGGCGTATGAAAAGCAAATTGACATGCCGCAACATGCGCCTTATCAAGTGGCAGCAATCAAAGCAAGTATTTTGAGCTGCAGCACTTTTGGTTTGGGTTCGTGCAAAGAAACGCTTATCATTAGCAAAATTAAAATCAATGAAATTGGCCATAAAAATTCGATTGCCCTCAAGTGGGGGAAGACCAATGCTGCGTGGGAGCATTGAAGGTGTCTGCAAACGTGTGCCACATAATTGATGAAATAGTTTAGTTTTCAGCACTTTCTAAACTTCAATTGTGGGCGGTGGACAGTTGTCAGTCCAGTTGTCCAGTGCAGAGTGGGTGTGGCTGATATGGCCAATATATCATGCAGATATAATCTGCAATAAATGTTCTCGCCATCGAAATCAATTGAAATGCATCGGATGCCATGATGTTTGGCGAATATCTGGTTTAAATGTGGGTGGAATAACGGTTAAAGATAACTGTACCTGCAGACATAGGAAGTGCCAGGTAGGCAGCTCCAATATATGTTTCGTTTATTTATGATTAAGTATATTTTAATACTATACGAATTTAGAGCATAGGTCACATGAGGGTAAATAAATCTTCAATTGAAATTCATTTTTAATTGGTGATTAATTTTATTACATTTATTTGAATTTTAAGTCATTGGTTTCTTTGAATTTGTTGTTTATATTTTAAGTTTAATAAATCGTTTAACTGTCAGTTAAATTTGTGAAAAAAAAAGGTATTTTTAGGCTTGATCGTTTGGCACTTTTCGCTCCACAAAACGACAGACAGCGACGTGTGGCTGTCAGAGTTGCCATCAACATTTGAGTATTTGATCGACACAATAAACGATCGTTGGAAAATCGTTTAAACATTTAATTATTTTGAAATACTGCACTAGAAAGTGCCCTTGCATCACGTATACGACACGCACGACGCGTTCTGCCAGGGCTTTTCATGACGGATTTTATTTTATTTTATTTTATTTTTTATATACGCCCACGTGTCCGAATGTGTCGATTTGGACATTTTAAAATTTGAAAAGTGCTCATGATATTTCCATTGCAACTTTGATTTGCATTTTAGAAAGTTACACGTGTTTCCCATTGCATTAAAATACAATAAGAAAATTCACAAAAAAAAAAAAACCAATCAACAAGAAATTCAAAAAAGAAAAAGTCCAAGTCAAAGTCTGTAACTGAAACAATGACCATGCTGCCTGGCTTGCCATCTCTCAAACTATTCATAAATTATTTATCATAATTCCAGTCATGTTTATTTTATTCGCATTCAGAATTTCGCCCTCTTGTCAACGCTTACATCTTGGCACGTTTTTGCCCAACGTCTGCTCCTGCTGCAGTTGGACCCAAATGCAATTTCAATTTAACTTGTTGCTAAGTGAGCAGAAAAAAGCATGTTGGCATTTTAATGCATATGCTCGAAGGGTTTACAACTACTTAACAGCAATTTAGCTGCTCATAAACCAACAATGGCAAAGAATTATTGGCTTGTTAGAAGAGGAAGAGAAGGGAGTGTGAAAACTGGCATAAATTTACAATAAAGTCTTAACTTTAGAAAAAAACAATAAGGACGGAGCAGATCAGTCGGCCGAAAGACTACAGTCGGGTAATACAGTCAATAACAGAAGGAGACCCTGTTCTTTGTGTTTCAATAATACATATAAATAGCAAATTGTCTGTTGCATATCGATGGGGAATGTCATAAGCTACAAACATGCAAAATATTATGTTTGTAAAAATTATGGCCACAAGGCATGAGAGAACCTAATTAGCGAGATTTACGTTATCTTTTGTTCTTTTTAAAGTACCGGGTATAAATAGTTATAAATAATATACTATTTGTCTGGCATATGCTATTGCAATCAATTGAAATTTAATTAAAATCACTCTTAGAATTTATAGCAAACTTTTCGCGTGAATTTCTTATACAATGTTGGTAGGCTGATTACCAAGAAAATTGTTTATCCATCAACAAAGTCTGGGTGACGACGCTGCTTGCTAAAGATTAAACTTGAAAGATTGTCCACGACGTGAGATTGCAGTTTTATGTGTACCAAGTGGGGCTTTACATCTAAGAGCACTTCGATGTAGTCATCCGAAAAATATTATACATTTGGGTTCATTGCCTTGATCACGAAAAATATACGTTTCTGGCAAAGGATTATGCAACAAATTGACATATCATCATCAAAACAATTAAGACTTATTAACAATTTTAGAATGGTTTGCTACCATTTCGCTCAGCAAGTTGTAAACACACGTATCATGTATTACGCGGCAATTATGAATTTCTAATTTGACGAGCTTTAATTTAATATTTATTAGCGCTATTGGCCGGTTCTATCAAAATCACGTAGGCAGCAAAATAAAAAGCGAAAGCTGCCCAAAGGCCATTGCCATCGGAAATGACAACTTGCTATTAAGGCATTGTTTAGTTAGTAAAAACATAAAAATTTCTTATTAATTGCTGAACGATAAAGACTTTGCTAGACCGAAGTACCAGCGGCAGTTCAAATAGCGGCTTTAGATGCAGATATCTTGGTATCGGTATCTCAGGGGGTTTATCTAGGGTTTGATGTTGTGTGGCATAATAATGAGGCGGCAGCTGAAAAGTCTGACGAGAAGCTTGAATGAAAGAAAGATAACTTGACGCTGTAAGAGATGCTGCCTAGAATAGCAGCTTGTAAGGCTGCCTAAATTGCAAATTAACAAACTTGTGGTTAAAAATTATTAAACTATGTTAAATAAATTCTAATAAATTACAATTTGAAATATTAGTTAATTTAGTTTATTTTAAGCTATAGTTTTATGCCAAAAGACTTTTCTACATAAAGCGAAACTATCAGTTATGATTCTCTATATATGTATAGCTGTAAAACTTGAATACTTTTAGTTGAAAATTATATTAACTAATATTTTAATAATAAATAAATTTTTGTAAGCTGTAATTTAATATTTTATTTATTTTTTAAAATTCTCTTTTATCAGCAAAAATACCTCTGAGTAAGCAGAGGAGCGTCTGCGCGGCTCTCAGCTTTGATTGCTTGCGATCCACAACTTGCGTTCCACTTGGTTCCACGTCACGTTTGCGTAGCAGCAGCAGCAATAACAACAATGTTGAGCATTTGCCATTGTAGAGGTGCTTGGAGGTACTTGGAGGTGCTTGGAGACATTGTTGTTGTTGTCGCCTACATTTCTTCTGCCGCACGCACCTGTAAGTGACAATGTGGCAATGTGTGTGTGTGTGTGTGTGTGTCGTTGGTTGGGTTTTCTCTGCCTTTTGCATTCTTAATAAATCAAAGCGAGGAATATATAAATTGGGCGTCGCATTGGTACCTCGTTCGCAGTTCGTAGTTGGAAGCCAACGGTGCCTCACAGGTGTGCGAGTGCAAGCTTTGGTTGCTATAGTTAGGAGCTAGTTTTAACGCCTGGATATCATCAATTGGATTACACACACACAACCAAAAACAACACACAACGACAAGGATTAATATGTGCTAAGATAAAAAGTGCTTTAAAGTGATAGTATAAAGTTATTAACTGAACAATTTGTATACGTTTCGTGATCATGTGGAAGTCAATCTGTGCTGTGATCTTGCTGATCGCCTGCTGCAACGCGGGACCAGTTAACCATCAGGTGCGTTTACGGATTGCAGACGTCCGTATCCGTTATTAACGGAAATCGAAACGGGCAACGGAAAACTGTTAACGAAATGCTTATAGCTTGATTCGTTGCCTTCTACGAGGCATAGCCTGAAATTTTAATAGCACCCAGTCAGAGTTAGTCATACCAAAGTGTCTTTTGCCGGTGTCTGTGTCGGTGTCTGCTTCGTTCTCTCTTCGCTCTTCTCTCTTCTTGTTTCTTCTCCGCTGTGGACATTTGCATAAGTCTTTGCGCTATTTGCTTAGTTGGTATGCCAAACGTTTAGCCTTTTAACGGCTAAGTGCAGCAGAGAACCCGCCAAGGTACAGACAGCTGCAGGCATTTATTCTATACTCTTATGGAACTGTCGAACTATTTTAGAGCATTGGGTGTCAGCTTGGCGGACTCTCTAATGAGTGAATAATAAAGGAATTTTTGTAAAGAGGTTTGCAGTCAGAACAATCAAAGAACATTTATAGAATACATAAAAAATAAAGAAACATTTAATTAACATTTAATAAAACAATCAATTAAAAATAGTTTCAAAATTCGTTATAATAATTACAGAATTTAACATTGTCTTTTATACAGGCAGTTATAAAATATAAAGATAAAAATGATTACAAATTAATTTTTTAAACAGTTCCAAAATTTAATAAGTTTTACAGAAAAAAAACCAAAAAAATAATTTTGAACTCTGTCCTGAGTTTACTAAACAAAAGTCAGTCCAAAAAATTAAAATTTAAATTCGTAAATTCTTTTTTCGTTTACGTTTCAGTCCATAATTAATTTTCAACAAATTTCGGTAGCTTATTTTATGTGTTTTTCATTGCTGAAAGTCGTTGTTGTGGCTAAAGCTAATTAAAATTCGTAGGCGAAATAAATAAATAACCCATGGTTATGGTTAAAACTGTGATGTGATAACATGCGTTCGGTCAATTCGAAAGTGACTTCAATTGCAGTGTTGACCAAAAAGGTTAAGCCAGGTGCGAACTGCACAAAACGAGCTTTAGCTTATGGGCGAGGGGCTGGGGGATTGGCGTAATTCAGTTTTCACTTAACGCCAAAAACTAGAACACAAGTGAAATTTGATTTTAGGTGCCCCTACTCGTAACTTTTAGATACTTTGGCCAGCAATCACGTCACGGGACGTGCCTTATACATTTTGGATTTGCGCATGCGCCGCACGTAGACCGTTAGCTCAATGAAAAGTCTCTAATCATAGTATCTTTTTCTGTTTCCCTCTACTGTAGAGAAAGAATATGAATATTGTGGCACGCGAGGATAGCTCAACAGCTCAGCAGGCAGAGGCATCCGATGGGGCAGCCGATATGCCAGCTGCGGCGCAGGAAACGGAAGCAGCTCCGCTTGTGGGCACATTGACATTGCCTAGCAATGCCACCTCCATACGTGCCGACATCACGGACAGCTTCTCGTGTGCCAACAAGTCCTATGGCTACTATGCGGATGTGGAGAACGACTGCCAGATTTTCCACGTGTGCCTGCCTGTGACCTATGCCGATGGCAAGGAGAACACCTTCCGATGGAGCTTCATTTGCCCCGAGGAGACCATCTTCAGTCAGGTAATACCTATTGTCAATGATAATATTGAATAACTTAATGAATAGACAACTATTTTAAAATATAAATTATGTTTATTTAGTTCGATCTTGTAAAAATTATTTGAATTAACTTTTGAGACAATATCAATCAAGTTATTTGTTTAAAGAACAAATCAAAAATTTTAAATTTTTAGCGTGAAGTATTTTTTGAAAATATTGAATCACTAATTCAAATATATTACTGGATTGAACTAGATAAAAATACTTCAATTGTTGTCTATTGATAAATTTATGCAATGTTTTCATACCGACATAGGAGACGGAACACCCTGTAAAACAATTACTTTACTTACACTAACCTGATTTAAAATTTCAATAGGAATCCTTCACTTGCATGCGTCGCGAGGACATGACCATTGAGTGCGAGGACAGCTCCAGATACTACGAGCTGAATGGCAACTTTGGTGTGCAGCCAGAGGAGGAGAAAGACAGCGACAGCAAACCAACTGCTGAAAGTGAGCAGACACAACCGGATGAGACTCCAATGACAGCCGCAGCTGAAACTGCAGCTGAAACTCCAGCTGAATCTGCAGCTGAAACTGCAGCTGAATCTGCCCCAGAGTCCATGAAACCAGCCATGAAACCTGTGAAGGTGCAGAAGCCTAAGCCAAAGCCCATGCGTCGCAAACCTGCGATCACCTACAACAAACCTCCAAAGAAAGCAGCTCCTGCACCCGTGGTGGAAGCTGTAGAGGAAGCTGTACCTGAGCCTGCAGTTTTGACTCAGTTGGCAGCAAAGCCCGTAAAGCCTCATCGCTTTAGACCAAACAACAATAACAAAGAGAAGATCCAACCTATTAGACCTACGCTCTCTGCTCCTGCCACGCCCGTGCGCACAGAACTCTTCAATTCGATTAGAAAGCGTCCCACGATATTTAGTAAACCCGTCAATAAAGTGCAGGAGAGCGAACCAGCTGTTACTGAGGCTATTATGACAGCTCAAGCGGAGCTCAGTGAGCCACAACCTACGCTAAAACTGGAGACTATGTTTGTGGAGCCAGCAGCGGAGGCTGAGAAAGCTGTGGAGGACGCACAGGAGCCAACAGCTCAGGCCTCCGAGCCAGCAGCAGCCATAGCTGAGCCGGAACCGGAAGTTGAAGCAGAGCCTGCATCGGAAACGATAGTGGAGCAGGCAGAAATAATGCCAGAAGTTGCAGAAGTTGTAGCAGAAGAGACAGCTCCAGTCAAACAGGAAGTGGAGCTTCCAATCGAGGCCATTCCCGAAATACCCGCTGTAGTACTAGAGACTTTGCAGGAGGAACCACAAGAGATTGAGCAATCAGAGCATAAGCCAGCTGAAGATAGTCCCCAAGAGCCCGCTATTGTCGAACCCAGCAGCTCCAATGAGGAATCCTCAATCAACATTGAAGCCTTGGAGGCGGCTAAGCCAGCCGATGCGCCCAGCAGTTTGCCAGCAACGCCTGAAATGGCGCTTCCTAATCCTCTAGTAGAGGAAATGCTGCAGCCGGATAGCATCAACAATGAGGCACAAGCGTCCATTGGCGGTTTCAAGCCTGTGGATCCAGCCATGGCTGCAGAGGCAGAGCAATTGATTACAGACTTTCTGAACACCTTGCGCAAGAACGAAGAGAAAACTGAGACTGAAATGCACATGGCAGACACCATTGAGCCGCAGCCACAGGAGACACAAGAAAGCGACTCCAAACCAGCAGAAACAGAACTGCCAAAGCAAACGGAAGACGTGTCCATTGAGGAGCAAAAGCTGCCAGAGCCGGAAATCATTGATAACAATGCTTCGGTTGAGGAGCAGCTGCTGGAAGCTGAGCCACAGCTGAAGTTGAAGGATTCGCCCATTATCAACATAATGCAGCTCAATCATCTGCCGCAGGATTATCAAATACCCGTGCAAGTTGTTTCATTGCCGGAAACAGAAGTGGCATCAGAAACCGCAGCTGAGTCGGAGAACAAACCCAAAGAGCAAGAGACAAGTTTGGCAACAGCTGCTTATATGCCTCCCATCAGCATTGATGACATCGTAGAGCTGGTGAAGGAGCGTCTGGATCAGAATCCCAAGAATGAAGAGCTGAAGCCCATGGAGCTGGTGCTGACGCCAGGCGCAGCTGAGCCCATGACGTTGATACAGAGCAATGCAGAGGCAGCTCAGCAAACAGAGTCCACAGATGAGCAGCAGGAAGAGATCATACTGCCCATTTACAAGCGGGTTTCTGTGCCCGATTCCCAGGTGCAGACTGAGAAGGAGAACGCACCAACGTCGCCTGAATTACGTGAATCCAAATCCATAGCAAATGGCAAAATGGATGCGCGTAAGCGTCGTTTTCTCTTCCGTGCAGATGCCAGTTAGAGAGGAGACTGCAGCCTGATGTTCATGTGAATCCTCCTCTACCCGCCCAAAAAGAATCATCAATCAACAAGCCGAAAGTGCAGCTCAGCCAGCGCCTTATACGATATCTCAGAGCTCTGGCAAAGCGTCGCTGTTCCACTCAGTTTAATTATTTAATTATTTTTTGATTTTCTAGTTTTATGGCCATTTCTGCGCTTCTCAAGAAGCGCAAGACGAGAGTTGAAATTTAAGTTTAGCATTGTTGTATCCTTGAGTTGAACACAGTTTAAGTATGAAATAAAATTTATAATAAAAAAAAAATTATTAAAAATTTACAAGTAGGTATGTGTTATATTATTTTTGTAAATTTATTTGGGTTAGCTAGCTCCATCGTGCATAGGTTTGAGTGTTTGAGTTTTGCCTAGTGGCATTCAGCCTCTGAACGGTAGAGATGGCCAACTGCAAAGCGACCTAAAATATCATATTAATTTGAACAAAAATACTAGATATTATGGGTTCTCAAGAACACTTTTTGTCCAAAAGTAGGAAAGTTCTACAAAAAAAAGTAATCGAATTCGACAATAGGAAAATGTTAAAAGAAATACCTTTTATCAGATTTTCCGATCTAACTGACGAATTTCAAAGATATTCTCTACATCTCAATCTTAGATATTTTGTTTTTTTACAAAAGATAAATCAAATTACAATACTTTATTTTAATACTTTGTAACATGGAAAAATTGTTTGTTGTTAACAGTTCATTTACGCTTAGGCTTTGGGTAATTAGCTGTATGAGGCTACTACCAGGTGTGAGAAACAGATACAGACAGATAGATAGATCGGAAGATAGAAATATAAATACAATAAGAGCAGCAGCTGCTGCACCATAAGTAACTATGACAATCACAAAATAATACAACTATAGTACAAACAACATCCACAAACTACGCTTCCGTTTCCTGTTCCATTTCGCCCGCTTGAATCTCCTCCGGAGTGCGCAGATCGATGGCAAACTTTTGCCTTGTGGGCGTTATGGTGTCCGTGGGCATGGCATCCGTGTGATCCTCGCCCGTCGACTCCTTGACCACTCGCGAATAGTCCTGGAAGGCGGCGGATAGGGCAAAAGTCAACTTTCGTGCCATGGCTCGACTGTCGCAGACAAAGGCGTGCACCTCGAAGGGATATGGACTCAGTTCGTCCTTGACCACAATCATGGCAAAAACGCGAGTGTAGACGAGATCCTGCACTCCATACGAGATGGTGTCGATGGGATAGCTCCAGTTGTTGATGCTCGCCTTGGGCGATATGATCTCCAGCTGTACTCCTTCTGTGGACACCTTCAGTTCGCAGTTAGGCAGCACTTTGTTGGGCGGCAGATTCTTGGCCACGCCCACCATAATATCCACCGGACGGCGTGTGTATTTAATGCCCCACAGACCACGCGATGCCTCGGAACCAATGTATTTCACCTGTATGTGGTAAAAAATATAAATGTGAGAAATAGCTTTTTATATCCATAATACGTACGATAAGATGTTATAGTAAAGGTTCATGATATATTCCAAAAATCGATATATTTTAAATTATCAATTGTTATCGGTGTTGAATTTAATAGCAATACACCGCAATTGTTAGTTTGAATTATTTAATAAGGCGAAAAACGTATAGATTAAAATCCAAAACAGCCTCTGTATTAGAGATGTAAAAGTATCGACAGAATTTAAAAAAATCTATATTTTTAAAATATTGTTGGATATTAATCGTGGTAATATTTGCACATAAACAAGTTATGAATTGATATTTTATAACTTTATATGTAGTTATTTGTTCGTTATATCGATATATCGGATATCAATATACATAAGCTTGTTGCTTTAGATCTCTAGCAAAAAGCTAGCGGATTAGCATAGGGAAGTTGGAATTAGTATAAGCGGAGAGTCGCTTGCGGCTTGCCCCGTGTCTCGTGCCCCCTTCCCCATGCCACATGCCGTTAGCCGACGATTCTGGACAGTTGAGGCTCATTTGCATCCGATGCGAACCGGAAGTGAGCAGCGCTGTCCAAAATGCTCATGTGTGAGCTGCGAGTCGGCGCAGCCAGGCGAGACGAGTGCGTGTCTGTCTGTGTTTTGATAGCAATCAAAAGAGACGATTGCGTGAAGGGGGTGTTCGGAACCGGGGAGGAGTTAGGGGCAGGGGCAGGGGCAGAAGCACTCAAGCAGCATTTGCAAGAGCACATTTAAATACACAGTTTTTGGCATGAATTTCGGTGTGAAATGATGCGGTCTGTTTGCGGTTCGCTCACAACAAAACTCACCTTGAAGGTTATGGGCAAATCCTCCACATTCACCTGGGTATCCAAATCGCTGGTGTTTGTGTTGTTGTTGCTGTTGCTGCTAGCCATGTTGCTGCTACAAGTTGCACAAGTTCAACTGCAATTAAAAGCCCATGAGATGTTTAATACTCGGCTATTACACAGAGAGAGAAAAATCGTATTAAAGTTTGAATGAACTCCACCTAAAAATATGCTATCTGGTTCTAGAAATAAGAAAACAAATCTCCAAAAAATAATTCAAACTTTAAAATCTATTATCTTAGAATAAGAAATAGATATTTGATATCTTGAAATGAGAAAAATCAGATATACTTTTTAATTAGGATTTAAAACTATAGTTTTAAGAATACACTTTTATATGGTGCCATTTGATTTTGAATTAGGGAGAAAGAAAAATTATAACTTGTTAACTTATACGAAATTTTTAACTTATACGAAATTTTTTATGGAAATTGAAGAAGAATTATTAAAAAAATACACTTAAAAAGTATGTTTCCAATATATTTTATATTATTATTTTTTAGCCCGCGTATACTTGAATTTAGAATTTATCTCGTACTCCTTCCTAAGCATTTTAATTCTTAGTGATAAGTAGTATACTTGATTTTTTCTCTCTGTGTACGATTGCCAATTTCAGCTACTGTTTCCACACTCTACACCCATTTACCATAGTTTCTTTTTACCACGCAGTTATCGCAGTTTTTACATGCTCCACTTTGCGCTGTTTTGAGTTTTGTTTTTAATTTCGTTTTTATCAGTTCTAATCGTGTTGGCTGTGGCTTCTGCGTCTTTCTCTGCTTGCGCTTGCTGTCGGCAACTGAACAATACTGAAGTCGACTGCCAGGTAATGGCAGCAACAACGTCAGCGTTTGATTGTGCTTTCCATGTGTGTGCGAGAGTGCAACTGTGTGTGTGAGTGTGTGTGAGCTTAAGAGTGTGTGAGTGTAGGTGGCCGAGCCCATGGCACTTGGAGCGCTCTTCCTGCCGCTGACGCTCGCGCTGTTCCGCTGCCGCTGATCAGTCTCTCTATCTCTCTCTTGCCCTGCCCCTCGCTTGGTTTGACAAATGCCACAAAGCAAAAGCTATGCTCAGAATTACATCAGCAACGAAAGAGAAAGAGAGAGAGGGGCCGATACTCTAATTTGCTGAGCATAACAGAATTTGTAAGTTGTTTGTAATATGAGCAAATGGATGTAAATAAAAACTATTTGTTATTTGTTTTAAACTGTCTAGCTTGTCAGCAACGCCATGAAGTGGGAGGTAATACGGAAATTCTATAAATTATATCTATTAAATTATGTCAGCTGAAATTTCAGTTAAAGTTTTTTGCTAATTACACCATGCAACAAATCTACTTATTTATAAAAAATAAAAACTTTTTCCTTGGGAAATAAGATTTAAGATTTAGTTGGCTCTATTTAAGATACATAAAAAGTTTTTACTTTAAATCGGTAATTTATGTGAAATATTTTTTAAATATTTTTATCTTTTAAATTAATTATTTGAACATTGGCAAATACGTAAAGTTTCATAAGGCAGTGTATTGCAGCTTCGACTCGATTGAGCAATTTTGATCGCACATGTGAGTACATTTATTTTATTACACACCGACTCTTGAATGAAAGCCATTGTTGTCGTTGCTCTTGTTAGTTTGTGTCCGTTGTTTGTCGTTGTTTTTGTTGTTGTTATACAGTTGTTGGGGTTGTTGTTGTTGTGTTTATTAAAAATGCATTATTAACACTTCCGCACGCTGTGAAAGAAAGGTGCGCTGCTGATAGCAACAGGTAGCCAAGGCAACAACTACAACATCAACAGCAACAACATCGAGAGCCACAACAATAACAACATTAGGCATATTAATGCAACAGTTGCATGTGTACCACGTAATGACCAACGAGATCAAAATTAAAACCCAAATTAAAATCAAAACTGTAACGAATTCATGGCAAAAGTAAAACGAGCATTTCGTAGTCAGTTCGGCCACACATGACGTCACGAAAAATGTTTGAAATTTTATTAAAAAATAGGAAAAAAAATCAGAAAATTTGTATTTGTCCAATTTTGATCCTAAACGATTTGTTATGAAAAATTAGGCATAAAAAAACAAACATCGATGAAATTGGTTGAAAATTTTAGATTTTAGAGCCAAAAAAGTGTTTTAAAGATCAATTTAACGCCTGAAACCCATGTATTCCGACCTTACCAAGGGCCAAAAAATCCGAAAACTTTTATTTGTTCAATTTTGATCCTACACGATTTATTATGAAAAATAGTCAAAAAAAAAAAAACCAAACATCGATAAACATGGTTTAAAAATGTGGATTGTAGAGCCAAAAAAGTGTTTTTAAGAACTTTTTAACGCCTGAAACCCATGTATTTCCATGTAATAATAATAAATAAAATAAATTTTTTAAAACATGGGATTGTAGAACTTTGGATGCGCATAACTTTGCCAAAACTCAACCGACGTTCAAGCGAAGAGTTTTTTTCTCAGTCAGTTGAGTTCGAAATTAAAATTTGAGAGATAAATCAAAGAAGGAAAAGCTTAACATTTTAAGCCTCCCCCTTAAAAATATATAATTTTTTGAAGAAAAAATTGTTTATTTTGAAATCGTAAGACTTGATGCGTAAACGAATTGTATTGCAAAATTATGCAGAAAAAGCCGAATAAGATAGCATTTGGTCGAAAAATGTAGATTTAAGGGCCAATATTGGTGTCATTAGTAGCTGGTATTAATGTTAGTCTTAGACTGGTTTAATGGCCAACAACCTGGCAGTTGGCCAGTGGAAAATGTCGTTTAATTGCGGGTCGTTCAGGTAGAAGACTTTGCTCGACTGTTTTACAGTTCTTAACTCTTGTCTCAATTGTGTAAGTTTTATTCAGAAGCAATTGCTTAGGTAATTTTCCCAAGTTGCTGTCCTATAAATAGGCTGGGAACTGGTAACTGCTGACTGGCCCAGTTACTTTTATGGCTAGAAACGAATTTGATATGGCGTATTAAAGTTTGTTTCCCTTCCGTTTAGAGCAATTATTATAAATAGTATATGGAGACTACGCAGCGTTAAATATAGGGAAAAATGTAATTATTTTCGATTTGTATGCGAAATATTTTGTTGGCTGTAATTCGCTTTGGTTGTTGTTGTTGGTTTTGTTATTGTTGGCTTTGTTGTTGTTTGTTTTATTGTGGTTGCAGTTGTTTTAGTTGTTGTTGCGCTTCGATTCCGCAAACTCAAAATGTTTGCTTTTTTATGTTTTGTTTTTGCTGCGCGCCGCTGCCCGCATCGAACTCGCAGCTGATTGAGCTTATGATTATATATATATATATATCTGCTTATATGTATGAATGGAGTGTGAGCCTAAACTATCGATAGTCGCTGGTTAAATTTCTAATTATCGATAGTGCTATCGACAGCTCTACCATATAGTATAGCTACGATACTATACCGCATTAGCTCTAGCCTAATTTATATAATTTTCCACTGGCATAATTTTTCAGCTTAAAGCGGCGGAAGCTGCTCATATGAGCATATCTCCTATTTACAAGCAGACAAACATACTAACGTGTATATACAAATATACTCTATAATAAATGTCACTGCTAGTCCAACTGTTATTAGCCTATCTTTACCACTTTTCTAGTTTTATTTGTAGTTTTTTCTGTTGCTGCTGCTAAACCGTTTACAGCTATTGCCCTGGTGAGTAATGCACTTGACCAAGTTCTTTTTCCCCTTTTTGCCATATATTTATTCTCTCGCTGTCTTTTCGCTTATCAGTAGCGTCGCACAGTGGAGCAAGGCAACTCAAAAGTGTCGGTTGATTCAAAATACAAATTAACGATATTATAATTTTATGAAAGTTAAGAATAAAAATAAAATATAATTGAATATGAATAAATAATAATAACAAGATATTTAAATAATTTTAAAAAATATATTTTCTAATAAAATGTATAGTTTATTATTATTTATTTTTATAGTTTATTATTATATTAAAAGTAAACAACAAATTTTAATGTTTTTTTTTTTCATATTTAAATTAGCTTGAACAGGGTTTCGAGGTCAATGATCAATTAAGGCAGCACTGAATTAAACAACACTTTTCAGCTAAAATACCCACTGTGCGGCTGCTATCTTATCACAACACTACATTAGCGCATTGCCCAATTTTTTATTCTATATTGTTATGATTTTATGTCACTTTTAGTTTTGCGCAATTTGCCTTGGCTGCATTTTGTTTTTAACCAGCTTTTTTTTAGATTGATTTGTAATTCTTGGGGTTTGGTAATGTGATATTAAGTGTCGAGTGCTGTCATTAGAATATTACCGTTTCTTATCAGCACGCGCGTGTCTCTGGGCGTTTAGAGTTGCGCTCTCCGCTCTCCGATCTCTCGCACGCACACCTGTTGCGTATGGGGCCGATCGCGCGACTGAACGGCGAAGCCGGCTGGCGGCTCATGAGCGCACTCTGGCGGCGGTGTTGGCAGCTTAGCGGTTTTATTGCTAGAGTTGGGTTTTTCCAGTGGAATCAGCGCAGTTTAAAAAGTAATGATTACTTGTTATTTATTAAAAAATTACTCAATATTAATCATTTACGTTGAAGAAATCATAATTTTAATTCCAAAAATCATGACGGTGCCCTTTATTTTTATATTTCGATTCTAGATGATTGATATTTTCATTTACTAAACGGCATATTTGTTTTTATTTATTTTATTTGTTTTTTATTATGGCAAACATTTTTCAATGCCCATATTTTGTGTGGCGCCGCTAGCGGCTTTCTCAATAACTATGCGTTTACAGCCAACTATAGCACAGCCAAGCCATCTGTTGGCTGTTGGCAGCTACATCGCCACGCCATCTATTGAGCCACTTTGATACTAGAAATGTTGCAAGTGAGCTCATACCTGTTGCATTGGGTTGCACGCGAACTTTGCACGAGCCTTGCAGCTATAAAACTGCTATAACACGTTTATGGGAATGCCATAAAGAGCGGAGTTTTATTTGTGGTTTGTGTCTATGATATAGTATACTACAGCAAATGAGATAAGCTGCACGTACACTGCAAAACATAAGTTGGTAGTTAGCAATTTGTTTGGCCTGACAAACTGCAGCTAGTTTGTAATAAAAGTCAATTGCAGCGTCTCTCTTAGCTGCTTGCCGCCTGCACTCCGCGTAATAAATAAACAGCAGTTTGTGGAGAGCAGCAGCCAAAACCATTTGACATTGGCCACAACTGAGCTTAACGTGTTCCGCCTGCCCCGCCTGCCCCTTGGAAAATCTCTCTGCTTTTCAGGCGCTCGCCCAAGTGTTGAGTGTGATTAATGAAATGGGCACAAGCTGGGCAGCAGCAGCAGCCAGAAGGAGGGGGGGTTGGGGGGGCAAGGCGACAGGTTTCTGGTTTGTTTCGGGGTTAAATAGAGTTCAGGTCGAAAGTGTGCAGAGTTGATTTTGGTTTGCCGGCGCTACACTTGATTAATTTCAGTGCATGGAATATAATTAATTTGGCATCAACTCTCGCCTAAACCCCCTGGCCCCCCTGGCCCCCACTCCCCAAGCCTAGAAACCCGTCAAGCTCACAGTTTCAGGCCCATGAAAGTCATTAGCTAAATTGTTGAGAATTTTTTGGCGACAGGTGTTGTCACAACGTGTGAGTGTTGGCAGCAGGGAAATGGGAAATGGGAAACGGGAAACGGGAAATGGGAAATGGCTGAGGGAAGCTAGACTCTTAAGGCGGCCAAAAACACTTGATGCCACTTGGGAGGGGGCCAACGGCACAGTGGGTCATTTAAATTCATTACACAAAAGCAAACTTGAGGCTGCAAAAAGCGACCGTTAATTGACCACAAAAGTGGGCTAAGAGCGGGCCATAGAGACAGAGACAGAGAGAGGAAGAGGAAGAGCGCCAGAGACGGAGAAAGCAACTGGCGGCCATTGGCGAAATTTTCATGAATTTTCATTGTGACGGTTTACGTTTTTCTTCTTCGTTTTATACCCTGCACCCGTTAAATGGCTGAAAACAGGGTTAATAACTTTGTGCGAATGTATGTAACAGGCAGCTGTAGGCAGTATATAGCAGTATATAGCAGTATATATATTCTTGTTCACGCCTATTTCACGCCCTAATCCATAGAAGCTTAAAAATAAGCGTTATATTGAATATAGAAGGTTGAAAATATATATATTTAGAATATAAACTCTCTATAAATATATTTATTTATCCTGAAAAGCGCATTGAAATCGGTTAATAAACACAAAAGTTGTTGATGAAACAATATTGGAAGATATTAAGATAAAAAAAGTAAGATAAAGCATTGCGGCTACAATTCTTATATTTATTTTAAAATTGTATCTCTAATATATCTAGGTAATAGGGTATTCTTCAATCTGAACTGCCTCCGACTGAATCAATCCACTCAATCTGGTTTTTTTTGTGGTCGCCGAAACTTGATGCCGCCCGTGGGTTAATGCAATGGATGGGCAGGGGGAGGCGGGAAAGCTGAAGCGGAGTCGCTGACATTGAAATCCTTTCAGCTGTAGATGGCGCACAGGAAATGACAATGCCAGCATTTTCGGCCTGGACAGTCAGGCACAAAGTACAAAGTCCGCGCTCGCCACGCCAACAATAGTTGCCATCCAGGCACTCTAAGTACGCCTGCTCTGCGGCCAAGTGTATGCATGGATCGAGGGTATATACTGTCACAGTCAGCAGCAATCTGCTCGGCCATTCCCTCTCCTCACCTCTCCTTATCACTCTATCTGCCCATCTGCCCCATCGACTCCTTCGGCCCAACTGCCCCACGCAATTCCATTTCCATTTCCACGCATCGTTAGTCGCAGCTGTTTGGCCCAAAAACTAAACTCAAACTCAATTGAGTAATGCCGCTGCACTGACAGAACAAACCCAGAGAATATCAATTGATTCTACAAGAAAATATAAATATATAAACCCATATTATAATCTGGATTTGAATCGATCTGCTTTTGGTATCTTTTCTTGTTTCTAACTACGATTTGCTTAAATGGGGTATTTGTAAAATATTTTTATATAAATGTTTTAAACAATTTAATTTTTATTTAAATCAAATTCGACTTTACTTATAATAATTGTTTTTCAAAACAAAAGTAAAATAAATTAAACGATTATACTTATTTCCAATAAAACACATAATTGACCTTATTTTAGATAGATATCTAATTATATTTTCTATTCAACAAAAAAAAAATAATAATTTTTTACTGCAAAAATTAATTTATTTTTCATTGGATATCATTTTTTTATAGAAGAATAATAATTGGCAGATACATATATCTTTAATCAAAACACATATTCTAATTTATATTTATTTGTTTTTTTTTTTCAAGTGTACCGCTGCTGGGTGCTTGGCACAGTTTCGGCTGTCAGCTCAACTATTTAATTAAGCTAACAAATACGCTGGCAAACTTGGCCAAATGTTGGGCAAGGTCAGGCTCAGAACACGCTGAGTTCTGAGAAATGGGTAATTTTTCAGTGATACGTTATGTTGTGCTTCCATCATGTGTGAAATCTTTTGGACAAATACACATGTCAAAATAAATGAGCTTACAGCTGCTTCCTGTCGCTGTCTCTATCGCTGTCTCCTTCTCTGTTTCTATTTCTGTCTCTTTCTGTGTGTGTGTGTTTGTCCCACAAGTAATCACAGCAAGCAAAACAAATCCGCCAAGTATCAGAATCACGTCAGCTTACACATACACTTAATAATTTATCAGGCTGCCGGCCGCAGGCTGTGCAGAGAGTGGGTAGAGGGGGAGGCGTGGGAGAGGGGGGAACAGAGGGAAGCAGCTTTCAACTACGGGTGTGGTCTTCGATGACGGATGAGCTGACGATTGGCGTTGTTGATGCGGCTGCTGATAGGCGACATTGCCTCGTAAATCAAAAGCCATTGCCAGAAATTGCGACGACAGACGGACGAACGGATAGACAGACATACAGACGGACGGATAGACAGACATACAGACAGCCGGATAGACAGACATGCAGACGGACGCATAGACAGACTGACAACCAAACTGTGCCCAAAGCTGCGCCCACGGAGCCAAGTGAAGCCTCTGCAGCGGCAAAAACGCTGTGCCAATGACAGCCAAATGTTTGCGAATTTTATGCGAATTACGCCTAATTAGCATTTTTGCCAAAGCGCAAAGGCCCCGCAACTCTGCTTGGCTCTACACTGTCAGAAAAACAATCAAGAAAGCCTAGATAACTTACTTAGTAACAAAATGCTAAAGCTGAGCTTAAATAGGTTCGTAAAAATTCTACACAAAAATAAAAATAAATAATAAAAAAAATTTTAATTGATTGCATATTTATTTTTTATAGCAGCCTAATTTTTTGTGTTGATACTTTAATATTCAGTTATTTTGTACTTTAAATATGATTATTTCTAGCAACATCGCCTTTAACTTTCAGATTAATCTGTTATTTATATTATTTTAAAATTGTAATTAAGTGTTCCTCATTCTTAAATACCTTAAAAAAAAAGAAAATTCAATGTATATTTTCTGATTTCTAGAACTTTTCGTTGAGTTTGCAAATTCCGAGATTTAGTTCATTTGAGTTTATTTTTAGAGCATTATTTTTATCTCTGTGTGGCTGCCCTCGCCCTGAGGGCATTGGGTCGAGCATGCCCTGGCTGATTATGTGCACGATTGCATATGCAAAACATAAGTGCCCGTGGTGAAGGGATGTCGCTGTTCCCGTTCCCTAGTTGCTGTTCCCAGTCGGCGTTCCCAGTGGCTGTCTATGACTCTGACATATGGCTGCACTCAGCGCCTACAAAAATGCATTTGGGGAACAGCAGCAGCTGCCACCAGGAGGCAGCTGGGAGCGTGGATCGGTGGAGCGGGGGCAGCTGGGAAAACTGTTGATACTGTTTGCTGTCGTCGAAGTCAACGGCAGGCACAGTGAGGCCAATAGAATTATGCGAAATTGTATTTGCAGCGACAGAGGCAACAAATCGAAGCAGCTCAAAATAGTTGCAAAAATTCGTATGGAAATCGAGTTGCAGTTGCAGTTGCAGTTGTTGTGCCTCTTTTGAAGCAGCAGACACGACCTGCGGGTCAATTGCTGACTTGGTGTGGACTGTGCGTGTTGCATGCGGCATGTTGCATTTTTAATGATGCATATTTGTGGAACCATACAACTTAGCAAGCGCATGCGTCTCGCTCTTAAATGCAGACGTTAAAGTTACAGTGTAATTCTAATAATAATAATAATTTAATTCGATCTTTAGCGTTGCCAATTTATACGGTTTCATAATTCCATTTATGCCGACGATAGATTTATTTTAAAATTATTTTACATGCTACAGATATATTTTATTTATGTTGTTTATTCTTATGCATTGTTATTTTATTTTCTAAGCAAAGCTTTTAAATTTTAAATGTTTTTTTTATTGGGAATCCAGCTATTTCTGACGGCTCTTTTATAGTTATATCCAGTGAAAATGTGACTAAATTAAAAAAAAATAAGTAATTTTTACAACACAAAAGGGATATTTAAATTTGGATTAAAATTAGAGATTGGGATGTTTGTTATTATATAATAATATTATTATATTATTATATTATAATTATATTTATTTGCTTGACAATGTAAAAAATAAAAAAATGAAAATTGAGTATATTATTAATTAAAATTATGTAAGCTCTCTAAGCACCAAGCATACACAACAACCAACAACAACAATAAATTAACATTCTTCTTGCTTTTGCATGTAGATCAGAAAACAATCAAATTATAAAAATAATTTTAATTCATTGAGCAGTTTAATTAGTTTGCTTTTCTCATAAATGCAATTGCAAATATGCCACAAAAATGCAAATATTTTTCGCTCTCTGTAAATTGCTTACAATTCGCACGCATTGAATTCGTTTGCAGCTGCCCCAAAGCGTATTTAATATTCGTTGGGGCAAATAAAATATGCACACCAAGTAGTTTTCTCTATACGGTTTTTTTTTTCACATTCGTGCGGTTTAATGTCATGTGGCAATAGGCGCTGCCTGCGACGTGCTTGGGGATTTTTCAGCAGGGCAACGAGGCGCAACAGTTGATGCCGCTCGCTAATTGCGGCTGCAGCAGATGGAGATGGAGATGTAGAGAGGGATGGAGAGAGGGATGATGGAGGGAGCCAGCGGGCATATCAAAGGCAACACGCATACTGCAATTTGGCATTCAGCTGGGAGCGAGTAGTGAAGGGAGGAGGGGAAGCAGTAGGAGCAGCGAGAGTTGAGGCTGATGCTGAGGCAGAGCCTTTATCTCCAGCTTTTGACTCTGCGCTTTGGTTGCCATTCGAGCGTGGCGGCTATTAATGATTAATTTAAAAAAACTGCATACTCGCAATTGGGTTGCAGCTGAGGTTGGGGCAGTTAGGGTCTAGGGAGTTCATGACATATGTGGCATTTAATTGGGCAAACAAAACACTGCTCGTTGCCGGCAAGCGCTGAGCAGATGTACACAGAGAAAAAATTTAAGAATTACGAACGAATATGTTGAAGTTGAAAAGAAAGAATTGATAAAAATTTGTGTCTAATATACAATAAATTTAAATTTAGAATAATTTTTATGCTTAAGAATGAATTAAATAAAATGTGTTCTTTTAAATAATTGTTTTTGTTTATATTGAAAATTAAAATAAAATTATACGATAAATATTTTTTTTAGTGTTTTTGCTTGTGTTCATTTTGAAATTTGTTTTAATGGAAAACGGAAAACATGTTTCTATTTAGGAAATATTTGTTTTTGGAGTCTTCATAGCATTGTTTGCCAAACTTAAAAATTCTAAAATTGATTTCATTTCAACTTAATTTTAGAACGAAATTTTTCGCTCAGTGTGGGCGAGTGAAGAGATTGAGTTGGGGGCAGCACTGGCAGCGGGCTTCCAATGCCACACATTTGCACGGTTTCCATGCTTGTTGCTCCACTCGCGAAACGACATGGCAATGGAACAGTGGCGCTCTCTTGCTGGCTGGCTCTCTTAAGTGGCGCTGCACGACGCTCTTTGAGCGTGCGGCAGGTCCGGGTGCTGCCGCCCACAAGGTGCCGAGCGGGCAGAGCCGAGCAGGAGCAGCTGCCGATGCGAACGCCAACGCCAACGTCAACGTCGACAACGACGGCGACGGCGATTTTGGGGCCAAGTTGCCCCAACTTGCGGCAACGCGCTGCGTGGCACAGAATCAGTCGTCAGTTTGTCTTAAGCGGATTTGGTCGACACGTGTGTGAGAGAGTGTGAGCGTGCCTCTGTGTGTATGTGTGTATAGACGTAAATTTAAACGGTACTCAAGCTCAAGCGGAAGCTGAAGTTGAAGCATTTTTAGAATAGGTCATATAGGTCAGAAGACTCAGACTCAAGACATTGTTTAAGAAACAACTGTATATGTGTCTCTGCATCTGTGTCGGTGCGTCGTCTGTGTGAGTGCGGTTGACATTCGATTTACTTTCGCTGGCAAAGTTGGCCGGCAAAAAAGCATAGCATACTTTTTGGCACTTGCAGGAGCTGTATGTGACTCGGTCGATATTTGCATAAATTAAAAAAAATACAAAAAAAAAAAATAGACCTAGCACACATATATATATATACACACACGTGCTGAGTGTCTGCAGGCTACGGCTTAATGAGTTTTTAATACGCTGCTCTTCCGTACTCTCCATGTGAGTGTATGTGTGAGAGCTGCTAGAATCATTGTCACTGGATTTGAAGCTCTGATGCCTCGGCTAATTTATTGAGCCAAAAGACTTGGCAAACGTGGCAAAAAGTAATTCCAACTGTATTACAACGAGCATTTCTCTGGCCTAAAAGTTTTTTCATTGCGGGTAAGTTTTGGCATATTATATATACATACACACATATATACTAAGAGATGTAGATAAAGAAATCAACGTGATTTAGCTGGCAATCAAATAAATTTTCATTTGTTTGCTGGTCTTTATTATTATTATTGTTTTATTGCCTATTTATTAGTTGGCGTTTGTTATGCGTATTTAATTGGTATTGTTATTGATGGAATTTAGCATAAAATCCATACAACCTGCTGGCAATAATATCAAAAATAATAATAAAACCCGACCACTTCAACAGTTCTATGCATTAAAACCTAAGCCAATTGCATTTGGCAAGTCAGACGACGTACAGATATTATGAAATATTTGCCAAAACTGAAAACTCAAATTTCAAACAGCAAAATTTGCAAATTTTGCAAATGGTAAACAAAATTTAGCATGTGATGAGTGCAAAAACGCATTTGTAATTATTCAAATTTCGTATGCGTGTGTGTCGGATTGTATCTGGGACTTATCATTAATTACAGCTCATAGGTAAATAACAAAGCATTTGAAATGGAATTATTAATGCAAATGATTAGTTTATTTATGTGCAGTGCAAGTGCCTGCCTAAGACAATAAACTGACAGGCAGATACAAAAGTATCTGTAAGATGCACACAGCATACATAATTACAATAGAATTGCGGGCATTTGAGCAGAAGTTGCTTATGCTTATCAATGCGTTTAATCATAATTGAAACTTGTCTAGACCAAATTGATTATTATATACCTTTTTATTTTGCCATTAAAATAAACTAATTCTGTATAATTTTATGCAGTTTTAAATTTGATATCTTTGTTTGGCATTTAGTTTGCTTTTCGCTTGCCAAATGAGCGTAAACAAACAATTGCAATTAATTTTACACAATTGCAAATATTTGCCTAAACATGAGAAACAAATATTTGTGTATGCATTTTTACTGCATAAAATGTAATATCAAAAATTAATTCGATTCGTAATTAATTTGTGCGCATATAAACTGCAAACAAACGTTTCCCTGTCACATATGCATCTATCTGGCCATCGATAATAATCATTTCTAGCACATGGCAAATTGAAATGTAAAACGAAAACTGTAAAAAAGAATATGTATTATATTTATACAATTTTGCATTTAATATTATCATTGGGCATTTGCATTTGCATTTGCATTCGCATTTGTGTTAAATGCGATTAAGCAAATATGCCAAATGTATTTTGCTTTTCAGCTATTTATGCCAGCTTTTTTCCCCCCGATGCCCCGATCTCTCTATCGCATACAATATTTAAGTTAATTTTAATGTTGTTTGCTTAATGGCTTTTTTATGTGCACAATGGCAATGGGCAATGCGGCGTATGCGTGATGTGATGTAGTGTGGCGTGGTTTGGCCCACGTTGAAGATGCAAAGTGGGAATGGTGGACATGGTGACTTCTTTTTAGTCAGCTTCTGATTCTCGACAGGCCTTTCACATGCAATTTGCAACGCCTGCAACAACAACAGTGAATGCAACAGCACATTGCATGCAATTAAAATTAATTATTATCAATTTACGATGACAACAATTTTCAATTTAAGTTTTATTTTATTTATTAAAAGCGCTCAATGCATTTCACTTGCTGCTGCCGCTGATGTTGTTGTAGTTGTTGTCATTACTCACTCAACACATGCTCTTGCATGTCTGTTTATGCCACGGATTGCATGAATTCCCCGTATACGTGAAATCACAATGACCTGCCATTTATGCGTTGCAGATGTCAAATGAAAAAATAATTTAAAAAAATATAAATTTAATTAATCATGATTTTAATAAGCGGTATACTTGGTTGCATTGGTTTCACGAATTAATTCTTAATTCTACATCAAGTTTTAGTCTTTTATTAATTTCACAAATTAATTTTTATGCAGACATTTTCTTGACCAATTCATGAATTAAATACCCCGCATAAACGCATTAATTTTGCCTCTGTACCTGTGTGTATCTGTGTGTTGTCAGACAATTGCTCGCATGACTCTAATGTCAGGCGGTCAACTTCAATTTTAACTGTCTTCCTGCTGAATTCAATTTTATTGCACTATTCAAGTACAGTTTCCGTTGTGGTCGCTGCAACTTATAACTAGAAGTTGCACAAACTGAAAAAAACGACAAGTTGAAATAGAGACAAAGAGGAAGGCAGGGAGACAACGAAGTCACTTCATTGTTGTGGCAGGAAACTGAAGACCAATGGCATCGATTGTTGCTGCTACGTTGCGATGCGAATGCGAATGTGAGTGCAAAGCGTGTGCTATAATGCACAATTCAATCACGGCTCCGTATGAGACGATCTATAACTATTCAAAGCAATTAAAACTGTCAATCATGGCGGAGCTGAAACGTAGCTAGAATTTTATCCTTACTCTGCAACATGTTTGCCAGCTCTTTGTGGTTCAAAAATACTTGGCTTTCTTTTTACAATCAAATCAATGGGTAAATGCTATAAAAATAAGAATAAAATCAATTAAATAAACATATGCATATAATTGCTTGTCAGATCAGAAAAACTTAGATGCATCATATCTCTCTTAATTGAGGCGCAATTTGGTTGAAGTTTCCGGTATTGGCAGAAATTAATGAATTTATCAATTAATTATATGTATGTTCGTTATGGACGTAAGCGACATGTCATCCAACATGTGAAATATATTTGATCTGTATGTGCATAACTACATTCCAAAAATGGCTGCTTTAGCTCTTATAGTGTCCGAGATCTACAGGTAATGGAGAAACTTTTCACATCTCTTAGAGCACACAAACCTGCTTTAAATATTTTCTAGTTTCTAGTTGTTTCTGCTGCATTTTGTGGCTGGCGGCAAAACTCCGTTGAATTTCAATTAAAACGTAAGCTGCAGCCGGCATCAAAGGTGTACAAGAATGCAGATAAGAGCCTTTGTTTTGCAGCTTATTGTCGGGTAAGGCCGCCCAAGCAACCCAATCGAGTGCTAAATTTTATGCCGAGTTCTTTATGATTAAATTTTATATTAAATTTGTGGGGCGTTACGTCTATTATGCAGATCAAAAACGGGGCAAATTTACTTTTGTTTGCGTTACTTTTCACAGCGCTATTAACAATTTGATGAGTAGGTAAACAGTTTTATATTCAACAATTGTGCGAAAAGCATTAAGTAAAAAGCCCCAAACAAAGTGCCTAAATAAATGTGTTTATACTCCAAGGCCAAGGCAAAGGCAACGGCAAAGGTCGGGCATATAGAATTAACCTGAGACCGGACCCAGTATACTTTTAATTGAGTTTCCCCAGCGCAAATCAAATGCGTGCGAAAGGCGAAAAAGCGAAAATTAATGCGCTTGGTTGGGCTTTTCCAACATTTTTCTGCGCGTTTATTTGTGTCATTTGTGCATGTGTGTGTGTGTGTGGGTATTTGTCTCCGATTCTCTGATTCTCTGTCTCTTTGCCTGATGTCTGTGAGCTGTGAAAATATTTAAAATTCATTGGCTGCCTTACATTTGACTTTTGTGGCAGCTGCCGGCTGCCTGTGCCACATCCTTATGCAAATCGCATTTTAATAAACTTGCGTTGCGTCAATTTTCATTTACAGTTAGTCCACTGGGAGCGGAACTGAACCTCAACTCGACTCCACTCCACTCGACTCGACTCATCTGAACTCAAATGCCACTCACTCTCACTCTCATGCCATTCACTCTCAGTCTGAGTCTCATTCTCATTCTCAGTCTCATTCGCCTGCTCATTGATGCTCTCCAGTGCCCAAAAACAATACGCAAAAAATCCTAATTAAATTTAAATTAACTTTAAGCATTTGGGGGCTTTGTTAGCTTTGCTTTCTGCTTTCGCCATAAACTCGGCATACCCTGTAGCAGCGGCTGCTTGAGCAGCGGCATTTTAAGTTTGTTTTATGTTAATTAGCGATTTGATGAGGCTCTTTGCAAGCTTATGGTCTACATAAAATGTGTATAAAGAAATTATGCTAAATTACAAGGTATGTCTAAGTTGTGCTGCCTTTACGTTGATATATTTTTGCTTTTTTGATAGCTCATTAAAATGTGAAATGAAATTTCTTTGCATATGCATATAAAAATTGCCTCGAAATTGAATTGAATTTAATATCAGTTTACTAATGGAACACTCACACATCAAAAATATATTTATATATGCACACGTATACACACGCACGCACATAGAGAGACCCTGGCATACTCAAAGGAGCGTATGTCCTATTTGTAATAACAGCCCCAAGCAGACCCAATAAATATGCAAAACAAATATGGCGTAAAGAGATAAAATGTCAAGGCTTGGAAATCAGCGCTAAATGCGTTAAATGATATTTAAAGTACACTTAAAAGCGTCAACCTGCTGCCGTACCTACACCCAAGGATCTCTTGCCCCACTTGCCACACGGCTCACACACACACACATCCGCATACACATAGATATATTTTTTGTACATTTTTTGTATATGCGGCTATAAATGCCAAGTATTTGCGAGGCCTTTGCCTTGGGATCACAGAGAGAAATGCTTAACGCAAGGATAACACGAAGCGGAAAAAGGAAGCACCGACTACGTGTGTATTGACAAATGAGCGGGAAGCGTGGGGGGTGGCAAGAAGCTGCGGATTCAAGGCGCAACAGCATCGTGCCACATGAATGTGTACACATGTTTGTAATTTCCTTGCTGATTGTTTTGCCTGTTTTCATACCCTGTACCTACAATATGGATAACTTCGTGCAAATTTAATTTAGACGCCTCAAAGTGTGTAAATATATATAAGAAATGATATAATTATATATAAATTAATTTATATTTAAATTCCAAAAACAAAGTTTAATATTAAACGTAAATGGTTGAGTTTCTAAATATATATTTATTGGAATTACATTTATCTAATGTGAAAAGCGGATTTCAATCGGTTACTAAACACACTAGTTTTTAAACAAATATATAGCATGGTTTCTTTTTTCTCTCCCTCTGTTAATTTCTCTTTCTCTCTCCCTCTGTTGCTAGCTTTCTCATTTTCTTCCTCCTTCTCTTTCTCTATTTCTAAAGAAGTTAATAAGAAGCAGCGCTGAAGCACTTCGTGTGCAGGGTATTCAACTGTCGGCTGCGTCCGACTGCAAGCTTTCCAAATTTCTCGTTGTTAGGTTGCTTCTCTTTTTCCCTTTCTCTCTTTTTCTCTGCTGACTGTTGATGGATGACTTGTGGCAAAGCGTAAACTGTAGCCCAAATATGCCAAGAATGTGGTATTTGTGCGCGACAAATGTGCCGCAATTTGCTGCAAGTTTCACTAACGCCTTTTTTCCGTCCACAAAAAGCCAAACTAAACTATAGTTGTATACGCATCGATTTCAGCTGGCTGCCATGCGGCCGCTGTGCTCATTGCCTCAATGTGTCTGTTCGACGTTGCGCATACGCAGCGTATGCCGAGCGACCAAAGGCTGGCTGGCGGCAATAAATTAGCTGGCAAATACTTTGATTACATAATCAAGAGCAAACAGTGCTAAACGGGTTGAATGCCGACAGATGAAACGAAACTAGCGCTTAAACGAGCTTTAAGTGTGCCCCTGAGTCAGCACGCACTTGCCACATTGGGTGGGGCATGTTGAGGTGGTGGGATATGAAGGGCGAAGGCAACTGAGAAACTGAGAAACTGTGCAACTGCAGCGAGTGGCAAATTTAATTGAAATTGAAAGCACTTTAGTGTCCTTTGCCTTGGCTAGCTGGAGAGTGTTTCTGCTGCTGCTCTTGACTGCCGTTGCATGCAACTAATTTGTGCCACTAATGAATTTATTTGCCACTTGTATGCTGGCAACATGGGCGTGTGAGAAAACTACGTACGTTGCGCGGGCGAGGAATAAAACAAAATAAATGAAACTAATATAAAAATGGCGCAGTGGCAAAGAGCAGAAAGGGGGCAACGGGCGAGAGTTAAGGCTACTTGCTACTTGCTACTTGCAGCGTGACACTTTGCTAAGAAAGACGTCTCGAAAGGCTTCAAGGCGGCGACAACCCGACTTGCAGCAGCT
Organism: Hypselothyrea guttata; assembly: GCA_035045125.1. NCBI lineage: Eukaryota > Metazoa > Arthropoda > Insecta > Diptera > Drosophilidae > Hypselothyrea > Hypselothyrea guttata. The sequence goes on from JAWNNJ010000172.1 coordinate 139,111, forward strand.
GCAGCAGAAAAGCAGCTAACGAAATCGTTTGAAAATTAATTTTCCATTCCTACAACAGCAGCAGCAAAAGAATCTGTGTTTGTGTGCAACATCTCGCACTGCATTTGCTGGCGTCGAATTACAATTTATTGGCTGCTAAGTGCCAGCGTCTTGGCCCTTTTCACTTAACCCTACCTCATGTCCGGGTCATTAGCAGTGCATCATCAGCTTGGCCAACTACGGAGCAAACTGTCGCTGACAGCTAGCATAAAAGCAGCTGATGACGTGTTGTAATTAACACATTGGCAGTCAATAGGCTGTTTGAACACATTATGACGGCATTACAAAAAATATGCTTTATACATTTTAAAAGATCTACAATAAAGAAAAAAATGTATTTAAATTATATGGTACAGATTTTTAGCATTTATATTTTTAGTCATATGTCATATAAGCATATTCTCTTTAACTTATAAATAAAATATTTAAGACAATACATTCAGATCGTCGATGGAACTTTATTTTTGTTTCCATATTTTAATTAATATTTGTTATTTATATATTTTTTGACAATTTCTGTGGTTAAATTATTAGTTTTAGTTAATTGGGTTAAACTTTAGATATTATTTGTAATACAATTGTAAACCTATAGATTTTGTACCTCTGCACCTCTGTGCCTTGACTTTTGTTGATGTTATATCGTAAAATAAAAAAAAATAAAATATATAAAATATAAATAGTTATAGAGCGTTATTCTATAAAAGATAAAATGTGCTGTATTTTTTTTCTGCCCCAGTTTTTGATACAAAAATGGACAAAAACGTATGGATTTAAAAAAATTAATTTTTTTTTAACTTAAGTTAATTAATTTGCTAGCACATTTGCAATTCGTTGCAATTGAGTTTCCACTTTGCTTGTGTGTAAAAATAATCTGCTGACAGCTACTGAAAATTCTTAACGACTGCAATAAATAGGATAAAAAATATATAAAAGGAAATGGGAAAAAATGTGTAAAAATACAAATTGCGTTTATGCTGCACAATTGGAAATTGAAAACTGCTAACTGTAAGTGTGGGGAGTGGCAAGTGGGAAGAGGAAGGAGGAAAGAGTTGAATGGAAAAGTGCAAAGTACAAACTGAAAGTGTAAACAGCAGACGGCAGCTGCTTTAGTTTTTTAATTAAACACCGAGGCAGGTAACAAATGTGTGTGGCACGTTGAATGCGCCAACATTTTCAGCACAATTTTTGTGTGTTTTTGTTGAGATTTTTATATGGTTTTGTATTTTTTCTTCTACTTTTATTTTAGTTAGCCATGATTGTGGGGATTTTAGTTACGGGCCAGGGAAACGTGCATTACATCTAATTGAATAGAGCTGCTAAACATGCGCCATAATTAGGCTGGAGTAAAAACAAAAGCTGCCACCAATTGGGTCAGTTGCAGTTACAGCTACTGCTGCTGCTGCTGCTGTTGCTGCTGCTGTTGCATGTAAATGGGCACAGTAACTTCTTGTTATTATGCTGTAAGTGCCCCATGCGCCGACTACGTCCGTCCAATTCATATTTGACTGGCACTCGGCATAGGCGCAGTTCGTATCCGCAAGGAGTCATAAGACTAGACCCACGTTGCAGCCTTTCACTTGCTGTTATTTTTGTTGCAGTTGCAGCTGCAGTTTTGTTGTTTTTGGTGCAATTTCCATGAGTGGCACTCGGGCAAAATATACTATTTATTTCGCTACTCTCGGCTCAGCTCAACTCAGCTCACAGCTCTCATCAGTGTTGTCAGTTTATTTCGAGCGAAACATTTTTAACGGCAAAAGCGCAGAAGAAAACTTTGAAAATATTTGCATATAAAAAACCAAAAAACATCGATCAAAATAATGACATCTGGCATATACCTATTTGTTTATTATTATAGTTTAAATTTGGTAAGTTTAAGAAAAAGCCGTGCTGAATTATTTAAAATAAATCCAAAATTCACACTATCCGCCGTTTTAAATTCTATTTTTTTCAATTAAAACTAGCCAGATCTGGCCCAAAAAAAAGCGAATTTGGCATCAGTGGTGCTCAATCTCATGCTCATGCTCTCGCTTGGCCCAAATGAACAACATGCCAAGCTGGCCAACTTTTGCGTATGAAAATAAAACATAATACACACAAACACACACACTCAGACTCTCTCACACACATATACACATACACACACACGAACTTATGCTGAGACAGAGATGAGAGGCTGCCCTGCATTGTTGTTGTTGCACTTCTACACTTTGTTGCCGCTACCTAAAAGCTCGTTGAGTGCAAAACGTCGAGTTAAGTATGTGTGTTTTAAAAAGCGATATGATACACACACACACAAGCACACACATACGTACACACACACAACCAGACATAGAGACAGAGACAGAGACAGAGACAGCGACAGAGAGATAGAGATGGAGTACGAGGCAGCTTCTCGAGTGGCACTCACCTGGCGCAGGACGCGCGTTGAGACCCGGACAACAGCACGACACGTTCTACTTGCTGGCAACTGAGAAGAGGGAAAAGCGAAAGAGACAGAGTAAACGAGGGAGAGAGAGAGCGTGAGACAGCAAAAGAGATAGCTAGTGCACGAAAGTTGGTAGTAAAAAATGAGCGAGAGCAGGCCTTTTACCTAGCCTAAAAGTATGCTGCTAACATGCCACTACGAAGAGGCTGTCTGCATTTCAGTTTATGCCGGAAATTGCATTAAATTATGAAGTCCAATACATGAAGTGAAAATAATAAGTTTGGCAACAGTAGGTAATGTCTTTTAATATTTTTTTACTAAATGGTTTAAATTAATTCAAATTGTTTATAGCTTTTAGAATAAAATAGATTCGTATATTCGTATATCCGTTCGTTTGAACACCTAGGTCTTATAAACTATAAGAGCTAAGAGTTTTGGTATTTATATTCCTCTATGCACTCTATATATCAACTATGTTATAGATTTTTGATGCTTCCGCCCTACTGATATGCTCCGTCCTTACAGGTCTCGCAGCGAGAGCTGTGTGTATGTGATGGTGCAGGTTATACTTACATATATTCAGTCTAAGCGCTCAACGGGAAATTTTTCATTTTCCTTTTTTCATTTTTAAGTTCGCATAAACTTAAATCCCGAATTGGCCTCGCATAAACGTAGTATATTTGTCTGTCTGTCTGCTTACCTCTCTGCTTCACCATCTTCTTCATCCTCAAAGCGCTTTGTGTATTTGTGTGTCTATGCATTTGGTTAGTTTTATTTCTGGCATTCGTTTTCGTGTCGTGCTCGCTGCTTCTGTATGTTGTTTTTAGTTTTAATGAAATGTAAATGTTTAGTTATACACACACCGAAACATTCAGAGACTCAAATGGAAGGTGGGCACCGAAAACAGCTAACAGCTAACAGCTAGTTCAGTGCAGTCATGGAAATTTATGTTAAGCTGCTTTTCCGAGTTGTAATTTTTCAGAACTGCATGCAAATCAGCCAAAGCAAAGGCAAAAGCAAAAAAGTATATAAGAATTTAATGCCAAAATCAACGAAAACCCAACGATTTTGGTGTATTTTGAAAAAATTTGTTACTCAAAAAAAAAAAAAAAATAAATAAAAACATATTACAGCATTCATATCAATCAGCTAAAATCTCTTATGCTGCTGATTGATAATGGTACAAAGTCTGGCATTAAGTGGGTATTATATAACATATCATTCTGAGCTGGATGTTCGGGTTTTAGTTGTGCATAGAAAAATGTGTATTTATGGCAAGTAAATTATTTATAAGTAAGCGTAAAAAATTGTGGTATTTATTTGTATTTTAAAATATCTGAACAGTGAATTGAAGCAGAAAAATTGCAAAAATATTCACTAGTAAAGTTGCTAAAATTCTGTATTTTTTTTTTGTATATTTGTGCGCCGTAATGAAGCCTAGAGTGCAGTTTTTATAGCGTAGGCAAATTTGCATTTGGCAACAGTTTCGAATTCAATAAGCCAAAGTGCGTTTTGTGGTCAGAACGGCATATTTATTAAAAATGTTGATAACAAACTGTTGGAGAAGAGAAAGAGTAGAGAGGGAGGGGAATGACAAGTTGTGTGGGCCAAACAAACACACACAAACAAGTAAATAAACATTGGCCAATTTGTAAACACTGATAAAATGGCTATAAAAGGCGTAGCAGTGGGGGCTAAAAGGGATGCTGTGGGCTTAACACGCTTGTCAACGCTGGTCAAGAGAGTTTGCGCGAGGGTGAGAGAGCGTGAGAGAGGGGGTGACGAGGGGCAGCGTATGCTCGGGTGTCGCTGAACAAAATGGCATTTCCTTTTGACTCTTTGGCTATTTGGCTTCGCGCCGGCGACGCTTGTACGTATTTTCCGCCGGATTTTGTTTACAAGCCGCACTGTAGGGGCCACGAAAAACAAATTGAAAATGTGCAACAGCAACAACAACAACGGCAACAACTGCAACAACTCAAACAACAACAACATTGACAACTGGCAATAATAATAGTAGTTGCTGCTGTCTGTAAAAACGTTGACAACTCGGCTCGTCCGGCAGCTGCACTTTGTTTGCCTTTTTGTTCGGCATTGTTGTCAAATTTATTAAGTTACTCATACGCCACGTTGTCACTGACGCCGCTGCAGCCGCAAAACAAGTGACAATCGTGGCATTTGTAGGCGGAGCCTGGCTCCAAGCGGTCTCTCTGGACAACGGCAGCAGCAGCAGCAGCAGCAGCACATGTGTTTGGCATATCAAATGTTGTTTTCGTTTGTCAAAATGACAAAACCCCAAATGAAAACCAAACGAAAATGAAACGAAGCGCAAAATGGCACGCCATTGCTACAGCCTACACTGCTCAAAACAAGCTTGAATTTTCAGTCCTTATACTCCGCTGCTATCGGTAGCGTCCTACTGTTGCCTTTCGCCCGACTTAACTGCCCCATGGTCATTAGTTTTAGCCTAGTTTTGGATAAAAATAATTAATTCTGCAGAACTTTATAAGCTACCGAAATGACAGTTGAAATTCTATGCGAACTTGAGCATTGCTAAATTTGTTGTTTGCCTTTGCTGCCGTTCTGTCTCTCTATCTCTCTGTCTCTTCGTCTTTCTGTCAGTTATCAATATGACAATAATCCTATTTCAATTGCTTTTGTCACAATTCTCTTTTCATTTTTCTCCACACACAGACACATTTTGCGCCATTTGAAAGCTCAATTCCCTGGGCATCAGTTTTGTAATAGCCAAAAAAATATATTTTCTTTTTCTTGTCATTTTCTTGGTGTTGTTGGTGCCACTGTGTGTGGCATGCTTATGTAACATGTGAGCTGCTGCCACTTGTCGTGTCCAGTGGAGATTGGAGCCTAGGCAGCCTACGTTGTAAGTAGATCCTATTTGGCAGTCAGAGGCTTGGTTTGCCATTTTCGGTGGCTCAGTGTCATTTTTGCCGGTTTCCCCTTGTTGTTGCTGCAGCTCTTCGTGTGCCGTCAATAAACAGCAGACAGTTGGCAAAGTTGGTAGCACTCAAGCTGCACTAAGAAAAATGGAGCATGCGTCGATCTACAAATTGAAGTTACAAAATTCAACTTCGTTTGTTTTAAATTTAAAGTAGAAATCGGCACAGTAAGTTAAAGAAATTCTTATCTATTAGAAGAAAAATCAATACCAAAGCAGTTTGAAATAAAACCAGAATGGGCGGAGCAGATCAGTCGGACGGGCCCGACTGTCTTATACCCTGTGCCAAAGCTTGCGCTGCGCGCTCGCAAATACAGTACAGTAGAATCCGGTTATAGCGACATTCAAGGGACCGACGATTTTACGTCGTTATATCCGGCAGACGCACTATCCGAAAGGAGCAAAAAAAAAATTTTTTTTTTATATTATGGATGCAATGTTCGTAATAGGTTTTAAAATAAAACAAATTAATTTTTTAATCAAAACAAAAAATTTAATACAGTAGAATCCGTTTATAGCGACTTTCAAGGGACCGACGTCGTTATATCCGGAAGACAAAATCCATGATTTTGTTTCTTTTTCGTATTAAAAAAACACAAAATCCATGATTTTGTTTGCTTCTTTTAGCATTGTTAAAGAAATCAAATTTTCCTCTTTAAAGTTTTTTTTTTGTTCGGCACGTCGCAATATCCGGTTGAATTGAAATGAAAAATTGAATTGAAATTGAAAAATCTCGTCGTTATAAGCGGTTTGTCGCTAAAAGCGGAGTCGTTATAAGCGGAGGCCGTTTCATATAAGTTTGTATGGGGACCAACCAAACCATCGAGTTTTCGTCGCAATAACCGGACGGACGCTATAAGCGGCGTCGTTATAACCGGATTCTACTGTATATAATTTAATAAAATATTTTAAATATAATTTAATTTATTTATAAAGAATAGTATGGGCGCGCATCGTTTCGTTTATATCTTTTGTGTTTATTATCCAATTTCAATGCGCTTTTCAGGACAGTTAAATATAATACAAGAGAATATATATTCAACAATAACAACATTCTATGATTAATATTACGCTTGTTTTTGAACTTTTAAGTTCAACTATTGTGAAGCTTATATCTCCTGTGTTTCTTAACCGATTTCAATGCGCTTTTCATGATAGTTAAATATCATACAAGAGAGCTTATGTTCCAAATAACAACCTTCTATGTTTAATATTACGCTTGTTATTCAACTTTTTATGTTAAAAAACACGAGGTTGTTTGGGTTTTATTGATTTTTGGGCGTCAAGGGGGCGTGGCGTCCAATTTTCGAAATAAACTTGATCTGCGTAAGATAACTACCTATCTATAGCAACCAAAACGGCATCTCTAGCTTTTGTAGTTGCTGAGAACGACGCGTTCATACAGACAGACAGACAGACGGACAGACGGACAGACGGACAGACGGACAGACAGACGGACATCGCTAAATCGACTCAGCTCGTCTCCCTGATCAAGAATATATATACTTTGTGGGGTCTGCCACGCCTCCTTCTGCCTGTTACATACATTCTGACAAAGTTATTAACCCTGTTTTCCCATTTTTCAATGGGCACAGGGTATAAAAATAATATTAAATTAAAAAATTAGGTAAAATCAAGTTTCGATATAGATCAAGCTGGAATAAAGAGTTTTTCTGTTCATTTTTGGCGTTAAAGATTTATACATTTTTTTTAAAAACAGTTTTTTCTGTCAGTGTGCACATGTTTGTGCTTGTTTGTTGGCCACCCACACAGACATACCATGGCTAAATGTATCTATCTCTTAGCGACTGCCAACAAGTCGCGTCGAGTGTTGGATTCCTTGTCGCCATTGGCCATAAATATTCGGCTAAATATGCTGGCCAGCTGCCCAGCGACTGCTTCAGGCCAAAATCAGTCTTAATATGCTCCACTGTTGCTATGCCTATGTCTATATACATATATATTTATATATATTGGTATGTGTGTGTGTGTGTGTGTGTGTGTGAGCTACACCGTTTGTTTGTGTTGATGGGATTTATGTTTGGCCAAGTTTGTGTGTGTTTGAGCCAATGTTTTTTATGCTGAACTTAAAGACGTTCTAAGTACGTTTTGTGCACTTTGTGCCAGTTTTTTCTACTTCCATTTGGCGTGGGAGTATTAACGGAAGAGGGGGCGGGTGGCTGAAATCCCACGCCTCCACAGAAACGGTTGTTGTTGTTGTTGATGTTGTTGATGTGGATGTTGCTGCTGTTGCCGCACTTGAAGTTTGCTTCTGGGATCGCTTCAGGACGTTCAACTTGCTGGTTGTTCTTGGCTCTGTGTTGTTCTTGGCAACTGTTTTGTTTGTGTTTTATGGTCATTTCTAATGTCTTCCTTGTATGTGTGCGTGTGTGTGTGTGTGTGAGTTGATGTGGTGTGTGTGTGCCCAAGTACTTAGTGTTAATAAACTTTTATAAATATTCTCTTTGACACTTTTAGCACGAAATAAAACTGACAAATAAATCTGATTAATCATTGCACTTTGTGTTCTGTAATAGCATTTTCCCGTATTTTATTTTGCACAAGTGTAAATGGCAAGTTTTACCTGCAGACTGCAGTGGAGCGGTGGTTGGGCAGGGCAGGGGTTGGGGTTGATATGTGGAGCAAGTGTGCGTGACCTTTGGCCAGGAAAAACTGATAATTTTATTGCTGTGGCTGAAGCCGAAGCTGGAGCTGCTGCTGTTTGTGAAATGTTTTAATCCTGAGCTTAAGTTTGCTTGCCTGATAGATGACTGTCCTTAATGTTGAAAATATACAGCAGCCAACGAATGACAGAGCACGAGATACGCTGACAGAGAGAGAGAGAGATAGAGAGAGAAAGCCAGAGGTCCAAACTGAGAACGAAGTCGACAAGCTGCTTAAGGCCAAAAGCAAAGTAAGACATGCATTACAATTTCAGCTGACAGCAGGGAAAACTCCTTTTAATACCATGCGTATATTTTGGTATTTTCGTAAATATTTTTTTAAATTCTGCAGAAGTGGGTATGCTAGAACAGGAATATAATTTCTAACTTTGATGATCAAAAATCTTAGTGAAAAGTTGGTTTCCTTTTTCAAGAAGAAAGCTAATTTGATAAACAAAATATGCAGCCATATTCTAAAGAATATGTTTTAAATAATTTCTGTTTGGTGTTTTAAAAAGTGTGTACTGAAAACGTGGGCAGCGTTTTTTAAAGTAAGAGCCATAAATAAAATATTATTAACAAATTTAAATTAAAATCATAGCAATAAAAATATGCTTTCAATTGTTTTGCTCCAATCGAATTTGTGTGCAAAGTTGAAATATAGATTTCCCAGTGCACTTAACTCAGCATCATCGGTTGCCAGTTGCCATATTTTCGATTGCGTACCAAATTGGTTTACAAGCTAGTTGCTATTACGCTGCGGGGCATCCGAACCTGGCTCAATTGGCCACGTTTGAGCGCCTTTATTACATGCAGTCAGTCAAGCAGAGCGTGCTGTATGCAATATAGTTTAGAAATATATATCTGTAGAGATGGCTTTTAGCCAACTGTAAACGTTTGATAACTAAAAACTAGATGCTGGCCAAAAACGCGACGCGCACTCATCAAAATCCAATGAAAAAATCAAAGTGCCCCATAGGCCAATTGGCGTTGCATCCGCTTGGCAGCTATGCTCCTCTCTCTCTCTCTCTCTGTCTCTGGCAGCCACATGCCACATCCCGCTGCTCTTCCTGCCTACCTCCCGACATGCTACACATCGACAATGCTAGGCAAATACAATTTTGAACGCATCACAACACGCAAACACAATCAGCACTGGGCAAGGGTCAAAGTTTTCCGTGCCTGTTGTTGTTTTGCGCGAAACTGCAGCTGCAAATGGAGTGTCGAAGCAGCACTGGGTAAATGTGTGCGCAGCTTCCCCTCCGCCTCCCTCCAACTCACCCTACATCCATCCAGCTGTTTGTCCAGGCATTGATATGCGCGTTGGATTGCAAACTTTTTCGTTGTTTTCTCGCGCTGTTCACAACCACGCGAAGAGGTCACACTTAATTTCCGCTTGAAGTTCGCACAATGCAACAAGAACAACAACAATAACAACACTAACAACAGCAGCAGCAGCAGCAGCAACAGTAACAGTAACATCAACAGCAGCAGCAATAGCAAACAATGTAGCATACTTTTTGGGGCTGTCATTGTTGACGCTAGCGACCTCGGCCTGCCCTGGCCTGATGCTGTCAGTCTTGCTGAACTTTCAACTTCCGCTTTTCATTTACACGCATACACACAAGCTCACATACATACACACATACTGCCACACACACACAATCGTACTCTGAGCAAGATAGGCAGTTTTTTTTCGACGTGCTGTTGTTGTTTGCAACATCTGTTGATTATTTTGGCGTTGCTTGTTTTTTGCACTTCACGTTGCAGCACAGCGAAAGTATATGAGCACGTATGTGAATGTGTGTGTGTGTGTGCGTATGTCTGGCTGTGTGTGTGGTTTGTTTATTGCACTCACACACAACGCATATGACGCTGGTCTGGCCAAAGTTTCTGTGTTTGACCATGTGCTGCCTCTCGCTCTCGCGTTCTTTCCTTTTAATTTCCCAACCTTTTGCAGCAGAGTGTAACTTACATACACACACACACTCTCACACACACAGGAGCAACATGTCAGCGGCAAAATTGATTATGAAATGATTTATTGGCCTCAAAAACTGCTTCAATATTGATTAAAGTTGCTGCCTTTTGTAGCCATTCTCTACTCTCTGTTGTACTTTTTTGCATTTACCCATTTCCTGCACTTGGTGCACATGGCGTATGCGAAACGTTGGCCCACATGCCAGCTCGTATTTGCTGGCACTTTTTTTTTATTGTACCGCTAACCATTTAAATGCATTTTTGTTGGCTACCAAATATCCGTTGCGTTTGTTTTTGACAATTCCCAGTTATTTATTGAAAAGTAAAACGTATCCTACAAGCGAGAAAAAAATTGAAAACATTTGCCAATATTTTTCTATTTGTGTTTCGATGCCATGGCTAAAAATTTAGGTTTGCATTCATAAAAAAAGTGTCACAGAAATTTCTAATAAATATATGCATAGCGTTTTATGCAATGTATGCAGAGCGCGAAGTTTTAAATTAAACACATTTTTTCTGTAAGGACGGCATAACTTTTGCAGATATTAAATGTCTTTGAAGGTAGCATGTTACTAGTATTTATGATGTACAAATTAAATTAGATGAAATTATTTTAGCTTATTAAATGAAAATTTTTCTGTGGTGTAAGACAGAAGTAGAGCTAATTTCTAGGGTATTTTTTAGTCGTGATTTGTCGCGCAACATCTAACAATTTATTTTATTTAATTATGTTTTACTTTGTGCTACATTTTTGTATTATTTCATTTGTATTTTTATAATTTGTTTTGCCTGTCGACACTTGTCAACACAGCGTGTTGCCCTGTAGCTACTCAGTTGTATTCGTTGTATCTGTATCTGTGAGGTTGAACTTTGAGTTTGAGTGTGTAGTAGATGTATCCATGGGTGTTTTGAGTGCTGCATTTGTGGCGTTAAATCATTCATGTTGATTTAATTATTTCACGTTGTTGATACAATCATTTTTTCTGCTTTTTATTTGATTTATTTATTTATGCATTTGCAATGTTTTCAGCTTGGGCTTAATGTTATTATTTGGAGTATTTCATACGCCGATTTAAGTGACATCATCAATCAATCAATCACGCTGCTTCTGACAGCGTAAAATGTGCTGAAAGGTAATAACAGACAGCAAATTTTGTCATGTATGGATGTATGCTTGTGTGTGCATATGACTAGAATCTATCATTGAATTGAGGTTAAATGAAAGCAAATAAATTTTAAAATTAAATTACATTTTAATCTGCACTAATTAAGTCAAACAAATTTTTATAAATTCACTTAAATAACCATGTTGAAATATTTAACACAATAATATAACATTACTGAAGATTAAAACAGCTTTTCAGCAAGATTAAAATCGAATCCAAAGTGCTGCAGTCGTGCCTGCCTGACAAATAACACGACAGTTAACGCTGCTATTCAAGCATAAGTTTGAATGCAGATTTAGTGTGTTTTTTATCGGTTTTTTTTTTTTCCCACTTGCCGTACTCCATTAACTGCGTGGACGAAAGTTTTGTGGGTTAAGTATGAAAATTGAAATTCAATATTCCGTCGAGGGAAAAGTTTTTGGGGCGTTAAGCAGCAAAGTGCACGATGCTGCGCTTTTCCCAAAGGATAATGCCCAAAAATTGTGCCGGCTGATTAAAAGTGCAGGGCGTGAAATGCAGCGCACAATAAATTTAAATGATTTCGTTCATGCAAAACCAAATGGCTCTCAGACTGGCACTATTCGGATTGTTGTTGCTGTTGTTAGCCCAGTGCTTGGAGCACTTTCACGATTTATTATTATGATTTGAAAGTGCATAAACCACTCGAGGGCGACTCGCGCATTTCACTCCATAATTGGCACAATCAGCCAAAGGCTGGCGATAAAATCTCTAGACTCGAGACGCGCAGCAGCAGCAGCAACTGCAGAAAGAAGCCCCTAAAAAGCGATGCCACTTCAGACCTCTCCATTTCCATTTATTTAGCACGCCCTCCCAAACTTCGTCGAAGCCATAAAGAGGCGCTTCAACTTGAAGTTCTATTGCAGTGCAAAACTGCACAGAGTTTTCAACGTTTTAATTAAGTGACAAGGCAGACGACAGGCGGGATGAAGCAGGGACGGAGCTGAGCTGGGCAGGGCAACAAGTGCCTAGGCGGAACATTATAATGATGGCAAATCGGGCGTGGAAAGTCAACAAATAAACAAACAAATCGCTGGCACAACAAACAGACAGACAGACAGTCAGACAGACAGACAGATGGATAGACTGGCAGACACTGATTGAAAGAAGTCTGCACACGTGTCAGGTGTCCAACTTTCCACGGAGTGGGGCAGGTTGCAGTTGCGCTCATTAAAATGCAACTGTGTGCGGCAATGGCCAAAGGAATTGTGCAATAAAAACCCAGCAAAACCACCGCCAGCAGCCTGGAAATACATTTCGCTTTATGCAAATGCATAAAAAATTCCCACATAGCAAGCACCACAAAAAAAGAGAGAAAAAGGGAACACGAGAATCCAGGCAAAAACAAAAACCCAGCAACAAAATGAAGTTGCTCGGTGAGAAAAACGTGCAATATCCTTTTGGATAGCTATCTGTCTGGCTGCAAAAATTTCGCTAGCTTTGAAAAATCAACAAATGTGCAGTCTCACAAACATAGATTTAAGAAAATTTAAAGACAGATGCCTGAGGGCTGCAAGAAAATAATACGCATACGCCATGTTCGCTAATTATCGCTGCTGGCGTGGATTATTTGTTTTTTGTTGGTAGCTTTGACAAGCAGTTTCAATAGCGAGGTGTGAGCCTGTAATTAGCTTGTGTTTCGAGTCAATTTCTTTTAGCCAGAATGCCACAGAGATCCAGAGCCCAGAGCAAGAGCAATATGAGCGCTTTGCGTCTTTTAGAAATTTTTTCAAATTTCGCGCTTCAATGCCAAGCCACAAATAAGAAAGCAAGCGCAAAGGCAAAGGCAAAGTCAGAGGCAAAGGCAAAAGCACAAGCAAAAGCTAAATCAGAGTAGGTTTAGAAAACAAAAGCTCCTAGATTTCCAAAAAACGAAAAAAAAAAAACAATCAAAGGTAAAGTGATTTCAACGGCTAATTGGAAATCTTAACTAAAAATATCATTTTCTAATTATTTTTTTTCTAATTATTTTGTTAAATTTTATACACTATCGATCTATTTTTGTATTTTTATATTTTTAAGATATTGATTTTGAGAACATCTTTACTTGCTGGCCTCTTGAGATTGCCTTTTATGAGCTGGCTCTGCTCAGAGGCTAATCAGCGAAGCATCTGGCGATTGGCAGAGCGCTTTCAGTTTCAGCTGTCTGTTGGGTCAGACAAACATCAATAAATTAGAAAATGAATAAATAAATAAGCTGTGAGCATGCCAGACTGATGGACGGACACACAAATACTTAAACACCACTCACACACAAACACAAGCACACAAAGCAATGGACTACGGGGCAAATAAGTAATAGAGACTGGGCCAAATAAATCACCACAATAAATCTTTGGGGTCACAGTTGTGAGAGCTTGTGGGTGACCCACACTCTTCTGACTCCCTGGCTGCCTTTGTGCCTGGCACATTTTTCTGCTTGGCATAAATATCCAACTATAAATACTTGTATATTTATGCATGCATGACATAAGTTTGCTCTGCATAAGCGACCCAAAATGGATGAGCTGCGCTTTTGTTAGTTCGCTTTCTCTTCTGAATCCCTTTGTGTTTGACATTGATTCTGGCTCAGCGCCCATAGCAATGCTATCGAAGCAGCCTAACTGCAAATCTGTGGAACTTTTAGCAACTTAAGGGCCAACCGCAACACCGCCAACAGTCAATACAAGTGGAGTGTAGACGACAATCAGTTTCCGCATTGGCAATGGCTTGGAAGCACAAGTTGATGGTTGGGGCACAGCCATCAGCCATCAGCCAAATCGCATTAATTTCACAAATTTGACTATGGCAAAAGTTTCGCCAGCGTCAGCCACTTGAAGTTAAATGCCACTTAAAGACAAAGGGATACACTCGAAGCTCTCCAGTTGCAGAGGAGTGCAAAAGTCGATGGTTACCACTATGTAGCATACGACGTAGTTCCATTAGTTGCAGAAGTTTTTACACTCTTCAAATTCAAGACTTAGTTGCTCTATAAATCGCGTAAGTTAAACTTGTGTTGATAAAGAACTTAAGTAAAAATTCGCCTATAATCGTAAATAAATTTAGAATCATTAAGCGTCATGAATTATTAGCTCAATTCATAAATATGTGAAATATTCATATTAAATCTTAATATATTTAAAATGGTGTTAGAAATATGAATTTTAATTGAAGAATTTGGTTTTTTGTATTGCGTATTTCGGGCTTAATCAAGCTCGAGAACTCTAGAGTTTTCTTACAGTGCAGCATACAATAAAGAGGGCTTTAACAACAATTTAGTTGGCAAAATAAAGTCCAATTTGAAGTTTTACTATTTCCTTGAAATGTTTAAATTTAGTAAGTAAAATAAATTCGAAGCTAGTTATTTCCCAAATATGTATAAATTTAGTTGGCAAAGTGAAGTGGATTTTGAACTTCAGCTATTTCCTTGAACTATTTCTTATTTATAAGTAGGCAGTCAGTCATGTAATTGTTGCATTATGTTCTTGCCTAATTTTCTATATGTAATGAAATAAATATACTCGGTATATGCCTAGCTGAGCAAATTAATCATACGCACCGTTGTACGGCAGACAGACAGACATTCATATGGAGAGCAGTGGACTGCATAGTAAATTTACATTTATACTCCTAGAAAATGCAGTCAATTGGAATTTATGTGATTTGTGGGCTCGAGGACCTGTTTGGGTTATCAACAACACGGCAGGCTGCCATGACTTTGGACTTTTGCCGGAGACTGCCAGGACTTTGGGGTCTTTTAATTAGTCATGGATGTGTGTGTGTGTTTTAGGTAAAATTCGTTTTTTTTTCGGGGCAGCATTTTAATATTGTCATCAACATAATAATTGAAATGAAGCAGCAGTCACAGCTTATGCGTATATATCCTTTGGCATTTGAGGCTCGAGGCGTGACCCAACTTTTGGTATTTATGAATTTCGTGTGCTACTTTTTTCAGTTAGCTGCACAAATTTGTGAGGCTATATATATTTTTTATGGTCTACACCACTTTGTGTGTTAGTTTTGTGAACCAAAAAGTGTTTTGGCCAGCGTTTACCTTTATAAGCGGCTTTCTACAATTTGCGGCAACGTGTGCTGAGGGCCAAAAGTGTGTAAAAGTGTGTGCCTGCGTCCTTTGGGCCTGGGCTGTAGGTGGTTTTTGGCCCCAGCTCCGCTCTGCTGGTTGGCTTCCAGCTGGCTTTCAGCATTCGACGGGAATTTTCGGTGCACGTTGCCGGTTAAAGCGGTTTATGCGGTTGCTTGTTATCATTTATGGCTTACACATTTGCGTATTTTTGTTGGCTGGCTTGTTGTCAACATTGTTGCTTTTGCCTATGGCTGTGGTTGTTGCTGTTGTTGTTGCTGATGCTGTAGTCATTAGACGGCGCAATGAAATTTTGTTAATTATATTTTGAGCAGTGGCTTTAAGCGGATTTTTGTCTGCTTTAAAAGAGGCAAGAGAAATTCGCTTGAATCTATTTAGCAGCAACTTCATTTAAAATCAATAAAAACCTGCAAACATACGGTCTCGATTTCAGTAATATAAACAATGAATTTTAATGCCGAATTTAACTAGATCCAATTGGTATTATTTCACAGTATGCCAAACATTTCCAATTCGACCCACAAAAAGCGTCAAGCGGCCGAAAAATGTGCGGACAGCGCAAAACTTTTTACGACTAACAGCAACAAAACAACAGAATTTTGAAATTTGCATAATACACACACAGCCACACAAACATACAGTTAGAAGTGGAAGAGCGGAGTTGGAGGGTAGCTGGAGAGAGGTACAGTAGGCAGCATGGGAATTTAATAGCTGCAGCGGCAAACGACAAAACTCAAACTGCGGTTGTTTGGAGAGCACGAATTGCGAAGCATTTCATGTGCTTTATGCGCAAGCAATGAACTTTTAATATACAACAACAACAACAACGACAACAACTACAACTACAGCAACATCAACAACTACAACAAAATTCAGAGCAACATCACTGGACTATATATCACAGCTAAGCACTTAGAAGCTCACACAAACACCCAGAGTGGCCGAGGCAGAGGCAGAGGCACAGCGTCAGATAAGAGCCACACGCCCGCATTTAGGCGAGAGCAGAGCAGAGAGAGAGATAGAGAGTGTGAGGAGAGAGAGAGAAAAAGAGTAAGCAGCGGGAAAGTGACTCTTACACTGAGGAAAAAACGGCGTTCTAAAATTAAATTCGTTTCGTAGTTCGATTCAGAAGTAGCGATCTTATCGAAAAGTTCTAAAAACAAGAAAATATAACTTAAAACATTTATGAAAATTCCTAAATCAAGAATTTAAGAACTAGAAATTAGTCTGTGATTTTTTAAAGTTTTGTTTGTTCTTTTTTTGTTTTGTTTAGATTAACTTTTACTATCTGTACCAACTTAAACCACAGGGTTTTTTAATGATTTCATTATATTTATACAATATTAAGAATAAATATTTATAATTTTTAGGTTGGCATAAACTTGAATCTAGAATTTATCTTTGTTTTATCTTTGCTACTTTGGCATTTTGGTTCTCACTGACTGCAATTCTTAATATTTTCTCACTGTGTATAAACAGATTTCTCACTGGCAGCAACTCAGTTATTTCGTAAGTTTTTTGGTTACAATTCGCGCATTTGGATTTATGGGCCAACAACTCTGCACACAAATACAGCTGTAAACCAGAGAGGGCAAAAGAGCTGGAGAGCGCGAGAAGTACTGAGAGAGAGTTGTTGATAGCTGCAGATAAATAAAACTGAGATATCTCAGTTTGTAGTCATAAGTCTCTTTGAAGCCTCGCAAAGACAGACAGACTCGATGGCTGCGTCAAGTACTATCTGCAGCATAAACCGCAGCTAATAGCAGGCTTTTGGGCTAATATCTAAAAAATTTATTATGAAAATATTGTCTG
Organism: Hypselothyrea guttata; assembly: GCA_035045125.1. NCBI lineage: Eukaryota > Metazoa > Arthropoda > Insecta > Diptera > Drosophilidae > Hypselothyrea > Hypselothyrea guttata. Next base: position 156,254 of record JAWNNJ010000172.1, read on the forward strand.
CCGCATGTTGCAGAGCCACAATTAGCATAGCCACAGTGTCAGACTCTCAGCTTTCAGTTCACAGCTCTCGACTCTCAGCCCTGGCCCCATGTGTGCCTATGCCTAGGCCTCAGACTCCGGCTCTGTTTCAATCTCCGCCTCTGCTGGCATAGTCTCTGCTGCTTTGGCTGTGTGGGCGCCTAATTAATTGCCATCACGTTGAAAATATTATTTTTAATTGTGTGTTTATGGGCGTAGCGCCACGCTAAGGGGCAGGCAGAAGGCAGAAGGCAGCAGGCAGTCTCGGAGCGTGAAGCAAACAGCAAGCCTGAAACGCAGCTGCTCCTACTGCTGCTGCAAACAAGTTACAGCTACACAAAAAGCATATACATACCACACACACGTATACACCTAAAGACACACCCACGTATATATCTACACACACTTAAAGCATTACAGATGGCAGCATTTGGTTTTTGCTAAGCTGCAAGGCGTCGTACTATGGCTTACATCCGAAATTACCCAGTCAAAAGTCAATTTTTTAATACCATTTAATTGACAACTATGTGGTGCATATATTTTCAAACAATTTATGATCTTAAAATTTTTTAAAATATTTTAAGAGTAATTTTTGAATAGTATAGCTTTCAACTGAGCAAAGATGTAGAGGCATTAAATTTGTTTCAATGACATTTTATCGAAATTAAATTGCTATTAAAAATTACGGTTTAGATTTTTCTAATATATTTTTTATTTCATATAATAATACTAAATATCAAAAATCATTTAATTTTTTTATACTGTTTTTGCCCATTTTTTATGTATAAATTACATTGATATATTAAATTCATCACTTAAAATGTCAGTAGATTTTCATAACTGTTTTGAAATTTTTTTTTGTCCATATTTACTTCTGTTTTCATCTACTGTACGTCGCGCTGCGTCGTCTGCTCCTAACTGCCCGCTGCTTGCCACGTTTGCCAACTCTAATATTTATGAAAATTATCCTTTCGCTGTGGCTTTTTAAGATGCTCATAATTTATATTTAAGTTAAGTTTAGTATGTCACCATGCGAGCACAACACCAACACCAACACAAACACCAACACTAACAAGTGCGGCTTGTTTATATTCGCCTGAGTTATGGGGCAGCGAAAAATATGCGTTCATGTTTAATGGCGGAAGCTGTTTAGTGTCGTGACTGCCAACATAAATCTCAGCTCAGCCTAACCGGGCGTAAGTGTCAAAGGCTATCAAAGCGAAAGGGTTTAGCTAAAAAGGGAAGAGGGGGGCATTAACGCTTTTAATTGGCTACCAAAGGCAGGGCAAATAAACCTGCCTCGTTGGCCATTTGCCAGGCAGCAACAGCAAAAGCAACAGCAACAGGAACAGCAGTTGCAGTTCAAATATTTGCACATCGACAGTGACTTTGAGCAGTTAGCTGACCAGTTAAGTCAATGGCCAGGCCATTAAATAAACGCAGCGAGCGTTTCAAGTGGTTCAAGTGGTTTGGCGCAAAATGCAAAGTAATTTCCACTTTGAGCCACCGAAATGGCGGCCTGCGTTTGCATCTTTAGTCATGCATGAGCCGCAGGGAAGCAAAGACAGCCAGAGAGCGAGAGAGAGAGAAAGAGAGAGAAATTGGTAGACATGGGGAAATAGAGTGTAAGTTGAGAGGAAACTATATATGACTGCCAGAGCTAGCTCTTATCGCGTACAACTCCACGCGCGACAGGATATGAGCATTTAAATTTATAGTACTTGTCGTCTAGGGCGCATCGATGTTTTCCACACACACACACATACATACATACACCAAAAACTCATCGAGTGTGTGTGAGTCTATATACATAAATTAAGCTCTGAGCACGCTGAGACTCTGTGGTGTCAAAGCAAATGGCAGGCCAAAGCCAAATAATTGAGTGCTTGCTGCAAATCGCTGGAGAATTTGCCAACCTCAACGAATTTCAACTAAAACTTCAATTGAACTCAACGCAATTATGCCGGAGAAAAGTGGAAAAGTTTTTCAGTTCAGCTATGGCATGCATTAGCATAAAATTAAATTTCGTTTATTAAATTTTAATGAGTGCTCTTTAATGAATTTTGATTCAAATGCGATTTAGCATATTAAAAGCAAAACATATGCTTGAATATAACTGCAAATAGGAATTTTGTATACCCTGTACACATTAATACAGTGTATGGCAAATATGAAAACACTGCTTGAGCATCAGTTTATTTTTATTTTTGCGAAAATTTCGTAATTTTTTAGGAAAAGCCTTAAAATTTTTACAAAAATTAAAAATGTTCTCCCTTCGATTTTTTACCCAAATGCCAATTTTACACCCAAATGATTGAGAAAACTCCACAGCGCTTGAAAATCGGTTGCGTTTTAGCAGAGCTATACGCATTTAAAGTTCAACAATTTGCAGCCCTAGTACAGGGTATCTTACATTCGTGTGGGTCAGATCCTTCCATTCGTATTTTTTAAATGTATAAAAAATTATTCCATAGTATATAGTTGATATTTTATTTATGTGTCTTATGTCACTTTAAAAGCGCTCTCAACGCTTAGTTTCTAAAAATTTCCACATCAAACAAACGCGACAATCAGCAGGAAAAACAACAAACAGTATTATTTTTTAAATGAAATGCAAGCAATCAACACTAAGCGGATCAATTCGTGAGTAGTTGCATGAGTGTGTGTTGAGTATCGAGTGAATATTCATTGCGCTTTTTGCTTTTTGCACACTTTGCTTTGTTGTTGGGTTTCATTTGCATCGGAACAAAAGTTTCGCTTAATGAAATAAGCAAATCAATCGATGCGTTTTGTGCTTCTTGTTGCTTTTGTTTTTGTTTATTTGCAACTTGAACTAAGCTCCTTTCTTTTGCCGTCTGCGAGTCAACCTATTTCCGCCCCCACTCTCTGCCTCACCTTCATCAACAACACTCCACGCCACGTTATGGACTGCCTGGGTATTTGTTCAAGTGTCGTATCGGTTGCGGCTGTGGCTTAGCTCAATGCCACCATTTGTATGCGAGTGTGAGTGTGATTGTGAGTGTGAGTGTCTGTGTGTGAGATTCTGCTGCGGTTAAAAAACGGCAATTCAATTAATTTCCGCTGCTGTTTAAGGCCGTAATGAGCATTTAAATTGCTTTTGCATGGGCCTTTTGCGGTGCACACAATTGAACAAAAGGCTTTGCCCTACAATATAAACTGTTAAGTGTATTGAATGCTATTAGTAAATGAACTTGAGGTATCGGTGGTTGCCATAAAAGCAATATAAATCAATTTAATATTGGTACTATAATAAGCAGTTGATAGTTTAAAACAAATACTAAAATAAAGATGAAAATGATGAAATTAATTTAATTTATTTGATGATTTAGGTGTTTATTGTTGACTAAGAAGAGAAAACTCAGAAAATTAAAACAAAAATCATAATTTGGCATGAAATTAAAATTGAAACCCATTTAAAATATTTCGGAAAACCCATATCAGTAAAAAGTTTATAAGTAATTGAGTCTATTCTATACTAATCATACGTACTGTAGGTCTACTATCAGTTGGATTGAAATCAGAAGCCACCGAGCGGACTTGAGTGGTCTTTTATTTCTCACTTATAATCAACTATAATTGTCAATGGCAAACTGTTGATCAGCATAATCCTGCAGACTGGCCAACAGGCACCTGTCAACGTGCGGTACACACTCAGAGAAAGGGAGAGAAAGCCAGAGAGAGGGAGGCTGAGGGAGAGGGACAGGAACACACGCACATAAAACAGAACTTTGCTGTAGGAAGATTTATGGGCGTCAATGCGAAATCCATTAAGTCAAAAGCTGTAGAACGATGCGTGCATAACCTTTTAACATTTATTGAAGTTTATTGGGGCCCTGCAGGCTACCAATGTCCCGGACTCGTAATCGGAGTCCGACTCGTCGGACTCGTACTGAGACCCATTCAGTTCCCAGTTGGCAGATTCCAGAGTTTCCCCATCTGCCCGTAGATCCTGCGGCTTTATTTGGTATGCGACAAGCAGCGCGCTGCCATTATTCAATAGCCAAAGAGGCAGCACAATTCCAACTGATAAACGCATTCATTCACTGAATGCGTACGGGTGTGAGTGTCGGTGAGTGTGTATGTGAGTGTGTGTATTGTCAACAAATTAATCAATGTTTATTTGCTAAGTAAGTTTGCCCTCAAGACTGACAGACAGACAGACTGCAAGGCAGTCGGCGCGTCGAGCTAATGTTTTGTTTCCTTTTGCCATTTCCTACTTCCGGTTGTGTGCGTGCCTCTGTCTGTGTCTGTGTGTGTGTGTGAGCCTTTGTGCCTTTGTATTTGTGTAACTAATCGTGTTAATAGAGTGGATAATACGCCTCAGGTATGTGAGCCACCGCTGAGCCAGCGACTGCCATTGGCATCAGACTAACCCATTGAAAGTGTTTGACAGCCATGTGTGTGTTTGTTGGGAGTGTGTGAGTGTGGTGTGTGTGTGTGTGATGTGTGTTTGATTGTGAGTATCTGATTAGGCGCTGCTTATCGAGGCTGTTGCTGTTTGATTGTGGGCGGCAACGCTTCAAGTGTTCCGAAAAATAGGTAACTGTAACATTAACGGTGCGTATGCGTAATATTCAATTTAGTCAAATTACAGGCCTAAGCCCCCTATAATAAATGCGTTTTCTTCTAGTTAGCTGCGATGATTGGTAATTGCGGGCAATTAACTGAATTGATTGCTATCGATTTGTGGTAAAACTATCAATGAACTGGGTCATGACAGCACCTGCTCATAAATAATAACCCATGGATAATTGAGTTATAAAACGCAGACAGGGGAAAGACAATTTAAAACTTTACAAAATCCGAAATTGCTGTAACGCCAGCAAATGTAATGAACATGACACACTTTTACAATCAGTTCTTTCCTCGCTTCGCCTCAGTTGAGCGGTCTTTTAATACTTTCAAGGCATATCATTGTTCTCGGATGCGTTGCAAATGGGCATCAAATGACGCTGCAACATTGTCAAAGCAATCGTAACAAATGAAGTCAACGGCAAACCTCAACTCAAACTGCAACTAGGACAACGTCCACGTCTACGTCCATGTCGATGTTGATCTCTGTGCATTTTCCCCTCAAAGTTTCGGTTTTGTTTTACACCCACAAAACAGACAGATAGACAGATGGACAGACGAACAAATATACCAGTTTTCCCCTAGCCATATCACTGAGATTGCCACATTATTAATATGAAGCTCCACTTACTCGTACACTCAGACAAATGAAGCTTGAATATATAAATAAATAAATAAATAAATAAAAGAAAGCCATTTTGTATGCATGCTCGCGATACGCGCTCTCAAGTACAGCATATGCCAATAAATTATTGTCTCTCTTTCTATTACATTATATAGTCCCATAGCTAGTATGCTTATCACGGAAATTCTAAAGTCAAGTAGGAAATCTTTTACTTTTCTCTCAGTGTGCATTGCAGTCTGGCAACTGCTGCTGCTGCTGCTGCTGCTGACACGGTTCATGTGTAATGGCTGCGGCTCCGGTTGCCTTCAAGTGGCAAGTGGCAAGTGGAGAGTGTAGAGTGGAAAGTGGCAAGTGGCAAGTGGCAAGGCAACTAAATTTATGGCAAACACGGAAATGCGAGACGAGCCGACTGTCACGTCAATGGCATGCGCTGATTATGAAACGCGTCTCATTAAAAAAACCCCAACTGAACTCAGCTCATCTCTCTCATCTCTCATCTCGGCTGCAGAAGTCGAGGCCTCCTAGGCACAACAGTTGCGCCTCTGCTGCTGACCTAATTCGCTGCGAATGGCATACATAAAAAAAAGTTTGGCGCATGATATTCATGTTGCGGTAAAAACATCATCAACACTCACAATTTGTCCCAATCTCCAAGTGGGCGAGTGTCACACGCCTCGCAAATATTTTGATATGCAACAGCAGTTGCTGCCGCCGCTGTTGCCGCTGCTGCTGCCGCTTCTGTTGGCCAAAATCAAAAAGCAGCACACACAAATTGCCAGCATACACAAAATTTTTGCCACAATATTTTTACAGCTGTGCCAGGGACTCCAAAAATATTTGGTTGGCCCACATAATTGGGCGGTCACAGTGGGCGTGCCCAGCACATCGTGTGCTATCAACTAATTTGGGCTCTAACTTTATATGTGTGTGTGTGGGAGTGTGCGAGTGTGTGTATATTCAGCTGGACAGTAAACATGTGAAATCTGCTCTATAGCCTGCTTATAATTTAGTTAAAGTTTGTTAAGATAGTTTAGCTGCAGATTAAAGCCGAGGGCAGCTCTTTCTTTGCCCACATCCAGAGCTTGTTTGCATGTTAATCGCTTGCAGGCAATGACCCAATTCTGTCAGAAACACACACACACACTCACGCACACATACATACAGATACTCATAAGCGTGTGACAGCACATCCTTGCCAGCAGTCACAAGGCTAAGGGCTAGTGAGTAGCTCTTGCCTCGTTTGCTGTCTTCCAACTCCCCTGGCCATTTAACACTTTCATATTTCGTCGTCAGGTTGTTTACTGCTTGGGGCTAGACTTTTACTTTACCTTAGCAGTACATGTGTGTGTACACCGAGAAAAAAATTGCGTGTGAAAATTAAATTTAAATGAACCCAAGTATTTGCAATCTTACTAAAATGTGAAATAAGAAAGTAAATTGAACTATTATTGAACCAAGTTCGAAATGCAAGTTCAAAGTGCTTGTCAATTTCTCTCTGTGTATGGCACGCTAGCAACCGCCGCGCGTTTATAAATTTTGTCTGGCGGCGTCTGGCAAAGCCGCTGCCATATTTGTGACTCCCCGGGCGCCCATTTTGGCGCATGACAGCGGGCATGGGAGCAAAGCTAAAGGCTTGCAACTGGGATTGGGCTTGGGTTCAGTTCAGGTTTCTGGGTTCTGGGGTCTGGGTTCTGGGTTGGAGCCTGAGATCGGGTCGTGCGCGTTTTTGTTTCGACTTGGTACGTGGCAAACAATTTATCAAACAAAATATGCACTTGAAATACACGGTAACTACAGCAGCTACAACATTTTTAACCATTGCACGCTGAGTGCATTTTTATTCAATTTTTAGAGCTGCTGCCGCTGCTGCTCAGGTCTCTGGTGATAAAGTGCGCCAGTGAAATGAATTCGTAAGTGTCAGAGACTCGGAATATGGCCCAGTTGCGTCAGCGAATTTAGTGCCGGCTATATTTAAAGAGCTTTTTACTAAATCTAAAAATCGAAACTATTCTATATTGTAGATCGTATGAAGCGTTTTATATGACATGATGCATGAGCTGCAGTTGAACTCGATTTGATAGTTCTGATGGTATTTTTTTCGAAACATGTTAAATGCTTTGCAACTTTCGTGGCATACCTTTTGAATTTATTATTTATATTGCATTATTTATAGACCACGATTAAGCATAGTTTGTTGACACATTTTACAGTGGGCCAAGGGGCGTGGCTTGCCAACTTGATATAAAATATAAATAAATATGTTGCCATGTTGCCAGCTAAAGCGTCAACTTGCAGCTCAACGCCAATTAAAAGTTAAATTATTCTAAGTATTTTGATTTTTCAAATTGCTCGTTGACATGCAAGCGTACAACACTGCGTATACTTATTTTTTGTTTTTTTTTTTTTTATGGGGAAAAAGGCGCTTAAAGTTCGCCAAGCCAACTGATGGATACATTTGTATCTTTAAGATGGCGCGCGTGTGTGTTCAATTTGTGTGTGGAGCGCATTAATCCAACCACACGGTTTTTATTGATTTCCGCTGCGCTAATGCAAACCAATAAATTTGTTGAATGAGTCGATTTGTAGGCTCCGCGCCCAACTCGAGTGCCCACAATTTAGGCCTAAAATCGAGGCAGACTGTCAGGCAATAACAGTGAACAGTGAACAGTGAGCAGTGAACAGTGAACTGTTGCTATTGTTTGTTATTAGTTTTTATGGCTGGAGGGAATTGTGGCTCTTGGGGCATGCTACCGCATGTAATTTGTCTCCATTTTTATCATTAAAATAACAATTAAAGCTTTTGTGTATTGTCTGCTGTAAATGTGTGCAGCATTTGCGGTCTATATATCATTATAAGCGTGTGTATGCCATTTGTTTTGCTAGTTTTATTGCTTGTAAACATTTATCCTTATTGTTGGCCATTTACACATACATATACACATACACATACACATGCAAAGCACAAAGCAAATGACATGTTTCTGCATTTACACAGCATTAAATTAAGTCATAGTCGCCGTAGTCAATCAATACATTTGCTTATTTAATTCCTGTGTTCATGGTGCTCGGAATTATGTTACTAACATTTAGGGTAATGCTAATGCTAACTGTTACAGCAACAGCTAATGAATAGCTACTACACTCAGAGAAAAAAGCTAAAAAGTTCATGTATTTCCAAGATTAAAACTAGAATGATGTTTAATTGATAGTTTGGGTTTCATTTAGGAATACACAGATTTGATTTAAGCACAAATGAGAATAGACTCAAGTGAGAATATAACAAGCTCATCTACAGCTCGCGTTTCGCGCTCGTCTGTACAGTATATAATTTAAAGCAAGGCACACAAACAAAGCTGTAAATCAAATGTTAATTTCATAACAAATTCACATTCTTAATGAAATGAATTAAATTCCGAATAACACAATAATCGAAACATTTCTGCCTTAAACCAAGTTTTTTTTTCAGAGTGTAGACATAGAGGGATAAACATTAAAACTCAACTGTACTGTACGCAAACCCCACTCAACTCCAACTGAACTCAACCTAATGACACCCCAGAGGCACATTTAATTACTAGGCCAAACCCATGCTCGATGCCAATTCCTATTCCAATCCCAATCGGAGCTTCAATCCCAGCCAACAAGGCCTCGCTCTCTCTGTCATAAGTTCGCATGTTCAAAATGCATAAAACTGTCTATAGAGCATAAACATATGTATCTACATGAATCAGGTGTGGGGGGAGTTGTGTACATGCTTTCAGCAACATGAAAATGCTTTATAGCTATTAAAAACGGCAAATACATAAATTGTAAACTGCGCAGAAGAAAAACGAAAATGAACACGGCAACAATATCATGTGTACAAGTTGTATACTATTTTTCATAGAGACACAATGAGGCAAAAAGAAATATGTCAAATATGCCGAATGATATGAGACCAGGCCAAAAATGCATAACATCTAAGCCATAAAATTTAATTTTAATACCAAAATGTACAAAGTTTTCTCTCTAAAAGTTGGCGAATTGCGGCAGAATTCGATTTGCAGAACATTTAATGTGAATTAGCAGCCATTTTGTGTTCGTGTGTGTGTGTGTGTGTGTAGCACAAAATGTCAATTTGTAGGTAAAAGCTATTGGAATTAAATGTCAAACAAATGCACAAATACTCATACACAATTACACACACATACATATATCAGAAACTGTCATACGAGTGTAGATATTGTAGAGCGAGGTATGGGGTTTTTTTTTCCAACTTGTGCATGGGTATAAGCTAGACGACATTTAAATGCCGTAAATATCCCATGTACTTACAAATACAATAGTATTTGTGTAATGCATACGATAAGCTCGTGTATTGATCAACTCACACATGAGCTTTGTGAAGCGGAGTGTAAGTGTGTGAGAAGCAGGGCCGTTTGTTGCCTCTTGAGGGGCCCATTCAGCTACAAATTGAAATGAATTTATTTAACCAAATTCTCTAAATTTATACACAATTTTGAAATAATTCAAATGATTTTATAGGAGTGAAATCATCAATAATATGCTTGAAATCAAACTGTTTGAGCTACATTACCTATTATTCATAGTATCTATAAATTAGATACACAAATTCTCTAAATTTAATATGATTATATGTGAGTAAAGTCATCAATATGAATAACATTACGATCGAATTAGAAACAGCAAAGATATGCAACAGGTCATCGAAATTTATATTTATTAAAAATTTAAATGGTTTTAATATTTTGAATAAAAAAACTGTAAAAATCCGGTCCTGTAGAGTGCTGTTTGCAATAGAATTGCCGCTCCCCCTATGGTGATTTGGATAAACTTTTAGCGAGTTGCGCGGCGCCATTTTGGAAAATGTTCATGGACCATTGGACAGCGTCTAAACAAATGAAGCAGCAGTTGAGTATGCGTGTGAGCGTGTGTGAATGCAAATACGAATGCCAATAATGTGTGCACACAGAAAGTTACCAAGAGCGCAAAGTTACAAAGAGACAGAGGGACAGGGCAAGTGGAATACTTGACAGATACAAACACAGCATACTTTGCATAATTTGACTAACTATTAAGCTCAAGTGCACACATAGAGAAAAGAGCAGGTAACCAACACAACCAAAACACACACACACTATGTGTGCTTATACTAATGCATCAAAAGCAGCAACATTAATTCGCAGTGAGTTAATGAAGCACTGCAAGTTTGTTAATTTGTCAAAGAGCGTGCTTTAAACACTGCAGAGTTATTTATTTATATTTAAATATAATTAAGCAACTTTTTACAACTATGTTTGGAATCTCCTTTACAGGCATTCATTGGGAATCAAAAAAGAGGTAAATAACTCATGAATTTATTTCCTTTTAAGAACTATAAAATATTTTTGATATTTCATATTCTTTTTTTATGTACATGAAAAGAGTTTTATATTCGGTTTTATGATCTAAATTCGCATACGTCCTGCTGTCCGGCCTGTGGTCGGCCATTTGCCAAAAAAGTATTTTAGTATATGCATTTCGATAAATCACACGCAAATGAAGGCTTTTTGTTTATGCATATTTGCATAGAAATATATTTTTTGCCTTTATACATGCATAAATACTGGAAGCCGTTTGCTATTTGCCTCCTGTTCCTTCTGATGTTTGTCAATGCTGGCCTGCAGTCGCAATTGATTTTACAAATTGCAAATACATTTGGCAAACAAAGCAAGCAGAGCACTAAATTGCACTCGACCAGAAAATCGGCATCAAAAGATTTCATTTTTAATAAATATATTTCTCATGTGGTTCCATATCGCATAAACCTCCTGGAGTTTTAATTGAAATTGCTGAAAAGTTGTTGCCCCGATTTCATGTTGCAACTAAGAAATTGTTGTGCCCATTAAAACCAGCTCTTTGTTGTTAATTAGACAGCTTTACATTGGGCGCATTGGCTCAAGTTGTTGTGGGCGTGGCATTGGATTTTGTATGGCAATAAAAAGCACAACTTCGTTTCGCAGCGTTTTGCTTTGTAATGCAAATCGTACGCAAATGTTGCCAGTGAAAATATGAAATAAAGCCATCCAGACAGACGTTCTAGGTCCCAGTCACAGTCACAGTCTCGGTCGCAGTTTCAGTTTCAGTTTCAGTTTCAGAGCTGATCTGGCCTCGACTCCGGCTCTGGCTTTTGGTGCTAGCTTGCGCTATTACTCTGAGAGGGTTTGCATGCTGAAAGGGGTTATGCAAAGTCAAGCAACCTGAAAAAGACACATTTGTGATGCAAATTTGTGAGACTCTCGAGGTTGGGTCTCCAGTCTCAGTCAAAGTGAGAAGCTTCTGCCATGGCAACGTGTAAATCAGGCTAAGTACGTGGCCTTTTAGGTCTTTTAGCTGCCGTGACAGTGCTTTTGTAGTTGTCGCTATAACGCTCGACACAGCGCGAAAAATTACGTTATAAAATTGAAAATAGTCAAAAACATACGTTAGGAAAAATTCAAAAATAGCTAACTATATAATTATAATAATAAAAATATAAGAGAATCTAAAAAAAGAAAATTGTCACTAATTTTTTTTTTTTTCTATATCGTTTTTAAATTCTTATAAAGTTGAATCTAGTATTTTTGCGAGCTTTTTATAAGCTCTATTTTCTCCACTTCAGCATATTTGTTTTTAGTAGTATATAATACAAAATGGAACGAAGTTCATGATTTTTCGTTCTGTGTATCGCTCTACATTGTGTTTTTACCCAAATCCAAAAAAATGAATGCGAATGAAAAATATGCAACAATTTTTGCCATCGCATCGCTGTTTGCGCAACCTTTGCCGAACGAGTTGGGATTTTTAATATGTGCTCTCTCTCAGGTGAATCTCAGCACTCAAAAGCTTGTTTACACGGCGCAAACATTTGGCCGACATTTGCTTTGCGAATCGCTTTTGCTTCTGCTAGCCATAGCATAATTACATATGCATGACATGACACTCAAAGTCAAAGCGTGGGCGTTACCAATAAGCGCTCGAACCACCGCATCGGTATGAGTTATATATGTGTAGGTATGACTATGACTATGACTATATACATATATACATGCATGGCAATATGAGAGCCATTGAAATTGCGCATACGCCGGGTTTGCCCCTAAGCGTTTACTGTCCGCTCGCCCATAAGCGAGGGACAAGCCAGCCAATTGTTGTTTTAAATTAATTAATTTCGTTTTCATTAGCAGCAGCAGTAAGAGCAGCAACAACAATGCCATAAAAAATAGAAACAGACAGGGGAGGGACGGACAGCAACAGAAGTGAGAGCTGAAAGCTTTTGTTTTTAATTTTATGTTTTCATTTGCCATTATTTGTGCGCTATTTGCCAATTTGTGCGCCGTTGTTGCATTTAAAGCGATTTTCGCGCCCCACTAATTATTATTTAAATTTTGATATGCCATGTGCTGGCCAACAAATGGGATTATTTAAATAAATAAATGCATGTATGGAAAATCAAGAAGTTAGCAGCAACAAAAAATACGCATTGAGCCCAATTAACAGCTCACAAAGACGTTCAGCTTATACGCTAATAAACAAGAGCACTTTGGCTATTAAGGGGCTGCACTTAAAGGTAAAAAAGCTTTTATAATTCTGGGAAATTCGAAACAATTCAAAACCGAGAAAACTACATTTTTGTTGGACTTTGAATGCGTATAACTTATCTAAAACTCAAGCAATTTTCAAACAGAGTGTTTTTTTTATCAATAATTTGAGTACGAAAGTAAATTACTAACAAAAATAAATTTAAAATGATCCGAAAATTTTTGCAAAAATTTAAAACTAAATTTGTAATTTTCGAGAAAAAATTGGTTTCTTATAAAAAACATATACAAGCCTTAATTCTACAAACTGGCAAGCAGTGCTAAATTGACTAAAATCCTCTCCCTGACCAGTAATATACATATGTATATACTTACTCGATCGGGTTTGCCAAAGTTATTAGTCCTTTTTTAATCCATTTCATTTGTGCACTGTCCAATTAAATATTTCAAATTGTATGTAGTGTAGTTTGGTTTCGGTTTAAGTATTTTGTGTGTCATTTTTTTGCTGTTCTGCCAGTCAATTGCAGTTATTTTTTTTATCTGGTTGCCAATTGGCACTGTCTGCCGCGCATTGTTTATAAACTCATTTCGCATTGTAATCCGCCGAATTGGCAATGTGCTCTCATGCGTGCTCCAATGAGAATGTGTGAGGTGAGGAGGGCATTACAATGTAATTACAGGCGGAATGCAACTTTGCCTGTGGTGCAAAATGTATGAAAATTATAGCCAAAGCTTCATTGGTCAGGGCTGGAAAATTTCGACAGGATTTCAATTGAAACATTAGCCGCTGAATGGGTTTTTGGTGGTTGAGAAGAGGAGAAGAGGGGCGTTTGTGGGCGTTTTGTCGGCTCGCAGATTTTGAAAGCAGCTGAACAACAAAGTGAAATTTTAATGCAAACTAATGCAAAATCTCACCGATACAACGTCAAACAACAGCACAGCACAAAAGACAGCGCAAAAAATAAATTGAAAAAGCAAAATGCAAAGTGCGCGAACGGTGTTAACATTCTGTCTCTTTCGCTCCTTTCGATCTCTCTCTCTCTGTCTCGCTGCTCGGGCTTTGCCACCTTCTCTGCAGCAAGACAAATGAGTCTGCATCAATCTTAATTAATTATTTAAACGCAGCGGGCATGGCAATGGCTGCTTTGGCATTATAGTAGTGTCTACGCCTTCCTCACCGACTTGAGCTCCGACTCCGACTCTGACTCTGACTTGGATGTTGGTTGCTGAAGCCACAGCTTTTGACTGTTGCTGCTGTTGCTTTTGTTTTTTGTGTGTTGTGTGTTGTGCGTAATTAAAACGAAAGCCTTTTGATATTTAAATTATTTTTCATAAATTGCATTGCAACGGCTAAAGCCGGAGCAAAGACGACAGCAGCAGCAGCAGCAGCAACAGCGGAAGCGCAGACGGAAGAGCAGACAACGAATGCTATATACACTTGACTTCCAAATATTCTTACCCACAACACTGAACTATATTTCAAGAGCTAAATTTGTGTATTTAATAAAGAGCATATTTTTTTGAAGCTGCTGGCAAGTGGAACATCGGACAGCAGTCATATATTGAGCCATACTTCTAGAGATATTGTTGTAGTTTAAATAAAGAAAATCAGCTGCAAGATGCTGAGATAGTAAAACATCTGAGCAATATTTCTGGAGTTATCTTTAAAGTTAAAAGCACAAGATCTTTCATATATACCTTTGTATCTCTTATTAAGTTAGTTATATATTTAAGTTAGTGTATAAATTCTGACACTATTTCCCCGCTTTTACCTGCAATGCTGACTTCACATTCGCTGTCTCCCTTTGTGAGCTTCATTTTCATGCAGCTACGTGGCCCCAGGACCAACATTAGGTTAATTTACTGTGGCTTGTGCTTAAATTAACTTAACTCGCTCGCTGCCCCTCTCCCTGCCCTATCTCCTACTCTATCTCATTAAAAGTGAGGTCAGCACTTGCCACCAACGGTGCACAGCGGAGGAGCACACATGAGGCATGTGTCAATCAGTGGCAGTTTCCATTGGCCCCTCGACCGCTCCTGATAAGGTAAAACTCTGTCACAGCAATCCAAAAACATAAAAGCATTAAACAAAACTGTGCTCTCGCTCTACTGTACATGCTTGGCTCAGCGATTTCTGCTTAGTAATTATGATTAATCTCATTTAAATTAAATGGCTTAATTGTATGGCGCGCGTCTTGTCATTAAATGATTTTTATCAACGCCACAAAATGTAATTTGCCCCATGGTCCTTGGAGTGAGTTGCCTTTGTCTATGCTCTGACTTGCCACGGACACCTGCTCACATTTTGCCTCTCTCTCTCTCTCTCTCTCTCTCTCTCTCAGAGTTGCTCACTCTCTGTCTCTCATTTACAGTATTTCAGACACTAATGAATATAGTTTTTGTATTGGATTTGGGTTGTGGGCCTCGGCTTAGCCGTGTTGTGGCTTTTACAGGTTGCAACTGTTGCTGAGATTCCCAACTTAATGTAAAGTGAAATGGCATTTGCACAGATTAAATTCATGGTTTTAGTGCCTTAATCCTTTTATCAGGCGCCAACGGAAAGCAACATGGACAATACATGTACTAGGCACACTTGTAGTTTCCTCTGGAGCGCTGTTTTTATACCCTCTACCCAATAAAAATAATTAAAAAGGGGTATAATAGTTTTGTAGAAATTTAAGACAAATGTAAGTTAATCTCAGCAGGTATAAAAGCAAGAGATAGCAAATTAAGAATGTGAATAGATGTACGCCAAAAGCAGCTTAGAGTTATTTCAAAAGTTAGTTGCCACGCACCTTTCGCCCACAAAACGATAAAAACCGTATAACTTGCACAATGTTGATTGTTGAATGTTGATGTTTCCAACATATATTCTATGGATTAAGTAGTAAATATTGCTGCTTTTCCGTACGTTATATAGTTGAAAGCATTCTATTTCACAGTCGGGTGTGTCCGACTGTTCGGCTGCGTCGCTGCTGGTTCTAGTTGTTGCTCTTAAGGATAATGCCGCATGCCTGGCATGCTAACATGCAAGTAAATCCGATTTGAAGCATTTGTATTTGAGCAACGAGCACTCCATTGGAATTGTGACTGTCATTGTTATGGGATTGCAGTGAAATGAAGCCATTAGCATGGTAAATATTATTTTTCCAAATGAAAATGCAAAAAACTTAGCGATGCATTGCAATGCGTCACGTAGCCGACGCGTTGTACGCGCTGTAACTGTTGCACATTTTGCAGTGGCAACTGCTGATGTTTGGCTTGTTAATATAGCAATTTGCTTATGCATATATTCCGAGTGTCATGCCAGCTCGTTTTTATGCGCTTAATTTAATACAATTGTGTGCGATTGCCAAAAAAAGAAACGACAAATTATGTGTACGAGCTTATATATATAAATCTGCGGAACATATTCAAAAAACTGCGACTGCCAACAATGGACTTCAATCGTAAAGTGAATGCCCTGCTGAATTATATATTCTGTAGTAAGTCCTCGAATTAAAGCTTTTCATTTCTGTTTGGAAGTGTGCTTCTGACATACTCAACTTTCTAGACATTTGGCATTCATCGCTTCTTGGAATTTGCATAGTTCTGGGCGCTGTAATTGCGCCTGAGTTGGCACTCAACATATTGCCATATTTTGATTAGGTTTGCTGTGAATTGTTAGTCTGGCTACCTACTGTGTCTAGACTCCGAGCCACTCCACTTCTGCACTGTGAGAAAAATCTGCAGCTGTTGTACCTGTATCAGGAATTTTTAATGTCAAAAGTAACATAGCAAGAAGTTTCTTAATTAGTAATCAAGGATCTGCATTTAACTTAATTTTTGAGTTGTTATGCATTGTTCTATTATCTATTATTAGATAATTTAAACAGCTTACTTTAATTCCGTTTACTGCTTAATAAATATTAATTAAAGCTTAGTTTTAATTTCTGAGATAAAAAATATAGGGACGGGGCAGGTCAGTGGGACGGAGGCTACAGTCGGACGTAACCGACCGTAGGAGACCCTTTACTTTGATTATATGTACATACAAACACAATCAGACGCACACACTCTAAGCTTCCTGCGTATGCAAGGCACACCACCCCCCCTCTGCCTAGTGCGGCAAATTGTCTGTGGCATATGTTCGCTGTTTCTTATCCGATCGAAACAAAATTCACAGCGTCGATAGAGAATGTCATAAACTAGTCAAATACCAAATTACAAATCAATAGCTTCAAAACTGTGGCTACAGCAGCTTTTTGCGGTTTACGGGGGAAGGGGGGAGGTATCCAAAATCTAAAACAAACTCGTGCTGCTTACTGAATAGCGGAACCTGAATCCCGAATATGGTGTCTCTAGCTCTTATAGTTGCTGAGATCTAGGTGTTCATACAGACGGACAGACAGACAGACAGACAGACGGACAGACGGACAGACGGACAGACGGACAGACGGACAGACGGACAGACGGACAGACGGACAGACGGACATGGCTATATCGACTCGGCTTGTCGTCCTGATCAAGAATATATATACTTTGTGGGGTCTGCCACGCCTCCATCTGGGTGTTACATACATTTCCTCTTTGCACTAAACTAATAGACCCTTTTTACTTTTTTAAAGAAAGGGTCTAAATATCATTGAAGATTCCAGGCCAATTTGAGCTTGAAATTAGAACTAATTTAGACAGATTTCGTGTATTAAAAATTCTGAAAGAAAACAAGGAATTTATTTAACCCTTTCGACCCCGCATTTTTCTCCGTAGAGTGAAAATTTTTTTTTTGATGCCAATCTACTTGTGTTAATTTTGTAAGATTTTAGCAAAAAAAATTAAGTTGCCACGCCCATTGGTATGGGCGCTAGCGAAAGTTGCTTGTGAGCAACGTTGGGCCATGGTGGTATAGCAATGACCATAGAAATAGCATACTCAAAGTTTGTATTTTTTCCGATCATAACTCGCTTGTTATACATCCGATTTTAATAATTTTGATCTTAAATGATTATTCTAATATCCCACATGAATCACAAGTATTATTTTTACCGTTATCCTTATCCGTTTCCGAGTTTTGCCTAATTTAAGTTCGAGAGAGCTTATTTTGGCTTAGCCACTTTGTTATTGATAGAGCTGATTTCAATTTTCGAATTGTTTTCGCTTAAATATTAGTTATATTGGTTAAGTATATTATAAAATTAATAAATAATGCTAAAATGGGTAGTGAACGGCGTTGCCCGGTTGCGAAAAAGAGTCTTTTGAAGAATATAAGCTAATACAGGGAAAATCGTTTTAAAATGGCTGTTATGATGAACTTTTCTGATAATTTTGTATACAACTAACTTAATTTAGTAACAGCAACTAATATTTATTCATTTGAAAAAATAAAACAACAGCTAAAGCTAAAATAAATGATCCCAAAATTGATAGGCCAGTTGCACGTATGAGCGACGCTGATCCTTTTGCCTAGTTCCGAAGGATTACGCAGGAATTTTAATAAAAATATGGTACTAATATAACAAGAATATCTGAATGAATAAGCCCCAATAAAGTTTTGGTCAAAAGAAAAGTTAGCCGAAGAATCCGAGATCTGGTAAAACCAAACTTTGCATTGAGCAGGTGCTTTGCACCAAAATACAAGAAATTTTACCGCAAAACTCTTTCGTTTTATTTTCTAAGATTAATTAAAACTAGTTGCTGTTATTAAATTAAGTTAGTTGTATGCTCAATTCTTGAAAAATTTAGCTAAAATAGCAATTACAGGTAGATTTTCCTTGTATTTGCTTATATTCTACATAAGACTCTTTTTCGCAACCTGGCAACGCCGTTCACTACCCATTTTAGCATTATTTATTAATTTTATAATATACTTAACCAATATAACTAATATTTAAGCGAAAACAATTCGAAAATTGAAATCAGCTTTATCAATAACAAAGTGGCCAGGTCAAAATGAGCTGTCTCGAACTTAAATTAGGCAAAAATCGGAAACGGAAAAAGATAACGGTAAAAATAATACATGTGATTCATATGGGATATTAGACTAATCATTTAAGATCAATATTATTTAAATCGGATGTATAACAAACGAGCTATGCTTAAAAAAAGTTACATTTTTGTAGTGTGTTATTTGTATGGTGACGGGTGTACGTTTATTACCACTACGGCCCAAGGTTGCCCACAAGCAACTTCACAACTTTGAAAATAATTTTCTTTCTTATTAAACAAAATTATATTATTTTAAGTTTGCCACTGTTTAGTTCAACATTAGTTTAAGTGCTATTAATTTTATTTTTTCAATTTAGTCAATATATTATATTAGTAAATTACTAATTTCGGCTCATCCACTGAATTTCAAAATCAAATTTTAAGCGATGCGCGTTCAGTCTTTTCACTATAACTTCGCCAAATGATCTTCGAATTTGATCATTTTTGCTTAATTCGAGAAAGGGTACATAGAGGTACTGTTATTACTAAAAATGAGCAGATTTAAACAAAAGGAGAACACGCCATTAATCGCTAAAGTGGTGAAGTTGCTCACAGGCAACGTCGGGGTCGAAAGGGTTAATGAAACGAATCGTTCATAATTTTTCTGAGTGTGGACATTGATGATGAGAACGATTATGATGTCTGAGCTGCAGTACAACAACTGTTCGCACAGTTCACAACAAAATTTATGACGCGACGCAAATCTGTCCAAAATACTCGTAATTGCACAATGTGACTATGGGGTTTACGGACTCAGACTGGACTATGGACTGTGGTTCAGTTGAGGCCGGTACTAACCACTTTTGGTTTGGGGCCGAGCAACAAAAGTGGATAATATGTGGATATTTTTGGTCACGTTTGAATTTATTTGATTGCTAGCACTTTTAGCATTGTTGTAGCTGACGTTTTATTTAATGCCCTGCCAACAGCAGCTGTAACAGCCACGACGACAACAAGGACAACAGTCAGCACACAAACACACACACAAAACCAGAGCACCAATTGTACACTGAGAGAAATAACAGGAGTTTTGCAAGTTCTAATTTAATGCATTTAATTTTAATTTTTGTTATTTATTCATCTGTATTTATTTAGGATCTTATGGCAACTTTTACTTGAATTCAAAAGAAAGCAAGCAAGTTTAATTGTTGGAGCTTGTTGAACCACATTTTTTTTTTTTAATTTTTCTGAGTGTAGCCACACTCCATACCAGTTGCCAGTTGTTGTTGGGCATGGAAATTGCTCAGGAAACGTACAATTTATTTCAGTTCATTTCTTTTTGCCACCATTTGGCGCCATTGTGCACGGGCCCCGCCCACCATTGATGTTGATGTTGCCTACTTTCGATTTTGGCATGTCGCGCCGCTCACGTTCCACAATTGTCCGTGTCTCTGTCCGTGTCCGTGTCCTGGTCCGCGTCCGTGTTTGTGTCCACAGCCATGTCCAAGTTCGTGTGTTCTGTTTGCTTTCGCTGCCATTTGGCGGTCGTCGTCCTCGGCATAATTTGAGCACCATTCCTGCACGCCTCCCCCAACAAAAAATATCACAACACAGTAGTATATAGTGTGTGGAGAACCCGCAGACAAACACAAGTTGCCAGTTGCCAAGTTATCAGGCGGACGATCCACCTGGCAAAGGCAAAGCTAAAGCCAAACAAGCTATTTGATGTTTTCATTTCGTTGGCCCCATCAACTTTGTGGTCGCTCAACGAGCAGACCTCCCATTGCTACCCAGAGACCCTTTTGTTTTTACCAAATAGCTGCCAAAAGACCAAAAAATATAGAAGGGTGCAGCCGAGTACAACACACACCGAAGCTAAATGTGCTCTATAAAACGTAGCAGCCAATTTATTGAAAATACGGTCAATGAGTTAACGATTTAAAGAACAAAGGATTCACAGAGAAACAAAAATTTAAGCATAACGTTCAAACAATATTTTCTTTTCCTTTAAAATTTTTGTTCTTTAAATCTAAATATAAAAGAAAATGACAAATTTAAAACAAGTTATTTAATGCTTAAGTTGCAATCAATAAAAATAAAAATATAGGGACGGGGCAGATCAGTGGGACGGAGGCTACAGTCGGACGTAACCGACCGTAGGAGACCCTTTACTTTGAGTATATGTACATACAAAGTCAATCAGACGCACACACACTAAGCTACCCGCGTATGCAAGGCACACCACCCCCCCTCTGCCTAGTGCGGCAAGTTGTCTGTGGCATATGTTCGCTGTTTCTTATCCGATCGAGACAAAATGTACAGCGTCGATAGAGAATGTCATAAACTAGTTTAATACCAAATTACAAATCAATAGCTTTAAAACTGTGGCTGCAGTAGCTTTTTGCGGTTTGCGGGGGAAGGGGGGGAGGTATCCAAAATCTAAAACAAACTCGTGCTGCTTACTGATTAGGAGAATCTAAATCCCGAATATGGTGTCTCTAGCTCTTATAGTTGCTGAGATCTAGGTGTTCATACAGACAGACAGACGGACAGACAGACAGACGGACAGACGGACAGACGGACAGACGGACATGGCTATATCGACTCGTCTTGTCGTCCTGATCAAGAATATATATACTTTGTGGGGTCTGCCACGCCTCCTTCTGGGTGTTACACACATTTCCTCTTTGCACTAAACTAATAGACCCTTTTTACTTTTTTAAAGTAAAGGGTCTAAAAATTATTTTTGTTCAGTATATTTTTCAGTTATTATTATTTTTTTAGACCCTTTACTTTAAAAAAGTAAAAAGGGTCTATTAGTTTAGTGCAAAGAGGAAATGTGTGTAACACCCAGAAGGAGGCGTGGCAGACCCCATAAAGTATATATATTCTTGATGAGGACGACAAGCCGAGTCGATATAGCCATGTCCGTCCGTCTGTCTGTCCGTCTGTCCGTCTGTCCGTCTGTCCGTCTGTCTGTCTGTCTGTATGAACACCTAGATCTCAGCAACTATAAGAGCTAGAGACACCATATTTGGGATTTAGGTTCTCCTAATCAGTAGGCAGCACGAGTTTGTTTTAGATTTTGGATACCTCTTCCCCTTCCCCCGTAAACCGCAAAAAGCTGCTGTAGCCACAGTTTCCAAGCTATTGATTTGTAATTTGGTATTAAACTAGTTTATGACATTCTCTATCGATGCTGTGAATTTTGTTTCGATCAGATAAGAAACAGCGAAAATATGAAACGGACTATTTGCCGCACTAGGCAGAGGGGGGGTGGTGTGCGTTGCATACGCGGGTAGCTTAGTGTGTGTGCCTTTGATTATGTTTGTATGTACATAGACTCAAAGTAAAGGGTCTCCTACTGTCGGTTACGTCCGACTGTAGCCTCCGTCCCACTGATCTGCCCCGTCCATATATTTTTGTTTTAATTTTTTTTAATTCTTTTCAGTATAATATTTTATTATTTTACAAGTAGCTTTATGTTGAATTTTTTGTTTCCAATATTTAACTAGAATTTTAATTTTTATCTTAAACAATCTGTTATTTCTTTTTCCTCTTAGATTTAGCTAAGTTTATTAACAAAATTTCACTTAAAATTTCGGTTTAACACAACTTACTCTATAACATAATATACTTTATGCTGATCTTTCAGTATCATCGTAGCTTTTCTACTATAGTGTATAGATATTATTATGTTTGCTAATATTTCCGCCTTGGTCTGAGTTTGCGACTCCCCCATGGTTATTTTTTTCGCTTTCGTTTTTCTTTTTTTGTGTGTGGCAAGTTCTTGCTACTCCTGCTCGTATCTTGGGGGCTTCATTCGTGACAAAACCAAATAAATTGCAACGCTATTTGCATAAAAATGCGGTACGCCGTAGTGCGAGTGACAATGAAATTTAAATATTTATGCTATACGCTTAATATTATTAGAGTTGCTAAAAACTTTCGGGGGCTCCTTTAGTGCTCTGGCTGATGACAGAGTTTGAGTTTGCCCAAAAACTTATATTAAAACATATTTTGCAGATTTTTGTTGTGCGTGACGTGGTGGTTGGCTTCGCATTTGACAATGGCGCATTTAGAGCATGAAACAAGCATAAAAATACCGAGAAATTGAGTCATAATTTGCGGCGGGAGTTGTAGCAACTGCAACTTTAAAACCCCGAATTGAGTGCGATGTGGCTGCAAAATGAGCAACAGGAAAGCCACATGAAAACGAAAGCGAGAAAAATATATGAGAAGAGGCATACAAGCAGGACCAACAGGACATACATCCAACTGAAACAACAACTAGTACTGCACTGAAAAAAAAAACAAGGGTTTTCGTTACTTGAATTAAGAATTTGTGCAAAAAATTTTAATGAGCCAGAAAACTGTTAGATGAATTCCCAAATTATTTGTTTCAAGAATGTTTTGCGTGTGTTTAGATGTATTACGAATAATTCAATGAATTTAAGAACATAACAAGTTTATTCCATACGGCTTTTTCTTGATTTTTCCTAGTGTGAGCGCTTAGAAGTCAAAGCGTCAAAGCGTCAAAGCAATGAATCACCAGCCGAAGAGTGTTGCAACATGACTGTTGTTGTTGCAACGTGGGTGTTGTTGTTGCAACGTCCCCTCCGGCACGTGCTATGTGCCACTACTGGCCCAGGCAAGCAAATTCAAGTTGAAGTGAACTCGACTTCGAGTTGACTTTTGACCGTCAAACAAACGCTGAAACTCGGCAAAGTCCACGCGCTCTGACGAAAAGTGGAAAGCGGAAAAGTGGAAAGCGGAAAGTGTGCAAAGTGCATGCAAGCGAAAGTCAAGTCGCAAGAAGCCAAGTGACCTCCCGCTTGATCCCCGAACTCCAACTCGAACTCGAACTCGAGCACCCCAAAATAAAGGCAACCACATCATTTTAGTTTAGTTTAGTAAAAGTTTCGGAAAAGTATTTTGCACCGTTGCAGCAGCAAACTGCCAACTGATAGCACTTGCTTAATAAATGGCATACGCTCCACGAAACTGGAGCTACAGCTGCAGACACACACACACACAGCAGACACACACATACATATATGGATTCAAACGCACACAAATAGATTGCAAAAGAAAACGAAATGAAATGGAATCTGTATGCTGCCTTTGATTGCCTTGACTTGGATTGCTGGGCGTGGCCCAGAATAAATGAAAGATGTTTGCATGCTGATGAATACACAGCAAAAGGTAGAAGCGCCAACAGACAGCTGAAAATGCAAAAATAAACCAGAATGCCCAAAGCAGATCAGTCGGACTGTAAAACACCCTGTTTCTTATATTTAAAATATAATTTTTAAAATATTTGAAATATATTTGAAGCACATATATTTCCCCGCAATTTATTTGTAATTCAATATTAATTTTTTGAATTATTATAAATAAAATTATATCTTCTATATATCTTCTAAAAATTTGGATTTGTTGTTGTAATCAATCCTTTAAAATAAACTTGATCTGCCTGTGGTATACGTATATTTACGCTCTAAAAATGATTGCTTTAGCTTTTATAGTTTCCTAGATCTGCGGCAGACGTGTAAGCCTGCTTTTACCCATTTCAAGGGTAAAGAAAATACAAAAAAAGAAGAGCAAAAAAGAGAGAGAATAACGAAAATGTGAAAATGAATTTGTAGTCTCAAATGAACTTTGCATCAATTAATTGCTGAGTCTTTAATTGCTTGCAATTGCCATGGGTTCGAAGAGAATGCCAGCTTAGCAGGCATAGATTTCAAATCAATTTAGTTGGCCTGCCATTTGATTGATATGCCGAGCAAGTGTTTTAGCCCAAGGGGCATGTCTTTAAGTAAAGTATTAAATGGTAATCCGATAGGCAAACTAAAACTATTTTTGCCTATGTCAGTTTCAATTACAGCAGGTGCAAATATTTCAAGTGGGCTGCTTTTATGGCTGTGGTCTACCCAATATTCTCACCACTTTGTGGTTATTATCATTGTTGGTGTTTTGTTTGGCGACCGCATTAATGAGCAGCACTCAATTAATTAACTAAAAATATACACATATAATTATGGCTATTCAGATTAATTTCGAGCAAATAAAATTTATTAACAATGCATATGTTATAATTGCGATAAAAAATAACAGAAATTAGTTGTTAATACAGACTGTTGTCACGTTCAGTTTTTTTTACACAGTCTCAAATTTATAATTAACATGTAGTGAATAATTATTAAACGCTTTAAATAACTGCACATAAAGCTGCAAAAAAATAGCAGCAGCATAAAAAATTAAAAACGTTTAGAGAAAGGCAAAAATTACATAATACAAAAGCTGGAAAAAAAACGCTTAAACAACGCTGAACTCTGCGAGGCCAAAGCCATTGAAATTCGCATTCACATTTACACATACGAATGCAGGCCGCAAAAGTCACTCATACAACATAAAAATGCTTTTAAAATGTCAAAGCGCGTAAAAGAAAGCCGTAGGTGAGCAAGAGGGACGCGAACAACTGGCAAAAGGATTGATGGCAGGCGCTTAAATAAGCCCCCGGTAGGGGGAACGGGGGAAAGTTCACATTGCGTATACGCCGCGTGGGCCATGCTGCCAAAAGTCAAACACGAAACGCGCTTCAGCAGCGAGGCAGCGCCTAATCAAAAATGCTTTGCGTGCCGTTTGAAGTTGCATACAACATAACAACAAAAAGCATACAATCCGCGCAGAGCAGGGAGGCAGGGAACTGGAGGCAGAAAGTGTGCCGCAAAGAGCTTATCAAGTATACGCCGCTTTGACTCGTTTTTTATTTGAGTTTTATGCAATGCAAAAAGCAAGCAAAACTCATCATGAGTTAACTACTCTATTGATGAACTCTCTGGCATTCTCAGCTGAGTTTTAACAAAGTTTTCGCTCAGGTCATAATGTCCTTTTGTGCAGTTTATGACTTGGCGTAACGGAGGAGAAAAGATTTCTCGCCCTCTCTCTCTCTCTCCCTCTCTCGTTTCTCTATTTTTACGCCAATGGAGGCTGTCAGAAAAACGCGCAAAAAATTATTCATACAATGTGAATGCCGCTGACGTCGCTGCCATCTCTCAACTCATCATGCCTTCATCTCAACCCCTTCGCCCCTCCCCGCACAGCGTACAGCTCATCGTGAATAATTTGGGTCACTTGCCGGCAGTTAGTCAGTCAGCTGCATTGTTGCCTTTTTTCAACGAATTGTTGCTGCTTTTGTTGGTGTTGTTGCTGTTGTTGCTGCTGGCACTGCGGTCGCGTTTTTCATTGTCGTCATGCGGCAATGGCATTTTTCAAGCAGCGTCCCTGCTTAAACGCCTTTAAACTGAAAGACGACATAATTAATTAAGCAAGTCGGCCTGACTGATGTTCTGCTGCCATCCTGCCTGCTTGCCTGCCTGCCTACGCCCCTTGCTTGACCCACCTACACAGCGGGAAAAATGGTATGCAGTTCGAATGAAAAGCGCTTAAATATTGACGTCGAGCCCAGACTCACCATTTCGGTTAATAAAATATACGTCGCATACTTACATTATTAAGTTATGAATAACTATTTTCAGTTGTTCTACAAATGTATCTTAAATGGGTAGATTGGTTTAATTTAATATGATTTTATTGAATTTAATTTTCAATTGGTGGTAAATTTTAAATAACCAGATCTATAGTTTTGTTTGTATAACATTTGCAGTCGAGAAATTTTAAATATTTAAAATAAGAAAAAAATTAATTACATTATGGAAATATATTTTATATAGTATTTTATTATATTTTATTTTATTTTTAACTTAGCATAAAATTCAATCTGAACTTTTTATGTTATCAATTTTATTTGCTGAACTTTACCATTTTTGTTTGAACTCGAAATGCATGGTTTTTCTCAGTGTACTCGCATTGTTATGCGTGTCGCGAAAGGGTCACAAAATTCAGCTGCTGGTCGTTGAAAATTTTTGGAAAATGGTCGCTAGAGTATGGATCGTGTGGCTCATTTACAGTCAACACTCTCGGACTCTCGAACTCTGGGAGTCTCAATGAAATTTATGCGAGTGTGTGTGTTATAATTTAATAAAACGCTCTAACAGCACTCACTACTGGATGTAAATGTGAAAACTTTTCAAATGTTTGCCCAGCCAGCAGCCAAAAAAGCAGCAGCAGCAGCAGCAGAAGACGAATAATAATAAAAGAGCACCCAAAAAGCCAGTCCGGAAGTGCTTCCAGCGCTCGTTGTGATTGCCAACATGTTGTTGCTCTCACTGCAGTTCTATGCATGCCACTAAATACGTGTGTGTGTGTGTGTGTGTGTGTGTGTGTGTGTATTACTCTTGTTGTGTGTTAATTTTTAAAAACTGCCCAACAGCCAAAAGCTCAAAACTTTGTGCTGCAAATGAAATAACAGCCAAGCCATTGCTGTGATTACTTTGCCCCTGCACAACATACGAGTGTAATGTAGTGTGAGCGAGAGGAGGAGACACTGGGAGAAAAAGAGAGAGAGAATGCGCCAAATTTAGAAACTGCCAGTGATTCAACAAAATAACTCCACATGAACTGTTGCAATTTTAATGCATCTGCCAGCTACTTAGCCCTCCATGCTGTGGGTGCAACGAACCCCAAGAGGCCAGTTCCATTAAATCCAAAATGTTGTCGGTTATAGAGGCAGCAAAACTATGCCAGAATCATATTTTGAAAATGTTGCAGCAATTTAGGTGGCAATTTTTGAGTGCAAATTGGATTTACTTCTCACAATGCGTTGTGTTGTAACAGCATTTGTAAACATTTTGAAAATGAAATAATTTTCATATGATATGTAAAAATGTTTTGTATGTGTTGATTAATATTAAAATATACTCACAAACTATTTTATGAATATTTGAAATATTGTGTTACCTCTATTAATTTTGATTGCAATCTTTAAATGCAAATTTAATTTACTTCTCAGAACAATAAATTTGCATATTTTTTAAATTTACATAGAATATTTTTGTGATTTATAAATTTGTTAATATACAAAAATATTTAAAAAGCATGATACATAGAAAAAAAACATATACAAATTTAATTTATATGCATTTTATATATATGTATTTGATAAAATTTACAAAATATTTAAGTTAAAATAATATTTGTTCATTTGGATTTATTTTATGTTTGAACAGCATTCCGTTTGATGGTTTTAATTATCATTTTCTTGCTCGAATTTTCTGACCGATTTTTGTTGCAATTTAAGGCGTGTTGTTTGCTATTTGTGGAGCAATAATTGCAGATAAATTTACCGTAATTTAACTTATTTACACTAGTGCTGTGAGTCGTGAAATTGTGGCACGTGACAAAAGGTAATCGAAAAGTTGATGATGTTTCCTTTGTGTGCATCTTTTGTTTATTGGCCAACACCGCAAGCTCATCTTGAAATGTCAGTGCGGCAGTTAACACAACAGTCAATAAGAAGTTTAATTGTATTTATATATTACTGTTGTTGTTGTTGTTGTTGTGAGCAGTAGTTGTTGTAGTTGCTGTCAGCAGCTGTAAAAACTGAAATATTCCCAAGTGTTTGCATGTTGGCCATTGGCGTGGTCAATGCGATTACGAGATTGCTGTTTGCATTGATTGGCGCTGCTGCTGATGCTCGCTTTTATTTTTAACGCATTTTATTTATATCGCAGTTCATAATGTGATGACAGTTCAAAGGGACAGACTTACCGATATGCTTAAGTGTAAATTAATTGCATAAATTAAGTGAATGAAAGTGCTGACCACATAAAAAGTGCCTGACGTGAAGTGGCGCTCAGTGCGTATGCGCAATATGCAAAGTACGATAATGTGAAGTGATGTAATGCCAGGTGATAACTGATGCGCTGTGCGAATTAACAGGTCGAAAATGAAATGAAATCCCTTTGCCTTTTGCAAATGTACTTGTAAATGTGCAAATAATTATCTAAATAATTGAAAAGGGATACCAAAAAGGGACCAACAGCAAAAGCAAATGCAAACAAGAGTGGAAGCTGAGGCTGGGGCTGAGACTAAGGACGAGTGCCAAGTCAAGTTAAAAGTCTTGACAGTCCTTGCCATTCATTCCTGGCCATTTGTTGTTTCCTTTTTAATTATATACAACAACAGCTCCTTGGGAGACGAAGGACAGCTGAACGAAGGCTTGAAGGATCCGTTGTTTTGGTCTTAAGCTTATACCACTTGGCTCACACCTCTTTGATTTCATTTGTTTTATTCTCGTTATTTTGATGCTTTTATTTTTGTTTTCTTTTGCTTTTTCTTTTCATTTTTGCTCTGTGATCTCTGGCTGCTCAAGTTGCGGCAAAGTTTAAAGTGAAAGCGGCTTTTAACTTGCTTTACCTTTAGCCTCGCCTTTTAATGGCTGCTTTAGGTTCTGTAAGCCAATTAGTTCTTAATTTGCAATTTGTTTTGCTGCAGTTGCCAAAATAAAAAAAGTGTTCGAAAGCGTAAAAAAATTACAAAAAGCAAACCAGCAGCAGCAAAGGAGTTAAAGGCAAAGCCAACAACAGCAGACGAGCATATTTAAAAAGTTTTGTTTTCAACTTTTGCAACATTTGCTTTTTTTTTGCCTCTTTTGCTCATTGTTGTTTCACAATTTGTTGCTGCTATTGTTGTATTTGCTTTTAATGCGAAACTTTTAACTGAATTAATTCCTTTTACAGCGCTGCTGCTTATCTACAGCACAAAACTGAGCAGCGAGCCATTTAGTTTAATCTCTTCATTTTCATCAGTTTTCCATCAAAAGGAAAAAGCTCGAGTTGAAATTTAATGCAAGAGTTTTTCAATTGAGACAAATGCAACTTGAGATTGATTAAATTTAATGCCGTGGCAGCTGCTATAAATCATGCAGCAGGAGCAGGACGCGCGGCGTATACGCAATAAAATCACAAATTAATATTTCAGTTGGTTTTCACGCTTGCATAAGAAAGGGGCACGCAAATACCTGTCATAAAAGTAAATGTCATAAAACAACACTGGGGTGCTCCCTCTCCGAGAAAGGGGAAAACACAAACCTTCTTGTGGCTCGAGTTTATCTGCCAGGCAAAGGCGAAATGTCAGTGTAAGTGAAATATTTTCAAACAAATAAATACGAGAAACAAGCAGACACACACGCAGAGAAATGAGCGAAAGAAAGCCAAAGCAAACAAAAGCTAAAAGTGAAATAAAGCGCAGTGAATAGAGGAGAAGAAACAGAAGAACAAGCAGCATAAGGTAACATGACATAAACATGACATTTGACTTTTGTTTTCCACTCGCTCTTAGCCTTGACTTGGATACAACTGACAGGCTGTGGGACGCTATATTCAAATAGCCCGGCTAAGAAGCTCTGTGGGACGTGACTGGCCCTGTTCTTGGCTAAAAGCTGTGCAAATTATATGCACCTTTGTCAAGAAATTATAAGCCCGTCACCGCCAACTTGGCACGCAAATCAAAAATGCACGAAACGAATACGCTAACTCTGTCTTAGCACAAAGCGAATGAACTGTTAACTTGGTCAAATGCATAAATAAAACAAAACAATTTTGCTGTTAGCGTATATATAATTCGTTTATTTAGTGGAGTTCTCGTTGATTAATTTAATAAGAGAAAATTGCCCTGTAAAACAAATATTGCTCCATGTTAGGTTATTTGAGTATAGTTTTGCCTTACAAATTGTTTAACAATGAATTTTCACAGTTTGAAGCCAAACATTTTTTAGCAAATAATAAATTTTTTTATGGTTTAAAATTTTTGTAAAATTTTCAATTTGTTGTAAAATTTTCAATTTTTTTTGTAAAATTTTCAATTTTTTGTTAAAACTTGTAATTTTTTTTAAATTTTTAAAAAATATTTTAATTTGAAATATACATTGTAGTCAACTGATTTATAAAATACTGAATTGCTTGCAAATCGCGTGACTTTTGACAAAGTTATGCACATTTGAAGTTTTACGAAAATGGGAATTTTTATTGGAATGGCAGCAATAAGCGTAGCATGGGCAATTTGGCAATTTGTTTGCTGCGAAACAAAATGTTATGTTCGCGACATGTGGGCACAAATTTATGTGGCAAAGGCCAAGACGTTGTCCAAAAAAACTTTATAATAAACGCAAGCCAATTGAGTGGGCTGGCATCAAAAGTCCGCCAAGTCAATGCCCATTCAGCTTGAATGCATTTCGATAAGCTACAAATTCGACTTCTCCTTCGACTTCTCTCCCTGCCCTACAGACAGTTAGACACTCAAATTGTCGACATTTGGCAATTGAGAGTTGCCATAATAATTTGCCACATCATTAACAGCTCAGTGCATAAAAACCAATGGCAATGAGAACTTTTAACAGGGGGTAACCGAGGAAGGAATCCACTCTCCGAGGACGGACCCTGAGATCAAAGCGGGCAGCGGGCTTTATTAAGCCAGACAGAAGTAACTAAACTTCCATACATTTTTGAGTGCAAATTAAAATAGCGTTAAAAGCAGAGACTGAACTGGCTAAAGTCAGAATTTGATTGTTTTTTGTTTTTTTTGTGTGTTTTTTGGTTAAAAGTGAAAGCCGCCACGCGGCTGAGCGTCGCTGGAGACATTAGCATTTTTAATTTCCAATAAAAATGCAAAAAATAGCCGCACAAGTAGGCGATAAAAAATTAATAAAGCTGCGATTATACAGAGACTAGAGAGACTAGTCGAGCCGTGGCTCAGTGTCAGTCAAGTGGAGGCGTGGCCCGCAAAGCCAACTCGAGTGAGAGCTGTGAAAATAATTTGAAATTCAATTTTCGACAATGGCACACAAAGGAATCGCGTACACAAGGCGGCCACGGCTCGTTAGAAAGTGGCAACCGGCAACCAGGACGCTAGCAGCAGGACGAGGCACCTGTGGCAATAGCCAGCCAGTCAGACAGACGGACAGACAGTCAGACAGACAGATATCCGGACAGCCCGTCCGACCAAGAGCCAAAGCATTTTTGCGAACGCTTGTTGAATGGCCAACAATTGCAATGCCAGCGGCTTGTTTGCAGCAAAGAGAATGCGGATGAGAAGGAGAGGGAGAAAGTGTACACAGAGAGAAAAATATGTAAGATTTCGTACTGAAAACCTTGTATTTTGCACTTTATATATCGCTAAGATCGAAAATGATAAATTTGAGATGGCAAAACTTATAAAATAATGTTCCTAATTAAAAATTTTATTCCGAAAATTTAATTTAATTAATTTAATTTTGTATTTTCCCGGATTTTCAAAACATTAAGTCTTTGAAATAAAATAATTGATATTGAAAAATATAACGGAAATTCAGTTTAAATCAATGGTTTTTTTTTAAGATTTTAAATAGTCGTATCTTATTCTAAGAAACTACGATGCATACCCATTTTAACAGAAATAATTTCTTGTTTCTAGAATTTTTAATCAAGATTGAAAATAGATTCCCACTAATTTTATAACACCATTTTTTCCGCAGTGTAGCAGGTACGTAACGTGTAAAAGGCTATGGTGGCAGGGAGAGAAAGTCAGCGCATTCACTTGTAACATGGCACGGAAAATTTACGATTTTATTACTCAATAAATGCAAAAAACTCTCCACTCGTAAAACCGTTGCTGGCTGCACTGCCACAGGAGGCAGCTGCCTTTGGAGCTGTCTTTAAGTTTCGCTGCTGCAAAATTTAATACAGTGCAGATACGGAGAACTTCTTGCTCAGCCCAACCCAAAACCCAATCGCAATGCCAACTCTGCCGTTACACTGGGTTAATGTTGGCAGGTGAAAATTTCGAAATCCCTGGTGGTTAGTGAGCACACCCCCCCCCTATCCACCTGCTACCCCTAACCCCGTCGATCCAGGGTTGCCATTCGTGGCACTTGCTCTTGGTCATGCATAATTTAAAATTAATTTCGCTCTATGTAAAATTTGGCGCGTTAGGGTTGCTGGCAGAGCGGAAGCCTGGATGCAGACCATTTCCCGCAGTTTTTGGCTGAAACAATAGCGAAAACGGTGAAATATTATATTTAGCTTTGCCATTGTGCCGTTATTAATAGGCACAAATTGAAATTTTATAGCAACTCCTGCCACGTTTAAGGGCGCATTCTTTGACGGGGTGTCCGTTTGATTTTTGATGTTTAGGCCATTCATCAAACGACCAAACGGCCAAATGCCAAATGGCAAATGGCAAGTGCTGAAGGTCACTGGCTTCACTTGGCATTGTTAAAGCGACCCCACCTCAGGCCACCTCAAGTCCCCTGGCGTCTTTCAAATATTTACTCTTCGAAACCCAGGCAGCTCCTTACGCCCATTAAACCCAACTCCCATGCGGCATTGCGTCAATGTTTGCGCTCGTTCCACATATGCAAGGAAATAATTATGAAGTTTGCTCAAAAGTTTGCTCAAAAATTGCAGTTGCAGTTCGCAGTTTGCAGTTCACAGTTCGAGTTTTTGGCTCATAAGTTTATGTTTGGCTCGTATGCCAATGCCAATTTTATGACTACTTGGCACCCAGGCAAAATGCAAAGAAGTGTTCGCTGCTGCTGCAGTTACACGATCCTAGCCCAGAATGCAAAATGCCAACAGTGTCAAGACTTTTAATTGCAACAAAATAATTATGGCACTCCTTGGCAAATTGCAAATTGCAAAATGGCGAATGGCAAATGGCAAATGGCAAAGAGTCTGCTCGGCTGATGCTAAACAGACGCTCGATGCTGCTGCACTTAAAAACTTACTTTGCAAAATTAAAAGCAAATAAAACAATAGAACTATAACAAAAACTGGCAAGCAGCAAGCAAAAAGGCTAAGCAAAGGTTGCCACGCGCAATCAACGACCTTAAAATACTCTACAAAAATTGAAAAAGGAACTTAAACAACATTTGGATAGTTTGAATTGATTAAAATATAAGCGTAAAGGAAGAAAATAAAATTATATATTTTAGAAAGGTAGACATATTTTAAAATAAAGATAATAGAAACAAATAAAAGAAAACTGTTTGAAAATCGAATTTAATTACTAAAATTAAAAAGGAAAAACATAAAAGGAAGAAATGAAAGAATATATAAAATACAGCATGATTAATATCAATATGGATAAAAAAATTAATTTAGAAATATGTATACCGAATACAGTATTAAAATATAAAAAAAAAAACAAAATGTATTTAAAATCTTTCTATTTCACTAATTATAATGTTTTTTTTTGTGTTTTATTATATTTAAATATTATTTTAAATGATTTCTTATTCGATTTTTTATTTCGATTGTCATTAAACCAACATACATCTAATCGATTTTCTATTTAAAGATCTTACAATATATTTTTTTGTGCACTAAATTTATGACTCGCCAAGGCAATGTTTTCTAGTCTTAGCTATCCAAGCTCGCTCTGTTTTACAGCGTATAATAACTAAGGATGGCAAACAATGGCGCAGAAGCTCGCGCTGCAAAAGTGCCCAAAAAAAGGGTCTGCAATCGATAGTTGTTGGTGCTCTGTGTGTGTGTGTGTGTCGGTGTGTGTGTGTGTGCGTGTGTTTAAGCACAGCGCAGGCCAAGGGCTGGCTAAACCACCATTTTCAACAGCTTGGCGAAATCTTAAAGCCAACTCAATGCCTGGCAATTTATTGGCCAACAGCATGGGCCAACTTTCCAGGCACTTTGGACTGGCTCAAATCTTGCGTACGAAAATTTAGTAATTTTTAGTGCACATTTGGGGCCATTGGGGCGAACCCAGCTACAACTACAACTACTATTGAGAGGGTAAACCATTTTGCAGTTAGTTTGCTTTAGGTTTTTACAGTTGTTGCTTATTTTATGTTATGCCTGCGATATACTTCGTTGTTTTTTTTATGACTGCGCAAAGTGTTTGGGCCGAAAACTTTTGCGCTTTTGCCTTGCATTTTTAAGATACTCTGCGTAAGACAATGGACCAGGAATACTGCGATTCGCCATAGTTTAGTTCGTGGTGTGCAAGTATTCGAAAGTCGTATTCCGTTGGCATAGTGCGTGACGCATGTTGGCAGTTGCAATGCACTTCAAAGTTGCACAATTCGGAGCACTTCTTGTCCATCTGCCCAAAATTCGGCAAGTGTTAGATAAAGTTTCAGCAGTGCCACTTTGTTGACTTGCCAGACTGTCAGAATGTGTGCTAAACAATTGTCTCCACTCAGATACTATATGCTTATACTCCGGTTAAACTAAATGCAGCAATTGCGAACGCAATCATTACTTAGTTGCTTTAACTGCTCCTAACTCAGTTTATCAACCGACTACAAGTTATTTGAGGCGGGCTTCCTCTCTGCTTCACACTATGTCTCTTCCAACTCTCTCGTTCTTACCCTGTCATTCCGACTCTATCTATTTCAATACCTTTGCCTCAGCCTCTTGCGGAATGCTTTGATAATAATAGTAAAGTTCTTTGTCATTTAATATTTAAGTGAAAGGTATGCTCGGGTTTGTTTATTGCGTGAACTTCACATACCTGTAGTGTATATTAAATTTGTGCATTTGTTGTAAGACATTTTATACTGCTTTTTTACAAGATCGTATATGAGGCATTTTAAGATATTTTCTTAGATCAAAATAAATGTATAGATTTCATAAAATTTTTGTAATATAATTTTTCGACTAATTTTCTTTTGTTGTTATTCTTTTTAGCAATTGAAAGAAACTTGTTTAATAATCATGAGATAGAAATCAGCAATGCTTAATTTTATTATTGCACGATTTTGTACGGTCTTTTGTTGTAACAAATGCCTCAGTTTAGTAGTTTAACTTTTATTCGTGTACCCAAACCCTAGTATAAATGTAGATCTGTTCTCATATATATTCCTGTAACGGCAGCGGCATACGACAAGCGCTCAAATGAAATAAATTACGTGATCTTATTAAGTAGACATGCCTTATAGTATAGTACACAGCCAGGCCATAGTGCTTAGTGCTTAGAACGTAGCCAAATATAAGTTTATTTGGTCTGACTAATCGTAACTAAGATTAACTGTTGCGCGGCATATAAATGCTGCACCTTTTTAGCAGCAACCCAATTGCACGTGTGTGTGTGTGTGTGTGTGTGTGAGGATGGAAGGCAGAAGTCGACTCACGGCTAGAGGGAAATTAAGTGCCTGACCAGGCCAGGCACTGAAATTTATAACAAAAAGTTAACGCGAATTGTACCCAAAAAATAAACGGTTAGCTGAGTAAGGGAAAACAGGGAAACTTAAGCTGCCTCTGCACAAGAAGAAAAATGGCGTTCGAAAGTCAAGATCAAACAACAAAAATTCTAGTATAATAACTATATAAATTTTAAAATAAGAATACATCTGTATAATCTAGATCTCGTTAACTAACTTCAGAAAATTCTCATAGATCTCTAAAACGCACATGTTATAAATTTTGTAGAGTAAAATAACAAGTTTTAAATGCAAGATTTGTTTCTCTCGGTGTACGCTGGTTCTTTGTCCCGTTACCTGAGCCAAATGCAAACCCCGGGGCAATCAGCTTTGCTCAGCTGCTTTGTTCTGCTCTCTACGCAGTTCATTTGAAAGTTACCCAGTGGCAGTGGCTTCCGCTAGAACGCCTTCTGCTCCTTGGGTCTTTGCCTCTGTCTCTGTCCCTGTCTCTGTCCCTGGCTCTGGTTCTGGTTCTGAGGGCGCGTGCATAAATCTTGCGCCGGTTTTATTTGGCTTAATGACCAGACGTGCACGGCTCCATAATTTACGGGGCGGCATGTAGATGAGCGTCAGACAAAGTAGGCAATGTCTACGTCTACGTCTGAGCTCTGTTGGCCATTTGCCGTCTGTGGCGTGTGTTCCTGCTACTTGAGGCAACATGTTGCGCTTTTAGTGCCCGGCTTGCTCTACTTTGTCTTACTTTAGGCTACTTTGTTGCGGCTTTTAATACAAAGCCTTTGCCTTTGCTTTTGCCTCACCTGAACGCTGATTATCTCTGGCTAGAACAGCAGCGTTTAGTTGGGGGGCTTATTCAAAATAATATTACGAGAGATGCGTCGTTTGTGTGCGGTCGGAGCAAATCTCATAATTTATTTAATTGTATTTTAGTATGTTCAATAAATTTCTATTAGTGTCGCCGACGCCAGTCGACCACCAGCCGAACAGTTGTCCTATATCCTGTCCAGCCAGAGGTGACCCGCATGTGGCAGGCAAACCGCAGAAGAATGAGAACGAGCATAAAGAAAGCAAAGTCAGGGGTGTCGAGCAAACAGACTCGCAATGAGGACACCAAG
Organism: Hypselothyrea guttata; assembly: GCA_035045125.1. Lineage (NCBI taxonomy): Eukaryota > Metazoa > Arthropoda > Insecta > Diptera > Drosophilidae > Hypselothyrea > Hypselothyrea guttata. Next base: position 193,124 of record JAWNNJ010000172.1, read on the forward strand.
CGTAACAATATAATAAAGATAAGCAGGCAGGGAGAAATAAAAAAATAGGAGAATGGTCGAGAGTAAGGGGATGAAATGGAGCCAAGTGCATGTGCGAGTGCGAACAATGACTGACCAAATATTGACATAAATGTCAAACTCAAATTAGAGCTCAGGGTCAAGGGTCGCCAGCAGAACAACCACCACCACCACCACAAACAATAAAGCGGCGAATCTAACCATTTTAATACCCTGCATCTATTGAAAATAGGCACAAAATGGGGTATAACAAGTTTGCTGAAGGTAGAAGCAATTCTGTTCTAGACCAAGAGTCGATTTAGCCACGTAGACTGACTTTAATGGACAAAATCATATAAGAGGCGTGGCATTAAATATTGGGGATTGGTGTACCAATAAAAATCTTAACTATAATGAAAGACCATGATTTGCTCGCTTCAAAAAATAAAGAAAAAGTAAGATGAAGCTATGCTGCAAAAGTGGGATGCAGTGTAGACTTCTGTCGGTTGCGTACGACTGCTGCCTTTTTGAATTTTTCTATGGAACTCCCCTCTTATCAGAAGCGGAGGAGGGTTGCAAAACCAAAGGCAAACATACGAGTTAAACTTGGACGTTGCTGAACTAATCCTAAATAAACAGACCCACGCACTCGGCATAGACACTTCAGCTATTATGCAATAAAACAATGAAGGAAGTGGAAGCAGAAAACCGATAGGGAGAAGGGAAGTAGAAGGAAAGGAGATTATGCTGCATAAGCATATTGAAATTGTTTGATAAATAAATGCAATGCCTTCTGCCTGCCTGCAAAAAGAGCAGACAACGCGCATTGGATTAATGCTAAGTACGCGTGCATGTTGCCTGGTTTGGTGGCTCACTGGGTGCTTAGCTGGCTGAATGGTGGTTCGGTGGTTCGCTGGTTGGATGGTTGGGTGGTTGGGTGGCTACGGTTGCTGTGGCAGTCGTAAACTAGCTGCCTGCAAATGAGCAAATTGCACGCTAATGCAGGGCATTATTTCTAGCAATGCTTCTGCTGCGAATGGAGTGTGTATTGGAAATGGCAACACTACACAGAGCGAAAAATTCTGTTCTAAAACTAGGTAAGATGATTAGAATAAAAATGTTAGTATCAAGAATGTATTTGAATGTAACTTAACATGGACATTTTTGTAGAATACCGAAATTGGATGTGTATCAAATTCATTTGGCAGAATATAGGCCGATGAGAAATCCGCCAACGAGAGTTCGGCCATCAAGAGTTGAGCCTGCCTGAGTTGCTCACTCTTGACTGATTTTAATTAATTTGTTTACTTCTAATTCTGTGTGAAATATCAAGTGCGATATTATGATTCTGAAACTTTGAATTTTTCTCTCTGTGTACGGCTGCGTATTGAGCGTGCAGTGGGAGTGGGAACAGTAGAGGCATTGGGAGTGGGAACAGTTGCGTGGTGTTTGGCTTAGGCGGGTGGTCCGTGAATGCGCTGTGCACTGCGTTATTTCACCTTTAATCCGCACTTAGGCCAGATGGCTACAGCCGCAGCCAGGAGACAATAATAACAACAACAATAATAGCAACACACATACAACAGCAGCGGCATTAAATCAAGGCGGGTGGTGGGTGGTGAGGGGAGGGTAATCGGGAGCACTTGGCTCGCTTTAAGTCGATTTCATTGCCACATGGCTGAGACCATTATTGATGAGAATTGTGGCTTGTGGCTGAGTTAGTCTCGAGTGCAGCTAATAAAACATATTAATTTTGATGAGTTAGTGTATTAGCATGTGTATTAATTCGAACTTTCTGTTGATAATATAAATTTGTGCAACTAATTTAAGTTTTCCATATGTCAATTGCATTCATTATGAATGCCGGCTAGCAAGTCAATTGCTGTAAATATTTTAAGTATGCTGCAATTGATTGAAATTGCATTAACCACAAGCTGGCCGAAGGGCGACAGAAGAGACAGCAGCGTCTCTGAGTGTGGACTGCAGCTTCTTCAGTTTGTTGGCAATTACAATTGGGCATGGCAAATTAATTGAGTTGCCATGTGCGTGTTACTTGCCCCAAGTGGCAGCAGCAACAACAGCCACATGGAGAGCAGCAACAGGAGTTGTTAAGTGCAACCAAAATATTTCACAGCCTCAAAATGCAATAATACAAAGCGTCAGTTGTAGCCGCACAGCAACTAATATACTTATATATACACAGAGAAAAAAATGTGATAAATTATGCAGCAGCAGATGACGTATGCGTTTTATTTTTTACACCTTCTTTATATCCCCCGCTAGCTGCAAAAAAAAAAACACAGCAGCCAGAATTCTAAAATCGATATTGTAAATAGCATTTCGATTGGATAAGAAACAGCAAAGATTTGTAGCAGATAATTTGTTTTTCTGATTTTAAATTAAATATAAACAATTACATATCAAAAGTTATCAAAAGAATTGCAGACTTTTAAATTGAGTGCCTTTTAACTTAATTTCAGAACACAACTTTTGCCTCAGTGTATAGCTTATGACACAAAGACACTCACAGGCACATGAATAGCTACAGATACATATACAATTACAGCTGCAGTTACAGCTACATATCAACATGTTGAAATAGACATGCTAAATATTGCACACATTTGTGCCATTGTGTCCATGTGGCAAATAATTATGGCATTAATATTCCTATGCAAATATATGCACACTGCATTGTGAGTCCCCGCTTTGTGTCTCTTCCCAGTTCCCTCTTCCCTGTTTCCTCTTCCCTGTTTTCAGTTTCCAGTTTCCAACACACGCTGCATGAGTCTACATGTGATATTTGCTCTGTTACCCCCTCGTCCGCTCCCTGACTCGTAATCTCATTCAGTTTATCTTTCCCCTCATCCCCTCTGCAGGAATGTAAGTACCTTTGTTCATTAATATAATTATATCCGCTGTGCGCGTTGTATATTAGTCGCATATTCATATTTATTGGCTCAGTTATATTTGTTCACAGCATGGCTTAATTCTCATATAATTTATATTGTAATTTCTCAAGTTATTTTACAATTTATAAACAATAGAAAAAAGTTACATATAGAACCATTTAATTTAACATATATTTAAAAATATTAATAAAATAAATAAATTTTTTCATGCAGAAAATCTTATAGCGTTTAGAAGTATGAAGTGTATTACTTACTTCAGAGGTACACCTAGAAAATAAAGAATTATTCTTTGCACAAAATGAAGTTCTGAAATAAATTATGCTTTGTTGTAAAATTCAAGTACAAATTGGAACAGAATCGGAAATAAATTAAGAGTAATTAATTAAGCGGGTTGAGTTTTTTTATTATTACAATATATTATTTAGTATTTATAATATAAAAATTAATATTAAAACTAATTTAATATAATACCTTATTGCTATTTTATTCAGAGCCTTATTAAAATTTTCCCATTTTATTTCTTTTATAAGTTTGCAGTTTACATCCTTTTTTTTAAGGTAATTCAGGGGCCAATCTCTGCTCCCACTTCGTTGCTGAATTGTTGTTTGGCCAAAATTCTTGGCCATCAATAGCAGACATTGAATGCCCCATCACTTTCAATCGGTTGCAGTTGCATCTGCAGTTGCAAGTGCATTAACTGCTGCAACTGATGCAGACTCTGCTGTTTGCTTTATGGCTCAGCATTGCCTCCCCTGATTCTTCCACACTCCTTACCACAGAATCCTCCCACTGTCTGCCGCATTGTAATTAACCGTGTGTGTCCATGGCTCCGACTGTGGCCAACAATTAGTAATAGATATTTGGCAAGTTAACAATGCAATGCCTACAGCGAGTGGCAGGTGGAAGCGAGGTGTGGCAGCTGCCTGGAGTGATGGTTATGGATACGCTTATGCGCTATATCATGTGCTTACCATACACAATGCACTCAGAAAAATGCTGAGTGAGTTCAACAAAACTAAAAATACTTCCATTAATTTTGTTCAGTTCCAAAAGTAAAGCTTAAGTCAGTATAGAATATTGAATGAATGTAGATTAATTAATACACAATATTTTAAATATAATTTAATATAATTTATTTGTTAAGCATTATACGAAGCACAGCAGCAATGCTTCTTCTTACTTTTTTGTACTACACTTTAATTGTCGCGTTTTCCTTGGAAAGCAGAGCCTGCAATATTGTTTCTTCAATAACTTTTGGCTTTAGTAACCGATTCCAAAGTTCATGATGAGAATGCGTATACCCTTGTTGTTTTTCTCAGTGTGTGACTGGTTGCTGGTTGCAACTAAGCTGAGCCAGAGCCCCACCTTGTTATGGCTGCTGCATTGCATATGTGTAATATTAGCTGCCTGCGGCAACAGATGCGCTTTAATTAGAATACAAATACAAACACAAATTCCAGCCGAAATGCAGGCATAAAAAAAGCAGAAAACAAAAAATTAAACGATGCCGTCGCCCAATTAGAAGCCTATTAGTTGAGCCTTTGTAACACCCATGCCATTAAGCATTGCTCGAATGGCAATTGCAACGGAAATGGCAAAATGCTCCTAATTTCGCATGCTGCCCCCAAGCCAGGCAAGAACTAATGAATAAATATGCTGCAGATGCAACAACAGCGGCAACATCCACAACCAGCCTAATTAACTGCATTCTCTGTAGTTTTTTTTTTGTTTTGCTACCCTGGCATAATTAATTATTTTTATTTAACATGCCGTATAAGTGCTCAATAGCTGCTACAAGCTCTCTGCCACATGGAGAGAGGGACAGAGAGAGATATATAATTTTGCGCTGCGCTCTTGTTGCCAATAATTGTTGCTGTTGTTGCGGTGTTGTTGGCGTTGAAGCTGCACTAATAAGAATGCACACACACACTCACACACACAGGCACACGCACGGCGAAATTATAGCAAAAAGGCATCGTGTGTGTGTGGCATGCAGTTTGTGGCATGCCACATAAACTTGACGCTGCTGCTGCTCTTGCCTGATATTTAAACATTGAGCGTACGGTTTGTCTGCTGGCTGCTATAGTATTTAAATCCATCGACACTGAGCGAAATATGCGGATCTAAGAATAAATTCAAATGAAAATACTTCAGGAATTAAGCAATATTAAGCATTTATATTTTAAATTAAGCATACTTTTACAACCAAGTATTTAAAATCTTAAACTGAAAAAATTTTGATTTTTTTTAAAGGAAAAATAAAAATTCTGGATTTAAGAATGGATTTTTAAATTAAATTAAAATTTTTATAAAACGTCATTTTATTTATGAGATCCTATAAGTTCTCTCTGCTTGAAGCTTTTCTTTCTGTGTAGATGCTGTGATGTGCAGCGTGTGGGCGGGCAAGGGGGCGTGGCGCTGTTGGCTTTTGTATGCGCATTAATGCAACGACTCTCATGTTTATTCACACACAAATTTGCTGCAAATGCAACAGACACAGAGAGAGACACACACTCTAACTGATAACGTAGCAGCAGTCAGTGCAACACACACACACACACGCGCACACACATACATACAAATTGACAAGCTGCTCTTACTGTTCCTCTTATTCCCTGGGATCTGTAGCCACTTTCCCCAGCAAATTCGCTATACGTTCAACACACGCTAATACAATTTAATGATCGCATTAATTTGGCGCATCTGTTGCATTTTAAAATGCACACGCATATCTGGCAGTCTCTCTCCTCCCTTCTCTCTCCTTCTCCTTCTCCTTCTCATCCATTTCTCCCCTTTCTACCCCTCTGTCAACCGCAAGCTCTAGACTTGGTTGCCTTGTTCTCTGCTGGCAAAAAGGTTAAAACATTTGCCAAAGTGAAATACATTCAAAGATTTAACTAAATATTAATTCCAGCCATGGCTTAAGTACAGCACACACACTACTCTAATGGCATGGGCGTGGCACTGCCTCCCTTCCCTTCTTATTCCTGGCCTTTAATACTCTTTCCCCTCTCATAGTTGATAGCAGCTACAAATTACTTTGTCAATTGCTGTGCAGAGACTAACTTAAGCTCTACGGATACAGAGAGATTGTGTTTTGTGAAAGCAGTGAAAAATAAGACATTTAATACACTGAAAAAATAATAGTAAACATTACTTATTAAACTAAATATGCAAATAAAACTAAAATCAACCTATTTTCTCTATATTCGATTGATGCAGGTATAGCAATTAAAATCAAAACATATTTTAAAGTAAAGTGCAATTTGTTTATTTATTTCTTTGGCTGAATCATTTGTATCTGTGTCAAAAATACTGTTATTATTCAGATTGCATTTATTATTTAATGATTATCCACAAATGCTGGCGCATAACTTTCAGCCAAACTACATGCAAAACTTGTATATTTTCTGTGATTATATCAGAGATACTATATTCATGCGCTTGTTAGGCATGCACAAACATATCATTTGCCTTAAATTAACATATGGAATGAGCATATGTATGTGTATGTATATATATGTGCGTGTATTTGTTTGTGTGTGTATAATTCCGGCTGACAAAAGTTGTGACTGCTGCCAATTAGGTTGGGATTGTGATTTTTGTGTCTGTGTTGGCAATGTTTGCATATTACTTCTGCGTAATTTGCGTTGATGCAACATTTCGACGGCAATGATCTGCGGCTCCACGCTATAATATCATTTATCCTCTCTCTCTGTCTCTCTGTCTGTCTCTTTCTCTTTCTCTTGAATGTCAAAAATTAAAATATTAAAAGTGGCAGGCAACTGGCAACGCACTCGACTGCCTGCCTGCCCCCGATTGTTGCTTGCCTCTCGCCACTTGTCCACAATCCGCAATCCATAAACCAAACTGCCATTCCCTCTCTGCCCAACCCACGGCTTGCCACTTGCCACTTGCCACCAGGCGGCAGCTGCTGTTGCAGGCGTTGCACTAAGCGGATAAGCGCTTGTTAAATTTTTAATGCGTTGCATAATTTTTAGTTTTCTGCGCATATTTGCCACAAAATATTTTAATACAAATTTAACCCCAAACGTGGTATTATTCTATATGTGTGTGTGCATGTGCAACATGCAGCTGCTTTTCGTGGCATGTTGGCAATTTTAGTGGCATGGCTGCACAGAAAAAAATATTAAGAATTTCGTAATGGAAACCTGGATTTTTCAACTTGATATTATGGTGAAGAACTTATAAAAAGTTCGTAAAAATTGTAGTTTCCTAATAATAAATAAAAATTATAATTATTGTTATTTTAATAAATACATACATATATTCTTTTTGTAGAATTTTTTATGGAGCTCTGCTGGGTAATCTGTCAATGATGCATTTATTTGCTGATGGCCAACAGCAGCATAAATAACGCTGCATTTTTATTCGGTTTTATTTTATCAATGCTCAATGCAGCGCGTTTTTCTCTCTCGCTCGCACTGTCTCCCTCTCTTTTTCCCTCTTTCTTTTTTTTATCCTCTTTTCTGCATTTTAATCATAAAGTCCTTGATAAACATTTTTCAATTAATTTTTATTTGCTGCTGACGACATTTCTTTGTGCACTCACACACAGATACACTGAGAGAAAAGCATCCACATGAGCCGCTTGCTTGCTTCTGCTGTCTCATTTCCTTTTTCTCACTGCTGCTGTTGCCGTCTCTTTCTCTTATGTCTGCCCGTTGTTGTTGCCTGTGCCAGGCACATCAGCTTCTTTATCTGTTTCACGTATTTCTTTAACGGATTTCCACTTGTCTCGCTTTTTGAGGAAACTTGTCGAGCTGACGCACGCATTGTCAAGCACCCTCACACACAGTTCCAAACACACACACACACACACACACAAACACACACAGAAAAGCAGGAGAAGAAGAAACAGCGATAAGAGAAAAGAGCAGAACGCATAAATTTATTCGAGCCCATCACAGTGAATGCGGCTTATAGCGACATTTCTAATACCCTGCAAAAATATGTAAATTTAATTATTGTATTGGTTTTTATCACAATTATTTAAAAATATATTTAAGATAAATTCAAAATAATTTATTTATATTTTTTATACACAAAAATGTGTGCTTATTTTTACAAACTGTTTAAGTTGCTTTTTATAATATTTTATTGCTTGTTTAATTATTATTTTTTTATTGATTGCATTATTTATAAATTTATTTTTAACTATTTATTGGTATGTTTTGTAATTTTAATCTGGCTGTTTTAGGCAACATTCCATTGAATTCTTTTAAGGCAATTAATGAGTGGTATTTAAGAATTGGGCATATCCCAGAGCTAAGCTGAATTTGTGGCTGGGCTCAGCCGACAAGTTCCATACACCTGTTTTACTTGCCACACATTCCGACCTGCGCAGCTGATTGCATTTAACATTTTTAAGTAATGCCTTAAACAAGATGACAACAGGTCGCCTTGGACTGTAAAGCTTTACAGTTGCCCATGCCGCCTACAAATGCTGCTGCTGCTGTTGCTGCTGCTGTAACTGACGCTGAGTGGCACACACAGATACACACGCGCACACATGCAAATTGAATTTAATGTCTTGTGCCGTTGGACGAGACAAACAAACAAAATGGAGAGCCAGCCACAGCAGCAGAATTGTGACGCACAAATAAATACACACAGAAGTATATAAATTTAAATTATATTTTCGTGGCCGTCTTGAGTTTTGTTTTTATTTAATGCTTTTTATATCCGGTACCCATTAAAAAGCTTAAAAACTGGATAAGATAACTGTGTGAAAATGTAGGTAAAAATAGGTCAAACAATATGTCCAATAATAGGCAAAAAGTGTATACAAAAAATTGCACTTATTTATTTTTTTTGGCCCATTTAAAAATTTTGAAAAGAACGTCTAAGAAGAGGTCTAATAAAAATTAAAATATATTTCCTTTTATTTATGGTTTTTATTTTCTAATGGTTGTATAATTAGATAAACAAAAGTTATAAAAATAGGTCTAAAAAATTTTATAATATTTATATCATAAACTATGTATTATTTTGTATTATTTTAAAGGTTGATCCTATTGTGCCTTATCCTCAACTCACAATCTTCAACTTGCGTCTGTTTCTCACACAACTTCATGGCCTCATGTCAAGATGCTGTAAGCCAGCGCATCTGCAACATTGTTGCTGTATCTGTAAATGTATCTTTTGCTGTTGCTGTGCGTAGCTGTGGCTGTGGCTGTCTCTTAGCCAACTATGAGACCACAGCAACAAATATACAAATGTACAAATGTACACACAAATATACATCTGACTCCAGCTCAGTCTGTGCATAAAGCATGTTAACTGGGATTTGACAGCTCGTAAATAATATTTCGCTTGTTTGTTGCGCTCTCTGCTCTGTCGTGAGCAACGACTCACACAAGGACAGCTGAGCACAGTGGGCACAGCTCCACTTGCTGTGGCCACACGCACAGTGGTATGCGAGAAGCAGAAGAATTTCTCATTGAGCAGAAAGCAAATGTATATGCAGCATAATTAAAGAGCTCGACGCATTGTGTGCGCGAGCGTAAAGCGGAGTTAAGGAATTCCAATTGTTTTATGCCATTGTACTTTAGCGAAAGAGAAGGGGTGGTGAAGAGGGAGAGAGAGAGAAAGTGGGCGAAGGAGTTGGGATTATACACAGCTTCTGCTTCCTCCACATACCTGACACTCAAAACCAAGAAACGCATTTCATTTTTAAGTTGGTTTTTTATACCCTGTACCCATGAAACAGGGTTAATAACATTGAGAGAATGTATTTTATAGTCAGAAGGACGCTTGCCAGAAACTATAAGAGCTGGTTTACAACATACGCAAATCAAGTTTATTTTAAATATTGGATGTCACAAATATTGATTTCACATATAGGGTACAGGACATTATACAGTCGAGCGCTTCCGACTGATCTGGTTTTTTTTGCGCTTGCTTGTTTAAGAATCTTTTTACATGACACATGTGAACGTTGTTTGGCTGTGGCTGCCACGTCTTACAGTCCCATCATTATGCCAAAACACACACACGCTCACACACGCACACACACACACACACCGTACACCCACCATCCATATGGAGTTTCAGATAATGGCGTGCTGCTTATTAAATTTTCATAAGCATGGCACATGGGGATCTCATTTGGTTCTGCTTAAGCGGAAGTGGATTAAAATGAAAGCGCAGGCGCTGAGCACAGCTGCGGTGGGGGCGGCAGCATCAAAGGGCGTGGCAACTTCAAACGGTACTTTAATTGCAGCTAACGAAATGGCAGCAAAAACTGGCCCAAAATTCGATTGCTAAAAGTGAATTAAAACGCAGCCAAGACAAAAGCACGCAAGCTAAAACAGAATTTCTGGCTCAAAAGGCACATGTATAAACCACAAAAGACATGGCAAGAAGCGAGAGAGGTGATGAAAAAGGAAGAGAAGAAGCAGCGAGGAAAGAGCGTAGGCGGTGAGAAACCCGCAAGAAGCGCTCAAGTGGAACAAGATGGCGATAGCGATGTGCAGATATCTAAGGTTTGACTCCACTCGACTCCCAGTGCCATGGAGTTGCAAGCGGCAAGAGGACGGAGGCGGCATGCGGCAAGTGGAAAGCGTGCCACGGGTGGGGGCGTGGCCGCTGGCAATGCTGACATGCGGCAGCTTGAGCTTGTGCAATGTAAACGAAACGTAGACGATAAAAATAATACGAGAGGCAATTTCGATTTATTGACAGGTGCTCGACTTTATTGAAACGTTTAACTTGAAAGCACAAACGAGCCAAGTACACACACACACAAACACATGCACATGCATACCTACAAACACCAACACACACACCCACACACACTCGAGGCAGAAGTGTGCGCGCGACATATGCAAAAATTGTGCAGAACGATAAAAATTATGTGAATCTGTTATGATTTATCGCTGCCAGACAGCAGAGATAGAAAGAGAGAAAAATATCAAGAATTCCGTTTTTGAAACCATGCATTTTGAACTTGAAATCTCACTTAGAACGAAAATGCTAATGTTGATAATTCTCTCATGATTTCAATGTTCTAAAATCGGTTGAGTTTTGATAAAGTTATGTGCCTTCAAAGTTCAACAGATGTCTTTTTTTTCTTTGTGCACCCACACTATCATTCCCTTTCTCTCTCTCTCTTTCTCTCTATGTCTCTCATTCTCTCGCTTTCTCTCTCTCTTTCTCTGTCTCTAACTGCTCCCACTTTTATGAGCTGTTTGCCAGACCAAGCATGGCAGGAAGTGCAGCTAAACACATATATTTAGGGCTAAATTTAATTACAATTTCACCTATTGACTCGTCCGGCTCTTTGGACGCACGCATCCTGTGTGGGCTTAAGGACACGCACTATTTGTCAAAATGCCTAAGCGTACGTGCATTTTCATTTTGCCATACGACACGTGCTGCTGCCTCATCAGTAATAGTTGTTGTGCGCCTCTATCAAGGCCCAGGCATTATTCAATAATGAAAATTGAATAGTCCTAATTCGTAGCGTTGACAAGGAGTGCAATCGGAACAGGTGAGCAGTCACCAATCACATATGTCCTATAGCGAAAGAGATAGATAGCGTGAGAAAGAGAGGGAGAGCGAGACACGCACACGCACGCATTTAAGTGTACATTCCTGGCTCAAAGGCACTCAATTGTGGTTTTCCTTTTGTCGCTTCCGTTTCCGCATAATTTTTGCAAACGGAAGACTTGTGAGCGTTGCGCTAACAAAACATTTGTTAAAACGGAAGACGACAAACGCAGACAAAGGCTAGCTAAAGGTAAAGACAGACAGAGAGAGATAGAGAAAGAGAGAGAGGGAGTGAGAAAGAGAGGAAGAGATAGTAAAAGAGAGCGACGTACACTAATTCCGCTTTTAAGCTTACATAATTTTGGTGCCTTCAACAACCTTGAAGCAGTCCAAAGGCCCGCACCTGTCCAATGCGGGCCACGTACGAGAGCACCAAAAACGCCCCTGCTCCCTTCTCTGCACAGCTTTCGCTCACTCCCCTTCCCTCTTCCAGTTGGCTGAGGAAAAGGTTGCATGTGATTTGTGTCAGCTGAAGCTGAGCTGTAGCTATACACAGTGAGAAAAATGGAGTTCTAAAATTACGTTCGCATTCAAATTAAGAATTTGCAAGTTAGGAGAGATATGAGAACTCAAAGCTTTAAAACTTCTATTTCCAAATTGAAAATATAGATAAAATGATAATATCATTCGAAACGCATTATTTTAAGAAAGGAATTCTTAGATTTTTCTCTCTGTGTAGGAGCGGCATAACTGAGCATCAGGATGTGCCGCAGACTATATATTATGGGCGTCAGGCGACAGTTACAACAATAAAACATTACGAATGTCTTGTCGCTCGTCTTGGCCCCAACTGCCGCATGCCACAGCCACAGAACGAGTCAGACACAGAGTCAGAGAGAGCGAGAGATAGAAAGAGAGAGAGAGAGAGAGAGAGAGAGAGAGAGAGCGAGAGAGAGAGAGAGAGAGAGAGAGCCAGAGGCTGACAAAAAGGGCTGAGCAGGTAATGAACGGTGCCAGGCATTTTCTTGTTATTTTTTCATGCCAGGCGCGCGGAATTATCCTTGTAGTTAATGCGAGCATCATTTCGCCAGCCCTTTATTCTCAGGCAAAGCACGCGCGCACAGTGTGACCATCTGCCCAAAACGCTATAAAAACCAAACCTGTTGTTACAATTTTCAACATTAATTTAGAGAGCTTTAGTTAGTTGAACGATTTGTGCTTCTTTTTTGCTGAGTGTATCTAAAGTTGTTAGCCATACAAATAGCTGTTGAACCAGTGTGCCATGTTGTGTTGGCTTGGCTGCTGGCTGGGCAACCAATTCCACACAAAAGATAAGTAATGCCTTTTGTCCCGCAGCCTGGCTCGGCGGTTGACTTGTAAATAGCGCGTTACGCATACGCAGCGTGCGCCCAGCAGGCAGCTGCTTGTATGGCTTTTCTTTTGAAGCCAAGTGACAATGACGTTGCATTTAAAATTCATTAATTGAACACATTTACATTGTAGGCAGACTCTCCGGCTGCGTAGTATAATAATTGGGCCGGAGTGCCAGGCTTTTTCATTTAATTTGAAATGCTCGAAAATAAAGTTTACTTCACGCTGCATAAATTAATTGAGTGCTCAAGCGACGAACGAGCAAAGCTTCTCTGCCTCTCTCTCTCTATTTCTCTCTCTCTGTCTGTTGTCTAGCCTGAAGTTAAGCCTGTGGCCAGCCGCACTATCAAAAACTTGTAGCCCGCTTATAGACATGCCACATGCTTGTCCAAATTGTCTTGAAGTCTGCCCCGGCTGCTGTGCTCTGTCTCTGCTCTGTCTCTGTCTAATGCATTTTTCATGCGCTCTCTTAAATGGCAAACCAGGCGTATGCGCAACGCGCCCACCAGTGTTGCCAACGACCTGCCAGAAAAAGGATAGACCTAGCCGAAAACAAGAATGCAAACAGAACAGACCAACTAAGAAAAATTAAGGCCATCAGACTTTATTAATTTATTTAAAATTTGGTTTCAGAGTATGGGTTAAATATTTGTAAGTAGGTGTATAGAATACGCAGAACAATCAAGTTTATTTAAAATGTTGAATGCCCTCTCCGAAGAGAATACTTTGACCTTATTAAAAGATACAAATTCATATAGATAAATTTAATTCTCTGTTCTATTAGAATTCAATATAATCAAAATTGGTCCATATTTAGAGGGATATGATATTGCTTATGATAATGGCTTTGATCGAAATTTTTTTCAGTCTGAAGCCATTGAAAACAAGACATATCTATCCGGAAAAAGAATAAGTTGGCAACACTATCGCCCACTCACACTATTCTCTTTCCCTCAGTGTCTCTCTGTGTGCTGCAATCGAATTAAAATTTATGACAAAACCATTAACAAAGTTGCCACCGCCGCCTGCGGCGCATGGAGAGTGCAACGTGTGGGCGCGCTGCCCATCAAGCATATTTGCCAGTCTGTTAGACTCGAGGTCACATGCAAAACTTTGCCCTCTTGATGCCACTGCAACTCAACTGCAACTGATTGCGAGTTGCAAGTGATGCACTTGCCACAGCCTCGGGGCGTCTGGTGCAACTTTGCCGCAATAAATCGATGCAGGCAACAATTTAAACGCCATTTGCAATTAGCTTTCAATGCAGAAACTTGGTAAGAAAAGTTATAAAAATTATTTGTATATCAATTGACTGAGAATTGCAGTAGTTAGTTTAGCTTGTCTGCCAGAGTTTTTTATGGCTTTTATTTTATTTTTTTTTAATGCCAGGCACGCCCACCACAGAAGTCTGGTCAAAAGCAAGCAAACTCTTTGCGTGCGCTGGCATCTGAGACATCTCGAAGTCCGTGGGCCTCTGTCGTCTGGCAGTTGCGATAAAATGCTTCAATGTTCCATTCTCTTATTGGCTGAGCGTGAGGAATTTTTATATTAATTTATTGCTGTGACTCGCTGTAGTACGTGGCCAGACGCCAAGGGGTAAGGGGGAATTGGAGAGGCCCAAGACACAATCGGCTCTCTGGCTTTTAAATTATGAATTGAATTGGCAGCGGTGCCCGGCGCCTTCCTGTGAGAACTTGCAAAAGCGCTGAAATTATTTTTTATATATTTTTATACCCTGCAATGGGTAGGACAGGGTTAGTAAATTTTTGTGATATTATGTAACAGGCAGAAGCTGGTTGAACGATGAGATTTTGGAAACTATAAAAGCTGGAGCAGCTGTTTTGAAAATGAATGTAGTTTATTTCAAATGTTAGATGCCACGCCTCTTCAACTCGCATTGAATATAAATGGATGAACATGGTAGAGATCAATAATATCTAGCAGGTCTCTTAATTTGATTACAATTGGTCTCTAATATAAAAAGATATGATACATAAAATCTTTGCTAATCTATTAGGAAATATTAAATTTTTGTATTTTTAAGTCGGGCGCGTCCGACTGAACGTCAGCGCCCTTTCTGGTTTGCTTTCTTTTTGCCGTCTTCATTTTATTTTTATATTTCTCTGTCGTATACGGTTTTAATGGCTTTTTAAATGCCAACTGATAAATGGCCAGCTGCATGACAAATGAGATTTCCGCTGTAAAGTGTTGCCAATGCCAAAAGTTCTCTCTTCTGCTGCTTAACGGATTATTAACTTGTATGGCGAGCAGCTCATTAATAATTTGCGCATACAGCAAACGAAACATATTTAACATTTGAAATTGAAACAACTCGACGGAGTCAGAGCATTAAATATTGAAATAAAAGGATTGAAATAGCACCAGGTAGCTGCTGCTAACCACAGGCCATGGATTGGGCTCAACTGCTTAGATGGCAGGCAGCAGCATTGCGCATACGACCCGTTGGCCCATATATACTAATACAAGTAGCTACAGCTGGGCTCCCAACGGTGGCACAACCGTTTGCCATCAAAATTAAATGGCTTTTTTTTCGGGCCAGGCAACTAACAAGCCAACAGCAACAGACAGACAGACAGACAGACAGCCTTGGGGTAAGTATATATGTATGTATAGTATACATTCCCATTCACTTAGCTGCCTTACAGTCCCTAAGGCTTTTGGCCATTGCTCGAGAGTTGCCTTTGGCGTCGCCTTGACGTGTACAGACGGTAACAGACAGACAAACAGACAGAGGGACAGAGAGACAAACCCAACTTTTCGCGTAATTTCACGTATTTTGTGCAAATACACTCAAATATGCCACAGCAGCAAACAAAACAAACAACATTTTTTCTGTGTTTTTTTATATGTTTTTTTTGCGCATTTGCCTGACAACTTGGCATTGTCATTGTTGTTGCTGCTGTGGGTTTTAGTTGCTCTGCCTGGGCAACTAACTGGGGACTGTTTGTCAGTTGAGTTTTTACGAAAAATTAAATTTTATTTATTCATACATTATTTTATTTTATTAATGCGTCTGCTGGGCAATTTGCAAATCAAGCGTTTCAGACACACGCATACCACAAAGCAAAAGCTCTCGAAACTTTTTTCGATATGAATGCTCAAAATACCAATAAACTTGAGCTCACTTATTGGTTGGCATTATGTAATGTTATTGTTTATATTATTGGCCATGGTGACAGAGCTTTTAAACTAATTGAAGCTTGCTTCCTGTTTGCCTTTGCGCCATCACACAAAAATGCAATATCATGCTTATTTGTTTGCACAACAATGATGCAGCAGACAGAGCGAAGAGTGCCAGGAAACTGATTTAATATTAGATAGAAAGCTGGAATAAGAGTTTAATGATGTGGCGACCGTTATTGTTCTGCCCATATTAAATGGCATAGTTGAACGTGATCTATTTTTAAGAAATAATAAATACAGTTGTTAGGAAGTTTTTGCCGCAGCCATAAACTAAAATAACTTGGGTTCCGGGCTCTTTAAACGGAATGGCTATGACAGAATGAAAGAGTTTTCAATTCGTATATGCCCTCTAAGCTGAAAGTGATTTGCCGTAACGATTGTGGCTCTCAATTTACTCGTAAAATTGTTGACAGCAGTACGAAAGCAAACGAAAAGCAGACATAGAATGAAGAAGATAAAAAAAAGAAAGGACGCAACCGATATGTCGGAAGCGCTCGACTGTAGAATACCCTTTAAATATTTTAAATTTAATTATATATTTCAATACTTATATATATCATGTGGTTTTTTGTATGTCTATAAAAAGAATAGAGATTCCAATAGTGTTTCTTTAATATCTTCTTCGTTTATAAACCTTTTTCAATACTCATTTTAAAATGGATGTTTATAATATTAGTGATTATATCTTTCATATAAGAATCTTCTATGTTTCGTATTAGGCTCGTTGTTCTGATCGAGAATATAAAATATATATTTTAAAAGGTCTACCACGCCTCCTTCTGAATAGTATGTGCAATCGCACAAAGTTAATAACCCGCTTGCCTTGTTTTTCTACAGGGTATAAAAACAAAAGAAAAAGAAAGAAAAGAAAAACTGTAGCATAAATCCAGGCGTTGTGGCGCAAGCTTAAACTGATTTTTATATCCGAACATGGGCAGCAGGACAATAGTGCGTAAAGCAGGGGCAAATTGTCTATTAAGAAACAAAAACCAAAAAAAAAACGAAAGAAAAGGAAAAGGGAAAAGGGATACAAGGTCAGCGCACGTCCTGCGGGTATCAGGCAAAGTAACAATAGAGACAGAGCTGACTTAACGACCCTCAACATTTTATAGACTATAGACAAACTCTGAATAATTTATGCGCCATAAAAACGAAATCGAATTGCAGGCCGGGCAATGCTTTTTAAAGGAGTCATCAGTAGGCAATTTATTGCGACTTGACCGCTTCAGGGGCAACAGGACATATGTGCTGGGTTTAATGGCATCGCATCGTATCGCTTCCCAGGTAAATGCCAACAAAACACTCGACGCTCATTTTATGCAAATTAGTTTCAAATAACAACAACTGCACAGAGAGCAAGGCCAAAGTTGTTACATAAATTTTGTCACTGCTGAAAAATAAATTAAATTAAATGAAGTTGAAAACTGCCAACGATATCAGCCTTCTCTCCCCGCCACCTTCACGCCTCCTCGATTCTAACTGGCAGCTTGATAAATTTCATTATTGCCCTGTGACCCAAAAATATTTGTTTATTGCCGGAAAATATATGGAAAATAGCTATAAAATGATATGGGCAAATGCAATGAAAATATTTTCACTGTAAATTTCATAAACAAATTAAGGTGGCAAATGTTAATAAGGCCAACAATATAATATGTGCAAAATTTCATGTGGAAAATAATGCATACTGATTATACACTCGAAGAAATAATCAAAAACTTCATTTAAACGGTATATTATAAAACATTAAAAAATTTCGATTTATAGCTAGTATTTTTACTTAAAGAATTTTAAGAATTTTCTTACATAAGTTACAATAAACAAAATTCATTGCACTAGACTTTTGCTAGATTGCAAATAATTCGATTGCGGTATTTCGAACTCAATTTTAGTACGCCATTTTTCGCGCAGTGTACGGATAATACTGATTGAAATATTGACGGCGCAACTCTCGACTCGACTCTACTCTCATGTGGAATTTAATTGAAAGATAGTTTTCCGATACGAAATTGCAAAAATCTTGCGGCGCATTACGTGATCTCGTTTTGGCATTGCCATTGTCTGTTGCCATGGCCTTAACTTGGTTGTAGTCGCAGCCAAAGGTGACGTGACTCGACTTGAACGTGTGCCCCATTAGTGACATCTAAGGGGGCGTGGCAGAAGGAGGCAAGTTGTGCTGCAACGTAAACATGATCATCATGCATGCCGTGCGCCATTCATGTTGCCGCATGAAAAGTGGAAAATCGGGTTAACAGTGCCAAAAACTCAGACAATGGCAAACGCAGCAGCAGCAGCAGGAGCAGCAGCAGCAGCGGCAGCGGCAGCAGGAACAACAACAATAATAATAGCAGCAACGTCAATAAATCAGCAACAAAGCATTTGCCCCCATTCAGCCACGTCCCTGGCCCATGCAGCGCTGTCTGCGTGGCATGCCACAAAACCGTACGCGCTCAGGTCGTTTGGGGAAAAATAGATTTAAAATTTATAAATTATGAGCATTTGTTGCAGCAAATTGAAATGTTACGCTGCCAGCGTGTTGATATTTTCTATTTTTACTGCCACACACCGTTCGAAGCGGCTTTAAAGCGATAACTCAAACTCACAAATTGAAAGGGGTCCAAAGCGGCTTATCAATTTTGTGATTGAATGTGCCGGTAATAGCTGATAAAAATATGAAGGCTATGAATACAGTGCTACTTTATAGTATATTACAGCTTAATTTTTAGTTCAATTTATTTCTTAAAGTGTCCAGTGAAACAGATCATATTTTTATAATTAAACCTTTTTTGTAAATATTACTATTTTTGTTAAAAATTGAAAAAATATTACACATATTTAGTAAATTTATTGTTTTATTTCTGCATAAATTTCCCTTGATATGACGTTTAAATAATTGATTCTTTGATTTTATACAACCACATTTCTGTTAAAATAAAACAATTGAAACTTGTGTACATTCATCAACTTTGCTTTTCTCATTTGAGGCCCATCAATTTGCAGGCAGCTCAGCTATTGAGAATTTGACCATAAATTTCTTTGCTCAATTTATTTAGTTTTAAGACACTGTCAATAAAATTTTGCTTGCTATTCAACTCGTTTTGCTTGCCTCAAGTTAAGCAGTTTGGACTTGGCATGCCACAGCTTTTCCCAGTCCGGCCAATCAAGCGATTCCACTGGGACCAGTTTGCAGCTTTTCGATATTTCCATGGCAAGCTGCAAATTGGCTATAAGCTTGGTCAACTGCATGTTGGCTTAAATACATTTGTTGACAATCGCTGGCAGTTGCAGTTGGCTGTTTAAATTTGTTTTGCATCACGACTGCATAAATCATAGCTGCAGTTTGTGGCAACTTCAAAGTGCAACAAAACACAAAATTCAATCGCAAATGTATGTGGAAAAAAACCGAGTTGTATATCAAGAGAGCCATAAACTGCAGATAAGGACGATTCAATTTACTGCACAGTGAATATAGCTTGAAACGGAAGTTTCATGGGCATAACGCCTCAATAACATTTATTAAATATTGCTTAATTAATTATGAAAATATTTTAAACACTTGCTTGCCTGCGTCTCTTTACAGGTGCTGGAAAAGATTGTTCCGGAAATCGTTTAAGGCCTTAACGTAAGCATTGGAATTTACTGCTAGCTAATTAATTTTTTCATGCATTTTGAAGCAGTGAAAAGAATGGAAATTTTTCCCTTTTCAGCGTTGTTGTATTTATGCTAATCAAACAAAATCCTGACCTCAGGCAAAATGTGCTTGAGAAATCAGTAAGACAAACAGCACAAAATGGAGACCAAGAACCCCAACTTTCAAGACACAAAACGACCCACGTAACGGTAAAGAGACTCAGACTAGGCCTGCTTTGGCATAGAGGCAAGGGTAAGAAGGCCCTCAGGGGCTGGCAGGGTAGACCCCGATCAGACCAGACCCCGTCATTGCCAGAGCAGAGCACGGACCCAAAAGACGTAGTAGCTGCCGTTGTTTATAAAAATAATTAAGAAATATTTTCATGTTTTATAACTTTTGCGCATGAAGCGCAAAACTTTTTAAATAGACAAACTTTTGTTGCTGCTGCTTGTTTACTTATAAAATGTTTTTTGGAACCCACCCCGAGAGTAGTACGTATATATATATATATGCTCTCAGCCATGGATCTGTTTGGATACATTTGAAAATCTCGAAACAGCTAACAACATACTTCATTATAATATTTTCACTTTTAACTTGGCTGGCAGCAAGTGTTCTCATTTCCCCTCCAGCCCACTCCACACTCCCCTCCGCTACGGCCACAGTTATTGTTCTGCTTATTGTTAGCCATGACGCTGGCCCTGGCAGGCATCTCAGTAGAGGCTCGAGATGAGTGTTCCCTTGACAAAATGTCTAATTTCCGTGCAGGAAAGCAAGAAATTACTTTATGGTTTGTTAATAGCGGGCGGCCTTTTCAAAGCGCCTTGTCGCCATTGTTGTAGACGTCGCCATTGTTTCCGTTCCTCTTGTTGTTAGCCTGGCTCGCATTCTTGTTGTTGTTATTGTCTAAAACGCAGCTTAAATGTTGTGACATATTTGGCATTGGCTTTGCCTCCGGGCCAGACTTTGGGCTCCACGTGAGCGCCATTTGCCTAGGCGCGTCCGTTTAATGGAAATTTAAACGGTAACAATTACACTTGGGCCAACTTATTGTGAAATATTCCTCCCCAGCTCCAGCCACCTGTCAAGTCAATGAAACTTTCGCAGCTCTATTGAAATATTTGGCATGTTGGCGGTCCAAGCGACACCTGCTGACTACACTGAAATAAATTAATATCAGCATCTAACCTTATTTGTTTGATTGATTTATTTAGGAAATTCAATATTTGAAAAATTTTAATTACATGTTTTTAATAAATTTTATTTTTTTATTAATTTATTTTTATATTAATTTTATTTTTTTTTACCATATTCAGTTCATATCAATCGTTTCCGGTGTCAAGTTCAAAGAGCAACGAAATTTGTCCAAAATTATTTTTCAGTAAAAACCAAATCGAATTTAAGAACGGTTTATTTTTAGAATGTCCTATTTTTAATTTTTCTCAGTGTGCTTGCCCTTGTATCTCATTTTGACAGAGGGGAGCTGATCGTAACACGTGCCGAAGCACCGGAAGTGACTGCAAACTTTGTGAATGAAGTTAAGCACCGGCTATGGTCGGACCCCTAGGCATCTCAAGAATTTCATCATGTTTTAAATTCTCCACCTTTTTTTCAGCTTCGGCAGACAAACGCAGTTTACCTGCCGCCATGGCTTATTCATTTATGCCACGGGGCTTTCAGTTATTTTTTTCCTTCCTCTAATAATGTATGTAAAAGTAGCAATAGCAATAGCAATGACTGTTGCCACTTGACAACTTTGTGTGGTCGTATTTGCATATGCCTAAGAGTAGATTCCGTTGCGCTTTAAGTATTTACCTAAACGATATGGCCCTTAGCTATACGTCTAGTTTATTCAATCTTCCAGCCAGGCATATGCTTGAAGTTTACTTAAAAGCGAAAATTACAATATCAAATAACAATGAAATGCTGTAAATTTATTGTAGAAAATATTTTGCAAATGTAGATTTATTTAGCTAAGCTTATAAGATTTTATTGCAGCAGTTATAGAATTTTTGTAGAACTTTTACAACCTGGTCATTGAAGTTTTATTTAATTCGTTTTTAGAGCACTCTAACAAATACTGATTGAAAACTGAAATATTTTGTTGTGAAATTAAAATCAATTTGCAAAAAAATGTTTTCAATGGTTACAAGTTGCAGCATCTATAAAAATAGAAATATTTTCATAAGCCACATAAAATAATTTATCTGTTAATACTTTCTTGCATTGTTTCCACAAAAATCGGCACAATTTACTTGCATTTGAAACACATTTCCTGGGGGCACTTGATTAAAACCCGCCCCCAATTTCTACTCTAGAAAAACACAAACGCCTTTTCAATTATGCCCCCTACCAGAAAACATTTCTTTATATGGTTTTGATTGTTTTTTTTTTATTCTTGTGTTTTTTTATTTTATTTTTCTATCTCTGGCTCCAAGTTTCACTCGTCTGCGAATGTTTGTGGCCTGCATATTTTGCCTTTTGCGGATAACTAGACGACTTTTTTCCATTGCCATTTGTGCGCACCCACACACACCATTTTCCTTTTGTGGCCTCCATAAAGGCATTTTCCGGGGCCTAATGCAACAACCCGCTTTAGTCTCCGCACTTCGCACAACTTGTTTGTTGCTATGTTTGTTGGTGTATTTTGCATTTGTCCTCCTTTGGCAGCTTTGCACCCGCAACAAGAGCAGCAACAGTAAGAACACCAACAACAATAAACATTCGGAAAGGCTGCAGTCGAACGCAACCGAAACACAAAGACTTGCAGCTTTGCATTTAAATCGATATCAGTCACAGGTTGTTTACATAAGTAAATTTTTCATATACATATATAATAGAAATTAATTTTATGAGAGTGGAAAATATTACCTATCGATTAAATTGTTTAATAAAAATGGCAAATATTAGATAAAATTTAAATAATATTTGATTTGAACAATCATAAATTTAATTGAATAAATCTGGAATTTAGAAAACTATTTTTAATAAATTGAGAACTAAATACATAGATAAAAAGAAGCGTCTGACTATGACAACTCTATTAAGGAACGCAGTTTAAGAATATATTTATTCAGAACTGCCCCCAAATTTCAAATACCCCGTTGTGACTGTCAGTACAGGATTTAAAAACAACAACTAGCACAACAGTCGCCAAGAGAAACTAATTTCTTGCCATTTTCCCCCCTTTTTTTGTGTTTTTCGTGTATGGCTCGCGGCTGCTAAGTTTTCCCTACAGTTGCTACTGCTGTTGCTCTTGCTGTTTTGGGTTTTTCTGTTTTCTGCAGTTGCTGTGCCTTTTTTTCTGTGTTTTGTGGCATGGCACGCATTTGCTGCTCATTGTTGTTGTTTGGCTTGTTAGCATGCCGTAGCTGAAATGGCATTTCCTGTTGTTGTCCTGTTTCAGGCTAAAGTCCGCCGGGCAAGATATTTAAATTATTATACGGCGTAGACAGAGAGTGAATTCGATTGGGAAGCTAAGTAAATGCCTGCCTGAGGGTTAACACAGTACGGGCTGTCCGTCCGTCCGTCTTGTTTCTGCCCTGTGGTCTCTTGCACCTGACAGGAAAAAGGGGGAAGGTAGATAATACTACACCTGGTTTGCATTTGGCTATACCCAAAAACCAAGCGGATATTTTAATGGAGGGGAGCTGGAATTTTCAACTGATTTTCTTGTTAATTAGTTGCAGTCTGCTTATGCTGCGTAATTTATGTGAGCCCCCATCTGCTGCCCCAATGACGCGTAAAGTTCACAGAGGCATGCAACATGGCTCTGACCGGGGGATACAGGCAGCATCTGTGTCCAGGCTAAACACTGCATGCTTCTGATTGTTCAATACATGCAATTGCTACACAGTAAAAAATTGCCTACTAAAATGTAACTTAAATGAACTCAAAATAAAAAATTTAAAAAAAAATAAGTTGTGATGTATAAGTAAGCTTCAAAATTTAAAAACATATTTTTGAAGCCTAGAAACAGGGGTTTAATATTTTGAAATAAATTAAATTAAACCCTAAAAGTACCAAAAATTCTAGTTAAAATAAATTCAACTGAACTCAAATTAAGAATTTGCAATCCTAATGAAAAAATTTATTAAAATGAATGTTTATCTTACATAAAATTATAATTTAGAACACTCAAATGTATTAAACGTAATTCATAATATTTTTCTCTTTGTGCACACATGTGCACTGCTAGACTTGTGGCAGGCAGCCTCAAACTGCGGGGGCGCCACATGTGGCAGGCATGACGCTGATGGACTCTCCGACTCTTCACTCGCAGGCCGAGCATGTAAATGTCCATGTACGCACACACCCACACCCTCAGAGAGATCTGCCCCTTGTCTGGCTGTGAAGCTGGCGTAAACAAAACATTCATCAAAATTTTATACACTCAACATGTGCCCGGGCTCAGTGCAGTTTCCCAGCCACCCCCCCTTCCTGCTCGACCCCTGCTCCTTCACTCTGCTCACAGCCTGCAGCTGATTTGATTTGTTTGTGTTTTTGGCTTTCGATTTCGAATGTTCTTTGAAAAATCACAACTAATTAACTTTGCCTACGGCTACAGAATTATGATGGATGCAACGGGGGAGCGCTGTCTGTGGTCTTGTCAGCCAGATGTGTTGCAGGGGCAGCTATAAATAGGCACAGAATTCATTCAATTCATGCTTCCGGTATTTGCTAATGTGTAGTTTACGAGGCAAGCGAGCCAGCATCAATTGAGGTGTTGCATGTGGCACATGCCACAGCAGCTGAGGTCAAAGGCATTGCCAACATAATCTCAATGTCAAAGCAAGCAGTTCATTTGATCTTAAAGGCAAACAGCAAGCACATAAATAAGTAAATACCCAACAAAACCGTATTAAAAAGAGCAGGGCCAAAGAGCAGACACTCGTGCCTTGCAGGCGCAAAAATGTAACTCAAAAATTCTCTTTGTCCTTTGTTTCATATTTTCATATTTTTACAAACATTATTTGCGCCTGCAGTCAAAACTTGTGTTGAAAGACAAAGGGCAAAGGATTTTTGGGTGCTCTACATTTTTAGATTTATTGGCAGTCAAGCTGCAAAACTTAAGAACCTTTGCCTAATTGCAAAGGCCAGAGTTCAACACAAACCAAACGAAATGTGAAAATAAAATTCAATATATAAAATTTGCTTTCAAGGAAAACAACAAACAAATAACAGCAGAATACCTTTAAGTTATTAACAGCTTTTTCAAGCTTTTTTTTTAAGCTTTAAATGAAAATAATGCGAAATATTACACAAAAAAGTCCAAATTGTAATAATAGAGTAATTGCTCTAAATTTGGCCAGTGCAATTGTGTTGATGGTCGGACAACTTGGCATTGCGATGAGCGTTGAAATTCTTGTGAAAAGTTTTAGTTGAAATGGTTTGAGCGGCAGGTGAGGCAAGGCAACTTTGCCTCATGCACAATGAAAATATTTATTAAAACAAACTTCAGTCAATGTCTCTGTTGCTCTCTGTCACTGTCTCTCCCTCTCCCTCTCTCTCTCCCTCTGACTCTCTCTTTATTGTTTTGCATCTGCATTGAACAAAGTTTGACTTGAGTTTCATCTGCAGCCGCCGAGGCGCATAAATGTCACTTACGCGCTCCTTGATGCACGCCATGCGGCAAGTTGCCAGCGCCATTGTTCACGTTGCACCCACTGAGCAAATTGCGAAAGTGACAATTTCGACAGCCTCACGCAGATAACACTCAGAGAGCGAGACAGAGAGAGTCGAAGAGAGACAGAGAGAGATAGACGGCGTCTGGGCAAACTGTAAGTGCAAATTCAGTTTGGTTTAATTTCGACAGTCTGTGGTTCTTGCACCACTGACCAAACGCTGTCAATGTTGTATTAGTATTAGTATATATATATATATACATATATACATGTTTTTATGTGTGTGTCTGTGTGCTACGTCAGCTGCGATCTTTATTAAGTTTGCGCTTACTTTTCGCCGAGTGCGACAGAAAGTTTTCTCTCACAAGTTTGCGCTCAAACAATTTTCTCTTGTTTTTCTAGGGTTTCGGCTTTTGTTTTCTGGTTAAGATTTCACTTGCTGTTTTGGCAATACTCTCTCACACATACACACACACAAATACACAAACAAACAGACAAACTGACAAACAGACAGACAAACAGACATTTGGACAGTCAGTCTGAATGCATCTCCCGGCAACTTACTTTTGCCCAAGACTCTATGGGAGCGCAAAAAATTTGTTGTCTATAGTTTTTCCCTTCTCCAACTATGCCAAAAGAAAAGGTCTGCACAGTGAACCAAAAACCTATTGTCAAAGTTTTTAAATATCTTTTACACACAAAAAACCAAGCTGCAGAAAACTTAAAGTGCAGTGTTCAATGAAAAGAATTTTGGCCAGTTGCACATTGCACTAAATTAGCAGAATTTTTTGATGAATTTTGCATAAATTTATTTAATGTAATTATGTTAATATATTATTTTCATTTAATGAATTACAAATAAATTATTAATAAATTAAACTGTTAAATGTTGCAGAAATTATTGGTCTCTTAAATTTTTTTTGCAATCATTAGAAAACTGTTAAAAAAATATTTAAATATAATTATAATTGTTTTTTTTTTTTTTACAAAATTGGGAACATAATCAAATGAATCAAAACACTAAAAATTTAAAAAAAATAAAAATATGTATTAAAAAATTGTTTATTATAAATTTACAAGAATGTTTTTCCAAACAAAATTAGTAAACTGTAGAATTTCTAGCACTGTGCATTATTTTGCAGCTTGGTTTGTGCGCTCTGTTGCAAGTATGCTCGATTGCATTTGAGTTATGCTACGTGGCAGCATTGACAGCCATACGTAAACTGCTTGCTCGGTGGCAACTCTGGCCGAGCTGTGTCTATCTATCAGAGTGTCTGTGCATATTCAATATTTCGGTATTTATCTTGTCAGACAATAAAATAAAGCAAAGTGCGCACATTCAGCCAAGCAGAGGGAACATGAATCTATGTTCATATAAAAAACATATATACTTACACCATTTTGCAGCTGATGCTGCCTAGAATATAGGTCAGTGGTGTCAGAGTTGCATCGGTGTCGATGTTGACGTCGACGTTGCTGTTGCATGCTCTGCATAGTTTAGCTGCTGCATGCCACAGGAATTTCCATGTTCGAATTTTGCTTAAGCGCCCATAAGCCGCTGCCCATTGACTGTGAACTGCAACTGAAATTGGGACTGCACTTGAAAAAATTCAAAACGAATCGGTCTACTAAATAATACTCTAAAATTAAACTTATCTGTTTGAAACCTAGGAAAACCTTCCCACCAAAAATGGTGTCTCTAGCTTTTATAGTTTGCGAGATTAGCTTGTTGTCCTGATGAAGAATATATATTATACAAAAATTTGTATTTTTATTTAAAGCTAAAAGTAAAGTGTTTAAAGATAAGACAGATTTTGCCACTTGGATAAACCCTTATTGTGGTTCAATGGAAATTCTTGCTACAAGTAAGAAAGTGCATGATTTTTCTTTCAGTGTGCGAAATATATATGCTTGCCTTTGCACATATCCTCAGCCATATCTGGGGTTCAAATGCCTCGGGCCAAACGTAGCAGGCGAATCTCAGTTTTTCAATAGCATCTGCTGAGCAGCTATTGATTTGTTTGTGAACTATCTTCTATACATATATATATTTATATGTAGTTTTTATATAAAAACTTGTTTTTTGGTTGTTACGTTACGATATGTTTAAGCCAGGACACTATCAGCAAATAGTCGCACAGAAGCTGCCGAAGCTGCTAAAACTGCTCTTGGAATCCGACGATGAGCAGTCCGAAAGCTATAAGGAATGCCTTAAAATCGCCAAACACAAATTACAATTGTCTGATTCATCTGCCATAACTTTTATAACTGTTAATGAACATATGCAAGCGTTTGTGCAACGTTATGTGTATGAACGTCTGCCTGATATAGCCGAAACCGTGAGGATGTTGTTTGAGATTATCATGACGCGTGCGGATTTAACGGACGACTTCAAATGCGCTTTGACGGAGTTTTTGCTATCCGTGAACTTTCATGCATTTCGAACGGCGAGACAACAATTCAGGCAAAGTATAGAATGTCGGGACATGATTTTGGAAAATCTAACAAAGGCAAATCGAATGCAAGAACTGAAAACAGCGGACAAGAATGAAACAAAGTTAACGTCTGAGAAGCAGTTGCCATTGAAGCGCAACAGCAGCAAAAGCAGCGTTTATGAAGACTGTGAACCGCAACCGATTAATCAATATATATCACTCGATTTTTCAGATGACATCTCGACAAATGAAAAAACAGATATTGGCTATGAAGAATCATCTGCCGATTTTCCCTGCCTGCTGAATTATCTGCACAAAGCTGACTTTCTGGCAGCTCTTAATATCTTAGACTCCTTGCAGTCTACAACGCAGCCTGACAATGAGCTGTTGGTAAGACGAAACTTTATGATATCCTATGGGAAATACATAAATCAAAAGCTGGCAGCCGAATCTGAAGATTCATTTCTGGTGGGGGAGCTGCTCAGCTGCTTCTTTTTTCCCCGAAACACCTACTACTTTGGGCTCTACAATCGTTTGATAGAGTTGAATCCCCGTAATGTTGCTCAAGATCGGCTGGATATAGCGCTGCTTGAGAAGTTTGTAAATGCCTTGCAGTGCATGCAAGTCCTGAAGGAATATATCAGCTTTTACAGCCCATCAGGTGGACATGCGGAGCACCCAAAAATCCTAACTTCACTCGCAGATGCCATACGTAAGCTACTCAAGCCCTTTGTCGACTGCCTGGTGAACTTTGATCTTCGTGGCTTAAGTCGGCAATTCGAATTAAGGCACTTTGAACATGCCACAAGAGGCGCGTTGCAGCGCCTGCAATTGGCTTGGCACTTGTCGCAGGAAACCTTTTTTGCCACACAAGATCAACCGCAGATGAATTCATTATCCCGTAGTCAGCTGATATTTGTTAAGCTCTTGAAGCTAGCTGCCTCTGCAGATCCGCCAGATCTGCCACAACGTAGAGCTGGCGCTGCAGCTCTGCTCTTGATTTTGCTGAAAGACTACTGCCAAATGTTGCAAAATTGGTGGCAAAGTGGCGAAATCCATGAATGGCCTCAGGACTGTCCCATAGAGCCTGTAAAGATAAACCAAAGCACAGTATATCGTATGAGAAAACTGGATGAAGATCTAGAGAATTGTGTTATTTATGATATATTCAAACACCATCTTCAACGAGTTGGCTCGGCATTAGCTCTGCTCTATGATATGCAAATTTTGTCATGTTTTGTGCAAAAACATCGGCTCTTTGAGCATCCACTGCATACACAACTGATTAGCAATTTTCTATATAATCTGAAGTTATATCAACAGAGCAGCGTTGAGTCCCTCTATCAGCCAACAAAGTTGGATATCAGAAATACGGATTCCGAGACGCATGAACTTTTGCAACTCTATTTCCAGGAGTCCCTAGAGGATTATGTGCATCCATTGTACTGTAATATTGATGAGCTTTTTATACAAC
Source organism: Hypselothyrea guttata (assembly GCA_035045125.1). Taxonomy (NCBI): domain Eukaryota; kingdom Metazoa; phylum Arthropoda; class Insecta; order Diptera; family Drosophilidae; genus Hypselothyrea; species Hypselothyrea guttata. Next base: position 222,286 of record JAWNNJ010000172.1, read on the forward strand.
TGCAACGCTGTGTCAGCTATGCTCCCTTAGACAAGCTGATCTGCCAATCTTTGGAACATGTTTTAGAGCAACCAGCCCTTTTGATCAATGCCTATGTTTTGTTGCATGAATTCGAAATAGTGCAAACCCTAAGGAGTCTGCATGCTGTCTATCTGCTCTACAACTTTGAGCAGTTTACAGAGCAGTATGAGCAAATCCTGAAGCAATTTGAACAAAAGTCTTTTCAAAAGGCGGCCAAGCAGCTGCAGTCTATACTGGATAGCTACAAAACATCACAATATGAATTTAAGTCAACCAAAGATATCGACGATTTGCAGATCGACTTTAGCTGCAGTAGAGCATTGTCTGCAATTGTCCATAAACCGCAGATTCAACATTATAATGCAGCTTTCAAGATGAGATTGCCTTTATTGGTGGCCAAACTGCAGCTGCAGCGACTGCCAGATTTGCCAGAGGATATGGAACCAGTTCAAACGATGCTGGCACAGAAAAAATCACTAGAATCTGTCATAGATTTGCAGCTAAAAACAAAAGATCTAGAGCTAGCAAGTGAAGATTGCTATGATCAAATGAAAAGCTGCAACAATCTGACAGATTTACAAATGTTGCACCAGCGTTTTGTGGACATTATAAAGCTACACAATCAGGAAAAAGAACAGCAAGATGTCATACCGATGTCTAACTTATTTGAGAAGCTCTGGAGACGTCTGCATAGTGTGCTTAATGCCAGAACTGGGGACAGTTGTATTAAGCAGATCTTTCTGGAAAAGTATACTCGTCTCGACGGTTTTGATTTATCCAAAGTCGAGCGTATTACGAAAGCTATAGATGCGTTGTTTTCGGAGCAATAAATTCTTCAATCTTAAATCATTTCGATATCAATTTCCTGACAAAACGTTTTTTCGAATTGCATTTATTTTTATTAAATTTATTTTTTATCGACGGCAACTTCACCCGCAAATAAGTTTTTATCAATTTTCGGAACGCGTCGTTTGTGTTAAAAACCGCAAATTAAATCGTTTTTGGGGTGCTGGCAAAAATTTATTTGCAGCATGCAGCCAAAGCCGCAAGCGCCACGCCCCAATATCTAGCTCTAACCTACATCATGTGTACTGTTCGAAGTCGGATGTAACCGACAATAACAGACTAGATATGTGAACTTTTGTATGGCAAGTTTATATGGAATCGATTTCTAAACTGTATTAAATTTGTTAAAACTAAATATTATTTTTATAATTTGTCGAAAAAAAACTCAGTTGTATAATTGTAAAGAATTTTAGTACTAGTAAAAATGATATGTAAATACGCTATCTCAACTAAAGTTGAATTTATTGTTTAATTGTTTAATTTAATGTATAATATTTGGATAATACCTAAAATATTTCAATTATATACAATAAAAAAACAAAGCCGGGCTGAATTTCAAAGATTTACTTTTTCGTGGTCATCTTGTGTATATTTTCTAATTTATGAGACTTTTTTTAGCCAAATAATTATACTGTGATGGTAAGTCAGACATAGAGATTATGGTATAAAATAATATTTAATTTATTTTATCCACAGATATGTTTTTATTCAAACCTTATATACCATTTATTCTTTTTAAGTACAGACTGTCAAACGCACTGTGTCCACATACACATAGAGAAATTAGTGTAGAGCGTAGCAATAGCCAAATCACAACCAGCAACCGAAATAATTCAGCGGATTTTGTGGCCTCGGCGGTTTGCTGGACCCAAAACTCCATTTGCAATCTGTTTTGGGTGCGGATTTTGGTTTGCTTCATGCCCATAAATTGAGCAGCGCCTTGCTGGCCAATAAACACAACTATAGAGAACTTGATGGGTGCAGTGAATGGCGCCAAGTGTCATAAATTGGCGGACTGCAACTGCCACACAACGCCATAATTAAAGTTGAAATTAAAAAATTTTGTAATTTGTGTACAATTTGAGACAACAAAACACCCACAAGCCCATAGACAATCGCTGGTTTTCTGTCTGGCTGTGATTCGTCGGTGTTTTTTACGATTTTATTACGCTGAGAGAAAGCCAGCAAAGGGATGGGCCAAACGCTTGAGTTGGTGTCTGCTTTATGTGTCTGTCTGGCAGCAGAACCGTGCGATGGGCTCATAAAATCTCTGGAAAACTCTGGCAAATTGTTGAGCAGAGACAGAGCATTTCTCTATCTGTTTTGTCAGGTTTATGTGTCGGAACTAGACGTCGTTTTATGCTTTTATGCGTATGCATTTTTCTCATTAACTCGCGGCCATGTAACAAATAGATAAGCGCCCCGTAGCGCTCGTTAAATATCTAGAAATAAAGCTCGCAAATTCAAGTGCCAGCAAAATGTTGACTTTAAAACACAAACACTGAGATTGTGCTGGATTTTTATGTTAATTTCACAGATTGCTGCAAATAAAACAACTTTTTGGGTTTACATAAAATACCATTTCAGTTTTTAGCTTTAAATTTCTTATTACACTACTAAATTCGCTATGGCAATAAACTTGCGGTAATATAGAAAATAATACAAAGTTTAATTTGCTCAACTTTGTTATAAAAGTAGCAGGCACAAAATTAAAACAATTTTAACTTTGAACTACATGGTTGAAATATCAGAAGCCAATTTGAAAGAATATGTTTGAATTTTAAGAAATTTATAGCGATTTGATAGAAATTGTAATCATAAATCCATGCAATAAATTTCTACCAACAATCTTTAATTAAATGAAATTTAATTTTTGTGCAAACCAATAATGCCAAAGTTGATTACTAAATAAACCGTAGTGAGCGCATACGACAATTTACATTTTTTGGTATCATAAAAATTAAATATACTAGGGAAACTTTATATCAGGTGCTTCAAATTTTTTTCTGTGGTTTGCAAAAACAGAATTTTGTATGTGTGTATATGATGCGTTAAAAAAAGTATTCGTTTACTTTGTGTCCACATTTTGACCACTGCAACCACATTTAGCAAACATTTTAAATACCTTTTAGCATTTTTGCCATTAGTTTTCATTTGATTGTTTGTTGCTGCCGTCTACTATTATTTTTTTTTTACAGTTTTGTTTGTTTTGTTTTCGGCAGTCGAATGAAAACGCAACATTTTTGTGATATTTGTGTGAAAAACTTAGCTGAGATTTGCCGTTTGTCGAGGAGATTTATTTGATTTCGTTGTCGGTGTGCAGAAACTTTTTCAATTTTGTTTCATCTGCAGTCGAAAATTTCAATTTAGTTTCATTTCATTTGTTTGATGCTTTTGTGATTTTGTATTTTTTTCATTATGCGCTGGTTGTGTTTGCGGCATTTTATTAAATCGTAGCAAATTCTAATTATGTTTTCAACATCTCAGCTGTTTTTTATTGGGAATTGTGCATTGATTACCAGTGAAAGGATGTGGGGGGCTTGGCTCTGTCGACGTCCGTCGCTTGATTTAATGATTTTCTCATAGCGCCGCAAAGTAAATAGTAAATATTTACATTTCACATCTGGTCTGCCACCTCCATGTCAGTTCCACGTACAACGCCGTGTGGCACGAGTCGGGCATTTCAATAAAACAATCAGCTGTCAAAAAACAAGAGAGACATAAACACAGGCATTGGGTCGGGTCGAGCCGAGTTTTTTTTTGTTTTTTGTTCTGCCTCAGGGCCAGAGACCACCAAAGTTGATTTGCATGTCATTAACAGGCAGCGGAGTCCAACGGATTCCCATCGAAACGAATCGAACTACAGCCAGCTAAAAATAAAAATTCAATGATTGCATTTGCTACACAGAGAAAAAATACGTTCTTAAAACCATTTCAAGCTTCAAGTTCGATATAAATAAATTGAAAACTTTCATTTTTGTCATCGTATTTTATTATTTTTTATTTATATAAATATTTCTTACTATTAAATTTTTAAATGTAATGAATTTTATATAAAATATAATACAAACAAAAACAACAGGTTTTTTTTAATTTTAAGATATACATTCTTATATGTATAAAGAATGCCTTTTATACAAAATTGAAATTTTCAAATTTTCAAACAAATGTTAGAGCACAATTTTTCGCTCTGTGTAGTGATGGTGGTGGTGGTGCTTCGGGTGGTTGCTGTTGGATCTGTAAACAAGTCGCCACTAAAAATATCACATATCCAGCAGACAGCTCAGATTGCGGCGGGGTGACAAACTAATTAGTGTCTGTGCCTGATACGACGCATCCCCCAACCCCTAACTCTAGTCACACTCACACTCACACTCATACTCACACTCATACTCACACTCATGCTCATACTCACACTCATATTCCCGCAATGCATTGGCTGTTTCGTGGGAATTTCTGTAAATATTTGCGTTCAATGCCACGCCTCATAAACAGCAAGAAGAAAAATGATTTTCCTGAACTGCATTTTAATTTGCTTGTTCTGATTTTCCCATGAACATTCGGAGGAAAAGGCAATTTATATTGTTTTCGTTTTGGGGAAAACATACAAATTCAAAGGGAGTATATTTCTAGTTTGCTTGTGCTATAATTGAAATTAAGTTTGTGAAACTTTCTACTACATACTTTTGTAGAATCCAAGTGTAGTACAGCATAAAAAGAATTATTACCAATGTGTGTTTGGCTTTGTTTTCTGTATGTTTTGAGTGAATTCTATCAAAATTTCTGCTGCCGACCAATTTTGTTGCTTTCGACTGTTGCCAAATTCCACAAATATACAATTTTAATTAACAGTTTAATATTTCTATAGCCCTTCTGACTATTTTTTAAGCAATTTTAAAATTCAGAACAATTGTTATCAATGAATGACTCTAGTTTTGTTAAATGTGTCCGACTGCAGCCTTTTCGACACAAATTAAAAATTCTGGACAAATGTTTTATTGTTCTTTTTGGTTTTTACTTTTCTCTAATCATTTTAAAACCGAATCCCTTCAATTTTCAGGCCCTTGAAGGTCTTGAATAAATACAGCATGCTAATAAAGTTGCATTTGGTTTGTCATCACCTCGTGGCCATTACACTCATGGCTCTGAGTTTCTCATTTACCTGTAGGATATCTATGAAAAATCAAAGTCCATTCAATAACAGCTACAGTCGCTGGAGTGTCAGGTGCAGCTGAATATTTGTGCATTTGCTGCCTGGGTTTTTGTGCTCTGGTGTGCAATGCAAATGCAAACAGCAGCTGAACAGCATAAAGATGGCAGGCCGCCCCAGAGACAATGAGTCGAGTGAGTGGGTGAGTGAGTGAGTGTATTCGAAATGTTACGGGTATTCAGAATCGCATGTAGGATGCAGCAAAATGTCGGTTGCTGTCTGGCGGCAGCTGCAGCTCAACTGCAAGTTGTTGCGGTTGTTTGCAGGAAGAAGTTGGAGTAGGAGCTGAATTAGGAGAAGGAGGAGACTGGGAGACAGCACAAGATCAAATCCCAACAAAATTATTAATATGACTTTAGGTGCCGAGTTCAGACGCGGTTGCTGTTGCTGTGGTTGGCAAGACAACCGACAATGCAGCAGATAGACCTCAATGTATACGTAGGTCTGCTCCCTATTCTCTGCTCTCTGCTCCCTACTCCCTGCTTTCTGCTCACAATTGGGCTCATGTCTTTGCCAGATTCTATCCAAATTATGCCTAAGCTCTGCTCCTGCTCCGGCTGCAGCTCCAGAGCCTTTTAAATAACTGTTTGTCTCTGTGTTTGTCTGCTGCTCAACGCAAAAATTATCTCAGCTGGCTGGCGTTGCCATGTATATCTGTGTATCTGTTGTCTGCTGCTTCTACACTCAGAAAAATTAAGAATGCAGTTTTAGAACTTTAAAGGAATGTTTTAGATTTCAATTTTGTCTTAGTACGGTTCTCAAGTCCAAAGCCGCCCAACTTCTAATCATCAACAAACCCATCTGCATTAATCTTAGTCTAGCTTTTGGACCCGAGTTTCATAACTTTTTTTTTAACTTTTAAAATAAATAATATAACTATTTAAAATATTAAGATTGTAGATTAAATAAAATAGAATACATTATAAATTAAAATAAAAATTCATAATAAAGTTGATTTATTAAATTGTGATTGATGACGAATCGATCAAAATATAATCAAGAAAAAAGAATTGATCAAATAACGATACATTATGCATAAAAAATGATTAATTTTAAAACGAATAGTATTTCGTGAAACAAGATATATTTGAATTAAATCTAAGCTCAAATAGGAACTTAATTTCTTAAAAGTAAACAAAAAATATACCTTACAATTTACAAAACGTTCTTAGAATGAGAAATTTTTTTTCGACCGCGCTTTAATGTTAAATTTCGATCTTGAATAACGAATTTTCTGGCTCATGCGCTTTGAGCATAGTCGTAAGCCCTTTATTTTTCGCTCAGTGTACTGCTTTTGTTTAGCACTAAATTTTCTGCACATTATTTAGTTGTTAAGATGGGCCTAGGGCGGCAGAAGAGGATCTGAGGTTGGCGTCTTTGTCTGTGCAACGATTCTGTTATCTGCTTGTGGTCTCGGATTAAGGCTGCAAAAACAAACACTCCGGAGATGGCAAATGCTGCCCAAAAGCTCACACTGCCTTCACCTGTGTTTGCATTTTGTTGGCACCTCCCAGGCCCCGCCCAGTCCCTCGGGTCAACCTGTGCACCTAGAACACAGAGTTTACGCATTGTGCATGGCATTTTTTTCAGCGTGTTCTGCACCCTCAACAAGTTTATCGCAGACTCAACTGAACTCAACTCCAACTCTAATTTACATAACCACGCAAATTAGTTTTGCGTCTGCTGCAGTTTTTATCAGTGTCTAACAACAACAACAACTCGAAGTCGGGGGGGTTGAGGAGGAGCATCGGAGTGCCCCAACTTTGTCACAACTGCTCTGACTGTTGGGCACTACCCTTCATGTCCCTCCGTTGATTTTGCTCCCCTTCTACACACATCTGCAACTTAAATTTAGTTGCCAAAGTTATTTAAACTTTTTTTTAACTGCCGCATTTTGTTTTTTTATTTTTTGTATTTTCTCTCCCCCTTACCTTATTTTGCACTTTTCCAAAAATGAATTTCACTAACTTTTTGCCCATGCTCTCTAACATTTTTATAGAGCGTAGAAGATCGAGTTACCCCAGCTCACCCGTTGGCCGGTTCTAGTAGTTAAGACAACAATTCATTTAACATTGAAGCACAGTTTGTGATTATTTTCTTTTTTAGAAAACAAAGTTTTGCTAATGGTTCATGTGCACAGTGGTTACAAAATTTCATTAGTCATTAAATGCTGTTTATAAATATGTTTCAACAAGTTTTTGCTGCTGTGCGAAAAATCCGTAATGAAATTATAATTAAGAATGTGTTTTAATAACACTCGCCACAAGCCAAAGTTTTGATATTTATTATTAAAATTTATCAAAGGCTAAAGTTAGAATTTTAATCAATACTCAGTATAAAATTTTGCTGATAGGAGAAATAAAATTATTTCACTATGATTCACTTATTTAGATTTAAAACAACTTCAAAAATATTTAAAAAATAAATTATCAAATAAATCCATATTTCTTCTACATAATTGGGACTTCGCTCCACTATGCTACGCTGTTGTATAGGTAACTATTGTTTTAATGTTTGCGCCAAGTTTTATGTGGGTTTATTAAAGGCTTCCCCTGGCTGGCTGGCTCTACAACTGCCCGGCTGATTGGCAGCTGAGAAAGTTTATTTTGTTAATGGGACGTCGGGCTGGGCAACTAAGACTACAATATACGTATTGGCTCTCTATGTTGGGGCTTCTGTTTCGGACAGCATGGCTAATTGAATTTTTTTGTAAATTATATAAAAATAGATACACAAAACACTGAGCTGGGAGCTGACACTCGTCATGAGCCAAGGTTTTATTTAGCAACTTGTCTATGATATAATTATTGTAGCACTATTTATTTTTTGCTTTCGGGGAGGTTTATCATACTATAACCTTCACCGAGTTTTGGCTGGCAGTCGCATCTACCACTATTTGGAACTTTGGCAACTTTAAAGAGAAACGCTTCCTGCAATTTCCCAGCGAATTGACTAAGGCGGAAAATACAGAAAAAAAGAACCAACGACGTCGGAAGTTATTTTTTGGGTACGTGCAGCGCCAACCGAAAATGTTGCAAATTGAAAGCAGAGCCGACATACTAGAACTCGAACTACTCGGCACTGAAAGTCAAAGAGGGGTATTCTACTACTACACAGAGAAAAAATGCTAGCATTCTGTTCTTTAAAATAAGTATTTACAATTTTACATCTTACGAAGAAATATAATACCAATATTTGCCAAAATTCTACATTTTTCAACCGAATGCTGTCATGATAAAAAAATCACAGTGCTTCAGTTGAGTTTTGGTAAAGTTATGCGCATTCAAAGTTAAAAAATAAATGGCTTTTTCCGTTTAAGGAAACAAAATCCTTCCTTTAGAAGTATATTGGCACATTTTCGACCAAAAGCAGTCATGTTAGTTTTTTTTCTGCACTGTTTTACAAGTCTTATAACTTATCATTTAGTTTAGATTGTCAATTCTTCCAGAGCCCAGTTTTTCTCTCTGTGTATCTGCTTGAGCACCCATATGCTTTTGTACCGAGGTTTCCACAGTTGTACTTCTAAGCGTTTTTCTGCGATTCTCGGCAAGTTTTTGCCAGGATTCATATGTGTGTATATGTCTCTGCTTGTACTTAAAGTTGTCTATTTGCTGCTTGTTGTCAGTGTTCTGATTCAGTTTTGATTCTGGGTCTGTAACGGATACGGCTTAGGGTTTTTGGGGGGGTTTTTGGGAGGTTTTTGGGGGGTTTTTGTGCACTGTTGCTGCTGACGCTCTGTTTGTATGCCAAGAGCTGCATTGAAAATGAAAATGTTCGCACAGTTTTCCGCACAGTTGCATTTTTACTATGCAGCTCGGCGCGGCTCAGTTACTTGATACAGTTTTCCCTCCTCCAAGGTCCTGCTTTCCACTGTTCTAGCTGCAATTTCTTGTTGCTTTTTCGCTTTTTCTCTCGCTTTTTTCCTCGTTTCTTTATTTGTGTTTTTTGTGTTCTATGTCGCCCTCTGCATTGTGTTGTTTTGTGCCCATCGCACTCGTTTGTGCGCTTTGTGCTTTCTACTTATTTTTAAATGCGCTATCTGATTTTTTGTTCGACTCATGCAGCATTCATTCAGCTTGAACGAGAAAGAGTTAAATGTTCAGGTTGCATACGTAGTATGCCGGATATCAAGGCTAACAAAGCAAAGGACCTGCAGGTCATTAGAGCAAACACTTTGGCATTTTCTAGAATAATTATGACGTATACTTTCTCTATAGCTGTAACATTCTAATGCGATAAGTACTTTTGATAAGCTGCTGAAATGCTATTTTCCACTCTTCTCCCAGCAGCAATTAGCAAACAAACATTGCAACTTCCCTTTAGCCAAAGCTCAACGAAATAAAAATAAAAAAATAGTAATAAAAAAATAAGTGTAGACGGACAAATCAGATTTTAGTCGGAATTAATCGACAGCAGATGACCCTGTACTTTGTGTTTCAATAATAAACACACAGTCCAGCAAGTTGTCTGTTGCATATCTTCGCTGTTTCTTATCCGATCGTAATGCTTGTCGTCCTGCCCAAAAAAATATATATAGTATGAATGTTACACACATTTTTTATTTGCACTAATTTATTAGACCCTTTAGTACTTTTTTAAAGTGCAGGGTCTAAAAACTGCCATTGATGTAGCAGCTGCCACGCCCTCTTATCCCACGAGTTTCTCTGTCTCTGTGTCTCTCTCAATGCCCGCCCTGCTAATCCTGGCAAGCGCATTTGCCAGCGTCATTCAAGCAGCTAATTTGATTTTTTCCCTCTTCAAGCAAAGTTGTGCCAAAGCTGGCTTGAGCTGCAGCCGGAAATCTGGTGTATCAGCTTTGTAGAAAATATTTTCATTAGACATTTGGTAAATATGAGCAGCTTACTCCAATGAGAAATCAAGCCAAGGAGAGGAAGCAGAAGGGTGAAGTGCATGCCCAGCCGACCATTTAATGTTGACTTGACGATGGCGATGACGATGACGATGACAAGACTTTGACTATGATGCTGAAATGAATGCCCAATGACTTCTTCTCAAACAGCGCAAAAACCAACAAGCTGTAATTATAAACAGCAACAGTTAAAATACTCTGTAAATAAATAAATGAAATAAAGTCAGAGCAGAAATCAATAAAAAAATTTTATATATGTGCAGAAATAAATAAATAAATAAATAAATTTATTGAGATATATTATTTTTGCAAACTCCCAAGCTTTAATTAAAATATTAAACATTTAATAAAATGCAAGTTTTTGTTTTACAACTCAAGTTGAAACTTTAAGTCTTCTATCAAATAAATTAATAGAGTTTTTTAATAAATCCAATATAAAGATTTTATTTAACTAAAATATTAGATGTATAAAAAAAATTTACCACACTTTCTACCAAAACGGCAAAAACTAGTTAACAAGCTTTATAAAAAATTGTGCAAAATATATATTTATGTCGTCTTCATTTCTTAAGATTTCTTGAAGCCATTTTCACGTTAAACAAACTCAATAAATCCACTTAAGAGCATGCTCTACAAACTACAAATGTCTAATTGAAGTACAACTTGTGTCTCATTGCAGCTCTAACGACACCCCAGAGCTTGTGGCGGAAAAGCGAGAGAAAAGGGTAAGTCTCTGGTGAAAAGAATACAGTTAAAGTGAAGTCAAGTTGAAATTGCTTATCGAGTGGGCTGTATGTAGACACCTCTGGACTGGCACTTACAACTTTTACTTTTAATTAGCATGAGGACTTGCCTCATAATTAAATGAAAATTTTCTGTAATTTTTCGAGCGTAAACACGAAAGGCAATCTCTGCCTTACAACTTTTTCAACCACTCGAAAGCTGTGCGTGTGTTTTTGTGGGAATATTTTGGAGATTTTGCACGTGTTTTCCACTTTCCAGATTCGTAAATATTCATTACATCTGTGTATTGTTTCATGGCTTGTCTGTTGTTTTTTTCCCTGCGCTCTATTTGCATAAAGTTGCCAAAGCGAGCTTGGGCTAAAAGTTATTATTTTTATATCGTTTGCATTGTTTTCGACTATTGCATTTTTAATTAGTCCACAAATGACCTTCAGGGCAGGCTGAGAATGCAGCAGCTGCTGCTACGCCCCCTATTGACTAAGATTTGAGCTCAAATCTCAGCTCACAGCCCTCATGCCCTGCCGCCAACTTGGCAGACATTATAGACACTTTGCTTGCCACAAAAGAGGCAAAGAAAGCTTGCAACTGAGCCCTGGGGTGGGACACGCTCATCAATGATATTAAGCGAACTTAATCCTTTTACATGCTCCAGCGGGGCGCACTACACTTTACCACTTGAGTGCCACGTGGTGGACACCAACCACCCAACCACCCTAGCGCCCCACCAACCACGCAGGCCCAGCCAGTGTTGCCACAGTCGCTTTTTTACAGTTACTTCTAGCCATTTTTGTAAACAAGCAAGAGTTGTAACATTTAAAATTTATATTGATATATACCATTAGTATATCAGCTTTATCTTAAATCTTACTTGCCACGTTCCATGTTCGCCCTAATCGATGATAACCGATTGGTAGTTAACCTGAATTCAGGTTTTATTTTAAAAATAATACGTTTTTTTTTTTCGATTTTTCTTAGATTTGTTTAAGCTATGCAAAAATCTGATATACACATTTTATGAACATTCAAAATTTTTTGATTATATTAAATGGTTTAATATGATTAGAAAAGAGTTATTTTTGACAGTATTATACATGTATTAAAATATTTTAGCAGAATGTATGATATGAAAAATTCAAATGTTTTTGAAAAATATAATTTTTTTTAAATAATTTCGTTGTCGTTTTTTTCAAACACTGTTATTTTCTAAATAAGAAAAACAAATAGCAGCACTGGCCCCAGCATCCATATGCCATTCTCTCTCTCTCTCTCTTTCTATGTGTGTGTTGTGTGTGTGTGTGTCATGATCCAGAGCCACTCATAACTTTTCCAACATCGCCATCGTCGGCGCCTTTGGTGACTGGCGAATGCGCTTGAAAAACTTTGTACAACTTTAAGCCGCTTACAAGCTTTGCGCTCTTAGCACGCGCCATGGTTGCCACCCTGCCACACGTTGCATGCAACTTGACTAGGCATTGCCGACACTCGCATTGCATTGGTCAAATTCTCTTGCCTCATGCACTTCTGACACTTTTCTTTGCTCCGTATGAGCGTGTCTGTGTGCCTGTGTGTGTGTGAGTTTTTCCATTAATTTTATTGAATTGCTGCTGCTATATTTCTTTGCCATTTCTGCTCGCTTTTCCCGCCCCTCGCCCACTTTTTTGCGGCTTTATGCACGTGACTGCAAACGCGGCATAGAGCAAATGCGCAAAAATATTCAATTAACTCGCTATTTTTGTCCGCTGCTCGACTGAGACTCAATTGAAATATGTGCTATAGAACAATGGGCACATATGATTTAAGCTTTAATTAAAACTCGCCTTCAAATTGATGCACTCAATAAATTTCTTACCAAAATTGAAGAAAACTCAATAGAAAATAAATTGATCTTTTAATTTCAATTATTTAATTTTTTTGGCATATCTCTTGGCCCTAAAATTCAAGTTTTTGTATTAATATAAATTTGAAATGTATAATATGTCAATTAATATTTTTTGCTTCAACTCTACTCAAGTGGCACAGACAACTCTTTGAAGATGGTAAATGTGTGTGTATGTATGTGTGTGTTTGTGTGTGTTTGTGTGTGTAAATGCTGCACATGCCGCACATTGTTTGGGCCAACCTTTTTTCCACTTTGATTTATTGGCATCCTTAGGCCCAGCGCCTTAAATATTTTGCTCAGTCCAAACTAAATGTTCGCTCAGAGCAGGGGTAACTGGTGGCCGAGGGAGTGAGGGGAAGGTGGGTAGGGGATGGTGAGGGGTATGGGGTACGGGGAATGCTTGGTTTGTTTGTTGTTTGAGCGTTACCATTCGGGTTCGAAATCACGCTTATTGAATTTCGTTTTAGACTTTGCTTTATTATTAATAGCCTCACACTCCATACGTAAGCATTTAAAGCTCAATGGTTAAGGGGCGTGGAGGGGGGTTGAGGGGCTTGGTGGGGGCTGTAACATAAACATTTTGCGCCGCTGTCAAAAGAAATATTTTAAATCATTTTCACTGCTCTTGGCCCATTTCAATGCTGGCAAATCCCGCTGTGGCTCATATATAATAATATTGCAAAAGGGGCAACCTTTTTGGCCAGAGAGAGCGGCGAGGGGCAGCAGTTGGGCCAAGTGGCCTGGCAGATGTGTTTTATTAAACATTTTATGATAAGCAGCAATACTCAAGCACACGGATAGGCAAACAAACACACAGATACACACACAGATACGCACACAAATGCCGACACAGGGGCAGTTTGCTCTTTGTGATTTGCCGTGTGGCTGCCCATTGATTTGCCTGAAAAGTAAAGGTTGCGGCGGATGCTGCTGCTGCCGCAACACTTAGAAAAAAAAGGGAGTATTATTGCTTGATTCAAGCCTAAAACAAATACAGGACTTAAAGTACATAAATTATTTCAGAAATATGAATAAGTAAGAATCCATTTTTTTTGTTTTTTAATTTTGGAAAATTAAGTAATGTTTTTGATTGCAATTTTTTTTAAGTGTACTACTACTGCTGCTGTTAAGGCAAAAGCAGCGATTTATTTAATATTTTTGCCAGCAATGTTTGTTTGCTTTGCCAGCTGTATTCGTGGCTCTTTGAAGCTGGCTTTGATGTTGCCACTGGCCACAGCTAACTGAGCTTTACTTGACGGCACTTAGTTACTTAGCGTAAGCTGTAATAGAGTTCGAAAACATACACTAGGATATATGTACATATATATAGAAATCAGAAGTTAATAGTAAGTAAAAAAAAATTAAAATTACTAAATACAATCTTTATGAATTGCCAATAAAATTATCAAAAATAAAATAAATATTGCATAAAATAAAAAAGAGACTAAAATAAAAAATAAAAAAAAAATATTTACTTGAACATTACTGAGCTGCAGTTTGTTACTGCTAGAAATTAATATTTTATCCATATGAGCTATTTCTTAGTCTCTTCCTCAGTCTCTCTGTCCGCATCTCTATCTTTTTTTCTCTCTCTCATTCTCTATCTGCTTCTCCATCTATATTTCCCCATCTCCATTTCCATTATACTCTCCTTAGCTCTTCCATCCCTAAGCATTTTTTTGCGTTTGCTATCATTGCTTTCTGCTGCAACTCTGGCTCTTTAAGTACTTAAATTGTCATCAGCAGCGGCCACAAATTCAGGCAACTTGTTTTGCAATTAAACGTGGCAACAGCAAAAACAACAGCAACATTAGCAGCAGCAACAGGTAACCGCTGAGCTACCAAAGCGAAGCCCAATGGCAACCGCACGCAAAGTGTTGCCTACTTTTCCGCGTTGCGTGTTGTATTTATGACTCGACAGCGACGTCGACTGCGCTGCCTGCGTTTAAATGCAATAAGCATACAAGCCAAAAAAGCCTCAAGAAAATGTCGGCGCTCACACACACAGCGATAGCGATAGCAGCAGAGCACGACGACGTTAGCTGGAAAGTCATTAAGTACAAATGACGTTGCTGACTGCAAAAAGCCAAACGCAGGCAGAGGCAAGCGACAGGCAACAACAACAACAACAACAACAATAACAACATCAACAGCAACAGTAGTAACAACAGCAGCAGCAGTCGACAGGCAACTGTACACTGAGAGAAAGCTGAAAGGCTTTATAAAATTTGATTTTTCATTTATATTGTCATTATTATGAATATTTTTATTTCTCTATATTCTATTTAAAAGTATTTCAAAGTATAAAAACCAATCTTCAATAAAAATTTTATTATATAGTCACATGTATATGTTCACACCAGATAACAGGATCGGTGGAATAAGAATAAATAAAACGGGAAAAAAGTTATTTTAACTATTTTAATAATAATTTGCACCTTATTTTGTTACGTTAATTAAACTGTACGCATTCCCGATTCTTCACCGTTTTATACTCAAATTCTAGCTCAAAATAAGATTAATTTAAGAGCTTTGCTTTGTAGGGCAACTTATTGTGTGTTTTTCTCAGTGTACTTTGCTCTAAAGCCGCAGTTTGCAGTAATTGCACCACGTTTGAGCACAGCTAACTGCATATTGAGTAATGCCTTACAGCGAGGCAACGTGTGTGTGTGTGTGTGTGTGTGTGTGTATGTGTATCTTCTCCACTCTCTTCCCCTTCTTCTTCACGTCCTGCTCCCACAGCTTGCATTATTTATGACAAAGTGAGCCCGATTAATCCGGGTGCTTCAATACCAAGCAGACAGTCAGCCCAACATAAGCCACTTGCCATCTGCGTAGTGGTTCGTGGTTCGTGTTTTGGTTCATCCCAAGGAACTAGCTCCAAGAAACAAACTGTAACCTTGCGTTGCATTTGAACTGAACTACCTAAAAATCCGAGAAAATTGACGTTATTCAGTTTTTCATCAGTGTATTTTTTGCTTGTAATTTTTATGAATTTTATGTTGCAAATAATTTTTGAAGCTGGTTCAACATGGCTGTCATTACTGCAGCCCTGAAACAATATTGTAGCCGAAGCTGTTGTAGGCAGAAGGAGATATGGCATGTATGTGTGTGTGTGTGTGTGTGTGTATTTGTGTGTGTTGGTGTGTGGTACGCTCTTATTTACTTCATGCAATTTAATATTATGCGAGTACTTCATGTGATGTTTGGAGCAGCAACTCCTGCTGTTCCCACTCTCTGTTCCCCCTGCTTATAATTCTCGTCATCGTCATCGTCGTCGTCGTCGTCGTAGTCGAAGTGGTTCATTCACTGAAGGCATAAATAATCTGTTGCATATGTGTGCGTGAGCGTTGCATGATTGTGTGTGTGTGTGTGTAGGAGCTGCCATACGATATTGCATGCCATCATTTACCTTATGATAAACCATATATAATTAATTTAAACTTGAGCAACACGAGCGATAATTTCTTAATGAAAATTTACTTGTACTTGCCAGCGTTAACCATGGCATTATGAAGCTGGTCAAGTGGGAAGAAGAAGAAGCAGAAGCTGGCCCAAATCAATTAGGCACTTTTAATGTTAATCGCTTCATATATCAGAGCCATAGTCAGCGCAAGGCAGCTCGGCTAAAAGGGTCGATGACAGGCCGGAAATGAAAATTGCTGGAAATGGCAAAGGCAGAGAGCAAGCAAAAGGAAAAAATAAAAGCAAAATGAAAAGCCAACTCCAAATACACAAAAGAAAAGGTCGAAAGCCGCACGCGACGTTTTTCGCGCCAATGAAAATTATTTTTGCTTTTTTTCACTTATTTCGATTTTTTTTTTTTTTTTTTGCGGCTAATGAAGAAGGCGCACGTGGAACAAAAGGCGTGAAAGCCAAATGCGAAACTGTGAGGCAAAGTGTTAGAGTGCGATAAAAAGATTAAATTGCACACATGTCGACAAGGGGAGGGAAGTGGAGAGACACCAGAGACACAGAAGGAAGTGCGACTTAGTGCAGAGGCGTGAAGTGCAGACAGACAGACAAACAGTTGCAGGAAGGCAAACAGGCGATAATTCACACAGGCATAAACAGACAAAGCTGATACACAGATACACAAATACACACACATACTCAACAGCTGTATATACATATGTGTGAGTGTGTGGCAATTGGTAATAGAAAATCGGATCAGATTAGATTTAATGCGGCGACGGCTAATTTTTGGCTGATTTTTCATTGGCATCGCAAAGTTTTGCGCTGCGCCTTGGCGCCAACGTCTATACACTGAGCGAAAAATTCTGCTCGAAAAAAAACAAACAAATTTTGTTTAAATGGGAATTAAAATTCAAAATTAACATAAAATAATTCTCAATAATTTATAGTATTTTTAATAATTAAAACAAAACGTACATTGCAGAAATATATATCAATGATTTTATTCAATTTAATTTTAAAGTTTGCATTTTTAATTTAATTTTTAACTTTAGCATTTTCTTTTAAATTGCGATATTAAAGCTTTCAATATAGGCATGCTTAATTTTTTTTCACTGTGTACACATTTTATCTCTCTTTCTCTCTTTGTCTGTCTGCCACATCAGCAGGCTGTACGACAGAGGCGAAGGCTGAGGCTGAGGTTGATTCTCAGGCTCATCTGATCACATCTACCCATTTCCACAGCCCAACGAGCTGTCAGCGGCAATACGCCGGCAATGACAGCTAAACAAATGACAGACGCGCTCAGGCAGCTGTTAAAGGAAGAGAGGGGACGTGGGCGGTGTGTGGAAGGGGAGGGGAAGGTCTGCAACTGTGCGATTGGCAGTGTCAGCAGGCAGAGGCAGAGGCAGAGAGAGACAGACAAACAGTTAGATCTATGGCAGCGAGCACACAGCGTCATCAACATTTCCGCTTCCGGCTGTTTATGCTAAAAGTATGGCGGCTATGTTGATGGCCTCACTGACAACACAAACACCCTAAACAACACCCGGCACACCTCTCCCTCCCCCCGTCCATCACTGCTGTGACTTGCATCCCGCAGCGATGTAAGACACCTAGGATGCTCTGTTTTTCCTTTCTTTTTTTATCATATCCATTCGCCTTTTAGCAACTTGGGCTGTTATCGATAACAGCGTTTAATCACATTTATTAAACTACTAATTGCAGTTACACTGTTAAAAAAATATAATTCTTTCAATTAAAAACTTGTTATGGCCTTCGACATAATTTATCAAAAAATAGAATGGAAATATAGCTTGTTACAAAAATACTAAGTACATTTATATCTGCTTTCAATCAATAAATTTTTCCATCATGAACATCAAAAACATATATCGATAACGAAATCTACGATAAAAAATATTAACCCTATTTTTAAGCGTTTTTAATGGGTACAGGGTATAAATATTGCTATCTTTATTTTATGATAAAATTTTTAAACAGATTTTAATGAATTTTTTAAGGAAATGTTATTTACAGAAAATGTATGTAAATATGGTTGTTATCGATATGAATCGTTATTTTGTACATTCCTAACTCCGTCTAAAATTCGTTTTAAGCTCAAGATTTGTAGCTTTCAGCTTAGACGCATATACCGATAGAGACTCGCCGAGAGTGATATATATAATATATATCCTAATTATGCCTGGGAACCCCCGTGGCATGTCGCGTCACGCTGCGTTTCCGGGCAAGTTTCCATGGCCAACGCCTGCCTCGTTGGGGTCTTTGGGTTTCATTTACATCATGATGACATACAACATAAATAATTACGCACACACACACACACACACACATGCATACAATGTGCTTGTTGTTGTTGTTGTTGTTGTTGTTGTGCGTCGCATATTTTTGATATTTAATTTTCATGTTTTTCTTATGAAGCTGAAGCTGAATTTCTTGTTAGCGTCTCTCATCTGTCAATGCTATTTGCTTTTCCCTTTTACCGTTCCTTTTGCTTGTCGTTTGCTTATGCTTTTTGGCCATCTTTACATATTTATGAGCCGTATTCCGTATTCGCCGGAATTGCGCCAAGTCCTGGGAGCTTTCTCAATTGCTCCCGGCTCTAATGTGTTGCAACATGTTCAGCTAATTGAAAACTATAATGTCATTGGCAATCATATCACTCAAGTCGTGCTTTGGATAAAGCCATGTCAAGGAAAGGTTTATACCATATACACTGTAAATATTATTTAAGAAATACCTGTTTTTTTTATCAAAGTCCTCCGAGAAAATATCATATACCGTATCCGTATCAGAACTTCAGATTTTTAAAGTTTATTTGCAACCTAATAATAAATAAAATAAAATAATAAATAAAATATAATTTTAAATAGGCTTTTAATATAGTTTTAGTTGGATTGAGGGTTCTCAAATGGAGTTTATTTAAGCTTATTTTAGTACGACATTTTGCTCTCTTTCAGTGCATTTATAACTGTAATGTAAATGTGCTTTTGAAGCAGCATAACGGAATACCATAACAGGGCTTAAAGCTGGGCTGCCACTGATGCTTAGTTAGGGTCATGGTCCTGGCCATATCTGAGCTTTCATCCGTTTCAATGCGCCTTTGCTTTTAACCAGTTGATCCTAATGTGCTGCTGTCAGTGTCTGTCTATATGTCTATATTGCCCTCTATCTCTGCGTTCCTGCCCCTTCTCCAAACATCGCTTTTAGCGGCTATTTGGGAGGATTAGTGTCAATGCAAAAGGATTTCTCTATATATATAATTTTTTCCCAGTTCTCACTGGGCACTCTAAGTACACTGTGAGAAACAAATACAAATTAAATTTCAAAAGTAAAACAGATGTAAAAATTCTAAAAAATAAAATGGGAAATGGGACAGAGTGCTTTATAGAGGGCCCCAAGCGATTGCAGAACGAACTAATGCTAATGATAGGCTATAAGGATCTGAAGCAGTTGGTGTTTCTGCAACCGGAGAAGAATAATATCTACAAATGGACAGCACTGGTTCTGCCTGAAAATCCGCCTTTTGATAAGGGCTGCTGGAAGCTGGAAATTGACTTTAGCATCAAGTATCCCTGGGTGCCGCCCACACTGCACCTCAATACCAAGATCTATCATCCGAATGTCAATGAACGAGGTCAGTTGTGTCTGCCCATACTGGAAGCCGAGCACTGGAAACCAACAACACGCATAGACACCGTACTCCAGGTTCTCCTGGCCACCATCAACGATCCTCAGCCCGATAATGCCTATATTCCGGAGATAGCGAGCCAATTCGTGAACGATCCGGTTAAGTACTATAAAACAGCCGAGGCCTGGGCGACACGCTACAGCGACCCACGACCCACGGAAAAACAAATGAAACGCTTCGCCAAGAGGATGAAGGCTCTAATGGAAGGCTGACCTGGTGGCATATATGCAAGTTGTAATCCCATTTTTTTACCCTGTACCCATTTATTTTATTTTTTTTCGGATAAAGAATATTTAGATAACATAGTATTTTTGGAAATGCAATTTTGTGTATTTATGCAATTCAAAGATCTTTTTAATCGGCATAACCTTACTTAGCATTCATACAAAATGGTTTAAAATGAGCTGATTTGACCTAGTCATGTCCGTTTGTATAAAAGCTGCCCTAACCAAATTTTGAATATAGATAGATCTTGCAGAACAAATTTATTTTTAATCTCAGATGTTACGCCCTATTCACGCCCTTATCTATCATAATCAAATATCAAGCGTAGTTTTAACATAGAGAGTTGTGCTTCGGATCGTATACAATTTACCAATGAAATTGGTTAAGAAACTCAAAAGATATTAAAGAAACAATATTGCATGTTTTTCCCTCTCTTTCTCTCTCTCCTCTCGCTCTCGTATGTTCAACACTTCTAATGATGAATTTTTCTGACAGTGTAAGCTAAGCTTGTTTTATACTTTGATTTGGGAGACTTTTTGGGGACATATGAGCGACTAATTGGCAGGCTGCAAGTCAGCAAATAGGCGCTCGCTGGCTGAGAGATAAATCATTTGACTCAGAGAGAACAGTGAGAACACATGCGGCGCACAGTGGGTGTGAGGCACAGTGGGGCAAGATGCATGGAAGAGGAAGTAGTTGCTGTGACATTAGCCTCAACGTCATTGTCATTGTCAGCGGCATCATCAGCATTCACAGACGGATTCCCGCTATAGTTAGTTAGTTTTAGCTGTTTTTATAGCTGCGCTTAGTAGCAGCCGTTGAAGCAAGAGAACGAGGGGCACAAGGGGCAACAGGGGGTGCGGACCAAGCACGCTTTGGGGCTATATAAATTTCTGCAATGAATGAATCAACTTTACGAACTTGGACACATGCGGACCTGCTTTATGGCCCTCCCACACAGCAGCAATCTCTGTGTGCGACTTGCCTGTGTTTTATGTCTGTTCTGAGAAAGAAATAGCAATAGATAAAGATAGAGAGAGAGGGAGACAGAGGAAGAGAGACTAGTTCTCTTGATATGAGCGACGGACTGACTGACGATGCCAACTTGAGCTTGTCAACGACATGTTCAGCAATGCCACCATAATTACACACACACACACACTCCCCCTCTATTCCCCTCTCTTTCACTCACATTCACAGATATTCAGTAGCAGCTATACACAGAGAGAAAAAGTCTCGAATTTTGTTTTCGAAACCATAAGTTTGACTCCTGATATCTTACTTATTATACAAATGCTAATTCTAGATTCAAATTTAAATTAAAACAAAAAATATTTTCACGAAAATTTCATATTTTTTAAGGGGAAGTGATTAAAAGATTTACAAAAATTTCAAATCTTGTACATCGGTTGTGTTTTGATTAAGCTATGTGCTTTCAAAGTTCAACTAAAATGGATTTTTTCTTTTAAGGACTGATAATCTTCTACGTTTGAACTGTCGGTTGTATATCTTACTTGAACGTAATGAAGTTTTCCTTATATTGCAAATTCTTAATTTGACTTAAATATAACTTGATCTTAGAACACAAATTTTTGCTAAGTGTAGTGTGTGTTTGTGCTCCAAAATATATTTGTATCTAGTTACTTGCGGGATTTACTCTACTAAGCAGAGCACGCCCCGCAGTCAGAGCTTAGCCCAGAGCCTCAACTGTCCAGAGCAACAACCATTGTCGGCCTGCAAGATGGATTACCATGGTGCCCACTCCCATGGTCATCGGTTGGTGGGCCAGTGGGGAAAGTGGGGGCGTATCCTAGGGGCGTGCCTGTGTCTTGTTAAAACGGCCTGTCTGATTATTATCACCTTCCATGCTTAATACTGCTGCAGTCCATTGACACCAGCTTCTGCCAGGACCACCCACTCTACACTGCACAGTGGGTAATTTAGCTGCATTTTTGGGTACTTTCAATAAGTGCGTATATTCGTGGCATAATATATTCCATTCCATGAATTGGTTTCAAACAACTAAAATTCTACTCTGAATTTAATCCAAATTCTTCAACTAAAATATAATAATATTCAAACTTTATGCACATTTTGTTCCATTTGCGACTAATCTGTTTCATTCGCCAAAACAGCTAATTCGCCCACTGTGCCTGGCCCCTATGCATGACCGGAACACGCCCACTGAAATCTCCAGTCTGTCACGGACAGTCTGCCTTTTGTGGCAGCAGCCAAATGAATCGCAGTTTTTGATTAGCAGCAGCAGCAACTGCAACTGTACCCTGGCAAATATTTGCTGCCTTTGGTTGCTCTGGCAACTCTACACTAGCGCCCTCCTGCCCCTCTACTCTAACCTCCTTTGGCCGCATAACTCATTAGCGCCTAATTACAGTTTGGTGGCTGTTTTAAATTAGTTTGACGCCACCAAATATTCTTGTGATTTTACTGATTAGATTTCGCAATACTGGGGTGATTTTTTTGTGTTCTTTGGCAGCGATAGGCAACTCTGTTTGCCAGAAAGTTAAGCTTGCTAATTGAAGTGGCATTTTTGTTGTTATTTAATAGGAAAGTTTACCTTTGTTACCTGCGTGTGAAATCATTTAATCTGGTAATTAGTCTTGAGTCATGCTCTATACACTTGCCTTTAATCCCATAATCTCTGCACTCAACGCAAACTCAACTTTATTGCTCGGATTTTTCCATTGAAGCAACATAATCCCAGATATCGATTTTCAACCTATACATAAAGTACATATCGCAATAATAACAATCATTATAATTATGCGTATTGGCCACAATTTACGACCCACATAAAACAATGCAGCTTATAAAATGCATAATTTAAGCAGATTTATGCATGTGTGCGAGTGTATCGTGTCGGGTATTCTGGAATAGAAGTATACGCTAGATGGACAGATATTCGCAAATAATTCGTAAAAAATATTAATCTATTTTAAATAAATTGCTGTCAAAATCATTTATTTTTTTTATAATTTTTTAGTTTATTTTTGTAGCGCATATAAAAACAAGTTGCTTATACTCCTTTGGATGTCTCATCTAGGCACAGGGTATGGCAAACACAAACATAAACAAACTTCCCACATTGTAAATTCATATGAACTCAATCATTTCGGGCCAAAAAGTGCTTACAAGTAAATAAACTGGCCACGAAGATAGCTCACGCGATAAAACGAGAAGGGTTTAAGTTTGCTGTTGTTGTTATAGTTGTAGTTGCAGTCACTGTTGCCAAATAGCTTTTTCCCACCAAATCTGGCTGTTTTTTGAAAGCATTTGTGAAACTGGCGTTTAATAAACACAGAAATTGTAAGGAAAACATAGTTAATAAATATTAAAAATTATATATAAAATTTAGCGTGCAGGGGCTTCGACTGTCGGATGCGTCCGACAGAACAGCTTCGTTCTTTATTTTTATCATTATTGCAGCCTTATTTTCCTGCTCTTCACGTCAAAAGCAGCTTGTTTCTTAATGAAAATCGGCAACACTGTTTGTAGTTGTTGAGTTATTGTTGTTGCTGTGCAAACCAATAAAATCAATTAAAGAGCACTCAACATGCAAACAATTATATGCAAATTCATTACACACACACACACACACACACACACACACACACAAACACACACTGACAGCCAGAGTGGCCAGAGTGCGCAAGATTTTGGAGTCAAGGCAAAGTCAAAGCGTGCAGAAAACGATTTGCTGCTCGGTATTTGCATAAAAAACAAGCGGCAAGAAAAAAGCAAAAAGTGCAAATAAATAAATACACGGCTAAAAGCAAGGTGGCAACCCCAACCAGGCCCACAAAGTGCCGCAAAAGGCAGCAAGAATGTAAGCTGAACCTGTTGCGCCTCAGCAACAGCAACAACAAAAGCAACAACGAAAGCGAAACAAACAACAATAACAATAACAACAACAACAACAAAGAGCAGCAAATGAAAAGTTGAGGCTTTAAAGACGCGTGGAAACGAACTGAAAGCGAAACAGCGTCCCGGACAAAACGCAGCGAAGAGAATATTGAAGCGCATTGAAAGCGCCGATTGAAAGCGGAACGTTTCAAATTGAAAGCCAGCGACTCGCGCTCTTCAGCCCAAGAGCAGGCGCAGGCGTGGGCACAGTGCAAGCGAAATGGAATGAAACGTGCAACAGTTAAATTAAGAGAGCGAGAGAGAGAGAGCGCGGGGGTGGCTGACGGCTGAAACTGCATCTCGCGCGCTCTTTACGCGCGCTCTCTTCTGCCTACGCCTGCATTGCAAGCAGCCACTCTCGTGCCCGAGCCGAGGGCAGCGCACGTGTGCCTCGTGCGCTTCGGGTGGCTTCGTTTTGCAGGCCAGACGATGCCAAGCAGCGTGGCAGGCAATCAGTTCGTATTTGGCATTCGTCGTGCATGCAACGTTTCAGCTGAGCAGGGCGCGTACAGCAGACGGCATCATTAGTCTTCGTTAGGCGGTCTTTGTGTCAACAACGTGTTGCTCCACACACACACATAGATATATAAACATATATATATATTACAATATATATAGATGTACAAATCGCTGAATCGTGCCGTGCGTGCTGCTCGTTAATCTTCGATATAAACAGAACTAAACACAAGTTTAGCGATTTTAGTCAGAACAAAAAAGTGTTGCCTACTTGCAGGCGAGCTTACAAAGTGCAACAAGTTCAACAACTCAAAATATATATATATTCGGATAAATATATATACAGATATATTGATAATAGCTGCTTAAAGTGCGCGAAAAAGTATTAATGTTGTACTAAGCCAAGTGTAAAAGGCAAAAAATAAACAGAAATAAATATAAAATAAAATAAAAATAAAAGGGAAATCCTTAAATTTCATCTGCTGAGCAAGTAAGTTCTACAAGCAAAAACAAATAAAACAAACCACAAAAAAACTCACAATAAAGCGAAAAGTTGAAATTTGCGCTGCCTGCTTTTAGGCGCATTATGAAGCGTGTAGGCTTTGTGGGTCAATGGACGCGCGAAAGACAAGCAGAAAACAAACAGAAAAAATATATATATAAAAATATGCGAAATTGCTTGCGCTTGCAAACAATAATATAAAGGGCAGCAGAACAGCTAAAGCTGGGGTCAAAATAAAAAAGCAAACAGAGCGAGAGCGCGTATCTCAAAGCAAACAAGCTGAGAAAAATCGGAGAAAAATGCTGCGGAAAATTCTGAGAAATTCTGAGTAGCTGGCAAATTAAATTGCAAAGTATTGTGCGTGTTTGCTTTCACTTTCATTTCCTTTGCACTTGCACTCAGTGCAAATTAACTTTGAGCTCAAAATTCAATTTGTGCCAAAAAAAAAAAAAAAATCAAAAATAAAAGAAATAAAATATTGGTAAATCTAAGACACATAACTACAAATTTAAGCTGACCCCAAAATGTGCACATCTCTCACCCTCTCTCCCTGTTTCTGTCTTTCTCGTACTATCTTTCTCTCTATTCTCACTGACAAATTACAGAAATTCAGTTTTTAAAACTCCACATTAAGCTTTGTGTTTGCTGCAAACAGTGTTGTCAATTTAGGCGGGAAGAGCACAAAAAAAACTACTCAAAAATTAAAAAAAAAACTGTTAACTTGTTCTTGAATATGTGCTTTTAAAATTCAAAATTTAATTAATTGTTCCTTATTTTACCATTTATTTAAAAAAAAAAAACAAAAGTTGACAGAACGATAAACCAGATCTGACGGGAAAAAAGCGGATTTGGCAACAGTGGCTGCAAAAACCAAAGCCCCAATATAATAGACTGCGTATGTGAAATGCTCAGAGCCAAAAACTAAATCACTGTCATTGTGGTCAAAAAGATACACACAGAGAAACACAGCAACAACTGGCTAAATGTGAGAAAGGGACAGAGCATAGACAGAGACAGAGCGAGCGAATCACAGCGTCTGCTTTGGTGGAGTCGAGCTGAAACTATTGTTAGGCAATGATTTGCAATTTGTTTGAAAAATGCATTTACAACCGCAAAGACAAACAGAGCGAACCCTCTCTGTATGTGTGTGTGTGTGCCACGCCCACAGCCCCCAAACGCACACACACAAATACACAATGACTCTGCAAATAAAAATCATAAACAAACGCACCAGCTACAGCAAACTACACAGTGAGAAAAGAGTATAACATTTCATTCATTCAATTCATATAAAACAAAATAAAAATGCATAAAAATGAAAACTTAAGTATTATAAATCTTGATTGAAAAATTTAATATGCCTCATTCAAATCGAGTTTATTGAAGCTTTATTTAGAAAGTTATTTTCTGCGCTGTGCAGAGCAATGGGAACAACTGGAGCTATAGATACAGCTGCAGCTACTTTGAGATACATTTCGCATGCAGCTGCAGAAGTTTGCTTACTGTTGCAGTTGCAAGTTGCAGTTGCAGTGAAAGGGAAAGGAAAACCGAAAGCATATAAAACAGGCAGCTTAGGGCAGAGGCAACCGTTCAGCAAACAGTCGGTGGGAATAGATGGTGGGAACAGCTAATGGGAACAGTTGCAGGAACAGTTCTAGCACTGCAAATTGCATGAGTTAAGCAAAATGCAAAATGCAACCGCAACGTCAATTGCTGGGCAAACCAACAACAGCTAGCCACGCCCCTTTCAGGCCCCACCAAACCACCTCCAACAGCCATTTGGTTGAGCGAGAAGAGCGTTCTCCTGCCTCATCAGCAAAGTCGCTACAATTCTTGGCAAACTGTTCCATTTGCACACACATTTGCAGAAATACAGCTAAAGATAGTTACAGATACAAACCGCAGCAGCAGGGCAATCCAGTGCCTCCAACTCTTCCCTTCACACTTCAACTCTTCTGCTGCACTTTTAGCAGTTGTTTGTCGCGTTTGCTGCATTTTGTTGCAATTACAGCGGAAACGCTAAATGCGCGCCAAAGTATCTGACAGATACTTAATGGGCGCCAAGGCGTTCTGCCTCAGCCATAAGCTTAAACGATATGCAGCTCAAATGCCAATAATCGTGCTCACAGTTTGCGCCATTATCGCATGCTTGGCATAGTTTTGAAATAGAGAAAGTGCCACAAAATAGGAATAAAGTAAAATACATTTTAAAACGACATAAAAAGTCAGTATTTGAGGCAAGCAAATTCCATAAAAACAGCGAAAGTAATTTAATTATTATCATGCATACTTTCCAATTAAAAAACAGAATTGATATATAACAAAAATAATTATACATATTTAACTCATATGAATATTATTTATCAATCACAAAAATCAACTAATTTCAATTAGAAGCTGAAACTAAAATTGATGTGTAATTGAAACAATGGCAATTCAATAAAAATATCATTTATAAAATGACATTTTGTTTATGAATTTTCCCCTGAAATGAAATCTATTTAAATAAACGTAATTCAAACAATTGAAATTCAATAAAAATTTTATAGTAAATTTATATTTAAATGTTTTGCATAGTTTCTTGTTCAAAAAAATATATTTCAGTCAAATTTAATTATTTATTTTATTATTAAATTAAATTAAATATTAAATTTAAATATTTTATTATACCATCAAATACATTGAAATACTGCCTATAAATGTAGGATTATTGCAAAATTTTATGGCAAACAAATAAATATAATTCAATTTAGTGAGCGAAAGTTTTGACACTTCTGCCGAGAGCATTGCCAATCACTTGAGGTATTTTAGGACATCTGAGACTGTTTAGACCTGGAGGCATAAAACCGGCACTTGGACTATCCATTGATGTGGAACTTCGATGCCAGCCCCAGCTGCAAATTGAACTCCAAGTCGAAGCAGAAGTCGAAGTAGAAGTTGCCTGCCAATTAACATGTCAGTCGCTTCTAATTGCCGCCTCAGTGGAAATGCCGGAAGTTTTTGGTTGTTGCTCGCGAATGCCTCGAGCGGAAGCCAAAGCTGAAGTTATTGGAAGTTGCTACTACAAAAAAGTTTGATTTCTTTTTAGACTTTTTTCTTTGTTTTTTGACGAAGTGCTGAAGGTTTGTTTCAGTTACCACGCGATTGTTGGCCGCAGTTTTTCCGGCTGAAATTTGAGTTTTGCTTAAATCAATTACAGTTGAGTTGAGCCTGAACTGGCTTCTGGGTTGGGCTATCTTGACCAGGCAATTACACAATGCTTTGAAGTTGTGGTTAGAGAGGGAGGGGAAGGCAGGAAAGTGGGAGCAGAACATTCGTATCTTGAATCTGAGCACTACACAAATGAAATGTCACGCAAG
Source organism: Hypselothyrea guttata (assembly GCA_035045125.1). Taxonomy (NCBI): domain Eukaryota; kingdom Metazoa; phylum Arthropoda; class Insecta; order Diptera; family Drosophilidae; genus Hypselothyrea; species Hypselothyrea guttata. The sequence continues at coordinate 250,445 of JAWNNJ010000172.1, forward strand.
CAATGAAATGTGAGACAAAAACGAGCTTAGAAAATGGCAAAATGAGAAATGAGCAATGGGGAAATGGGAAATGCCTGGGAGCGCCAGGAAGCTATTAAATCTACATAAAATTGCAGAAAACCTGGCATGTTAAGCAATTACAACTCAATGCTAGACAGAGAGAGTGGGAACAGTTGCACACAGGTGGGCGCAGGTGGGAAGAGTTGTGCTTCACTGCAGCTTTTCAACTGACATGAGCACATCTGAATGCGAATGAGAATGCCGCAGAGCCCTCGGCCTGCCTCTGATTGCTCTTGTACTGCGGTCGCGTCGCCTCAACTTGAGAGCCGTTAGAAAATTGCACTTGCCACCGACTGTCGCTCGGCCCGTCCCCCTGACCACTCCCTGACTCAACAGCTGCAGTCGCGAAGTGGGCGTGTGAAAAAAGAATTAAAGTCAAGTGAGCGCACTGAGACTGAATACGTAAAACGAGGCAGTGAAAGGCCCACAACCTACACAGCGAGAAAAAATCAAGATCTTGCTAGAACAAGATAGCTTAAGACACACAGAACTTATGGAAAATATTATGCATATTTAAATCTCATAATTCAATTTAAATTGTAATATTTAATACTCATGTAATTTTTTATTAATTTGTTATATTTATATTTTTTAGAATTTTTTTCTTTCCAATTTCAAAAAAGAAATTAATAAATAATTAATTAAAAATACTGAAATTGAAAGCATTCAAAGGCCCCTTTTTGCTCTGTGTAGCCGCAGACCAGGCAGCCAATGTTGTGTGTGGAGGGGGCGTGGCTGCAACAACAACATTCCGGCGACATTCGCCACGTCAACGTCAACGTCAACGAAACGCAAAGAAAAGCCGGAAAAATGCCCAAGTTGTTTGGCTGGCCTCACATACAAAATGAGCATGGAGCAATGAGAAGGGTGCAGGGATCAAGGGGGGGCAGGATGTGTGGCAGGTACACTGCTATTTGCCAGTTTTTTGTTCTCTTCTTTAGAGGTATAATTTTCGGCGCGACATTTGGCGCGACAGGTTGAGAAGGGGTCCGGGGGGCAGGCAGGCTAAAAATGTCAGGCATTTTTTACATGAAATATTTTTGAAAAAAGGCACAATAAAACTGGCAGCTGAGCATATTTTAAAGCGCACAATTAATTGCGAAAACACAACGAATTTATGTTAACGAAGTTGCCAGTTAAATTGATGTCTTCAAACTTGGCCAACAACTTAAGCAGAACTGCGTCAGCTACTCTTGGCCACATCAAAGTAGAATTCCTTTCCTCGAATGAGTAAATAACGCCAAGTGCCAACGGTTTGCATTTCCACTAAACAAAGTTTAAATTAAATAAAACTTGTGTTGAGCCTAGACAAAAACTGCCTTCAACTGCCTAGTAAAAACTGCTAAAGTAAGCAGAATTTATTTGTTTGAAAAGGTCTAACTTTCAACTATTAAATATTAAAAAGAATTAATTAATTTTTTAAGACAGTCAATAAAAAAGAAAAATTTTAAAAAATCATAAACCAATGTAGCTTATTCACAAATTTTCTGAATATTTTTAGTAATTCGCCTCTTTTTAAAGTAAAGCAAATTGTTACTAAATATCTTTACTGTTTTTTATACAATTGATCTAAAATTTACAGCATCGTTAGACAATATTACAAGCTAATTAATTGTTTAGCTATAATGTTGCTATGCTTTTAAATTGGGGCTGCTGTGCATCTTTGTGATTTGCGCAGGGACGGAGGAAGTTTTCAAAAATTAAAAACAAACTTTAGCTTCATACAATATATATGCAGCTATATGCCAAATATGATATATCTAGATCTTGTAGCTCCCAAGATCTAACTGCTTGTGTGTGCAAAGCTATGTGGTACTACTAACCAAGCATAAATATGTATATAGTGAGGTTTTTCACTCCTTCTGCTCACTACAACATACATTTTCCAGCTGCGCAAACTTAATAAACCATTTGTACTTTTAGGAAAACTGCAACAATCTTGCAAATGTTGCGAAATGCAGGAAATGGCAAAAGGCAAATGTCCATGGAGGGTCAGGGTCAGTCTTTTACAATACCAGCTGAATTGAATAAATTTCGATAGCAAATCTATGCTCAATACATATTGATGAAATGAGGGAAATACGCTTTTACTCTTTGGCTCCCCCTCGTGTAATTGAAATGCTATCTGCTGCGATTGAATCTCTGGAGTTCATTTAGTTATGTAAACTCGTGCAAAATGCTGGAGTTGAATCGAAATATTTGGGGCCAGCATCAGTTTAATTATGATTAAAATTTCAGCTGACAAGATACGAGTATTTTTGGGGTTAGAAGTAGGTAGATTTTATGGCCGACGGGTAAAAATCCCTTTCAATTTCCGGCGGTGAAAACGCGAAACGTGCGAAAGAGACAGATGGAGAGGGAGAGAGAGGGAAGCAACGAGAGCTAACCGTTAGTTTAATTTGTTAGATTAGTAAACAAATGAAAATTAATTGAAGCAAACGAAAAACTTAACCTCAGGCAAGACCAAAACCAAGTTGAAGAAAACTTTTTGCTGCTGCCATAGATAAACGCTTGTCGTCGAGCACCTACAGCGTTTCTCTCTCTGTCTCTCTGTCTGTCTGTCTGTCTCCCTCTCTGTCTGCCACTCAGACAATATATGTGTGTGTGTGTGTGTAAAAGGTAGCAGCAATTTGTTGTTGTCTGTTGAAGAAGTTTGCTGTGCGTAGCGCCAGAGCAAAAGCTGTTGAAAGCCGTACAATGGGGCGTATACGCAATGTCTTTATTTCTTTCTTTTGCTTTCGCTTTCGCTTTTGCTGCGAACTTGGCAGCTAAAATAAAGCAAAGCAGATGTGATTAAGTTAATTGTTTGCCGTAATCTTCGATTTGCGCCACTTTAGCCGCAACAGTGCCCCCAACCCCCCGCCCCTTCCCCCTAACACATAGTTTTGGCTTATGACACGCGTTCCTTTTGCGCCTCGCCATTGTCCATCGTCCATTGTCCACAGTAAATAATGATTAACGGCGCTAGTTGAAGCTCTAAGCGCATTTTAATAGCATGGCACAAATGCGGGTAGCAAGAGTAGAAAAAAGAAAGTGAGGGAGAGAGCAAGACGGAGGCAGAGAGAAAGCCAAGTGTAAGCCAAAGCAGCTGCTGCTGCCAGGGCTGCACAATCAAATTAATTTGCCAGAAATAAAAAGAAATATTAAACATTTTGTTTTTGATCTGATTCACATAAATAAGAAATGGGAGTTATGCATAACCATAAGATCCTTCTGATGTTGACTATAAATTTAATTCAAGTAGATAATAAATATTTATAAATTTTTACACAAAACCGAAACATTGTTTTTTAAATATTATTTTATCTAAAATAATAAGTTCGAAGACTTTATTGTAAATTTAAATATTAAGCAATTTCGTTCCGAAATGGTTCGGTTCAAAGGAATTGGCAACCCTGGCTATCACTGCTGCGGCTGCTAAACAAAAGCGCGCTGTCAGCTGACATTCTATAAAAGTAATAACTACGAAAGGCTGCAGCAAAGAGCAGAGGGGAATAGCAAACACAACAAACACCAAAAGAACAGCAACAACAATAAAAGCAAAACAAAACAAACGAAAATTATAAAATAACAAAAGGCGTTTGCCAATCGATTGGGCAAAATCTTTCTTTATGCATGCGACGCAGCGAGGATCCTTACAGAGGGGCACGAACACACACACTCAAGAGATATATGCACTAATACAGAGCCAGATATACATATATATTATATATTTATATATATACAGTCAACTGAAGGCAGAGCGATTGTCTTTTTTTGGCGTACGCGTCACGTATTGTCAATAAAAAAATAATAATAAGACACAATAAATTTTTACCTTTAACGAGTGCCGGCTCAGGCGCTCTCTCTTTCGCACGCTCTACCCCTCACTCTTGCACACTCTCTACCCCTTCAATTCCGCCCGGAATCCCTGGCCAAAGGGTGCAGAACCGTTACGCATAACATGCGTGTCCGTGCTCTTTGCTCCGCTTTCGCTTTTGTATAACTGCTCAAAATATAAAAAAGAAAATAAACACGCGCCAGTTAGGGTAGGGAAGAGTAAAAAGAGAGAGTCGATAGAATGTGGAGAAAGGAGAAAGAGCGGGGAGAGGTTAGGGAGTACACAGAGGGAAAATCATTGTTTCAAAATTAAGTTTAAATAAAATCAATGTATTCAAAAGCCAAACGTTTAATTCTTTAAAAAAGAATAAATATCTTGAAATAAGAATACTAATTTTTAAAATACAAAATTTTAAATAAAGAAAAAAATTTAATTTAAAAAATTAATATGTATTGCCAATAAAAATAAATTCAGTATAGCTAAATGGAAAATAAAATCTTATTTCAAAATAAAATACTGAAAATAAATTAAGTACGAAATTCTTTATATTTTCTCTCTGTGTATAGGAGGGCGTATAGGGAGCCAAATAGCGCACCGTACGTGGTGCAAAAGGCTGCAAAAGCAAACAAAAGCAATGACACGAAACGACGAAGACGACGACGATAACAACAGAGAAGCAACAATAACAATAACAATAACAACAACAGCAGCAGAAAGCAAACAAATAAAAGGCGCAACAATTGCACAGGCAACTGGTACAGTGGGGTGTACAGTGGGGCAAGCCAGTACTTTATGCGCAAAACACCCTCGATATGCCAACAGACGCCCCAGACATTTGCCAAGTGCGTGTGTAATTGAAACTAGGCGTCCTTATGCAGCTAAAGTATTTGAGGAGAAAGAGAGAGAGATTTATATAGAGTGGAGAGAGGGTGGGAGGGAGAGAGTGTGCGTATGTATGTCAATATTGCTGTAGGGGATTCAATACGCAGCGAGGGCCACTGAACTGAGCTAACAGATATGCACATTAGCGTATCCAGGTGTAAGCAGAGCAAGAGAAAGCGGGGAAAAGAGGTTGAGAAAGGGAAGAAATTACAGGGAAAAGAGAAAGGCGATAGGGAGAGCAAGAGCTGGGAGTGCCCTGAAATCCTACACTAATAAGCGCAGAGTTTGCTAGAGTATAGATTAAAGATTTAATGATATCAAGTACAAATGTTATACAATTTATAACTGAAGAGCTTGAATAATAGATTTCCAATTAGCAAACATTTTTAAAAAGCTGCATTATAGTTATAAATATGAAACAATTTAATATTATTATAAAATAATATAAACTGAAATAAAACCAGAATACATAGTATATATAAAAATTAAAATTGAAAGATTTGTTTAATAAAGAATTTGAGAAACTTTCGTAGTTTTCTTAAAAAGTCGAATGTCTTAATTTGATTAAATGTTTAATGATTAGTTATTACAAGCTGAGTTTTTAAAAAATTTTGTGTTTCTTATTGAAAATATTTAAATTTAAATTTAAATAAATATTTTGATCATTATTTTGCATAGTATTTACCAAAACTTAATTGATAAATTATATGCAATTTATTTAGTATAACGTTATATTAAAATTCTGTTGAAGTAAGCTTTGCTTTTAATTAAAAAAAAAAGAGTTAAAATGAAACAAAAATAAAACGGTAATGGTTTTTCATCTGTAGCTTGCTTTTTAGCTACAATTGCGCACAATTTATATAATTTGTGTAAAACATTTTTTTATGTAAAGTAAATTGAAATGCGGACATGGAAAAAGCGCTGGAGTTGAATTTGACAGGGAAATGTTATGAAAAACGGCAAAGAGTAATGCAATCCCCTAATAATATGCCACTTAAAAAATGAGGCACTTTAGAGTCATTCCCCAATGACTTGACCCGCATTGTGGAAGCTGCAAAGAGAGCGTAGAGAAAGAGAGAGAGAGAGAGAGAAAGAAGAGGGGATAGAGAAAGAGGGGCAGGCGAAAGAGAGTCGGAGAGACTGAGGAGGCGACAGCTGCTCTACAGGTCAGCGCACTTGCCTCAAATGCTAATTCAAGCGTCCAGAGCTCTTAGCATTTGTCGTTTGCCGGCACCAGACTCCCACTCCCAAATGAGGTATATGCATTTTAGACAGAGCTATTTGGCCATTGGGTTTGCCTAATTCCACAACGTCTAGACTAGAGGGGGGCTGCAGAGCAGTGGCATTTCGCTTCAGTTTCTGCTCTGTTTTTTGCAGTTTGTCTTTTGGCCATGGCACAACAAAATACGGAGAAATGTTGGGGGGGGAAGTGTAAGGAGAGGGAGAGTGCAACAGCGGATAAATATGCAAAAGAACGAAACACAATATTTGTAAAAAGGACTACAGACAATTTGCCTTTAAATAGAGCGTGGCACTTCAAACAAGCGAAACCGACGGGGAGAGAAAAACAACACGTCAAAAAGGGAGCAGAAAAAAAACTGAAAGAAAAACATGATAACTGGCATTGAGGGGGTAGAAAACAGCAAAAAATAAAAAAATAAATAAAGTAAAAACGAGAAGAAAAAATCAAGAAAATGAAAAGAAAATAATATAACGAGCGCATATTAAAGTGGGTTTATTTATTTTGCGCTCGACGCTGTTGCCTTTCGCTGAACACGGATCAGCAGAACAGTGTTGCCAGTATTTTTTTTTAAGAAAATAAAACTGGATATAAAAATACAAATTTTGAAAAAGCAACCAATAAAAACCAAAGAATTTCAAAGAAATTCTATACATTATAATCTTTTAAATGTCATACATTTTTTCTCGCATTTATAATACCTAAGAAATATCACAAAAAAGTCCAATTATTACAAAAAAAATTATCCAGAATTCTACAAATATTTTTCTAGACAATAATTCTTAAACATAGCTAGATTTGACGGGAAAAAAGCGAATCCGGCAACGCTGGTGCAGACCAAGTGAATGCGAATACGGATGCGAGTGCGGATACGAATGCGGATGCGAATACGTCAGCGTGTGCCCCTTTGTGGAGAGTGCTTTGTGTTTATTAAAAAATAATTTCCATGCTCAACTTGGCACACACACACACATACAGCCTAAGCCTTAAGTGTGTGTCTGTGTGTGTGTGTGTGTGTGTGTGTGAGGGGCTATCAACATTCTCGAGATTGCGACGGGGACATTTGAAACAATAAGCCTTGAAGCCTGTCGCCCCCTTCGCCACCTCCTCCTGCTCCTGCTCACACTCCCACTCACAACAAATTCAAATTCAATAATGCGCATACTTCTGCCGGAGGGTGTGAACGGAGGAGGGGCAAAGGTGTGGGAGGAGGCGACAACACTAAATAATTCAGCAGGCCGAAAAGAGAACAAAATAAACGAAACAACGAAAAAATGTAAATCTGTGATTTTAATGCGTTTGCCAACTGTAAACATAAACCCGAAATATTACAAAACTTGTGCAAACAGACGACAAGGGCGAGCCATAAAAAAACAACGCAACACAACAAATACTACAAGATGAAATGACAAAAAAAGAGACGCATACAGTGAGAGAAAGAGAACGGGAGAGGGAAACGGAAATGAATGCGAATTGCGAATGCGCGTATGTCAATTTAATGGGCGGAAATTTTCCAACTGAAAAGTAATATGGGGCGTGTTGCCACAAGATGCTGCCGCAGTGCAGCCTCCCTAACAGCAACAGCAACAACTACAAGCAGAGTTGCCACAAAATGAGAACCAATAAGATACAAATAAAGAAATATTTGCTATATTTATTAGAAATGAACAAATAAGTTTTTTCCAAGTAATTATTTGAAATTTGAAAACTATAAGAGTTAAAATCACATTTTTTCGTATTTAGAAACAGCGTAGATATGCAACACAATACCCACAACTATTCGATTGATGTATACGGACGAAACCTATAGTTTGGGACCATGCACTTTATGTTTTAATAATTGTCTGTTGCATATCTTCACTGTTTCTTAACAGATCGTAATGCAATCGTTAGACTGGAAAAATATGACACCATTGTACAATATACGGCAACCCTTAACTTTTGAACACTTTGCAGTTCTACTGTTAGCCAGGTTCATTCTAACGTGTGTACACTGTACACTTACTACAAACTTGCCAAACGGCGACTTGTTGTCGTTTTTTGTCATTTCTCGTCATTTGTGCTTCTTTGGTTGGTTTTTTGTGTTAAAATATGAAATATTTATATGAGTATTTTCATTTATGGTGCGTAACAAATGTGCGGAAAGAAAAATATCAACGTAAACAAGCATAGAATACGAGAACGAGAGAAACAGCATAAAAACAGGTGAAGCAAGCGCCTGGACAGGACGGACAGAGAGAGACAGGGAGAGAGAGGGAGAGAGAGACAGATTCTGTGGCAGGTGCGTGCAGAGTTGCCATCATAATGATCATCATGGCCAGCAGACACGCCAGTTGGCCCTAAATTCCCTCTCCCCCTCGCTCACCCAACACTCACACACACACACACACTTGAAACTTTTGGCATAAATACACAGCGCGCTTTTCAAGCTTCTGTTTTTTAATTTTTTTTGTATTTCTGCTTTTCATTTTCTTGTTGCTGTTGTGTTTTTGTTGCTTTGTTGGCAAAATTATTATATTTTAATTACACATGCGTTGGCAACCCTGGCGAAAGAAAACAACAACAATATGTAAACGAAAATGGCGTGAAAAATCAGTTTCATGGCTTTTATGCTGCTGTTTATTGTTGTAAATGAGCAGCGCACAGGGTGGAGCTTGCCCCTCCCACACTTCCCTTCCCCACCAACACACACACACACACGCACGCAGATGGTTATGGCCATTTAGCATAGCATTCTTAATAGCCAGCGCCGAAAATGTAAACAAAAATGTGACCAGAGCTTGGTTAGTGCTTGTTGTTGCCGCTCCGGCTAATTAATATTAGCGGCTGTTGCCTGTTATGCGAGTCGGTAATGGACCCCAGCTGCACCCCGGCAAGCCAACAACAAAAATGGGGAAAAATTGGGGAAAAATGAAAGTTTACTACATAATTACATTAATGCCAATTGACACGTTCAGAGCGCGAGTCGAAGCACAGACAAAGCAACACAAGAGCTTTATGCAGAGTGGAATTGTATCGAAGAGTTCTGGAGATGAAAATAACATCGATGCATCTGATATCGACGATAGTTTTTATCTTGATGTATGGAAAAATTCGATACATCTTCAATAGACGATAGATCTAGCTTATCTATAAAAACCGAATATTCAGCGTTATGCTCATCATAGATGGTTTATATATAAAATGTATACTGTCTACGATTAAAAATATATATATCCTAAAAATCGCATCAAATTCGGTTAATAATCCCGGAACTTATTCAAGAAAGAGTGTACTGAGGTATCGATACTGAGTTTTTTTTAGTATTATACGTAGTATATTTTGGCGAAGGCAAGCGAAAAAATAATTAAAATTTAAAATCGTAAAACTTTCTTATAAAGCAACTAATGAAAACTAAAACAAATACCGTAAATCGTTTAATTAGACTTATCGCTAGCAACAGGTTAATACCAACTTTGGCTCTTTGAGGCACGTTCTGCCAAAGATTTTCGCATTGCAAATCGCATAAAAGTTTTCGCGTAGTTTGCTCAAGCGTGCGAAATGATCTGATTACACGCTGGGAAACCGGGATGAAGCTGGCAAGAAGAAGAAGAAGAAGAAGCAGGGAAAATGCCACTCAATTTATGGCCAAGTGGTGGCGGCGCCTAAAGATAGTCTGTGACAGGGGGAGGGGCGAGAGTTGGGCCTGTCAAAGGTTAAGTCGCCTGACATATGCCCGCGCCCTCCCTCGGGCCATGAGTCTCATGCAGCAGCAGCTCAATATTAAGAAATAACAACTTGCTGCGGGCAAATGTGGAGGAGAATGCATGTCCTCGTCGACAGAGACGCCGACGCCGACTGCGCTGCCGACGGCGACGCCGACTGAGCTGTCGATGCTGTCGTCTTTGCTTTGGGGTCTTCAATATAAACAAGCGTAACAGCAACAAATATTTAACTCTCCCCCCCTCCCTCCCTCAGCATATTTGTGTGTATGTGTGTTGTTTGTGTGCGCAAAGCAGCCACAACACTCTGGCTACTCTGCAGACTGACGGCAGCGTTGCCAGCTGTCAGTGCTGTCTGTGCAGCTGCGTGGGAAATAAAAAAATAAAAACAGAAAAAAAATGCTAGCAAATGCAATCTCATGAAAAAAACAAAATTAAGTTTAAATTAAGTAAAAATAACTAATATTCAACACATTTAAAGGAATTGCAAAAGTAAATTTAAATATAAAAAATATTAATAATTATTTTTATTGATTTATTTGTTTAATTTAAGAAACATACATCTGCTAAGCTTTATTATATCCACCTTTTACAGAATGTTAAATTGTCTGGAATTAAATATAATAAATATACTTTTATTTACTTTTGAATTATATTCAGTTTTGACTGGAAAGTAGCTGACTTGGCATCACTATCAACCTACCCGTTTAACAAGCTGGCAAAAAAAGCTAAACATCAAAATGAAATTAGAATAAATTGAAAGCAATTAAAATTAAAAAAAAATAAAATTATGCTAAAATTAAAAAAATTTGAATAGCAAATTGACAAAAGCTAAATCCTTTTTGACTGCAAAACAGCCGACTTGGCACCACTGGCTACTCAGCAGCCAACAAGCTGGCAACGCAATTTCCCGCTTCTAACCCCTCCGGCAAACTTGTAAACTTTTCCGCAGCGCTTTATTGTCGACTTGCAGGCTTCTCCGGCTCCTCCTGTTGCCGCTTCCCCTCCCTTTGGTCCTGCGCTTATTTGTCGCCGCAGTTCGAGCTCAAAGCTTTGGCTTGTTACACTTTATGAAATGAGCTGCATGGACCCCTCCCCTGTGACCCCTCTTTTCCCACCCACCATGCACAAGTGTTTATGTTTGTCTTGGCGGCGACTCATAAACTCGCTGCAAAGCGGGAAGCCGGGACCCCAGCGCTGTCAAAAGTCAACGTGAGTTTGTATCTCCGGCGTAAACTTCAAATGGAAATTGTGCGTAATTATATTAAATTTTTATTGCCCCACACGAAATGGAAATCGGCAAGAAAAAGCTCCGACTAGGGATGAACAAAATATACATTTTTATCGATAATATCGATATTTGCATATTTTTCCAAATAAAATTCAATATAATTCCATATATAATGCTACAGGCCAATTTTGTTAATCAGAAAAACATGTTTTAGATCGAAATGCCGATATAGATAGTAATATTTTAATAAAATAAAATCGATGTGTCTAAATTTTTTCGATATTCATATCGATAAAGTTTTGTCAATTTAAATTCCTATCTCCGACTGTAGGTTTTTCTTCGCTGAAAGCCATTAAGCAGATTATTGTTGTTGAAGCAAATGTTACACAAATATTTTGCTAAACAAAAAATGAACGCTGGCATTTGTTAGTTTTTCTGTGTGTTTTTTGTGTATTTATTTGTTTAGTCACTTGATAATAAATTGTCATGTTATACGCTGCTGTCGGTTGCCCGTAGCACCCGCCAGTTTCGCCTGAACTTGTTTGACACTGGACGAGGGTAGAGGACAGAGAATGGAGACTACAGAGAGACATGGCAATCAGCTAGATGCCAATGCCATGATACGAGTATGCCGCCCAATACAACATATAACTATTATGCTCCATGCAGACAGAGAAGTGTATACACTGACAGAAAAATCGAGGGTTTTTGTGCAATCAAGAATTTTTGCTGCCAAAAGTTTACAAATTTTTAAGCAGGCTATATACTATAATACTTTAATTAAGACATTATTATTTATTTTATTCAGTTTAAAAATGCTGTTTTTTTCTTGATTTTTTTTCTGCGTGTACACATTTGCCGCTGCCATTAAAGCTTATTAAATTCCTGCACAAATAATGCGGGCATAATTAACAGCAATCAGTAAAAAACCGAGCAATGTACAGAGAAATGTGCATGTTTATCGAGTGGGGGCGATATAACAACGATTATAACTGCACACATAAGGAAATCAGGTACTGAGATTGGGGCGTCTAATCGACCACGCCCACTCCAACTACCTTTGAGGTGGGAGTAGAGTACATATTTGTTGTTGTTTCAGCTGTTTTTGTAGGCGCAGCAAATGCAATTATTTCATTTCATACTGCGATAACAAAAGACCTTTCATATCGTATATAGTATGTCCCCCTGACATTTATGCCTCAGACTGGGGAATTGCTTTCCCTTTTTCCCCATCCTCATCCACATCGTCATCCTCATCGTCATCGTTATTGTGGTTTTTGTATTTTTTTTAGCTTATTTTTTGTACCCACATGGACAATGGACACGCAGCAGAGTTATGAGGCGCGTGTGGAAAATAAAACTATTTGAATAACGCGCAACGGGCTACAGCCTACAGCCACGCCCACTCACCAGTCCACGCCCTCGCCCACATGTGAGCGCCCTTTGCCCTCCCCTGTCCGCTGCGTGTTAATAGTTTATTTTTTTCCTCCCCCCGCCGCTCGACGGCTGTCCTGGGCCCCATTTGGACGTCGTCTAACAACTCAGCAGTGCCACAATTACCTGGAAATTAACGCAATTAGATTTCTGCTGCGCATATTTTCCACTGTTCGCCAGACACGCCCACTCTTTGGGCATCTGCCTCAACGCTCCGCACTGGCAATAACATTATTATAAAGAAATAAGGGACATTTTTTTATAGAACTCCATATAAACTCGACGACGATATGTGAGGGCTTATGCCTAGTGTCATATAATATATTTTATTGCTGCGTTTTAATACCCCCAACTTATTGAAAGTGGTCGGTTAGGGTTTGTGTAAATAAATAAACTTTCATTTTTAATTTACTTATATTATGCTTATAAACTGGACTTTATTCTGCGAAATAATAAATTCCAAATAATAATCTATACTCTCTGAGAAACTTTATAATGAATTTGTTTACTTTTTTTCGAACAATTTTGTAATATTTATAATTAAACTATTTAAGATGAGTATAATTATAAAAGTATTTAAATTATACAAATATTTCAGCACATTTTTAAATCAGCTAAATTGTTATTAGGCTAAAAATATATATTTAACTATTCGGAGAAAAGTTTCAGCAAAAGCTATGTCGATTGCATCCCACTCGTCCGCTCGTCGCTAAACTTGTATGCTTAGTTTCTACAACTGATTTTATCATATTAATTCATTTCCTTTCTGCTTTCTCTGTTTTGCAGATCATCGCATTAGTCAGCGTTAAGTTCAGCCCCAAATCTCTTTAAAAAGCCGCACGTGACGGAAGGCTTTGGCTACACTTAATCAAAGGTGAGGCAGACGGAGTTAACTGTAGTGCTTACTACTTATGTGCATATATTTGTATAGGCATTAGTAAACTAAAGAACTTTCACAGAACTTAGCTAATTAAGTAAGAGACAGAGCGAGTACGTGAGAAGCAGTTTGGTGGGGAATTTCAAATTCACTTTCGGAATCGTCAGCTCAGACATGAAGGAAAAAAGCGAATTTCGTTAAGAGAAATAGATAGAAAGCTTTGGCTAAGCATCTTCATAATGTTTTATGCAAAAATTGTTAAAATATTTGGCAGTTGAGTTAAAAGTTCGCCCAGACGATGACGATGAGCAGAACAGCTTCCCTCTCCACCCCTCAAGACTATGCTGTATTTATGTTTGTCTGCCTGTTTGTGTTTTGTCCTGTTTGTGTTTGTGTTTGAGAGCATTTTTGCTAAACTCAAAGAATTTATGATATCAGACAGCAAGCAGTAACAGCAACAACATACTTAGCCGGAGCATGACAAATTTTCACTTTGCGTCAAAAAGTTGCAACAAACTTGCAGCGAAAATAATAATAATAATGCTCTCTGTCTCTAAAGGTACACTTGGCAAAACGCTACAAAAAAAGCTTATATATTAAACTTGTTTTGATTGCGAATTTTACCGGTTTAAATTTTATATTGTGATTTATCCTAATTCATGTACAAATCGGTATATAATTGTTAATTTGAAGAAACAAAATCGGTTTAAATTGATAGCAAAGATGTTTAAATATAAGTACTAATGCAAGCTTAATTCAATCTGCAAATGTTATGATATATAAACAAATCCTTCTTAATCTAAGCTTAAATCGAAAGTGATTAATATTGATTTCGAATTAAAAATGGATCTATGTATACGTTTTTAAAGACAATTTCAAAATAACAGTTTCTGAGGACTTAGACATGCAATTACATTTTTAAAACGAAATTTACTGGTTCATTTAGGAATTAGCTAGATTTTTGCGTTCAGTGTAAGGGAAATACTTGGCCACAGCACAAAACAAAAGAGGAAAAGCCAAGCCCAAGTGCTACTTATCTGTCAGGACAGTCGAGGCAGCCGCCAACACTTTTGCCCAGGTGCTGCCAATTTTTAGCATTAAACAGCTGCCAGGCTTAAACCAGGTGGCGGTGGAGGACGGGGCAAGGGGACGGGACATTGGCAGACTGGCAAACAAATTGTGCATCAAAAGTTAAAGCTCTACACTTGAGCAGAAAACCAGCAAAAAGGCAAATAACAGCTCGAAATCTAAGTGAAAAAATGACAGTCAAAGTAATGGGGCTAGATGGCTCAAGTGCACTGGGGCGTTCCCTGGCTCAAATCCCTCTGCCCCCCTCTCTTCTCATCGCTCTCTGTGAGTCTACGTTTTGCATATAACTTTTGAACGAAAATATGTGTCAACAATATGGCGGCAGGCGACGATGAGCGAAAGTTTGCACTGGCAACTACTTTTCATTTTATTTTGCTGACAGGTATGCTAAAAGCCAAAAAAATAGAAAAAGAAAATTGAGAGGAAACTAACTTGAAAAGTATTCAAAAGTGCGCAGAGCAACAGCAACAACAAAATCAACTAGAAGAGACACTAGCACAATGTGTGCAGATTTGCCAAAAGCTTCACTTTTATGGCAGAATTTGGAACAGGAAGCATAGGGAGAGACTACACTCAAAGAAAAGTAAACAGAAACCTTCTTAAATTTTCCGAGAATAAATAAATAAGAATATTATAACTTTGAAAATTGCAGTACGTTTCCTGCTTGATATTTGAGGATTGATTGAAGAATAAAAACCATTGATTAAAAATCCAATAGAAATATAATTAAACTTAAAAAAAATAATTTAATTCAATTCATATCATCAACGAACTTAAATATCCGAAATATCTCATCAACAAATTCCGGATTACTCAAATTAAGTATGTTTTGACTGCGATGAAGAAACTTTCGTATAATTCGACTATAGAAAATTGTTGAGCTCAAGTCAAATAAAGTTTTTTTTTCTGAGTGTAGGCATATGAATGGTATAGACTGTAGCTTGGGGTATATATGATTTGCTTGGGAAGCAACGCTTGTGACAGCTGGCAATGACTTTTTCGCATGATAATAACAATAACAAAAGGGTTAAGAAATGACAACGTCAAAGAGAGGGTGCTAGGGGCTGCTAGGGAGAGCAGCCAGCGTATGTCACAAGTCAGAATGGTTAGCAATTTGTGAAATATTTATAGAGTGCGACATTGCTGACAATAAATATAATAACAACTAATATGACTAACAGTTTGCACTGATGTTCCATCAATTTAATATAGCATGCTAATACGGGGGTAGAGCCATTTATTATAACCCCTGCGAGCGTTGTTCTAGTTCTTGCCTCCGTATGGAAGTTATATTGATTCGACTTGAGCTGAACAAACTTTAAGAATTAAGGAACTTTGTTAAAATAAATGTATGTAGATTTTTTTTTGAGAAAAGTCTTTAAATGAATCTGCTGTTTTCTAGGAAAAATTGTGTTTTGTTTTGATTCTTATTTAATTTATTACATCTGTATTGTTTTACCAATTTTTTTAAAATTATAAATGCTACTAGAGCATTTTGTTTTAAGCAAATCTTTGTTTACAAGTCAAATCTGTCATAATTAGTTACACTCTCCCCAACTATCAGTTACGTCCGACTCTTCCGTGCAATTTCCGCTTTCTACTTAAATTCTGAGTTTTGTTAAAGTCTGTTTGACTTGACGCAACTTCGACAAAGTGCATTTAAAGCTCTTATTTTGGACACAATAAAACTTGTGCTAGTTGTAGCACTTACACGTTACTCTCTTTGGGCTAGAGAACATATTGTGTTTCAACAGAAGGCCACTTGAGTTAGAGCCAGAGTCTCAAAGAGCAGGCTCAATGAAGTCTGCGTCTTGGCCAAGTCTTTCCCAGCTGCTGACATGTGACAATGGCAAGTGGCAAAAGTAATACCTCTAGCAATGACGCAAGCAAATCAAATGGAGCAAGCCAAACCAAACAAATCAAATTTGTACATTTCAATAAAAATAAATAAATAATCACAAAGTGGAAGGAAAAAACATATAGAACGTGCTAACGTCATAACTGCCTTGATTGATGGCCGTCTGCCTTGTATGGCATTTGTCTGTATTCGTATATAAGTATATATATAGTCTCAGCCAGATCGAGACATGACTGCACTTGGGCCAACTGTCCGCTAGTTTGTGCCATTTTATTTAAAGCCAAATAAGGCAGAGTGAGTGAGATTGAGTGAACTTGTCAGCGCATAGTTATGGTAGACCCCTACAGTCAGTCAAAGTCAAGCACGTCCGAAGGCTCCTACTCCGACTCCGACTCCGACTTCAGCTCCTGCTCTCGCTCCTGCTCCTGCTCCGGCCATGTGTGCCATGTCACAGCTTAAAGTTATTCACATTCCAACTATATATATATGTATTATATATAAGTATATGCACAGAGAGAAAAATCCAACAGCTCATTGGACTTCGAACTTAATATCTCACAATACCAAAGTTGAGCATACTGAACTTTGAGCAAGTTTATAAAAATTCTGGATTTAAGTTTATGGGAATTTAAAAACAAAATCAAATAAATAAAAAATTAAATACCACATTTTCCTTAGTTTTATAACTACTATTTATTTTTATATTTAAATCAAATAATAATTTTATGTATTGAACTAAATTTAACTTTTAATTTTAATATTTATTATGATATTTTATTAGTTTAGAGTTATTAATTTAAGATATGCATTCTTATGGATACAATTTTTTCTTAAGTGCGAATTCTATAATTTTCACACAATTTTTCGCGCTGTGTACGTGACTATTTGTGGGGTTTTTTTGCGTTTACGTTTGCAGCTTTGGCCAGGATGGGTCTGGTCTGCTCATAATGTGCGCCAGAGCAATGATGATGAGCGCACGGGCTTGTCATAAACAACAACGACTCGTCTGACGTATAAACTTATTGTTGACAAAACCTCATGACACACCGAGCCACGTTTATAGCGTTGGCAACTGCATGAACAGACAGGCAGACATATTGTTAAAGTCCTGCTGGTGCCCGGGGTTTTGCCACAGCGGAAGTGTCACCATTTGTCAAATAACGAAAATTGAAAACAATTTCCACACGCAGACAACAACAAACATGGAACGCAACGGGATCAGATTTGTGTACCCTGCACCCATAAAATGCCTAAAAATGGGGTATCATAACTTTGTGAAAATATAACAAAATTAAACAAACAGACGGTGAAATGGCGGACCTCACAAAGTAAATATATTCTTCAACAGACGAAAGAGCTGAGTCGATTAACGCAGGCTGTCCATCTGTTTATGGAAACGCTTGGATCTCTGCAACTACAGAAGCTAGAGCAGTCAAATTTTAAACGTAGTCAGATGTATATTATACCTATTTTAAGATTTTTCGAAATATTGAATGCCATGTCCACGCAACACAGAAATCAACAAAAACCATAGAAAAAACATTTTCAAACGTCGAAGCTTGTAATTTTGTAGTTTAAGTTGATTGTCATCATATTTATGTATTCTGTGTATTGAAATCAGAAAAACTTTCAATATAAGAATAATCATTGCTGCTGCGCTTTGTAGCATGCTGAACAATTGTGTGCCGGATATGCTATTGTCGGTTGCATTCGACTGTAGAGTTTTCGATTTTTTGGTTCTGGGCGCCTTGCACAACTTCATTTCACACTCTGCCTCAGTCTGATCTGCCTGTTATGTTTATATTTGCTTATCAGCAAACTTTTCGCAGTCTGTCTGTGTCCCCATGTCGTCGGTCTTAGCCTGGCAAAAAGGCAATGGCAAACAGGGCCATAACGAATGCCGGTTGCCGAGTGCCGAGTGCCAGGAGCAGCCAAAGTATTGCCAGCGTTAAAGCTAAGAAATTTCCATTCAGGCATTGGCAACAATTTATGTGCAAGACCCTATGCTCCCTCCCCTCTCTCTCTCTCTCTCTCTCTCTCTCTCTCTCCCTATATTCCCCTCTCTTTCTGCTGACAGCTTAGCTGCGGCTTTGCTCCAATTTCCTAGTGGGTCGACGTCAACAACTTCTGTCACACTTTCAGCCAGGCTCTTCCCACCTCTCATACACTCTTGCTGCATATTGTTTATACACACACACTTAAAACATATGCGCCTTGTCTGTGTCTGTGTGTGTGTGTGTATCTATGTGTGTTTCGCACTTTGAAAGTTTAATCGAAATTATAAACAGCAAGACAAATGGCTTCTTGTTGCAATTTTGCACGCAGCTTGGGGAAAAACAAGAACTTGTGCCTCCATACTTCTATGAATACTACCAGCATTTGCTGCTTCTTCTTTTATGCCGGCAGCATCGTTTTCAATGCTTCTATTTGTTGTCAAGGTTGTTTGTTTGTTTGTTACTTTTGTCTAGTGTTTATCATAGTTGATTGTGCTGCAATTCCAGTGCCACACATGTTTGGAAATTGTTGCAACAATATGCTGACTTGTTTGAAATTAAACTTTCGGTTGCCAGAAAATTATAAACATAGTTTCTTTTCGGCTCTGAATTAAAAATAGAAAATATGTGACAAGTAAGAAGTTTTTAAAATAGAGTTTTATATTATTTTAAATTAATTAACAATTATTAAGTTATATATTTAAATTCAACTTCCTTTTCATGTAATCTTTAAATGTAAGCAAATTTTCAATGCTTTAATCAGTTGATTTTGTTTATTGATTTCCTGCTGATCAAATCATGTTTGTATGTATGTAAATACTTTGAAATTTGATTTCTTTGTAACTTTGTGTCAAGTTCTTTATGATTATTTTGTCGTGTTTTGTTTGTGTTTATTAAGCTATTTATGAGTTTTCGATTTGGCAGAGTGTAGAATATGCAATCTGTGTGTCTTTTTGTCGTCTGGCAAAAGTTTTGCCATTGATAAATGACTTATGATTGCTGTGAGAACTCGCATAAATCTTATGATTTATGCATAATCAACAAATTGATTTTTCATTTGCTCTGCACTGCATACGGCAAATGGCATGGGGAGGTGAGGGCTGGTAGATACTCTGTATGACATTTGAGTAATTGGCTGTGGCTGTCGCCGCTCGCTGGCAATGAATATGCATGGATATAGACTAGAGTAAAAGTCACACGATGGAAAATCTAATTACTGATAGAGAGGGAGAGAGGTACACGGAGAGAAAAATTCTAAGTTTTTGTACAATACATCAATTAAAATTTTCTACTCTTTTATAAAGTGAATTGTGTACTTACCTCACAACAATATTAGTCACAAAATAATTACAATTTAGTTAATCGGAACAGCTTTATTAATATATTATTAATTTAAAATAAGTTAATTCAAAGAAAAATTTAAGACTCTATAACAAACCCGTTGTAATTTAAGAGCTTGCTTTTGTCGAAATCCCAATTTTTCTGAGTGTATGCACTCACATATATATTTTTTGATTTGCTGCTTGACAAGACACTTAAAAATGCCAAGGATAGAGCTAACAAATTCCCATATCCTGCCACATATAACACTCACACACCCATACATACAGCTGTGGCTCTTGTGGCATTTTAGTTTTGAAATTTGCTTTGATATTTAAATTGAAGTCATCAAGTTCTTAAGCTCAAGCTGCTCTCTGAGTAGTTAATCCTGTGGCATGAATCTGTTTGGAGGCTTGAACCTTGAGCTGTTTGCTGTTTTTGGCATGGCGACAGACGGCGACAGGATGCGGCAGGATTGGACAGGAGCGAACATGATGAGCGTTGCTAAGCCAACAAACGAAGCCAACAACAATCAAAACACTTATCATCGTTTTATTTAAAATTTATAACGAAAATCAATGTAATGAAGCATGCCAAAGTCAATAACTCAAATGACTTTCGGCTTCTGCCTCGGCTTTCCTTTGACAATATTTTATGCAAATCACTGCCAAACTGCCTCGCTGCGATAACGATGACTCACTTGACAACTGCCAATAACTTATTTACACTTCATTATGCCAGTCGAGTGGGAAGCAGACAGAGGAGGGCACGAAAATATGCCCAATGTCAGATGTGACTTATTAATTTATTAAAAATACGAGCATAATTAGAGAGCACTTTGCCAAATGACACTTGAAATGCAATTGAGAGCCAGGGAAGTGTGAGAGGGCACAAATGAGCTAGGGGTTGGGAGGGCTCTACA
This sequence comes from Hypselothyrea guttata, assembly GCA_035045125.1. NCBI lineage: Eukaryota > Metazoa > Arthropoda > Insecta > Diptera > Drosophilidae > Hypselothyrea > Hypselothyrea guttata. Next base: position 270,873 of record JAWNNJ010000172.1, read on the forward strand.
ATCAGCGACAGTGTTGCAGTTATTTATGAGCGCAATAAATTTCTTTATGGGGGTAGTCCAAGCCAAGGGTTTCCGCTGGGGGTATTCCACAGCCGTAGCCAGCAGAGCGTCAAATGAAAGCCAGCAGGAGGCGTAACAACAACAGCAGCAGCCAAAAGAAAAACAGTAGGAAAAACGGCCATGTCATGAACTTTTCATTGAGAGCCGAGTGTGAGAGCGTCAGCAAGACAACGCCGAATGAAATATGAGCGAAAAGTAAAAAGTTAACAACATTAATTAGCATTTTTATGGAGCGTTTTAACTTTTTACCCAGCTCCGGAAGGGGTTTTGCTTTTTAACCGCCCTCAACTGCCAATTGAATCGAAAGACGCATTACATGCGTTCAGCTGGATGTTGTTTAATAAATGAATAACACAAAAAAAAAAACAAATAATTTCGACGAGGTGTTTCTCAGAATTCTCGGCGTTTTAATGTGGCATCAAATTTGATGTGAGCAATTTGAGCCGAGTTTGCAGTTCGGAAGTTTATCAAAGAAAAGATGTTAACTTAAGCAGCCTAACAAATTTTCAATCATTTGGCGGTATGCACTGCAAAAAATTGCAGTAAATAATTGAAAATATTAATAGCGAACTGAAGTTAAAGTAAAATTCAATAAACCCTGAAGTTATGTTAGTAAAAGTTCGGTTATATCTGTAAAGCTACAATAAAACTCATAAATTGGAAATTAAATTTAAATTCCAAATGAGCAGCTACAAAAAATTCTATAAATTAAGAAATAAACCAGAATTCTTTAGGAAAATATAGTAAAATAATTTTATATTCATTGCTGTTTAATTTGTAATTATTTTTTGCAGTGCAGCCCATTGAATATTTTGGGCTTGCCCGAAATTTCATGCTACACTTTTCATCTTAGCTTGCTTTTTACGACTCGCCCCCCACCTCTTCCGCCAGATAAACAAATTTTATTGACTGAGTCATTCTGGTTTTTGTGTGTGTATTTCAGGGCAGGCAACGTGTGGCACACCGCTTCAATGTTGCCGCATCATCAGCGCCATAAAATGGCGTCGCTTCTGGCCTGTGGCATGTGGCTGCTGCTGCTGCTGCTGCTGAGCTGCTGCCTCATTGCCCCCGCCGCGGCACGTTCGAGGGACAAGGACGAGGGACGTCGTAGTCGTGGACGTGGCAGCAACTCTGGCGCCTCCTCGGCATCCGCCTCGGCTGTGACCAGCAATGGAGGCGCCTATACATATGGCAGCTCCTCCTCCTCTTCCTCCGCCTCCTATGGCAGCAGCAGCGGCTATAACGGACCCGTGGACAGCACCGGTTTCTGCATGCGTCGAAGGGACATGAAGCTGATGTGCTACTGCACACCGGATGAGAATCATACGCCGGTGCAGAAGGCCGAGTGCTGGGTGTTCTCGGAGGGACTGCATCAGAACGATACCACCTGGACGCGTTTCTATCAGCAGAAGCGGCTGCGCGAGCTGAAATTCGTCATACAGAACAACGCCCGATTGGACTATATACCCACCATGATCATAGAGCCGCTGAAGAATCTCAGCAGCATTGTCATCGAGTACTCGCAGGTGGAGATCGTCAAGAGTCATGCCTTTGCCAATCTGCCGTTCTTGGAGCGCATTATACTGACCAATAATCACATAATGGCCCTCGATCAGGACGCATTCGCGAATCATGTGCGTTTGCGTGAACTCAATCTGGAGCATAATCAGATATTCGAGATCGATCGTTATGCCTTCCGCAATTTGCCGCAATGCGAACGACTCTATATGAATAATAATAATATCAGCACTTTGCATGAAGGACTTTTTGTCGAAATGGCACGTTTGACCTATTTGAACTTGGCTCACAATCAGATCAATGTGCTAACCAGCGAGATCTTCAGGGGATTGGGAAATCTGAATCTGCTAAAGTTAACTCGCAATAATCTGAACTTTATTGGGGATACGGTGTTTGCGGAGCTCTGGAGTCTCAGCGAGCTGGAATTGGATGATAATCGCATCGAGGTAAGTTTGAATAGATAAATAAATTACCAGAAAACCAGAAAAAACTGAAAGGGAATTCCCCGACAAGTTTATCTTTGCGCTCACTTAAGTGGTCATAAATTGCCAAAAACTGACCAGAGGAAACAGTCATAAATAGCACATCCTTGGGGGCACGGCATACACAAATAACTTTGCCGTCGTGTCATAAATTCAATTCGAATGCCCATTTCTGTGGTGATTTAAGTGGTCACTCAGCTCGATTCAGTTTCCAGAAGGTTGCCAGTTTACCAGTCTCTCAGTTTCTCAGTTTTCTCAGATTGTGCCACCCGCTGTGTTTGCCGAGTAGGCGCTAATATGATAAATAGATTGGTAAATTATGTTTTGGGGCGCCACAAGACAAGCCAAGACAAGGCCTGCAACAGACACAGCTTAATTCAGCCTGTACACAGAGAGAAAAAATCAAGCATTTTTCCTTTTGAAGTCATGCAGCATGAACTTAAAAAAGTTAAGCAGACAGAACTTATAAAAAATTCGAAAAATACTAGTTTTAGTTTTATAAAAAATAAAAAAAACAAATAAAATAAAACTACACTTTTTAATTTTTTTTCTTTTTTTATATTTTATAATATTTAAAATTTTAATTTTATATTCTTTCGAAGAGATTCAAATCCTTGTGGATTCAATAACATTCGTATTTCTATATTTTGTCAAAAGTATTGCAAACTCTAAAGAACACAATTTTTGTTCACTGTGTAGGCGGCCAAGTTGGGCTCTCTATCTGTGGCATTATCCTTTCAACGCCTTTGGTGGCAAACAAATGTGCGCTGCAAGTTAATCTACTTACAAAATATTGAATAACAAATCATGGAATAATGGATTTATGGCACTCCTTCTGGCCATCTGATATGCAAGGACCCGGCTGCCATAAAAATGCCCATAGATATGATGGTGTGTGTGTGTGTGTATGGAGAGGGGGGGTTAAATAAAAAAATGTCGCTTAACACGAGCGTGGGCACTGCGATAAGCGTAAATCCTGCATATATGCTGGCCAACATTGTTAGACGCAGCTTCTTTGCTTTTCATTCTGCTGCGTGTTTCATTTTTCCATTTTACAAAGTGCTCGCATATCATGTCATATCCAGACAACTCGCATATGTGTCAGGCCAGTAGGACACACACACACACACACTCTCTCTCTCTTTCTCTCTCTCACACACACACACACACACGCACATACACAATCTCACTCCAAGCTCAAGTGCTGCTCAAGTGGTTTCTGGCCAACATCTTGGTGTAGCTGATGCTGATGCGGATGCTGATGCCTGACAATCTTCATCTCCACTTCGTGTTCTTTATTTTCATACCCTGTGCCCATGAAATGGGTATATAAGTTATAGGCAGAAGGAGGCGTGGCAAACCCCATAAGTCATATATATGCTAGCTAAGTCGATTTAGCTTGTATGAATGCTTAAATTTCGTAAACTACAAGAGCTACGGCAGCCATTTTTGGAATATAGACAGATATATGTATACAGTACGCAGATATGTTGCAATTGAAGCGTATACTTAATATACTCTCTGCTTTCAAATCATCCTGAAAAGCGTAATGAATTAGTTTAATAAACATAGAAGATATTCAAGAAACAATATTGCAGGCTTTGGCTAGCTCGCTCTCTGGCAGCGTGGCTATTAGGGCGTGAAATTGACAAAAAGTAAGATTTTTAAATTATATTCGAAATACAAGGTACAGGGTATTCTATAGTCGGACGCGTACGACTGATCTGCTCCGACCAATCTGGCTCTTTTTTCGCTTCCTCAATCTTGTTCTTTCTGTTGCCAGCATTGTCATAGTCATAGCCATAATGATTGGGCTTGTTATCGCCTCAGTGTCTCATTGTTTCCCATGGATTCGGTCTCTTCATTCCCACGCATATGTTTTTCGCCTGGCACTGACTACAAAATTCCCATTTTGGCCTTCACCCTGTGCCTGCTTGTCTTTTTCAATAAAAGCAAATTGCGTTGCATGTTTTCCGTTGGGTTATCCATTTCATTCAGCTTCATCTTCCACTGTTTCTGCTGTTTCTTCTGCTTTTTTCCTTGGGTGTGTGTACTTCATAAATCATTTGCTGTTAAAAGGTTTAGCTTGAACCGTGTTATGCTTTGGTTGCCGTCCTACATTCTTTCTTATTTTTTTGTTGTTGTCCAGTTCCGACCAGAGATAAATAGCTAAACAGCTCAGCTACTGCATTAACTTAAAGTCGGGCTTAAGTAGCTGCCATAATTGGTCAGCAAATTTATGTCTGCAGCAGCTGTAAAGCGTTATTTTAAATGAAGCAATTCGAAACTGTTATTAAAAGCTAAATTTTACTTTTATAGTCAAATTATTGATACAAAAAAACCAACCAGCTTGTAAATCGCTTGAGTTTTGGCGAAGTTATGCGCATTCAAAGTTACTAAGGATTTTAATTTATTTGGTTTTCTAGGTAAAAACACATTTAAAGCTATATCTAAGTTTATGTATACTTTGTATGCATATATTTCAAACCATTTAGTATTTATTCCTAGAAAATAAATGTTATTCAACTGAAATCCAATTTTATTTCTGTTGTAATTTGAGCAATTTAAAGCCCTGGTTTTAATTGCCGGCGCTTAATTTATTTTAAGTAAGCCTATTTCTCTGCTGTTTGTGGAAAGTGTTTGATGTTTTTTAATACGTGGTTGATCATAACTTTGTTTACGTAGCTGCCACATAAATAACCAAATATTTTTTGTCGCTTGTGGCGATAAATTGGCGGCGCCTCGTAAAAACGCCAAGTGCCGCTCATCAAACTAACAAAATATCGCAATAAAATATATTTTTTATGTCAATCAGTGTGGGAAAGAAAAACAAACTACTGAGATATGTGATAACATGGCAGGGCATGAGTTCGCTTTAGTATCTTTATGAGTGTTTCCCTTCTATATAGAGAGATATATATGCAGATATTTGCCCTTTACACGTACGCGTATTTTTCAATGTCTGCTGAAGAGAAAGGAAAAGTGAAAGGCATTGGGAAAGGGAACGGGAAAGAGAAGCAACTGCGGGATAAATAACGGCACATGTCTCTTTGGATTGTTGGCATTTAATATGCATAATTTTTCCATTTCACTAGACAAAGCATATTGAATATTAAATAATGGCAAACAGCAAGACAAACAGCAGCAGAGGGGCAAGAGAAGGGCATAACAACAACTTTCACTACACGAAAATAAACACTTTTTTTGATGCTTCGACGTATAATAATAATATTCAAGACAAACGAATTGGAACATACAAGTTCAAAAAAAAAAATCATGCCTCCGATACTCCGAAAGGCATAACATGCAAACAGACACACATTTGGGCATAAATAAATACACAAATGTAAGGACAACAGCACAATAGCAGCAAAACTGTTGGAAGAACTCTGAAAATAATACGCAGAAATGCAGAAAAATTTGCAGCAAATGTATACCATGTCTGTAAACATGTTTCCTTGTTTGCTTTGTCAGCCAAGAGAAATATTTAAAATGAAAAGCACAATTTGGCAAATGTTGAAAGTAAGAACGAGAGGAAGCTTTAAATGACGTGCACTTGCACATTTTGCTGGCGAATTTTATTCGTTAAATACATGTTGTAAATTATTAAAACTTTTTCATACATTAATTTAATAATTCAGAAAGGAAATACTAATGAAATCTCGACGGTATTTCTTTAAAATTAGTTTAACTGTAGTATTTTAAACTGTAGCTATAAACATATTTGTGTATCTTAAGGAAACTGGTTCCAAATCTAAACTAGAGCGATAGAGGTATCTTCAAAGTATCTTTTTGTCGAGTGCATCCGACTTTAGCTGTTGTTTCTTCTGATTTAAGTTAATGAAAAGTTAAGAGCTAGAACCGTAAAATAAAAACACTTTTGGTCTATTAACAAAGTTTTTTAATACCGTTTAAACAAAATGTTTAGCTAATTTGAAGCAATTTCTGTTTTCTCTCATTCTGAACAGCGCATCTCGGAGCGTGCCCTGGACGGTCTCAATAATTTAAAGACATTGAACTTACGCAACAATTTGCTAAAGAAAATTGACAATGGACTGCTGCGTGGCACTCCGGCACTGCTGTCAATCAATGTGCAGGCGAACAAATTGGAAACTCTGACGTTCTACACGTTTCAGCCAATTATGGACAATTTGGTCAACAGCACCAGTGAGCTGTTGGTGTCAGGTGAGTTCCTCTTTCCGGCCAAACGGTACAATGGAAAATATGTACAGTGTGACAGCTCAGTTGATGGAGGGAGGAGAATTGACTAACTGATAAGCTGAGCAAATGACATGCAACGAACTGCTGCCAAAAAGCCTTGCAACTTATTATAATTACACATACGCCATGTGGAACGCTGGGGCCAAAATAAGCTGAATGGAGACAAGTGAGGGGGGAAGCTCGTAAAGTTTTATGACAGCAGCAGCAGCACTTGGTGACCCGAGGTCTTGTAGGTTTTGTCTAAGCACACAATTAGACGGCAGACAGGAAGCACGAGAAAGAGACGGCAAGCGGGAGTAAGTGAGAGAGCAGAGAGATACTCACACATGTAGCTAGTATGCGTGTTTGTTGGCTTCATTAAGGAAATGTCGTATCGTCATTGCTCAAGTGTGCGCTTCCGTCTACACTTTCCAACAGACAGAGAGCTTGAGAGAGAGAGAAAGGGAGAGTGAAACAGAGAGAGTGGGAGAGTTAGTTGGTTATACACAGATAGAAAAAAAATTACGAATTCTTTTCGAATTCATAAAGAAAATGCCACAAACTAAATTTATAACAAGTTCGTTAAAAATCTACATTTAAGTTAATGCAAACTTTAAATTGATATTGATTACATTAATATACTATATATAATTTTCTGCAGTGTATTCTATTATTATTTTAAAATATTTATTTAAAATCATTATACAATTTTTAAGTACAATTTTAAATTAGGAGTTATTTAAAGTTAATACCTTTTTTCTCGCTGTGTATTCGCTTGCTCTGTCACTTTGTTAATTGCATGCGCTTGGACCTCAGCACTCTTGCCAACTTGCAACGGCCCTAGGCACAAAAAAAACACCAAATTAGTCATTAAAGTGCAATTTTGTAAGCGACCAACAATGGCCGTAGTCATTCCTCTCTTTCACTCTTTCTCCTCTCTCTCTCTCTCTCGCTCACGCCATCTTTCTCTCTCTCCCACTTTTCACACGCCACTCGCAGCGCTTGACTTTACTGCAAAACTCATAACAATAAAATATGTCGCCGCAATGGCCATAGGCTAGGCAGGCATCCCGTGTGTGTTGTCTCTCTATGTGTGTGTGTTCGTATCTGTGTGCATATCTCCATGTGTGTGTAGGTTAATAGCACTGGCTATTAGCGTGTTGATTAGCCCAATTAAAAGGTAAATTAAAGTGAAATATTAAGTGCAGGCGTTCATGTTGCCTTCGCTGTCCACAGAGTTCAATTGCTGCATTAACTAGCTAAAATTAGGCTTAATGCTTGCCCTCTTTTATTAGCTGCAGAACTGTGAAATAATAAAAGTTCTGACATGCACTGAAATTATTAAAATAATTAGCTAGGCTTTAAGTGCTATTAGACTAAAAAAGCCATCCGTTCGACTGTCAATATTTGAGAAATTTATATGAAATTAAAAAAAAAAAAATGGATATTTCATTAGGTTAATAGAGCTAAGTAGGCATACTTTGTAGGTAATCAATAAAATATTAAAAGCAAGATAAATGAAGAAAATAAAATAATATAAATAATTTAATAAAATATATATAGATATAGATAAAATAAATAAGGCAAATTAAATAATGAAATTTCAAATAAATTAAGTAATAATATATTTAATAAAAATAAATAAATAAAACAATGTTCAAGGTTCAACTGAAACTGTTTTTCTGCAACTCCCATAGCTTAACTGCAGTTTACTGCAGTTTACAGCTGGCTAAAAATATTAAAAATTAAATTCAACCAAGCAAGCAAGTTTATTTTTAAGCAGCTAGTTTATTTTATTTATTTGAAAGTTCAAACATTTACGCCAATTATTTATCCAAAGGTTTTACTTGTAGCTGCCAGATATTCGCTCATTTCTGCTTAATATATTCCTGCAGAAATAAATACAGCTATTTTAGCTTTAACTACCCCATTTGGCTTGCAAGCCTAATGAACCCAGGGTATAGGTACAAGGCTAAAGCTCTGAGCTGCTGGTATAACAGTGCCTTGAAAAACTGCTCGCACACTTTAAGCAATTTTATTTTTAGCGCAGTCTGCAATTAGGCTTTGACGTAAACGCTGCGTAATCAGCGCCTGTAACAACACCAACAACAACAACAATGAAAACAACAAGAAAAATTGCCAGAGCAACATTAACAGAAATAGTTAGAACGCCTTGGCCCAAGGAATACATTTAAATATTTAACAACAGCCTTCAAAATCGCATTTCGCTTTCATTTAGCAAAGTCGCAGACTTGCAATACACACACACACATGAAATTACTGCATACACAAGCAAATGGCAGTAACAAATGCAACTTAATTATCACACACACACAGAAATACACATACACACACTCATACATATGCAATAGCTCACATGTGTCTGTGTGCAAGTGAAATTTTTGCTAATGGTTTGCCATTAGCATGACTCATTTAAGCCAAAAACAAAAAATAAAACGATAGTGAACCCAACTATAATGGCTGATGGATAACCTAGAAAATGTATACTGTATTTCAAATAAATTCTGAAAACAATATTTATAAATTAAATTAAAATTTAATGTAATGCAATTTAAATATTTTGCGTATATGATAAACAATACAAACAAATAAATACATTTTTAATAAAATAATTTATTTATGTTATCTATTAAACAACTCTAAAAATTATATAAACATAATTCGTGCTGTATTCAGTATGTCATAACTTGTGTTGTAGTTTGATATACCCTTTAAAATGTATTATTTAATGGCAGGGTATAAATAGGCGACGTTGAACGACAGAAAAGCTGAGCGTATTGGCACACTAAAGCCAGGGCCATGTCAGTGCTACGTCTTCGTGTGTGTACATGTATGTGTGTGGTTTGTGTGTGTGTGTGTGTGTATGCACTTACAGGCGTAATTGCATTTCAACATACACACACAAACACACACACTCACACATGGCACACTAATACCAGCGAATGTCAGACATTTGTAAATTGGCTACAAATGACTTCAAATTGCTTTAAACTGCAAAATATTTTTGCTTGCCAAAAACTTTTTAATTCATGTGCTGTGATTATGCGCACACACCCATAAACACACACACACTCACACACACACATACGCTTCCATAACATGCACATACATTTACACACTCTCACACACACCTACAAGCTCTTAAACTTTGCATTTGCTGTGTGTGAAAGCCTTGATTAGTAGACTTTGTCATAGCTCTTCGCTTTAGAGCAGTTCGAAAAGTCAAATAGCTAAAATATATATATGCATATATAGTACGTATATTGAAAGACAAATTTTAATACGATTTTTAACTTGCAGCTGACATGGCAAAGTTTTTGGCTAATGAAGCAAACATTTTAGCTGGCAATATGTTGAAATTGCAGGGAGAAATATAAAAAAGCAAAAGTGCAGAGCAAAGCAAATTGCCAAAGTTTATTAAATCTACTTTACCAAATAAATAAAGCATAAATTTGGAAGTTTGGATATATCTACAAAATACAGTTATATAATATATATGTTACCCAAACTGTAGATTAAGCGAGCTATTTTTATTTAATGAATTACCCAATCAACAGCAACTGCAGATACTTGCACAATTTGCTGCATAAGAAATTTATAAAGATGGCTGAGAACTTAAAGAAAAACTAAAACAAAATACATGCTCCAGAAGACGCCTAAAAGATGCAACACTTTTGGCTCATTGGGTGGCAAGTGTTGACGTGTGAGCGACGAGACAGAAGCAAGAACGGCAGCAATGATAGACAGACTGAGAGACTGAGAGACAGAGAAACTGAGAGACAGAGAAGCAGAGAAACTGAGAGACAGACAGGCGGCAGTCAGTAGCAGCCTCAAGTGCATAAAAGCACATAAAACTTGCAACAGAATTGCAGTGAGAGAGAGAGAGAGCACAAGAGAAAGTGAAATGTTGAAGGAGAACGCATGACTCGTACACTGCAAGAAATATCCAAAGCAGCGTTGATAATTTAATTTGTTTCAATATTCTATTTATGCGCATTAATAAATTTTTAATTTAATTTTAATTACTTATTTTTCTGCATATATTCTTTATTTTTCTAATCAATATTCATTAAATTATTAAAATTAATTACTTAACAATTCTATTTCAATTCGTATCTGAATTCTGGAACCAAACAAGATTAATTTAAGTGTTTTCTTTTTGTCATTTTGGTGAGTGTAAGCGACGTTGACGTTTTCAGCGAGGCTGAAGGATAAAGTTGCCACTATAGCCATAAAACGTGCAACGTGCATCGTGCAACGGCTGCTGCAGCTCGTGTGGCCACATCACATGCCAAGTGACAAGCATTTATTTTGCTGCTCTCCATTTTCTTTTTTTTTTTTTTTGGTTTTTGCTTTTGCGAGCTAGTCCAAAGTATTTGCCAAGTGCGCGTCAACTAATCGAACAGCAGGATGATATTTTTTCTCCCTTTTTTTTTGTGGCATGGCTGTAAGGTGTGCAACATTTGGACGTTGGCAAAAAGTATTTGACAAATGCACATCAAGTTGCAGTGAAGTAAGTGAAGTGGCAGCAAACTGAGGGATTTCCATTAGCGCCAGGACAAATGATGTACATGAAACTCTACAGATTGCCAGCACATCAAGCGAAAAAAGCTACGGATTGAGCTACAGATTGAGAGAAAGTGGTAGAAAGTGCTGGCAAGGAGGTAGAGCGAAAGCCAATCTTTGTAGTGATTTGTAAGCAGACTTGACTTTAATGTAATTGCCAACGACAGCCAAACTGATTGACACTTGTGCTGATTTCTCTTTTCTTTTGTGCAGTTGTCAGGAAAATCCGAGAAAAATCACAAATTATGCAAAGCTTCAAAGTAAAAGCTCTCTCATTAATAAGCGCTTTGAGTGACGAGTACGACAGGGTACGGCTTTAAATTGACAAAATTATAGCAAGGAGCATACAAAAATTAACCATTATAAACAACAATAATTTCCACATGAATTTTTAAACAAATGCAGTCAAGTTTGGTTTTTTTTCTGCATGATCCTAAAATATAATTCGATTATACGCATTCTTGCAATTCTAAAAAACATATTTTTTAACAAAAATTTCATTTATTTGTATCCACTATCAAGTAGTACTATAAATATCTTGTCAATAATTCTGCCTAGAAATCGTCAGAAGTAGCCCTTAGTACTCTTCGAAGAATACCCTGTAGTACCCGTAAAGAGTACCACCAGCTAGCTATAAAATGAAGCCTGATTGCTCGTGCTTGCTCTAACAGCAATTCCCTCTCCCGGAACATATGCTGCCTGCATTTAAATGCCATTTGATGTCTGAGAGCCCCAATACTGGCACTAAACAATGCTCGAGTGTGCTACGCTTGTGTGTATGTGTGTATTTGTGTGTGTGTGTGTGTATATAGGTATAGCTGTGTTCTAAGCCTGGCTGCAGCTACAGCTGCACCTATGCCCACGTATTTTGTAAAAAATTTATAGGCACACCCTGTGCTGTGGCATTTGTTTCAATTCCGTTGCTCGACACATACGAGTGGACATAGCTGACCACACACACACACACACCCATAACACACACACACACATGTGGGCGTCTGTTTGATGCTTGTTTATTTGTATGCGTCGCACGTTTTGTTTGTGTCGTCGCGCCTGTGGCCAGAAACCCAGAACACAGAACCGTTTCAAATGCTTTCGCTTTAAAGCCAATGTGAGTTTTTCACATATTTGCCAACTGTAGCAACAGCAACAATAACAACCTGGTAATAAATGCGACAACACTCGACCCAATCTCTCCCAAAAGGCTCAGCTCTCAGTCCTTCTGCTCCTGTGTCCTGTGTCCTACGTCCGTATCCCATGTCCGTGTCCGTGTCCGTGTCCGGCTCAATTGGTTCGTTATGCGCCGTAGCTGCCCCCAGTCGTTAGCTTGAATTGAATGGTTATTGTTTCGAAATATAAATAGGATTTCTAACAGATTTTTTGCGCTACAACCACTATGCTAGATATTCTGGCTCTCTCTTCTGTTCTGTTATGACACCGAGAGCTGAAAACTGCAATTTGATTATTTTGTTGAAAATTTCACAATTTTTTCCAGCCTCTGTTTTTCGTTTTGTTAGTTGATAAACTTGGATTTTTTGCTGCGGCGGCACTTAATAAATTTTCATGCACGCAACGCAATAGAATTTTAGATTGCTAAAAGTGTTACAGCAGCCTTTTCAAGGAAATTTTTTATTTGGCGATTTATAGTCAAATCCTAGATTCACTGTCAAATATGGGTATGGTTATCGAAAACGCAAAAATTATATTCACTTAATGCAAATAAAATTTATTTTGTTTGCAATTCCTAAAAAATCTTGAGCCATAAAAGATGCTACTTTAAATTTATTAAAAATTTATAAAGTGTTTATTATTGTTGTATTATTTAAATTTTCTACTTTTACATTTTCTTTTTTCTACATCTTTTACTCATTGTTCTACTCCCGTTTTGTTTTAACCTTCATTGGCTTCATTGACTTGTAGACATCACTTGATTCCCCTCAATTCCTGCCTCAAAGACATCCACCTAAGCCAAGCTCAACCTGTCCATGTAGGGAGCAAGGTGTAAATACTGCTCAGAAGCCACTGAATGAAACTTTCTATTGTAATTGCGTTGAGCTCATTTATAATGCATGCAATGTGGTGCAGCTTAAAATTGCATTTGTTCGCAGCACAAACAGCAAAAACAATGCAACAACAAAAACAACATTGACAACGACAACAATGAGAACAACGAAGAGCAATAAACAGGTATTAGGCATTGCGGACGGAAGCGTGAATTTATTGAAAGGCATAAAAGGCATAGGCAAAAGCTTTTGGGTACATCGAACAAATGATGTTGGGCCATAAACTGGACAAATGAGCATGTGACACGCACCCAAAATTGACTTTCGATAGTCAAACGTCAGTTTGGTATGTGTGTATGGGGCATATCCTGTTGGCAAATCCTGCTGATTGCTAACAATAAATCTATGGCTCAACATACAAACACATACAGATACAGATACAGATACAGTGAGCGAGAGATCTATTCGCACACTAATAAGTTTTGCAGCATGTGAATGGCTACACAGCCAGAAAAATTCGATAAACCTGTGAATGCCGAATTGACAACACTAAACTCATAATAAATGTGCAAAAATTGATTAACTTAATTTTAAAATTTAAAATTTAATAATATAAACTGGCAAATATAATTTTCTTATTATTAAAAGTAATTTTTAATTTAAAAATAAGTTATATATTTCTATTTTTCAAAGCTTTCGATAAGATTGTATATATCTAAATTTAGTTCTTTCTTAATTAATTTTAAAGCCCAATTTTTTTGCTCTGTGTGAGCCTATTTGATTGCCCAACAAATTTATATAGATATTGTATATCTGGACAAACACACGGACAGAGGGAACGTCCTGCATGCATAAGTAGCATTTCATACTATTTTCCGTATGTTTTTCGGTTCAGTTTCATTGCGTTCCATTTGCCAGCCGTTGCATAAATCACTTGCTCCCTGCCCCGAAAAGTATGCTCCAATTGTTTAGCTCTCACACTCAGGCCAACGCCTACTCACAATGAGGCTACTATAAATATTTTAGAATTCAATTTCCGGCAACTTGACAACTCTGCCACGTTTCTTTTGCCTATTAAACGTGTCCACCATCCCACTCCTCTATGCCCCTTTCATACGTTTAAAGTCTTCTGTGTCTGTAGTTGCAATTAAACACAATACGCATCGCTCATTTAAACTCTCTCTTTCTCTCTCTCTCACTCTCTCTCTTTCTCTTTCTGTTGCCTCATTGTTCTGTTCGTGTGGCAGGTGGCAGGGTTGTCGCATGCGCTGCATGTGGCATGCGTTTAATTGTCGGCAGCTGCAGCTACGTTTTAATTACGCACCTTTTCTATGCAGCATCAAAAACAAAGGCACAGATAAACAAAGAAAATAAAAAAACATCAACCAACAACATTTCAATTGAGTAAAAACAACGAACGACAAGAACAAATAAAGCGTAACAACAACACTCGCTTGCAGTAGCCGACTGCGTTTATGCGTGGTATTCATTCCATGAACTGCAGTCGAAAGTCTTTGCATAAGCTAGATTTCATGTATTCAACAAGAGTCGGGAGTTTGACGTTGAGCTCAGATACATTTCATAAACTGGAGTGCTGTTAGCTTCGATACAACTAAGTGGCAACGCCTGGCCATCAGAGATTTGGTTTTCATTCAACAATAATACAAATTAATTGCCTATTTTAATATCCAATAAAAATAATTATAATTTTTTCCAAATTTTTATTTCATTTTAACTAATTATATAACAACTCTAACATAACAATTGTAATCATAGCTGAATGGACACCATTTCTGCTGCCCATCTGGCAACTCTCTTATAGTCATTTCATGGATTTCTTGACAGGCAATTCAACGCATAAACTCTTCTTGTTTTTGCCATCAGGCTGCTGCAATTTGTTTGCGGCCTTGTTGCATGTAGCATAATGAGAGCATACAACAATTTCCTTTCATGTTGCCCAGCGGCAGCAACAACATGTGATAAACGGCTTGTAGCTTGTCTTTCATCAAACGCCCACAATCTCCTTATTTTATGCTCTCCCTCTCATCGCCCTCTCTCCTTTTTCTCACCCCTTTCGCTTTTGCCATTTATTAAGTAGTTCAATTAAAACTTAAATGCACATTATTAATGAGTTTTTATTGTTTAACTGTGCAAAACTTTTGTCTGCCTTGCGGCTAAGTTCTGCTCTCGCTCTCACGCACTCGCTCTGTCTCTTTTCACTCTCAACTCTCTCACTCTCTCTCTTCGTTTACTAGCGCGTCAAGCTGCTGCATATTTTATCACACATTTCACCGCACACATCAATTTTGTCGCATGCCTCGTTTTGTGGCAGCATTTTAAATCGCTCGCAAATTAATTGTTATCATTATGGTAAAAGCTTGAGATAACGTAGCGTGACTTCATTTCCGTTACAGCCAAGACTTTAAATCCGTCAAATGTGCCAATTAAATTGCAAACAAAAGACAGCAAAATCTGTTTGCCTCTCCATAGTTACCCCGTTCTTTTGTTCTACACAGAGAGAAAAAAAATCAAGAAATGGCGTTCTTGAAACCACTTTCGTTTTGGGATAAAAAACCACAACATTTTTAAAAATTCTCCATTTAATTTTTCGGCGAAGATCGAACTAGAATTGAATAAAAAAAAATATATATGTATGTATATAATTTCCACTTGTTTCTAATTTTAAAATGTAAATTTATAAGGTGTACATTCTTATTTTAAAATATGTATATATTCTTAATTAAAATATTTTCTGTAAAAATATTGAATTTTAAAACTGTGTTCATTTAAACTTAATTTTTGAACTCCAATTTTCGCTCGGTGTAAAAATCCTCTCACCATACCTTTATTCAACTTGAAGAGGGAGAAACTCTTCAATATACTCCCAATTTAAGCCTCTTCCCTTGCTATAATTCCCCTATACAATAGCCAGCGTTATGGCCTCTTTCCCTTACCTCTCGCTGCCTGTATATCTATGCCATTCAACATATTGCACAATTAAAGCCGCTTCACTTGGCTTATGGCTGGCGCCCTCCTCCTCCTCAATAACTATTATAGCCAGAAATTTAAGCCCTTTTCTCGGTATTGGGCTGGCTTTTGGCTTTGTCACTTTTAAGTGATGGCTAAACATTAACGCGCTTTATTAGCCAAATTTATTATAATCATCAGCCAAGTCAGCGACATTATAAGCACTCAACTGTACCGCCTTACAAGCAGCCTCTCTGTCGCACTCGCAGCTGCTGTCTCAGTCTGCTCTTGGGCTTGGCTTAAGTGGCAAAACCGTTGCATAGTTTTAGGCGCCCGCCAAAGTTTTGAGGCATAATGAAGCTTGTTTATAATTTATGCGCACTTAAAGGTGTGATGCCAAAGACAACGCATTAGGCGTGTTAATTCGGCTCACACAAACACACACCACACATACATATATATGTATATATTGCTAACAAACTACACTTGTTATTGTTGTTGTTTTGTTGGCATCTTAAAGCTGTTTGGCTTTGCTGCTAATACAAATTCATGGCTGTCATTGCAGCGCAGGCTTTCTGTCTCCCTCTCGCTCTTCTCACTCTCCGTCTCTCTCTCTTTCTAGAGTAATCTATCTTAATGTATGCAGAGCAAAAGGCAGGCAGCAGAGTTGCCACAGATTAGCAATCGCTGATGTGTTCTGCCTGCGGTTTTTCGTCAGCGACTCCCACATGAAATGCCTTTGATTATAGTTCATTTCAGAGGAAAATCCCACTTGTTATTGTTGCTCTAAGTGCTGCTGCTTTTCCGCTTTTCCGCGTGTTACCTAATTTGCCAATGTGTGTTTTTCCTTATTTTGCTCTGTAAGCTCAAAGTGAGTGATAGAGGATGAATGTCAGGTAATAGATGGACGGCAAGCAGTCGCAAATTCAGAGCAGAGCTCAACTTGAGGCAGAAATGATATATGTTCGCGTATTAGGTTTTATATAACACAAAATATACTCAACAGATTCGAGTTGAGCCAGAGATAATGATAGATGACTCTGAAACTGTAAAGTGTCAGCTAAACATGAGCATAAAGTGGGCTCTAAGAAAAAGCGAGCGTTCAAGAAAACGCTGCAACTTATAAAAGAATGAAATGTAGTAAAAAAATAGTAAAATATCTGCTTGAATATAGCATAAAATAAATATTAAAGTTAAGGCATATTAACGCTTGATATATATATTTGATGCTACAGTCAAATTACCGATGAATCTATGGAAAATAACAATCAACTGCTGAAATTTATCTACAAATAAATTTAAATTATTTTGCTTACTTTTATTAAAATTATTTTATATATTATTTGTTTATGAAAACATTACTTGCTTACTGAAATTATTTGATTTTTAAATCAACCAAAACTCTATTATACATTTCACCTATTTAAATCCATAAAATAGTTTCTCCCCAAATATTTGCTATCCATAGTTTTAAATACACAAATATTCAAATATGTTTAGCTTGATTTATGTGTTTACTGGTCACATTACTTGCCAACTCTTGCGTACCTTAATCAATATTAAGTTTGTCATTCGATCCGCAATTAGAAAGGCAGAACTCAATTTATCTCATTTACAGTCGACTCCGCTCTGTGTGGCAATGAGACCCTTAAGCTAGACGGAAAACTCATTAGAAAGGCTATTGAATGGGACACACGCAAACATAAATTGGCAAATGACAAACATTTAATTGAATATTTTGGCCAAGTTATTGCAGCATGCGATACAATATATGTGTGTGCTTGGGTTCTGCTTCAGTGGGCCATCGATTAGTGCAGTGCAGTTGGCCATAAATAAGCAAAAGCTGCAAGCTCCCCCCTCCCCCGACAACTTTACAATATGTTATAATTTCAATTTACAATATGTCTGTATATATATATCGGAAATATCGTATATATCGCTTACGTGACAGCAGCAGCTATTGATGCGGATGTAAGCGTCGTGTTGGCAGTGATGGATGGAGATGGGTTGGGATGGGACTTGGGCAGGGATTGGAGACTGGGGACTATCGTTAGGGTTATGCCTCGATCAAACGGACATTTGTGTGCACAATTTATGTCAGTTTGGCTGCTTGATATATTGGCCCGCACATAATGCATTTCCCTCACTTATTTCAGCTGTTGCGTTGTTAATAGACTCAGCTCCCAGCTCTCCACCTTGCCACTTGCCAATTTTTATGCTTTCCCCCACTTGCCAAATCCCAGCAGCAACAATAACAGTCCCATTATTTATTTATATAATTTGTATGCTGCCTTTTGTTATGCTTTATATTGCAGCAACCCTCGCAATACTCGCATATTTTATTAAATACAATTCAATAAGTTTGCCCCTTGCTCGAAAATCAAGAGGGGAGCAATAGCTATTTTGGCGGAATAAATGCACTTAGAAAAATATCAAGAATTACGCAAATTATGCAAATAAAATCTGCTTTAAAAGAAATTTAAATCCAACTACATTTTGTAAAACTTTAATTCAGTATAATTTGAGTTCGTTCCGTATAACAAATATATACTATTATTTTATATTATTATTATTTATTTTAGGCCCAATAATATATCAATTGTTCTATAATGACGTAGCAAAAGTGGTTGAAGTATGACTCTAATAAAAGTTGAACCTTAATCTAGTTTTTTTTTCCAGTGTAGTCTTAGGCTTGTTGCGCTCACACTCTGTCTCTGTCTGGGGGTTGGGAGTTGGCTGAATGTTATGTTAGCTGTTGTTTAGTTGCTTTGCTTGTTATTGTTATTATCGCATATCTCTCTACGAGTATGGCTGTATTTTTTATGCAATTTACCATATAACAAACACATTACTGGCTCACCCTCACCCTTACCCTCAACATCGCAGCTCAGCACCCCTGGCACCCCTGGTAACCCGGGCAGGCCTAGTCCAGGTCCACCCCACAACTGTGCAAATATTTTGGCAAAAGGCAACTTAATGCCATGGCCAAGGGGCTAATGTTTATGAGTGTGTGTACGTGCGTGCATATATACATATACATAAATACATATAGACTTTAACGCGGTTGAGTGGTCATATTTGATCGGCGTGTTTGATGCTGTTTTTTTTTTTCGTTTGTATTTATTTTTTCTGGCCGCTTTTCCCTTGTGCAAAGTGATTTTTCTTTTACTCATTTTGCCGTCTGTGATTCGTCTTTGATTTGTTTATGCGATTTCATAAAATATTTATCCTGCAGCGTAGTTGTTAAATCGCCTGCAATGACTTTCCCTTTTGCCAGTTGAACGAAGGGGAGTTGAAAGAGGCGCAAGGCCCAAGGCGACAGTTATGCCCTCAGTATGTCTGTCTGTTTGTCTGTCTGTCTGTCTGTAGTCAAGTGTTTGATCTCTTGCCTGCTTATTTGACTTCACGCTCGATTGCCAAAAATAATTTGATATGAAAGAAATAAACAGGAATTGTTTGCTGATTGAAAATCGCCAGATTTGACTTCCTCAAAAAATTTAAAAATATTAACGAAGAGCTTTAAAAGTGGAAAAATCATGCAATAACGAAATATTGCAATTGAAAATTGAATATTCCACTAAGATAAAAAAACTAAGAAAACAGAACTGATATCAAGTACGCGAAAAAGTCTAGATTTTTAATTATTTCCAAACTAGTATAAAGTTTAATCTCCTGCGGGTATTTATGTTCATTGAAATTTAATTCTAGAACATAATATTTTCCTCTGTGTAGGACAAAGCAGATTGCTGTGAAAATTTCTTTACAAGTGATATAATTTTATGGCTTTCTCGCAGCGCAAAATAAGAGAGCAACACCAGCAGTAACAACAATAAAAGCAACAACAAACACCAACAAACAAACAACAACAATTGTAGCCAACGTCCAGTCGCAGTTTCCATTCATTTGGCGTAATAAAAACATTCAATGAGCCCCAGCCCAGCCCACGTTGGGCGCCAGTCGAATAAAGAAAATTGGCGAGAAAAGCGACGGCCATTGAAACTGCTTTCAATGGAGGCGGGGGCAGCCCCGTGTGCACTGGCCGTGGCAAATAAAATAAAATAAAATACTACAAAAAAAAGCAAGCAAAAAGAAAAAACCCATTTGATTTTGAATAAATTGAGTAAAGTTGCAGGACCCCAACCAAAGAGGCAACAAAATTAAATATCTGCGCTCCAGTACAAAATCACGCACAGCCATAACAAGCCAAAAAACAAAAACAAGCCAAAGAAAAAAACCCAAAGAAAAAACTAAAAGAAAAGCATAGACTGAGCCTTAACTGAACTCATTAAAAAACGCAGGGAATACGTTAAAAAGAATTCATGTGTATAAAGGCAGCAAAAAGTGAGAGTACAGAAGGCAAAGTCAAGCCGAACATTGCATACACTAACAGAAAAAAAGTGAGAAAAATGGAAAATTGATATTGAAAGAGAAAAGAAAGCCCGAGCTGGAATCATGTCATTTTTTAAAAGCGCTTAATTAATAAGCTATTTTTACGGCAAATATTTATGATATGCAGCTGATGCTAAGGTAGAAGAGAAGAGAGAGAAGGTGTGTTGAGAGGAAGAGACAGCAAAAGAGAGTCAACACTGTTGCTGTGCTGCTTACACTTTCACTTGCAGAACTACGACTAGAACTACACAAAGCGAAACTTTCGACTTCATTTGCATACATAGCGCTCTCGAGCAATGTAATAAAAAATGATAAAACTCTCCAGAGAGTCAGCAAACAGTAGCACAGCGAAAGAGACAGATAGACGGAGAAAGAGAAAGACAGAAAGTGGCAGAAACTGCGGCAAGTTGCTAACTGTGCGTGCTGTCCCTTGATGGCGTTAGCGGGTCAGAGGACCAAAGGCTGCTTGGCCACAAACGAACCTAGCTCCCTAGCTGCCACATGCTGCCTCTCGCTCTATGTCTGCCACTATCTTCCTGTCTCGCTCTTTGAGTAAACCTTAAAATGAGCTGATTTCAAACAAAGCTGCGTTGGCGGCAACTGCGGCGATTGTGGCATTCATTGTGCCAGCCATGGAGCTGGTCGGGATCCGGTCAGAAACAAAGGCGGTAACTAGGCCAACAGTAGCAGCAGCAGCTGTGCTGATTTCTACACTGGGCGAAAAATCCAAAAGTTTTCATACTTGCATCAGGCATTTTCGGTGAAAATTAAAAGGAAAACTTCCCATCTAAGATCGAAATTCTAAGTTTAAAAAGTTTTTAAAACTCGGATTTCCTCTTTTCCGATTTTGCGCACGAATATTTTATTTATTACGTTAATTTACGACTACAATAAGTTAAAGCTTTGATAAAAATCAATTTTAAATATTTTCCTATTTTAATTAAATTAATTTAAATGAATTGATTTTTAATATATACTAGCGATTCTATGCCGACTTGTTCTTAAATCTTAAAATTTTTCTTAGTGTAAGTGGGGGCGGGGGCAAACTTTTGGCAGCTGTGTGTTGATATTTCAAGCAACAGTCCCTCAAACCCCATTGCACGTTTTCTTTTGCGCTTTTCAAACTATGTACACGTCGGGCTCCATTAAAAAAAAAAAAGAAACCCCTCCAACCGTAGGTTAGAGCCCCGCCAAAAGCAACGCCAGAAGTTGGAGCTGCCCCAAAACAAGAAAAAAACATGGCAAGAAAAACAAAATAAAGCAACAAAACGCGCCCCTCCATCAACCAATTAAAGCAACGGACCTGCAATTTTTTTTTCCTACTTCCTTTTCTTTGTTGCTCTGTGTAGTGTATTAAATTTAAAATAAATGTTTTTCTTTTTATGCCGTTGGGAACGCTGCGCGGCAAGAACTCGGGCTAATGAAATGCCATTTAGAGTACGCGCCAAGGCCGCAACTTGATGTATGACAGCTCCGCGCCCATTCAGAGCTAAACACATCGATTTTCAAGGGGTACGCCATAATGATAATGACGGCTGGGAGAAGGCTCGAAGAGCAGGGGATGGGGAGGCACCCAAACTAAATATATTTTCATTTAAATTAATTGTCTATTTACAAGATGCACAACTTTTGTTAGCCCGCCATCTTGTGTTGATTTGAAATTGGGCGCTCTGTATATTGTAATTATATAAATAAACAAAAAGGTTTTCCAAATCCAATTTTTTTCGCATTGTCATCAAGGAATTATCACTCATTAAACGAAAAAAAATCCATTTTTGTCGAACTTTGAAAGCGCATAGCTCAACCGATTTTTAAACGGTATAGAAAGTAATATTAAAGTAGTAAATCAAAGAAAAAAATTTGAAATATTTTGAAAAATTTTAAGTCACTTTAAAAAGGTATAATTTTATTTTATTTAATTTATAATTTAATTTAAAATCATTATCATAATCAGAAAAAACCGAACATGACAGCATTTGGAAAAAATATATATATTTTAGAGCCAACTTTGGTAACTTTAAATTTTTTATAGTAAATATGCAAACAAACGAAATATCTTAAGTGTGCAGGATATCATAATAGCTGTTAGTGCTGCTGCAGCAAATGGAAATGGCAACTAATTATGAATATGTTTCGACACATGAACTGTGCCAGTTGACAAAGGCAGATGCAGTTGCAGACAGAGACAGACAGACAAAGAGAGAGCAGGACAGACAGGCAGACAGACAAACAGACGAACGGTCATACAGTATATTTGCATTAAAACTGACCAAGCAAAGTTGAGCTAAGTCTAATTTGGCTAGCTGCCTGTTGGCCATAACACACACACACACACACACACATACATTCGCATACATGTATATGCATGAACTTATGCAAACGGCCAGAGCTGGCCAGGGTTGGTGCAGGGGTTCGAGGGGTGCGTGGGTGTCAGGTCACTATGAAAATGACAATAATAAAATTTAATGTGCATATAGAACGCATATGCATGGCACTTGTTAAAGCTCGTATGTATGTGTGTCTGCAGTGTCTGTATGTAAATGTTCTATGCTAACCGTAAAAACGTTTCCGACTGCAAAAAAGAAGAAGCAGCAGCAGCAGCAGCAGCAACAAAGTTGAAAGTCATCTAGTTTTTAGGGATGGTGGAGCTGCAGCAAAAGCGACCAGACTGAGAGGCTCTCGAAGTCAATGTGAGACGGGCGTGTGTGACAGTGTTGCCACATCGCTGAGTATGTGTGGGCGAGTGTTGCCAGTGTGTTTGTGTATGTGTGTGTAGGGGTACAGTGTGTGCAGCAGACCAAAACACTTCCTACCGCTTTGGCCAAGTATCATTAAAAATATAAAAGTATTTCATGCACATATACATGCACATTAAGCCAGTGACATGACTCTGCTATCTCTTCTAGTCCTTTACACACACACATCCACAAATACATATAAGTATATATAGATACAGCAATATCTTTTTTTGTAGCACATTGTACTTGCTTCTATTATTTTGTATACCCTGCATCTGCTGAAAATGGCAAAAAAGGGTATAAAAGCTTTGTAACAGCATTAGGTTATCTTTCAGAATATATTATCTGTATTGTCAAATAAATTTAAATTCAAGAGCTTAATAAAATTGGTTGCTAAACACCGAAGTTATTGTGGAAACTATATTGAATATATTGTCAAAAAATTAAAAGAAAAATCATTGCTGTAGATTTTTATATGATATTAAAAACTATAAAGCAGGGTATGCTACTTTCGGTAACGCCCGACTGTAACCTTTCCGAATTTTTTATATTTTTTTCTTGTCTGGCAAGTCATTGTCATTTTGGTCAGCTGAAAACTGGCAGCTGTTTACAGCTCGTCCCCCCTACATCCTCTACTTCCTCTGCTCCCCCTCGCTTACCCACTCCTATGCCAGGCACTTCATTATCATGTTAATTTTGTTGTAATTTGCTTGCTAAATGTTGCCAAGTTGTCGTTGGCCATTTGGAACATTTTCCGTAGTCGGTTCTTTGCATATTTAACTTTATTTATGCTTTTTGCATGTTTTCATATGGAAAATTAGAATTTTTCCCCTCTCTCTCTGTCGCACTAATTTGCCAACTATTTTCGCAACGAAAGTTTTCTTTTTCTGCCATTTTGTGGCAACTTTTTGGAGCTTTGCCACAATATATGTCACGAATTATTGTCCCAATCATCCTCATGCTTTTGGCCAATTGTTCACATGTCTCTCCCCCCTCAGCCCCAGCTCAATTGGCCTACTCCGCCATTGTATCCCTTGCTCTTTGCTCTTTGCTCTATATGCTCTCTCGCTCCTTTGTGTGCAGCTATAATGATGTGCAGAGCTCTGAACTGCGTTTGTCACTCAGTCAGTGCCTCAGTTAGTCAAAGAGTCAATATTTTGTTTGTAACGTTTATGCTAATTATGCATGTTGACATGCAAAACTGTGCCATCGTACCGAGCCTAATTATACTCAAGAGATTTGTTAGGGCATTAACTAGCAGTCGACTCGACTCACTTTCGGTTTATATTTGGAGCTAATGGCTTCTTATTAGGTCTGTGTTTGAAATGATTCAAGTGCATATTAAGTGGAGATTGTCTAGACTTAAGTTAAGCCAAGATATGCTAATAGCTTAACTATGTGATTGCTCTGAAATTTTCAGCAAATGTAAATAAGCAATAATTCTTACAAATGAGCAAGTTTTATAGATCTCGTATTTAAAGTTGACGGAAGATAATGCAAATAAAATACTGGAAATCAAAGAAAGATTATCACTTCTTAAACGAAAAAAGCCAGTTTTGTTGAACCTTAAAATTAATCAATTTTCGGGAAAAAATGTTGGCTTGAAAATGTTTGCAGTTTTGCAGCTCTATTAGAACTTTTTTCTCTAAGAAGCAGACTGTTGCTCTGTCCATCTTCTACAATTTTGTATCTTTAGCTCTTCCTCTCGCAAATCGAAAGCCTGTTCAAATAATTAGCGCTCCCTAATAAGCAAGTACACTTTAAATAATTTGCCCAGCTTGATGCATTGAGTATGCCTTTAATCGAGAAGCGTTTTCATTAGAGGCTCTGTGAGATTTTCTTCGGTGTGCTCAATTTGAGGCTAAGCCATTCGCATTTAACTAACCAAACAACAAATTGGTTTGCGCTCCAAACGAATCAATGAAAATCGATGCAGACACACAGCAGGCAGGCCGTCAGCTTCCAGAATCCCCTGCTGTTCCTGGTTCCCCCCACTGCAACTCCCTCGTCAGTTTCGTGGACCGCCTGCTGTGCTCTGTCCTCTGTCGGCTGTCCTCTGTCGTCTGTGGCACGCATGGTCAGAGCGGAGAACTACGAAATAATTGACAGCAGCAGTTGGGCATTGAGCTGAGTGACAGAGCAACAGACAGGACAGAAGCAGTCAAAATGCAGCTGCAGAGCTTCCGAATTGCCAACTGGGATGCAGCTGCTCCTTCTAAATTGGAAATGTCATTGAGGCGTTTAACTTGCGCATCGATTCAAGTCTGGCACGAGAATTTAACGGTAAAATCAGTTAAAACCTGCTCTGCCAACTCTCCTGTCGTGTCCTGCTAGACGGGTGCACATGCCACATCTCGTCTCTCTTTTGGCCAGCAAATGACAGCCAATTGTTGCAGCTTGGCCACTTAACAGCTGACGGCAAACATCAGACAGACTTGCAAGTAGCACTCCATATCTATTCTGCTCAGCTTTGGGCTGCTCTGCTCTGTTCTTTCACCTGTTCTCACCAGGGGCTAATACACAATAGGCCTAGACTTGACAAAAGCAATTTTAGGCCATATTCGAACTGATGCTGTCGAATGTGCTTTTTTCGCACTCAAACTTTTATTTATTCTCGTACTAGAGCTGACATAATGTCGATATTCATCGTTATCAATATTAAATGATAATCTTATATCCCTTTGTTCTGTTATATCGAACTCTATTTGAATAAATTGTGCGACTATCGTTGTTATAGATATAAATCGTTATTTGCACATCACTAGCTGGTACTTACGCTGCCTCTCTTTATCTCTGCTTGCAGATAACAAATTCATTTGCGACTGTCGTCTCCAATGGATATTCGAATTGAAAAATCGCACACGTCACCTGCAGCTGAAAGATTCGCTGGAGGATTTCATTTGCACGCTGCAGGAGCCCAAACTGTCGCATTTCGTGGACCCCGTGCCGTCGCATATACTCGATCTGCTGAATATCGGGGGATTCACGGCAATTGGCAGCAACAGCGCCAGCATGGGAGGCATTGGCAACAGCATCAGCAGCAGCAGCAGCAGCAGTAGCTCCAATTATGGCAGCCTGGACGAGCTTCTTTCTAGGAAACACACCTCGAGTAAATCACGTCAGGCGCTGCGTGGTCAACGGCAGTTTGCGGATGTTGCCGAGAATGTTGTGGAACCCAAGCTGCGGCAGCGACGCACGATTGTGGCCGATGTGGCAGATGTGGCGGCTGTGGCACAGACACAGAAGCGTTATGATTACTACGATGAGAGCAGCGGCAGCCATGTTGTCGGACATGGCGGCCTCGACATGGATGACAATTTGAATCTGCACAAACAGAGCTCCTTCTACAGCCCCTCGGCTGGCGCTGGCAGCGCCGTCTTGGCCAACAATGATGTGGACGTGCTGCTGCAACAGCAAAAGGCATCTGGAGATGCCCTGGATGTGCTGGCTGGCAAGAACACCATCAATGTGCGTCTGTTCATACTGAAGCCAGAGATGCTGCCCTGCCACGACGAGCTCAGCGATCCCACCGAGCTGCCCCTCTCCCGCGATCTCATGGATGTGCGCAGCAACTCTGGGCAGGATCAGCTCAGCAATGGAGCTTCTCTGCAGTCGCTGCAGCTCACGCTCTTCCTGCTGTTCAGCTCGGTTCTGGCAGTTTTAAGCCGGGCTTAAGGCCTCTGAGTTTTAACTGTAAATACTCAGCGCGTAGAGAGAGAGATAAAAAAAAAGCGGAAGTACAAGTTGCGCCATCTTTAAAGTCAATGTATAAATATTGATTGAATTTAAAAACATACATTTAATATTCTTTAAATTTACAAATAATTAAGCCATTTGCCAAAATGAAACCTTTTTTATTTCCATGAAGTAAAATGTGTTTAGATATATATTTTTGTAAGTCAATGAAATATCCGATTTTTCTCATAACTATTCTAAAGCTATTGAGTTAACGTTTTGAAAACCTTTTCATTGAAGTCAATTGGTTTCCAATTGGCAAAGCTATTTAATGTGTTCCAAAAATGTTTTTTTTTATCGTTTTTTATAAAAACGCCATATGGGCATTTTCTAAAGTGTCCTGATTGAGAATCAGTCTAAACCAATTTAACGACATTTAACCATATAAAAATATTTCAGTTTTGAAAATCGCTTTTCTATTTATCTAGATTTTTATTGTTTGCATATCGACATTTAAGATGGCGCACCCTGTAAAGGAATAGCGTGAAACTATACTAAAGTTGCCTAGCTCATAAGTCAAACTAAGCAGCAGCCAGCTAACTTGGCCTAAACTTCTTTGGAAACGAGCTTCAAAAACAAAGTAAATAAAGAAAAATGGAAAAACTAAGCTAAAGCATCTTTGTAAATATGTATAAATGGAAATTCGATTAATCTAAAAACTAATTTAAACCTAGCTGATAGCTGTAATATTAGTCTCGACTTTGACAACAACTTTAACCAAAACAAAAACCAAAAAAAAAAAAAAAAACAAAAATTGATGTATGCAAAAGAAAACCTCCGAGCAAACTGGCGTTTCATTTCAAAACTCAAACTAAAAGCAACCGCAATGAACCGTTAACCGTTAACCGTTAAAACCGGAAAAATCCCAACTACCGAAAAACCTAAATGCAAATGAAATACCAAACGAAAGAAAATGCAAACACTGTACTACATAAAATATATAGGATATATAGTTTTGAGTATTCGTTTATTCGTTCAACTTGAGCAAGGTACACACTACAGTAAACACTTGGAAAGCGCTAAACGTCTTAGGTACAGTGAAGTCTGGAGCTAGCCAAAACGAAGAAGAAATACCAGAAACCAAACTAAAAGAGATAAAAGAAAAAACCGCTAAAACTAATTGAGAAATTAGAGTCAGTTTAGTGTATGTAAGGTCCACCAAGAGGCATGCCTGTAAGATACATAAATAGTCTATGCATAATGCGAAACAGCTGAAGATTAGTTATCGATAAATATATATACCGATAAATAGTTTAAACGATCTATAAACTAACAATTAAGATTGCTTATTAGCTCTTAAGACAGACACTCATAAAACACTCACTCCGATGCCCTGCGATAAACTCGATTCTAGACTTTTAACTGGGGTTTGGCAAACTATCGATAGCACTGACGATAGTACATTTATTTTTTATTTATTTATTGACTTAGGGCCAGCATATATTAACATAAATTCAATTTATTTTAATAAAATTTTTAATAAACTACTACAACAATTTTTCAAAATAATAATCTTCAAAATAATTTTTATCACTGAAACTATCGATAGTTTGCCACAACCCAACTTTCAACTACTGTTGCCACGCCCACAAACCAAACTAAAACCCAAAACCGTCTACTTTTCCATTTTCAACCTGATATTTTGCTTTACTTTAGCTGCACTCAACCATAATATAAAAACGAATCCATTGCGAATTTAATTCTCATTTGAATAGATTCAAATTTTTAGCAGATGAATAAAAATAATTCAATAAAAAAAATACATGAGAACAGAAATATGCATAACGATTTTTGTAGCTTAAGACTGAATAAATAAAGGTAAAATTATGATAATATATACAATATATAAATATACATATGGCATATGAATAAACTATATGTGTTTGTGTCTGTGTGTATATTTGCATATATGTATGATTGGATTGGTATTTGTATTTGTATTTGTATTGTATGTTTAATTGTATTGTAATAAAAACGCAAGCTGGGGGATAAAGGGTAATTGCAATTTATATAGTAAACCGATATGCAAAAGTCGAGTATGAATATGCAGAGTACTCACAAATACTCAAACATACTTATACAAAACATTCGATATACACAAGTGCATATTATGCAATTTATTTAAGCTCCATGCGCAATTTATGGCACAACAATAAAAATCAATTTATAATTTGCGACTTAACTTTTTTACTTAATTTCTGTTTGATTAATGTGTAAAACAAATGCAAATTACAGCTAAGTGTAAAAATATATATAAAAAAGTAAACTCACATAGAACAGAAGCAAAGCGAAAGAAGCAGCAGCAAAAGAGCATAGTTTTTAGTGGACAATCAGCAGATAAAACAGATAAATAAATGATAAAAGAAAAAAAAAAGGGAAATGCATACTTGGTCAATAGCCAAAACAGCGAAAAAGCAGTGAAAAAGCAAGGCATAACAATCGACAGAAAAACTTGAACAGTTTAGCACGCAAAAGTAGCGATAAAAACTCAATGGAAATATAAAAAACTAAAATTAATTAATTAGTTTAAGCTAAATGTATTTAGAGTTTTGACTAGCACTAAGCGCCAAAAGAAAAAACAAGTAAAAACTAAAAAACCTTAAACCAAAAGTGAAACTTCAGCCTGGCACAATACTTTTTACGGGTGTTGTTGCTGAGCAATTAAATTATGAATTTTAATCTCATATTAATTTAGACAAATTGAATGCAAACCTTTGTTTTTGCTTTTTCAAACTAACTGCATTAAATGCTTGTATACAAAAGTTTTTTAATTGAAATTCTTTAGACTTAAGCAATTTGATAAATTCTAAACAAATGTATTTTAGTTCCTGCTAGCTTGCCATCATTTGATTTGTTAAATTTTGATTGAAGTGAATTTGATTTTCTCAGCTAAATATAGTTGGCAACGAGTAACGTAATTTTAATACATACTTATAAATATATGAATATGATAACAATTAAATGTAGCTTATATAATTATTTTAACTTGAATGTACACAGTAAATGAAACAATGAAAAATTTACCAAAAATAAAAGGAAACACACACACTGAGTAAACATAATTATAAAACATACCTATATAAATGTACTTGATGTAAGAAGTTTGCTAAAAAACGAGAGAATAATATAAAATACAAAAAAAAAAACAAAATGTCATGCGAATACTCCCCTCAGTCCTTAAGAAATCCTATGTGGGCGTGGCTCTAAGTACATAAATGTGTAAAGCCGTCAACAACATTCCAACTGCAAGCCCGCCCTGCCCTCCGTCTCCCTCTCCATCTACCCCTCCCCCACCACACACGACTCACAACACACAATTTTGAATGAAAAACGTCTAAATATATTTAATGTAAAAAAATGATGAAATAAATAAAAAAAAGATATATATGAAATTGTGTTTTTATTCACTTACCGCAAGGATGCGCTTGCAAAATTATAATAAATAAAAATCTTCCTTTCGCTGCCTCAGCTCTCAGCTCTCAAATCGCGCTCGAGTTCCCTGTGTTTATCACTTCCGCAATTTAAACATTTCAACACAAAGCAAGCTGAAATATGCGCCGCAGGATATATACACAGAGAGAAAAATTAAAGAATTTTGTCCTTCAATAAATTTTGAACTTGAAAACAAAAAAGCTAGAGTTCAATAAAATAAATAAATAAGTTCATAAAAATTCTAGATTCGAGCTATATTTTTAATAGTAATATTTTGAATATATAAAATTTTTAACTAACCGAACCTGTCTATTAATTTTTCTGTAAAAATAAAATTTAATACATTGACAGAAATTTGTGGGCATTTTTGTATACATTTTTTTTTAATTTACAATTCCAAAATTGAGTGAATTTCAAATTTATTTTATATAATTTTTATCTCAGTGTTTATATACATATAAACGGGACTTTGCCTTTTGTTGCGCTCACAATATTTTGCTAAATTTCATTATTGATCGCTTGTCAGCGCCAAGTGGGCGTGGGCGTGTTGCAACACAGGCGCTCGCATTAGCTTTGCATAAGAAATTGGCTAAAGCGGAGAGAGCGACCGGTGAGAGCGGAGCAGAGAACATTACTCATACGCCCTGGTGTGCTAATGAAGTTGTATTGCACATGGCGCGGCATAAGCCGCCATCGCCAATCGGCGACGCCTGTTTGCCACTTCATAAATGCCTGATTGAGCGCTAAGTGTGGGGGCGTAGGGCGTGGCCACACACACACATACATACCAAAATATAAAACTCGGCAAGAAAAGCGAAAAGCAAAGCACACGTGAAAAGTGTGCAAAGTGATAAATTGGATTCAAACAGTGGAGCAGATTTATTGATTTCACGGTTACATTAGACGGAGGAGGGAAGCACACAGCAGCCGTCAAATTGAATCTACGCCATGAGCGACAAAAATCAAAAACAGATATGCAAATATACACACATACGTGCAACAAAATGGCGCACGCTAACTGGATGCAGCAGATGCCGCGGAGAGGAGAGGCAACTTGAAGCTGGAGCTGAATTTTTTTCGCCATGTGTCAAATTTTTGCAACTGATTATGCCCCAGGCGAACCTTGAGAGCGACAACAAATGCAGCGCTACGTGTAAGTATGTGCGCGTATGTGTATGTGTGTGTGTGTGTGTGTGTGTGTGCCGCCTAGACACGTTGCTAGACGATAATATCAAACAAAACGACAGCAGCAACAACAAATTGAGCTATATGTGGGCTGCCAAGTGCCTGCGGCTCAAGCTGAAGTGCCTGTGAAATCTGCACTCTCACTGCTATCTAACTGCCCCTCGCTCCTACCTTCTGCCCCTGCTGCCCATCAGGCGCTATTATTACGCGATATGCCAGGCAACAGCCACAGGCAACTGCGGCTACAAAAAATCAATCAAGCAGCAGCATACACTGCACAAAAAACTACAACAAGAAATAAAATATCAATGTTGGAAATTCAATATATCGGACAGTTTTGAAAACATCTATAATATCGAATTTGCCATAGCTTCGCAGCTCTACTTTGTACATGATCTTCTACTGCCTTCTTCTACTACATTAATCTGCACTGTCCTTACTGGCTTTGAAATAACTTGGAATTTCGGGCAGTGTAGCAACAGCGTCACGCTTAGCCGTTAGTTTGTGGCGTTGACGGACTCAAGGCAGCGCCTGTGATTGACATGTGTCTATGCGGCAAAAGGAGGCATACCACTCGAACCCACACATACTCACACACACACACACAACATATACACTCTTACATGTACACACACTCATGCAACATGAAACTATTATGGTGTTGCGTGTGGCTTTTGCTTTCTCTCTTGTGCCGTGCTTTCCTTTCATATTTGCAACCTGATTGTTATTATAATTCCACATACATGCACTCGTGTGTGGCAAATTGCAATTTGTAAATTGCATTCTGTTGCAACTTTACAAACTTCACCAACACTGCGCCACAATAGTCTATACGGTATCAATGCATGGCGAGTTCAAGGGGCGGGGGGTGGAGAAGGGCACCACTAATAAAGTTAACATGGCAAACAACTTGGCAATGATGTGAACTTTATGCGCAAACTAAATGTCGCTTTATACACAGCAATTGCAAGGATCAAAGGACTCAACTATTGGTTGGCACGCTCCAGCGAATGCGTCCAGCTAAAAGCTTTTGGCTAAAACGCAGGTGTAGCTGAAGTGTGCACTGGGGGAGGGGAGGGGAGAAAGATGCCAGAGCGTAGCAGCGTCGGAGGTGCAAGTAAATATTGGCAAAATGTAACGAGCCAAGTGAAGCGTAAAGCAAAAAAAGCGCAACAACTATGTGAAATTTCCACTGAAAGCCGATTTGTTAGTACACTACCTGAAATACTATAGAATTTTGTTCAAAAATTATTTACAATATTATTAAGATTAATTTTTTTAATCATTTTGAAGTCTGCACGTTCTTTACGTATATGCGTTTGAGTATTTGTAACGCCTGAAAACAGAATATTTTATTAAGTATATAATAAATATGCTACGTTTTTAGTTGAGTTGGCATTATAAACTTTCACCTTTAGAGCATACAAGAAAGCAGTCTGTGAATATCAATGGAAACTACGTTTATGGCTGCGTCATGTTTATTATTCAATTATACGAGCAAAATCGAAGAGGAAAATCGTTTTTCCCATATGTCAAAGTCAAAGCTATAACCAACTATCTGTATCTTCGCTAATCGATTTAGCAGAGTTGCAATTACGAGCACTTCAAACTCTTGTCTTGGCAACAATTCAATACATTGTTTAGCAAACAAATTCGGTTTGTTAGGGGTTTTCTCTAATTTAACGTCTTTTATGCAACTTTTGTGGGGCAAACAAAGTTTACCTTGCCCAAAACACTATAACTACAGTGCTCTCAGAAGTTTATGCATTGGTAATCCGAATGTTTAGTTGCAGCTGCAAGTAAAAACCGATTTGTCTGCAGCGAGTTGTAGTATATAAATTAAAACCGCAAAGTGTTTGAGGGGATGAGGCAAAACGTTTGCAAATGTCTCAAAAATGCAGAAACGACAAAATACAATTTGACCACAATTCGAATTGTGGCCAAGCAACAAGCCAGACGACATTGTGTAGGCGGCAATGGTAACAAAAGAACTCAGACCGTAAGATTGCCATATAAATAGCTAACAATGTAAACAAAGTGCTTAGCCACTTTTTGGTCTATACCGATACCCTGTAAAAGTGCAGCAGTGTAGGGCATATGAGCAGCAAAATAAAGATGATCTATTATGTTATTATTTATTACTAAAACAGAAAAAAATAAAACAAATTTAATCGGGCAAACAATTTAATTTAAATATTAATAAAATTACAAGTTTTTTATAATCTTCAGACAAAAATAAAATGTAGCTTTATATGCTAAGCAAGTTCATCATATCCTGCCTTGAACTGTAG
The DNA here is from genome assembly GCA_035045125.1 of Hypselothyrea guttata. NCBI lineage: Eukaryota > Metazoa > Arthropoda > Insecta > Diptera > Drosophilidae > Hypselothyrea > Hypselothyrea guttata. The sequence goes on from JAWNNJ010000172.1 coordinate 304,460, forward strand.
CTAAAAATATTCAATTATTTATGCTGTTTGCCCTGCCATTTGATCAGGTTTTATTAATAACTTTTCACAATTGCCAAAAGCTGCAAATCGAAACTGGCAGCTTAATTAGATAGCATCCACAGAGCTCTCCCAGCTGGCCTGAGCTCGACCCACACCCAAACTGCAAATGTGTCTAATGAAGTCCTTGGCTGATTGATGGCCAAACATTTCCGACATTTCTAGCTACTCGATTGCCACAGGACTTTGCCACACGATTAATAGATGTGACTCAATACATCAGGCTGGGTCCCATGAAGGCGCCAATTTCCGAAAACTAACTGAAGAGACAGCTCTGAGAGCTGAGTGCCGGTTTAATGGCCTCGCCTTGATGGCCAAGTTTATTACTTTAAAATCGCAAAATGTGCCATAACATTAACATCAACTGGCGATACTTGCGGGCGGCGAATATCGCGAGGTTGCCAGCTCATAAAATGGCTTTAAAAGGTCATAAATATAAATTGAAATTGCGTTGACAACGAACACAAAAAAATGAAAGAAAAAAAACTTTATCAGCGTCCACTCAAGCTCCAAATACAAGCACATTGAAGTCGAGTTCTATGTTCTATTTTTAATTGTTTATTCTGCACTTTTTATGTGCTTTTGTTAAGCAACTTAACGCACTTGTTCCAGAGCTTACATTTCGTTAATTAGAAATGTTCTCCAAAATGTTAAGAAATTGTGTTCCTTTTTACTTTCAACTATTTGTTTAATTGGAATGGCCAAATGACAAGTTCATAAAATTGCAAAGCGCAATCAATCGACAAAGATATCGTTAGTTGCTGAACTGATTAATTGCGATCATCGATATAAAGCAATTTCGTAATTATTGACATTTTATTAAAGATATCGTGAGCAACATGCTATAAAATTATTTTTAAAATTTAACGTTCAATATGTCGTTTAATAAATAGTTTATAAAATTTTTTGTTCAAATCGGTCGTTAAGTAAATTTTTTCCTAATCGAATGTGATAGACAAAGCTAAAAAAAAACACAAATTGACGGATGACATGATAAGTAAGTTGCTGAAAACCAAACAAGGAAAGTTGAAGACAAACAGTTGGTTTCTTTGATTTGAAATGCCGTAGTAAATTGATCATAGATAATGCTAATTGTAGTTGTGTAATAAATTCATTTGCCAATCTCAGCCTCTTACAAGGTAATAAAGAGTAACGACACTTGGAAAGTTGGCCAACGAGTATAGGGGAATTAGTTGGTTCATTCAGTTTAATGAGTCGTTTTATTTGATTCGATTGCGAATGATTTGAGACAACTTTACTCCAGTTACACGCAGTTCAAATATCAGAGTTTCTTGTTGTAACTATGCACTGTGGGAAAACTGAGATAGTTTGGCTCATAATGTAAAATTGGAGACGCTTTAAGCTGCTTTTCACGCAATTTCCTTTATTATGTCATGGATGGGCATGCAGTTTGATTTTATTTTTAGCAAATAAGCCGAGGCGAATAACAAAACGGAGGGAGACAGTGGGGCAGGAGAAAGGCTTACAGCTAAGGCAATGGCAAACCAATGACCCTTGCTGTGTTGTCGTTGCCTAGTTACGCAACACCCATAGTCCCCCCTCCCACATCCCAGATATCATTGCCATCGCCATCGCATCCGTATCCGCATCTATGCGCTCTCAATCCGAGGAGCAATCATTTCTACGGTCATTTGGCGAGCGCCGTGTGCTCTACTCAGCCTTAAAATTGGAAAAATGTGTTTGGCCAAGGCTTTGGCCACAGTCCCACAGCTACAAGCTCCGACTATGACTCCGGCTCTACACAGCAAGAAAATTCCAGAGTTGTCGTGCTTGAGTCCCGATTTTACGGTTAACATAATTTAAAATTATCACGCAAAGTTTTATATATTTAAATTGGATTTATTCACGATTTCATACTGGTTTGTACTTCAATTTTGTAAACTTTCGATATTAAAGTTTAATAAAATTTAAATAAAAATTAATTTTAATTCCATTTTAGAATAATATGTTCTTGAATTCTAATCAAGTCAAGTTGAATTTATGAGTTATATTATATAGAACAACAAGAATAAAAATTAATTTAAATTACACTAAAATGATGCATTTAATTGTTGCCTTTTTATACCCTGTGCCCATTTGAAAAATGGGAAACAGGGTTAATAACTTTGTGCGAATGTATGTAACAGCCAGAAGGAGGCGTGGCAGACCCCACAAACTATATATATTCTTGATCAGGAAGACGAGCTGAGTCGATTTAGCCCTGTCTGTCTGTCTGTCCGTCCGTCTGTCTGTCTGTCTGTCTGTCCGTCTGTCTGTATGAACGCGTCGATTTCGGAAACTACAAAAGCTAGAGAAGCCGTTTTGGTTGCTATAGGTAGGTACATACCATACGCAGATCAAGTTTATTTCAAATTGTTGATGCCACGCCCCCTTTACGCCCAAAAATCAATAAAACTCACACAACCTAGTGTTTTTTACCATAAAAAGTTGAATAACAAGCGTAATATTAAACATAGAAGGTTGTTATTTGGAACTTAAGCTCTCTTGTATTATATTTAACTATCCTGAAAAGCGCAGTGAAATCGGTTAAGAAACACAGGAGATATAAGCTTCACAATAGTTGAACTTAAAAGTTCAAAAACAAGCGTAATATTAATCATAGAATGTTATTATTTGGTATATATACTCTCTTCTATTATATTTAACTATCCCGAAAAGCGCATTGAAATCGGTCAATAAACAAAGTAGATAAAAGCTACGCAATTGGCAGCGCAGCCCAGCAGTGCAGCAGCAGCAGCGCAGCGCAGCTGGCGCACGTAGAAAGGGAAGAAGAGGAAGTACTGCTGATACGCTTTGTGTGACAGTTTTATAAAATTGTATATAAAATAAAAGGCACAGGGTATTCTACAGTCGGGCCCGCCCGACTGATCTGTCCCGTCCGACTGATCTGCCCTGTCAAAATTTTTAAATCTGAACTTATAGGCGATTGTAAGTCTATTTGTATATTATTTCTAGAATAAAGCAGAATTAATTTATAAGCTGTATTTTTCTGAGTGTAGCCACGGCTTACTCGCTCGCTCGTCGCTTTTTATGACTGGCGTTAAAAATGTGCAGCGCCCGGCGGCTCGAGTGCAATAAAAGTAAAACACATTGCCATTGGCAAAGGCAAAAGCATATCGAGAGAGGGAGGAGGAGAGGCGAAAGCAGCGGGAGCTGCAGAATTGCAGTATTTGTGCAATATGGCAAAGCAGGCTGTCTATGATGAAGGTACCACGGAATTGTTAGCCTGCTGGCATCCTTTGGCTTCGCTGCCGTTCATTATTTATTTTATTTTATTAGAAATTATTTAGCGCAGCAACAAGAGCAGTAAGAACAAATGCCACCAACGCCTACTGCCTCTGCCGGATTGCTTTTATTGTTATCTCAGTAGTCATTCAACATGGATGAGGCAGGCGCTCCCTCCTGCAAGCACCTAAAGTGCATTAAAGTTGATTAATTTTATTATACGCAGCAACTGTTCGAAAAGAGGCCAAACTATAATAGAAAACGAAATGAATAACCAGGGCAGAGCTATTGAATTTCGGCATGAAATCGCACACAGAGAGAAAATTTTCCTAAAAATAAATGCAAACGAACTCAATTATTCCAAGGTTTTAAAAATAATTAATAGCTCATAATAAATACAGAAAATAAAATAAAAAACCCTTCTTTCTTGTAAGTAAACATCTTGCAATTAAAAGTGTTTTATATATATAATAAATTAATTAATTAAAAACAACAGAAAATAAAGTTATGTATTTCCTCTTATTTATTTTCGCTTAAACTTGAATCTTCAATTTTTAGCCGCACTTGAAATAATGGCTATATTTTGTACTCCAAAGTCGAAAATGGCCAGTTACAAGGACGATATTTTTGATTTATTCTCTCTTTGCAGGCACATTCAGCAATTAATTAAAGACTCATTTTGCAAATTGTTATTATTGTCGTTGTAATTTGTGATTATTCACATAAATGCAGACAACATTTTTTTTAATACATATACGGCAATTATTTCTTATGGTACAGGCAAGTGAATCAGCAGCAGGCAGCAAGCAGAGCATGAAAAATGCATTTTCAGTCAATTTGCTGCCTTTGAGAAATATTTTAAATGCCAGCCTCAATTTGCAATAAAATGAAAATTTCACTTAACGGCCGCAAATCAGCTGCAGAGCGGAAAATTCGATGCAAAGCCTCAAACACAAAAACGCAGCAAGAAAAGCCGCCGCGGTGTCTGATTGAAGCCGCAGTTGTTGCAATTTGTTGTAGTTGTTGTTTGTTGTTGTTATTGTTGTTGTTGCGGCTGTGCATTTGGCAAGCGCGATTTGGCGATTGTCATCGATACGGATGCGCATTATGCCGGCTACGGGAACCTCAGTTCCTGCCTGCCTGCCACGCCAACTCCACTTTCCACTTTCCATTTTCCACTTGCCGTTTGCCATTTGCCATTTTCCATTTGCCGGTGCAGCCAATCAGCCGCCGGAAGCGACAATTGCCAATTGGGCGCCATTTTACAGCGCGACAAGAGCAGCAGGAACAACAGGAACCGTAACAGCTAAAGGGTAACAGCCATAAAAACCTCATCATTTGTTTCCATTTGTCGGGTAACAACGTTTATGCGCTTGTTTGCGCGCATTTTCAATGCAATTTCCCAGCTCCCAGTTCCCAGCTACACGCACTCCATTTTACCAAGTATGCAACAGTCATGGGCGCACAAAAGTATGCAACGGTTTGTTATTTAGTCTCTTCATTTGGCTAAATGCCGACGTCATCTGTGCTCCTCTGGCTCCAACTCTAACTGCAAGCGCAACTCCACCTCGGTCTGTCTGTTTGTTGCTTTTTCGCAGCGGCTTTTAGTAGCTGCACACCTGAAAATGACCATAATTAATTGCCTGTACCTCGCCTGGCAGTTGGCGCCAGTTTGGATGAGCCACAGCAATTGACGGTAGTCCTTTGATACCCAACAGCAAGGAAAATTAGCATAGCATAGGTGCAAATGATATGCAGAAAATGCAGTAAGGCAAAATAGCATGCGAGTGAAATAAACGCTCGCATGGAGTATACAAAATTGTTCATTGTTTTACATGTGAAATTCAAGGCTTTGTTGAAAACTCGCTAACTTTTTTTATAAATTTGAATTGAACAACAAACTGCAATATCAAAAGTTAATTCTGAATTTAAACTATAATATAATTGCATTTAAAAGTTTAAAAAAATATTCGAACAAATGATCTTTATAACAAATAAATCAAATGCGTATTTATTTATAGTTTTTCTACTTCCTCGCTTTAGTTTGCTGTTGCTTTCTATAAATAATTCTCAATAAATTCTACCTACTGTCTACTTATATTATATGTATGTATAAAACTTCCACTTATGTGCTCTGTCAATCTCTGCTGTTGACAACGTGCACATATAAAGCATAATATTGTCAGTAGAGCCAAATGAATTCATTGTGCTCCCACATGCGAGTGCAGACATTATAACCATGGTAATACACATCAGTTAAGCATACCAATTGACATCGAGTGCTGCCCAATGTTTTACAACTTAACAGCTCTTCATTTGGCCACACTTTATTTACCAAAGTGGACGCCACTTGGACACACTTTTTGCAGCATATCAACTCACACACACACTCACACCCACACACACATATACTCACTTGCATATGTATGCAAAGATCACTTGAGTATTGTGCGCGGCAGCCATTATAATCGGAACAGCAGCAAATCGGTTTCGCATGAAACGCAATTGTCTATAATTACATTATCCCAACTATCAATTAAACCAAATTGTCTGATGTCCGCGCCGGGGACTAGCCCGGAACTCAGCCAGACACACACGCATGGCCCCACGCACACATATACAATTAAACCCTCATACACACAGTGACAGTGGGCGATACGCCTTCCCCTTCCCAACAGTTGCAGCATAATGGCAGCTCTTATTATACCCTGTACACATAAGATAATCACAGGATTTTTAATTCTGTGTAAATTTATGTAACAGAACTTACACGAATAGCTAGTCGATATCTCAGCAACTAGATGTAGATGAATGTATACCACGCGCAGATTGAGTTTATTTTAAATTTTGGAAAATAACAAGCGTAATATTGAACAGAGAATGTTGTAATTCAAAATATACACTCTACGATTAATTTTATATACACTGTAAATTGTATTTAAACCGTTTAATAAACATAGAAGTTATTACAAAAAATAATTTTGAAAATATTTTTTAAAAAGGGTATTTTACTGTCCGTTGCGCTTGACTGTAGCCTTGCCGAATTTTATGTTTTTGTGATTGTATAACAAGGCCCACTGTGCGTGTGTATCCTTCGGAGTAACTGCCTCCATCCGTTTGTCTGTCTGTCTGGCTGTGTGTGTGTGTGTTTTCGCTTGTAATCCCCGCACACAAAAGCATTTAAATAATTTCACTGGCGCTGTCGACGCTGACGCTGATATCGGAGTATTTTTCGAGTAATTGTTGTAATAACAAACAACAACAATAACAACAACAGAGCTACAGTCATGGCAATTACACAAGCACACACGTACACACACACACACTCGTACATATAATAGCATACGCATACATTGAAATATGGAATTCGCATTTACATTTAGAAACACACACAGAAACACACACCCACATACACTGCCTGGTTTATTTGGTTTATGCGCCAGATGAAATTGTGCGAGGAATAAAAGATCTTGTTTCTGTGTGTTTTAAGAATTATTTGAATTAATTTATATATTGCAAAAATTGTATTTAACATGCGTAAATTCGTTTATTTTAATTTATCATGGACTCTTGTTATCGATAAATTATTTAACTCATAACTAATTTTAAAATAAACTGTGTGCATTAAAAAAAATTTCAAGTAAACAAAAAAAATATTTAAAACTTTTAATTATTTCACAGTTACACAAACTTGTAAAATAATACAACATTCATTATATAAAGACATTTAAAAAATAACTGTTCACTTTTTTGTTTGAAACATATTATATGTAAAAATATTTAAAAAAATTCATAAAGTTTAATTTGATCTTAAGAGGATATCTGCTTTTTTTAGTTAAAAGTGTATAATTAATACCAATGGAAATCTCAATATGAAAAACTATTATTTTTAATTTATTTATATTGTTTTATAAACCTTTTTTAATAGTGTTTTTTTCTCTTTATCATGGAAAATCGATAATTGCATAGTTTAAGTTTGTTTTTTATGCGTTCAATTTGCAATGCATTTCACGATTTACGGCCGCATAAACTTTGCTGGCTGGAATTGCTGGCAAAAGCCGTGACACGTTTTTCGCTCAACTCTCGAGCAAAGTTAAAATTTGTTTTGCTTTCACATTTAATTGAAATTTACGCCGCTTTGTCGGCGTCTCGTTGGCGCGACAAGCGGCGACTTTTATCATTTTAAAAGCCGCCCGCCTCCCTGCCGAACCGACCAGCCCCCTCTTTCAGCCTTCCAACTCCTGGTTATAGCTGGAGTTGACGGTGCCGCCACGGCTGGAGCCCTACAGAGAGATAGAGAGCGAGAGAGCGAGAGAGAGAGGCCTGACAGCCACTTTGCTGCAAATTAAATGCATTTTGCAGGCACGCATGTGTGTGAGAGTTTGCCATTTTATTTTTTCAAAAGTTTACTGCATGAGATTTACAGCGCCCGAATGACTGAAGACTCTATGGCTCCCCTGCCTGGCAACCTGGTGTCATGGGCCATTTTAATTAAATTTAATTTAATTGAGAAGTTGTCCGAATAACTTTAGCCTGACTGTAAGCACCATACCTACATGAGATGTGTTTCCCAATTGCTGACAATGCGATCATAAAAAAACGACTTGTTTACACTAAAACTAAGCTGAAAATAATAAAAATAAAGTCTAATTCGAATATTGGCTGTAAACACAAATAAATTGAAAAAATCTGATATTTGTGACCTTCATTAAAGATTCCTCTACCCGCAAATAAATTAAATATAAGCTGACATTTTTGTACTCCAACTGGGCTAAAAATCAAAAATACATATAAAATATATTTATTTCAATAATTTCTTTAAACACAATTAAATTGAAATTAAATAAATTATCTTGTATTTGCAGACAATTAAATGAAAAGTTTTTTAATTAAATATTTCTATGGGCCAGCAAGTATGGCAAGCATGCCAGACAGAGGATAATGCACAAGGCCGAGAGACAGAAAGACAGACTAAATTGCAGCAAAGGCAAGTGCCATGTTGTTTGTGGTCAAATGCAGCAAAGGATCTGCAATCGTCCTACAGGGTTTGCTGCAAACATTTTACGCATTTATACCTGGCATTTATGAAATTGCAAAATGAAGCAACAAAGCAGCAGAGCAGCAAATCAACACAAAACTCCAGTCAAAGGACAACAAAAATGCCATTTATTTGTTAATTTACCCACGCAGCAGCAAATATGTGAAGTCAACAGAATCAGAGCCAGAACCAATGCCAACTTCCTGCCCCTTGTCTACACTCAGAAAAGCCGGAAATTAAATAATCTAAATAAATTGTAAAAATGTTTTTGTCTTCAACTAAATGATATTTTTACTAATATCCATGTTGACTTCATCATAAATCAATGCTGTTTATACTAAAATTAATTGTTAAATACGTACAAATAATTTTATATAATACCAAAATTACAATAGAGTTTCCAACAGTTTTTTCTAAGTGTAGGTACAACTCGACTCTATGGTTACCTGCAGGCAGCCGTAAGCGTTTTTAAGCCACTTGTATAATCCTTAACAGGGTTGTATCTGGGGCTTATTTACGTCTGGCACTGACCACAGTTTCCAGACTTCCGCTTTATATCTACGAGTCCATAGAGACGCCCTTGTCTAGTTTATTAGTCGTCCACAACAACTGCCAACCTAATGATGCCTGTCCACAACAGCGGGCCTAGTGTCTGTCTACCGTTTGATGCTGTTTGTCTGTGTGTCTGTCTGAGCCAGCCCTTTACTTAACGCTACAATGACTGCACACGCAATACCCTGCAATTCTGCAGACATATAGGTTGGCCAAAGCAATAGAAAACAGCTTAAAGATCAGCCAACGAATGCAGCAATTTAGCGTATTTCTCAGCCTGTCTGCTACATTTTGTTTGTTTTAGCGATGCCTTTTTTTAAGGCAAAGCCATAGAACTGGTAAAAAAGCAAATAAATGTAACAATAATATTGTATAAATATCAACAATGCGCAAGACAATGGCAATGAATTGCTCAGCAAAAGAACAACAACTGAAGTATATTGTAATGTATATTTTCTTTGATTGTGGGGTGTTGGTAATTAAAAATAAATAAATATATTTCAATGAAGGTTTGTAACCAATAAATTTAAAAATTTTTAGCCCAAATACATTTTGAGTTTGTTTTGTAAGCCTAATTGATTAAAATTAAATAAAAAGTATAACACTGCGACGTGGGGAATTTTTTTAAATATATTTTCCAACATTCTACTGATTTACTTTATAGATATGAATTTAGAATTTTTTTTATTCTTGTATGCTCTATTTATTTTTAATTTTTTTGGTTGAATATGTAGATATATTTACTTTAGAAATTTCAAATGAAAAACTCTGATTACATTATATTTTTCATTCCATATGCATTAATATATACAGCCATATTCATTACTATCTAAATATATGTATACTATGTAGCTAGCTAATTTTTCAAATGTATCTTTGATTATATAGTAAAATTAATTTTTTTTAGATACACTTTTCATTAAATTTGGCTTTATATTCTAAAGTCAGCGTATTTGTTGGTCGTCTAGCTATGCATAATTCATTTGTTATTTGTGTTTTTTTATTATTTTGTATTTAGCTGCTGCTTTTGTTAACAATGTTTTCAACTTGTTGCCCACTGCCTCTCTCTCTCTCTCTCTCTCTTTATTTCTTACGCTCTTTGTTTTTTAATTTACATTGGCATTGTATAAATATTTAGACAAGCTGCCAGGCCAGCGAGAGCAGCAGCTGTTGCCGGTACACGCCACTTGCCGCCGCTTCACCCCCGCGTTGATTTATGCAGGGGAGGACTGGTATCAGCCCTTATCTAATGTTGATTTTGCGTCTTTTTGCGCTCTCAAGGCGGGCCGAAGTGTTGGGGGCGAGTTGAAGGCGAAGGTAAAGGCAAGGGAGCTGAGGCAAAGGCCCCAAGCGCATTGTTTGTGCAAATGCTTTTTCAACAATTGCACGTCAGGACTCGCTGATCCCCCAGAGATTAACGTGACTAGCAATCATGTGTGGGTGTGGGTGTGAGTGTGTGTGATAGTGTGAGTACGTTCCCGTTAGATAATCCAATTAATATGCACACAAAAACGCAACTAGACAACAGGAACAACCTGCGCTGCGCCATGTTGAATATCTGGCAAACCGGAAGCGCTACAGCAGACAAAGAGCTGCGGCTGCGGCCATGTTCAAACATTTATGAGCTCAGGCGTTGGTTAACGGCAACTGCTGCCAACTTCTGCAGCAAAGAGATAGAGAAAGAGAGACTGAGAGAGGCTCAGATGAAGCAAGCAACAACGCAGCATAAAACTAATTTGCGGCCGGGCAATATTGCAGCAGGTGTAGTGCATCTAGCCGGCAGCTAATTTCTTCATTTGGCTGCATAAAGTTGTATCCCAAATGCAAACAGTTGCCCGGGAATCACATGGGAATCTGGGCTAATACACACACACATGGCAATGGTATGGCTTTCCCATAAGCTAAATACACCAAAACGTTAGCTGCAAGTCTTATAATTTAAAATGTCGTTCCAAAATCTTGCATTTCAAACTTGATGTCTTATTAGGCATAAAAAACTTAAATCAAGAGCAAGCAAAAATGATAGTAATTTAATATAATACAAAATACAGAATTAATTCTAATTCGTATTTTCCATTATACTGAATTTTTAGAGTTTTTATTTTAAATATGCATGCTTATTTCGACAGTTTAACCTTAAGCTTTCCATTTTGTAAACTAAGTTCTTTTCGAACTGAATTTAATAGCAGCATTTTCGCTCTGTGTGGTCTCTTTTGCAGCCAACTCCTTTGACTGCACACTTTGCTCAAATTATCTCTGGGTAGATTATCTTGTCAGAGCATCGCATTCAAGAAGTTAATTTTCCTTTCATTAGCGCCTGACATCGGCATCAGTTAAGGCTCTGCTCCATACTCAATGAAACTTTGCTTATTATAACTATGTGAAAGTGTCGCTCCAGTCAGGCATATTCTAATATCGCATCGAGCACTCTCAGTGCTTCCCAGTTGGGGGGCAAAAGCCGCACACGTATTGGCATCGAAAGTTTTTATTAGTGTCGAAAGTGAGTGCTAAGAGGGACGGTTGCCTGTAGGAGACGAGGCGAGGGGGTCGGAGAGTGCTCTCCCGCAGGCAGCAAAAGAAATCACACCATTGGACTATTTCTGGTTCGCACAGCGTTGCGTATGATTAATATGCAGCACACGTAGCTCTGCAAATATTGATTTTTAAATAAGATGACGCCACAAATGTGGAACTGTAGATATGGGGCAAAATCAACAGCGATATTATATAATTTGCAGTGTAATCAGTAAACTTTAAATGCGACTCGACTGTGATTTGAGCCGATGGTCGTATGAGTAATGCCCGCCTATAAGATTACTCATACGTGAAAGCCGCAGAAACAAAAAATCAAACAAAAAACACAAGAAAAAATGCTGCCAGTCATGCAGTAGAGCGCTGAAAAGCTCGCCAAGAGTGCCGCCAAGCACTTTGACAAATGAAACATGACTGAAGGAGACTGGCACAAAAGTGCGGGAGGCGTAGGCAGAGGCGAGGGAGGGGCAGAAAGAACTCTGTGAAAGAGCCGCGCTTTGGCGACGCCAACATCGCTGGGTTTTAATGCCATTGATGGCTTATTTCAGGTTTACGACTTTATTTTTGCTACCTAGCCAATGTCTCTTTCTCTGTCTCTGCCGCTGTCTCTGCCGCTGTGTCTGATCAATGACATTCACTCACGGCCCGCGCATTTGTAACTTTTGTAACTTTTGACTATGGCAACCATATGCCTGCCCTCCTGCCCCTCAGCCCCCTACAGCCCGCTTGAGTGTATGCTTGAGTGGTTTTTTAGGCGCAGTTGTTTCTATTTTATTGCAATGGCAAATTCCACGCTTTTTATTGCAACTCCATTGAAGTCTCGGGCAGGCATTGAACTGTAAAGGTTTTGTTTTTTATTATTGTATGCTCTGCCATAGGTAAGGGAAACTTTCGCTATAAACAGACGTAGCTTTAATTTGTGAAAAATAATATTTATTTAATTTTATTTTAAAAATTATTGCGACACTCTTGTAAGCTAAGTTTACCAATAAACAGATAGCTGATATCTACAGCTAATATTATGCCTTTGCTTGTAGAGTATTAAAAGTGTAAACTTTCCCCTTCATCAGTTTCATTCTATATGCATTCGTTTGCAGGTAAATTCTATCAGCCTGCTGTCTGTCCATCTGTCCATGCAACAGCATGTTGCATGCCTCCTGAGCCGCTCAGTCGACAACAAATTTTTATTGTCAGCATATTTTTTATGTTTTAAGCATGAGCCCCCTGAATCTCTTTCCATCGGCGACACTGACTGAAACGTTGCCGTGTGATGTGATGAACACGGCCTGCGCATTGACATTGTCTGCCACAGTTGCCACACCCACAGAAAAATCCGCCCCCTTCTCGTGCTGCCGCCCCCTCTCCGACAGTTTGTCTGTCTAGTAGCTCTGTCTGCCGCTGGCGGTAAATAAAATATCGTTGCTATAAAAATACAAGTGCTGGGCTCCCCTCTCGCATCCACATCCGCCCTGCTGTTGCATCGATTAAGCGTGTCTAACGGTACGCCTACCCGATCCCAATCCTTTTGCAGCAGGGATAAAAATATTGTATTTATTGTTGTTGAAGTTGTAGCTTTTGTAGCTCTGTACCCAAAAAATTATTGACAAAGGGTATATAACATCTATGCGAATGTAAGTAAAAGGCAGAAAGAAACAAGGCAGACCAAGCAAATTATAAATATTTTTTTTCATCGAGTTCTGTATGTATATTTATCAGTTTGCCCGCTCGTATAATTGTGTCAATCTCAGCAACCTGCTCCTATAGCGCAATAAAATTTAGAATGTAGATAGATGTATATCATTACCACATCAAGTTAAATTGAAATGTTGGATCGCACGCTTTCTTAAAACCAAAATCGATATAAATATTCTAATATTGGACATAGAAAATCGTTTTATCGGTTTATGAGTACAAAAATTATTAAAAAAAAAACAATATTGTTATGTAATGAAGATAATTAACCGAAGTGCTTTTTATGGTGTTAAAAAGTCGGTTGCGTCCGACCGCAGCCTTTACGAATTTTTGGAATTTTTTGTTGGCATGCATGCTACACGTGTTGGCAACATATTTTTGGACATTATTACAATGGCTTCCTTTTTTGTTTGCCACCATCCCAGTGGCAACCCCTTACAAGTGCTTGCGCTGTCAATACGGATTTCATGTGGGGGGAGAGGGTTCCCTTTTTTATGGGCACTTGAGCGTATTCAAGTTCGCAGCGTGTTTTGAATGGGTTTTGGGTGCACTCCCAACGTATCCCTATAACAACTCAGACAAGTGGCAAATGCATTTTATTCGCTGCATATTTTAGACAAAAACAATTTTTATGCAAAAATTGTTAGCCAAAGCTAAAGTCAAGTGCGCTTTGAGCCCCCCTATCATATAGCATAGAAAATGCAGCTGCATTTGTTAAACTAAAACTATCGATATTCATAGCTTTTGCTCAATATCGATAAGAACTCGCTTTGGTATAATTAATGTAAATGAATGTGGGCACACTCGAATAAATTCAAGTTCGAAAATAAATGCACATAAATTCGAATGCGTTAAAAATATATTTTCACTGAGCAGTCATGCATATTTATTCGACTAAAAGTCGAACTGGCAATAAAAAAGATTAAAATGCAGTCATAAAATATACAATTTCATGTCGATGGTCTTAATGAAAAGCGCTTCAAGTAGAGCCAAATAAAAAACACTCTGCACAAATCCGCCAACAGCGACAAAACTGGATGATAACGAGAAAGCCGGCTCCAAAATGAAATTGGGTTTGGGTTTGGGTGGTGGTTTGGGGCTCGGGGCTTTATAGGAAAGGCAGGACGCCCACACTTCAAACTGAATTTCATGCTTAAGCTCTGTAAAATTAACATTTAATTGAAGCCTACGTTTCAGCGCTGTACGCATCAACGAAAAATGTGCGCCAAGCACACACTGAGAGACTTCAAGATTGGCTTGCTCTGCGTATGGGAGCAAGTGCAAATCCCCATGGTTAGAGGCATACAAGACAAATGCAGCAGGGAGCAGGGACAGGGACAGGGGCAAGGGCAGGGGCAGGGGATTGCTGGGTTTGGTGCATGTTGTGATAGCGTAAATTATGTTATAAAATTTATTTAATTTCACTTTTCGGTACGCTACGCAAACTGAACGTTTTGTTGCCTGTCCCATCCAAATGTGCGCTCGCCATGCAAGCCAAGGGCGTTGGCAGACTCCAACTTCATATGGAATGCACACACACATACTCTCACACACATGCCCATATCAACTGGCAGCGATAAGTCCCTGGAGTATTGCAAACTCTGCACACTCCCAGAGCGACAGTCCGACTGGTATCCCGGGTCCAACTCGACGCCTTCTCTCCCGTTGCCTTCGCGTGCCCAGCCTGCATATTTATGTACGTCTCTCCGTCTGTCTCTCCGTCTGGATGTAAGCAAGAGCAACATGCAAACATTCCGTTGGCAGCCTGTCAGGAGCCTCCCCTTCGGTGGAAAGGGGCATTGGCCAAAAAATGAAATGGAAAGCGCGACCAGGTTGTAAGCATAAACATGGCATATGGGCAGCACTTGGCACGTGTGTGTCGCAGTTGTTGGCAGCACTTGGCGATGACAGCGTGCACAGTTGACAACTCTGGCTAAGCGATAGACCATCCATATTGTCATTATCGCTAAAACGAGCTTCGATACCCGGAAAATTAACTAGAAATCAATAAAAATATAAGTAACATTTGTATCATAGCAAACCAAAAAATGTATTTTTAAATTAATTTGCTTAACAAAATTATAACAAGCCTTATCGACAAATGAGGCTTTGATAACATAGAAAATAAAGTTATTAGTATATGCACAAATCGACAAATTATACATTTTTGAAAAACCATTTTTTTTGTTTGTATAATTTCTAAAAATATTAAATTGCTTAACTTCCTTATATGCAAAAAATTTCATGTCTTTGGAAAAATATCGACAATATCAAAAAATATCTGACAAAAATATCGATATCGATTCAAATATCTCGATAATATCGTTAGTGAGAATGGTGTTATACCAGCACTAGGCTATATCAGGGGCAATCTTTCATCTTGGGGGTAGCTGGCAGCTTAAACGACTTGGGGGCTATCTAAATAATTAAATACCAATGACACTTAAACGTAAATCATGAATTTTGCAAGCGTACCATGGCCACGTGCAGCTCTCCTTACCTTCTCGATAAGACATTAAGCAAATGGCGAATGGCAAAAAGGCTTTAAGCCAACCCCAAGCGGTTGTAGCAAGGGGGCAGTTGGCCTGACCATAAACAAAGACTGCTGGCAATGTCAACGTCGCCGGAAACAACACCCAAAAAATTACTGTTACAAAATGTTGTACAAGTTTCCGTAGCGAGTCCTGGGCTTCCTGCAACAGCAGCTGCAACAAATCCCCAGCTGGCCAGCAAAGCGGCAATAGCAACAACAATGTGTGCATGCATGCAACAATTTGTTGCTTCAGACAAAGGCAAAGTCAATGTCGGCAGAGTTGTCAACGCTGTTTAAAGTCGCCTTAATTGCTGTTGCTGTATTTGTTGTTGCAGTTGTTTCAGTTGTGGCAGTTGTTGCTTGCTGTTTCTTCGCTTTTTATGGCTGTCGTGTCATAGTCGCCGCCTGCAGCGCATGCATAAAATATGTTGCATACTTCGTGGCGCACGGCAGACAGCGTCACAGTCACCGTCAAAAGGTTGCTGCCACGGCTGCCGTCTATGCTGTTAATTATTATTATAGACGTGCGAGTGTCCATCTGTCTCGCTGTGTCTGAGCAGGCACACTATCCAGCGACCCAAGCGACCACATGCAATAAAACAGCACTTAGACATGGACATAGACATAGACACACAAGGAGACATCCACACTACGTCTATGTCTGCTACGTTTGAACCTTACAGAGAGAGAAATAATCAAGATCATACCGAAATTTTACAACCCTACATTTCGTGCTGGATATCTCACTGAGAATGAAAATGCTACAGTTGCAAAGTTACGATAAAATATAATATAAAACGATAAAAATAATTTTCCCAGTTTAATTTTTCTATTTAATTTTTTTATTACCTAAAATTACTTTACAAAACAAGTTATAATTTTATATGTATATGGCGCCACATAAGAATTCTAGAATTTTCATTCTAAGAAAACTCGATTTTTTCTATATCAAATTTTATAAACCTGTTTGTTACTCTAAAATTTTGATTTGTTTATTTTCAGATCTATTTATGTGTATATTTTCGTTACTAGAATTTGTTGTTTATATCGTAAATTATCACATTTTTGCACTGTGTACGTTGGCTGGCCAAATAGTCAAACAGCGCACTAGGGAATACTTTACCAAATTGCACTACCCAATCTCACAACCCAATCCTAACCCCATCTCAACCAAAAAACCCACTTCTTGCCATGGAGTCCATACAACTTTCAGCAGACTTCTCTCGCATCCTTGTCCACTCATTTGACTACACGCTTTTGTCGTCCTTTCATCTCTATAAATATTTTTGCACTTAGTCGCCTTACACGTGTATCTCTTCTATGTACATTGTGTGTATAGCCAGGTGTATGTGTGTGTGTGTGTGTTGGTGTCTGGCAACCGTTTTGTCAACGTCTGCGTGCTCCATTTAACAATTTGGCAATTCTTTTGCTTGCTCCAACAACATGGTTGAATTTTCTATTTGACTATTTAAATAAAAACACAAGCAGTTAGAACTAATTTAACCGCTATTCAACAGTTGAGGCAACTGTACAAACCAATGTTATCGATAAAAACCGAAGCGCTTGAAAATCACTTAAGTTTTGGTCAGCATCTAAAGTTTAACAAAAACGTAATTTTCGCATGATTCTTGACGAAGTTATAGCCATTTCAAATTTAACAAGTATCTCAATTTACAATTAGTATAAAAAGAATTAAATTTCTAGGAAAACACCTCCCAACAAATGACAAACTAATCAAGCTGTTGTTCCACTCCTGGTTCATAAGACCCCATTAAATCCAGCTTGTGCTTAACCGCAATCTGTTCCGCTGTCGAGCAGTCGCCACAGTGCTTACCAATTTGATTTGATCTGTTGGAAATCAGCTTGTGCTTAAGCAGAATGTGCCATAGTTGGTAATTGTTTTCCTTAGCAGCTATTGCTGGCCAAATCCGGCTAAGACGTTGGACGTACGACGTTGGCCGCCAACTTATCGGTGGAGGGCGCATTTAAAAGACATTATTGGGTTTTTTGCCATTGTTTTATTTTACAGGTGCGCTAATCGCCGGCTAAGCTGGCCGGAACCGGGCAAGTAGCCTGGCTAAAAGTCAGCTAATTAGTTGACACTTTGTCTTGGGCCACTTAATTAGCCTCGGCTGCAGTTTGCCAACGTCTGCTGCCGCCTCCTTGGCTCTCAGTAGAGTACGCCCCGCACGTACAAATTGCTGGACGGGACAACTGCATTCCAGTTGCGTAACAGAAATGGGCGCCAATTAAAGATGGCGTCGGGGTCGGAGTCGGAGTTGGAGCTGCCAAGAGCAACGGCGCCATCAGAAACTTCGTGAGGAATATTTAAACTTTTTGCCATTGTCGTTGTTGCCGTTGTTGTTATAACAAAATTTGTGTGTATGATTTTAATTCCATTAAAATGCGCGGATAGCATGAAAAATAAATTTACAGAAATAACAATTGTGCGGGGCGCCAAGGCGAGAAGGGAGAGAGAGCAGAGAGAGAGAAAAACAAGAGACAGTTGAGGTCGCTGTCACAATTAAAATATTTTCATTGCTAATATATTTTACTTGCATTTTATTCAGATTTTTAATTTCATTATTTTTGCGTTTTTTCGTTTTTGCGTTTGTTTTTGTTTTCATTGAGCGTTGCGCTAATTAAATGTGTAAATTTGTTCAACTTTTTAATTGAATGCGACAAGTGTCTACAAAAATTAAGCGAAACAAGTGAAGCATAAAGGATTGTCAGCATTTAGTTCTGGCAGCAGTTTGGTTGTTTGTCATTAGTTGTACAGTTTATAGCAAAAGCTCGTCAACAATTTTTAGTTCACTGCAAAAAGAGGCAACAGAAATTCAGCAAATAACGCAACAAAATTTCCAACAATGCAATTGGCTACAATCTAAAGCAAAACATAAATACATAACAAGATGTGAGTGCATTCAATGGCCACATGTGTGCGTTTCTGTGCAGTTTGTATAATACAAGTCAAAATTAAAGACATTCTACAATCAAATAAACTATAATAACATAAACATAATCATCAAAGCATTCGACAATGTGTATTCGATGGGCAGAGCAAGCAACAAGGCTCAAAACTTAACTATTCCTCCTTGTTCTCCAGTGCCGGCACCTCCCAATACTGTTCATCCTGATGCTGTTCGTCCTTCTGCAGATTCCTGAAGCTGGTGTACTTCAAAACGGCACCTAAGAGCGCAATTAAAGCGTTTAAGTAACCTACCCGCAATTAAACAATTGATTTCATTACGCACCTGCCAAAATGCCACCTCCAATGGCAATCAGCAGCGTCAGAGCAATTCCCAAGAGCTGATAACCAGCCTGGGTGCTGGCATTACGTCCCAGACCCTGGAAGAGATGGGGATTAGCTTTTCTACATACACAGAGAGAAAAGAGTTCAAGAATTGCGAGCTTGATAACTCACTAATAATATCATAGTGATAATTTCTTCATGATACCAAAATTGGCCCTAAAATCAACATTTTTCAAGCAAATGGTGTCATGTTGGGTATTTTTTCTCACAGTGTAAACGCGTGTATGTCAACTTACGCCCATAATTTTGGTGCTTGTGCTATTGTTGCCCACCATGGCTGGGAAAATGTCCTGCAGCTCCGATTGATAATCATCCATGGTGACCATCGAGGCAACAATGGCGGACGCAATGGCCGATACCAGAGCCGGCATTCCGTGCAGATTGTGAACGCCACAGGTGTCGTGCAGTCTCAGATTGCTGCTCAGCCAGGGCTGCAATGTGAACAGAAATATTATAGTAAATATATATCTTTTTATATAGGTGCAGAGGTTGCAGGTGTGGGCAGCTGTGTCGCTGTTCAGTTTGGCTACTAATTAAACGTTATGGAGGTGCAAAAGGCCGCTGCAATTCCATTGGGCTGCCATTTTGGTCATTTGCAGCAAAAAAAATAGTGCAAAAATGGGGTAAATTTATTTACAGTGCCCCCGGAATAGCAGCAGCGCAGCTTCTAACTCAACGTGCAACAAAACTCGCTGCCAGAGGCCGCCGGGCAACAAACTTTACTCATTAGCGTCACATTTTTGCACTAGGCGCACTAATTAAAACGCAGCCAGCGACACCATTTCTACTGCCAAACTCCGTCCAACTGTAGACTCTGGCTAGGCATTTGAATAGCGCCTCATGTTTACATGGATAACACGACCGGAGTACTACAGCTCTCTGCCCGTTGCTCGTTTTTGGCTGTGCGATGTGAAGGCAAGTCCTGCTCCATTAGTGTGCGCTGCTTGTGCTCGTTTTTTATACCCTGCACTCATAAAATCGATTTAAAAGAGGTTTGATAACTTTTTGTAAATGTGGTCGGAAAAAGGCGTGGCGGATCTGACATGGTATATATCTTTTATCGAGCATCTTCTGTGGAAATATCAATTTTGGAAAATACACAAAAATAAACACATATCTGAAGAAGATTGCCCCTAAAAGAATGCTTTGAAAAATTCTTGTTGCACTTTGCATGATGTTGAATAGTAGAAATTTTAGGTATATTACTGTCGGTTGTGTTCGACTGTAGCCTTTCCGAATCTTTTTGCTTTTTTTTTGTATTTCGGGGGCATTTGAACTTACGGTTAAATAGCGATAGCCGAGCACCGAAACCGTGCCGGCGATAATGCCAATTAAGACAGCGCCATGTGCGCCGAGCAGCAAGTTGCAAACGGTGCCAACAGCAACGCCGCCAGCCAGCGTCGAGTTCTGCACGTGCACCATATCCAATTTATTCTCATGGCTGACAAGTGCGGATACAACGAAGGTGGTCACTGCAACAGAAGAGAGAAAGCGCAAGAGGGATTGTGTGTAAGAGAGAGTCGAACAGTCCTATACGGTTTGTGCTACATCAATAAAAAAATATAGAGGCCCATTCTCGCCACGTTATGCAAGCCGTATTTCAAGCACATATTCTGGTTTCTGGTTTCCATTTCAAAAGGCTCTTATGCCAACTGCCATTGACTGCTGCTGCCGCTGTCTATGGATGGGCACCTTATAAGGCCTCTAGCTATGATGAATGTCCATTTTTGGCAGTAGTTTTTTATGTTTTTATCCGTATTAATTAGCTATATTTTTTGCCCATGCACTTGTCTTGCCTACAAATAGAATCAACAGAAACTAACAATTTGCAATTGATTTGCTTTTATGTACAGTTTGCTCGCTGGCAGTAGTTTTCTTATCGATAAATGTTTATCGAGGTTTTCATGTAGAGTTGGGTTATACCGCGTTCTCAGCTGCTCAATTATCGATGTCGTTAACTGTAAGTCAGGTTTGCCACATCGAATTGAAATAATTTAAATTGATTGAAATATATAATAATTGAAATATATATCGGCTCTTTTTGCAGGATTCCCATTATCTAAACACGGTTTTTATATAAAAGTTTTGGCTAAAAACATTTCTGCATTATCTATTAGACATTTAGACCCATACTCTTCATCTGCTTTTGCCACAAATCTTAGCTTATTGGTCAGTAAAAAAAGACATACATGGATTCACTTGAAAAACTAAATTGTTTAATGTTAAAAGGCAAGAAATAATTAAGAACTTTATCTGACATGTTGGCAAGGCAATGCCCATGATATGCCCGAGTGAAAGTGGTAAGTTATAATATATAGTACACTATATGTTATGTGTAGAAGAAGAGGGACCTCTGGAGCGTACTGGCAGCTCTTAAATCATCCAAGCGCAGCGAATGGGGAAAACACAGGCCACATTTCTCGGCCACAACCGCAGTTCATAAACACAAAACTAATAAAAATGTAAACAAGGCAGCGAGAGGACATGGCCGAGTTTATTACCGAGGCAAAAAACATAAATCTCAGCAAAATAACACTAAATACTTAAAAATCTCCATTTTATGGCGAAACATATGTTGCAGCAATAATAATTTGCATAAATTAGTTAATACGGGGCAGGCTGGGGCGGTGGCGCCTCTCGGTGGCTGTGACAAGTGCAAATAAGCAGCAACAGAAACCACAGCAATTTCAAAAAGTGCTTTTGACATTGTCCAGGCGAACACAACAAAAACTAAGCGTATTACGACAACAGCAAATTCTGGCTTAAAAATCAATTAAACAGCATTTTTACAGCCGGGTCCCCGGTACAGAGAACAGTGCTGGCAATTTCGCTTTTCCCGTCAAATTTCGGCCTTTTTTGAAGAGCATTTACTGAAATAATTTGAAAACTGTGGAGACTTGAAATTTTTACAATTTTTCAAAATTATTCAGATTTTTATCTAAGGGTTTATCAAACTTTAACCAAACCAAAAAAATAATTATAGATCATTGGGTACTTGAATAAATATTTTAGGAAGTAACAGGAAACTAAAAATTTAAAATTTGAATTTATTTCGTGGAAAAAAACTATTGAGAACTATAAATTTATGTTGACTTTTTCTGACTTATTTTGCAAAATTTATTCACGTGTTTTTTCTGTCAAAATCAGCTTGTTTTCTCCATAAAAAACTGACAACACTGATGAAGTCTAAACCAAAGCCAAAGCTGGAGCCAAAGCCAAGGCAATATACAGAAGCAGCCGAGATTTGGGGCGTCAGTTGTTGCTGTTGTTGTTGCTTGCACATTTAACAATTTAAATTAACGCCAATGGTGTCACTTGTGACTATAAAATGTGTTTTGTGCTTAACAGCGCTGGCCGATGCGGGCAGCAGGAGCAGGGAAGAAGAAGGGGACAATGTTCGGACCCGGGATATTTACCAGGCACGACTCGTTTCGAGCTTGGTGTGAAAACAACAACTGGGGCGTATTTTGCTGTTGGCGCCGCATTTGGACACCAAATGGCGTCGTCTGCTATGCATGTCGCAACACCCGCATGCCCCACACACACACACACACACAACCATATGACACACCCAGCTGAGTACGCCTCTAATTTCAGCATTGAACCGAATCCCAGCTTTAGTTTAATTAAGGCAACAACTAGCCAGGGCAGCCAAGCAACTGGCCACTGAACGGACCAGGGCCCCAGGCGACGGCGCTGCACGTTGACTCAACTAATCGCACATCCTTCCACATAAAATTCACAACCAAACGCCCATTTTATAGAGCCATGCAATAGGGTATATTAGGTTTACAATAGGCAAGCAAAATTGTAGGGTATTTCCAAAGACGAAAATGCATAAATGCTGCTCAGAAACAGGGCTAAAATCTGGGTTTCCGAATTCGGACTAGCTTGCAAATTGCATTTTTAAATAAATTTAAAATATATAATTTGTTCTGCAATCAAAAATTATCAATTAACAATTTTTGTAATATTTTGAACCCAACTTTAAAGCAAAACAAATATTACTAAAAAAAAAACGATATCCTTCAAAAGATTAAATTTTTTAGTTTCTAGGTGGATGGATAACAATTAAAAATTGTAATTTCAGAATAAAACATAAAATAAATACATTTTTTTAGATTTATTTAATGTTTTTACAGGGTATACCGAGTGCTATGCTTGTGAAAAGCGGTTGTCCCTGTGGTCTATTGCGTTGCTTAGGTGTTACCTCCGCTGCTGCTATGGTTCTGGTGCTTTAATATCATGGCCGAGACTCTGGCCACAGCCGCCCTAGTGTCGCCGGCCAGCTAGCCACAATGCTCTAGTCCCAGTCCCAGATCCATGGCCCAATACACACACATACACACACACACACTCACACACACAAACACCTTCGTAAAGCTGGCAGCTTGGCTTATCTCTGCTGCTTGTTGGACGCCCTTTGTATACATTTAATTTGTGTTTTGTTATTTACATTAACCGAGGCAAAAGCTGTAACTTCCCCCTTTCCCCTTGCCCCTTCACTACTCTCTTCAGTGTCTGCTGTTGGCTTGTTTTTGCTTTTAGCACATTTTCCATGTGTTGTGTACGACATGGACATAGTTGACCCATACACACACGCCTCCCCTCGCTCTACACTCAGATAAAAAATATAATGAAACTATCTATTTAATAAAACTCTTAAAATACACTTATTTTTTCAGAGAATTTAATTGCAAAACAAACTATAATCGTTAATAAAAATCAATTAAATTAATTAAGACATGAATAAAATGTGGCATTTTAAATAAATCAAAATAATTTTTTTTTTATTGTACCTTATTTTAACTTTTAAAAAATTCATTAAAAAATTAACTATGCGTTTCAAATCTGAACATATACAAAACTCCCTTGAAAATCCGAATTTTATGAAAAATTTCACGATTAGATTCTTTGAATTCTTGATTCACAAAAACTTTTGATTTTTCTCTCAGTGTTGACTCGTTCTAGCTATGGCGGCTGCTTTAGCCGGTTTCGTTTTTTTTCGAGCTGTGCCGTTTTTATGTGCTCTACGTGCTCAAAATAAATTTTCAAATGTGTTAACGAAACTATTTGACATTTAATTAGTTTGTGAGCTGCATGCAAAAAGATTTGCAGCAGCAGCAGGATCATCAGAGCGCTTACAATTTCTACAGTTAATAGGCCCGCCAACATTATAATTATCGCCGCTGTCCAACGGCACTTGAGGCAACTAATTGCCAGGGCCTGAGCCTGTGCCTTTACACTGAGAGAAAACTTAAGAGTTTTTATATTTGATGTTGAAGTTTTTAATATAAAAATTACAATAAGTGTACTACTTTTTTGCCCTTGTCATAAAAACCGATATGAACTGTAGCTTAACTTGAGCAATTTAATTTGTAGAACAATTAAGCTTAATTTTTGTAAGTGTACCTGTGCCTGGCACGTGACTCACCTGTTGCCGCTGCTAATGAAAGAAACGTGTTCAAGATGGCGCGCTCGCCACCAGCTCCAGCTGCCAGCACCGAGTTAAAGCTGGGCCAGTAGACCCAGAGGAATGTGGTGCCGATCATTGCGAAAATGTCCGACACATAGTTGGCTCCCTCATGCTTCCCAGCCTCATTCTGGTCACTCGCAGGACGCAGCATCAGAGCCACAGCCAGGCCAAAGTAGGCGCCAAAGGCGTGCACCGTTATGGAACCTCCACAATCGCAGATCTATGAAAAAAGAGGCTTAATTAGAGCGGGAACATCAACAAATTACAAATGGAATATTATTTCTCTAGATAGTTTGAATGCAGTTTCCGTTTGCGAGATGTGAAAAATTGAATTTGTGGCAACTTTAGCGATTTATAAGAAATCTTAGCCCACAAAAAGTATGCAGCATTCAGCATTTTTGCTGTAAAATCTTGTTGTTCAAAATCGAATTGCTTTGCTGTTTTGGATAGATGAGAATTCCCAGAATACTCAAAGAAAAAATTATCAGAGTGTTAATGGATTGCCATGCTTACGCTGAGCACGTTGAGCGCCAGATACTCGTTGGCTGCGAATAGGGCCACCTCAAAGATGGACATGCAGAGCAGCTGAATGGGTGTCGTGCGTCCGAGCAAGGCGCCCATGCTGATAAGAGGCACGGCAGCTGCAATGTCCGCATCAATGATGTTCTCCAACGAAAGGCTGCAAAAAATGAAAGCTAAAACCATGTCAGAAAAAACTGTAGAGCAAAGCTTAAAGGGGTAATTAACAGCATTCATTTCGAGCTTTGCTTGTTTCGCTGCTTTTGACTTTGTACTTTGTACCATGCGTGTGTAATTAATTTACAAACTTGGCCACAATTAGCTAGATTGCTTCACCTGATCTTGCCGCCTTCCATGTGCAGAAAACCCTTCATCAGCACCGACCATTGTACCACCAAAGCGGACATGAACAGCGTATAACCCGTGGCACTATATCCGTATTTACGCAGAAAGGTCATAAGAAAGCCAAAGCCTATGAATATCATCACCTGTATGTCCTGGAATTCTGTGAATGGGGAAAACATGAATTAGAAAATTAAATAATTATAAGAAAATATAATTATTAGGTATTAACTTTATTTGAAATCTTCCTGATTTATGTCTTAAAATGCTGATAGATTGATATAACGAAGAGTTGTATCTATACGAGCATTTATCCCCAATACCATTTAAATGAAGCTATTCTATGACCCAATTTTAATCATTAGCTTTCTGTAACTCTTTAATAGAACACCGAAGATATGCTTTCTATGTCTTGGTATTAAAAAAAATGTTAGCAAGGACTTGCCGGTCTGCACTTTATCGTTGGCTTGGCAGGCCTATTAAAGGCATCAAGTCGTTTCAATTAGTGGCCCAATTGTCTGCTGCCAAAAGTCAATTGCATTGATATTGATGTCACCATGGAGCCATGGGGAGCATGGCGCCCTATACGGATGGTCGGACGATCGGACAGTTGGACAGTTGGACTTGTGTGTTGCCTGTGTGCGGGTGCAATTAGTGTGAAATACGCTTTAATTTATTTATTATGAATTGCAACAAGTTGTTTACAGACGCATTTGCATAAATTGAAATTAATGACTTTAATTATTCATTTGTATGTGTGTGTGTGTGCTTCCATGCCACTATTTTCGGTAAAATTTACTTTGTGCTCTTGGCTCATTTCACTTCGCTTTTTGCCTTCGTCCCACAGTGCCAAAAAGTAATTAATGCAATTGCTGCCGCGGGACTTCAAGGCGCTACAGTCTATGCGAAAAGCACTCGTAACTTTATTTATTTATGAGTCGCCGAAGCAGTTTGCCTTGGCTTTTGCCATTGCCATTGCCTTTGCCAGACCCACAAACACACACAAAAACATTGCCAAAATCTATGCAGCTTTTGGGCATGGGTAATAGCTGTAAATTTCTCCCAGAAATTTTGAAAGATGTTGCAAAAATTTAACATATGGGTAAACATATTTATTTTTGCTGCAAGATTTAAAGCTTTGTGTCATCAATTTTTTATAATCAATAGCAAGCTAAAGATAAAACAAACAAAACTAAGATATATGTGGTTGTAATAGTTTCTTTAAAATTCATTTAAAACTTTTGTTTGGTTTTTGTATTTTGTAATATGTGTCTAATCCGATTCTCGGATATTACTATGCAAATTTTAGGTGCAGATTAGCAAATAAAATGAAAAGTAAATCTAGCCTAGAATAAGGTTTGGTCTATAGAAAATTGTTCTTCATATATAAATGCAATCAAATAAATAAAAGTGTACAAAAATAAATAAATATTAAAAATATTAAATTATTGAATAAAACAATTTTTAAAAATTTTAATAATCATATCTGCAAATGTTTTAATTAAAGATTAAATCTATTTAAAATCATAATAAATACATATATTGTCTTAAATTCATGATGTGCTGAAATTCAGCTAAAAATTAAATGTGTGATAATGAATAGTAAAGTTTATTTCATGGTAAAAAGCTACCATAAATTAAAACGTGTTTTTAATACAACTGAATATAAATGCAAACATTTTTCTGTGGAAATTAAATTAAGCTATAAAGTATATTTTCACAACTGAATTGCAGCCAAGATTTAGTGTTAACTATATTGCGTTATCTTTAAGTTATCTTTACGACAGACCCGCTGATCTTATCAGCTGTAGATGTGCCGCAATCTCAGCCCCGACAAGTGGCATTGATATGGTTTAGCCCCTGTTGATGGACAGTTATTCTACGCCTACGTCTCTTGCAAGCCTCGTGCAGATAAAATTCCCATAGCTGACCAGTTGACCACATGTCAACAACCACTCAACAGACAAGCCCCCCACTTTGCCCCTTTGTCACTCGCTGTCAATTAAGTGTTAATTGTATGGACTTTATATAGTGTCAGGGGGTATACAGAGCAGCTTATATTTTGATTTTGTTGCGTCTAATTTTAGTAAGCGAATTGATAAAGTTTACCCCAAAACTAAAGTTGACAGAGCATGTGGGGAGATGGGGGAAATTCAGGAAATACGGGAAATACAGGAAATACTTGGCTACTCACGCGGATATTTTGAAACGTGTTCGTTTGCTGATCCAGCGTCTTCAGAGGCATTGAGCGGCGTTGGCAGCAGAGTCTTTTCGTAACGCACGAACAGCCAGAAAAGCGCCAGGAAAATTATTTGCACAATCATCAGGACAATGTAGCCCGACACTTTCCCTGCCGGTGTATGCATTGCGAGTCCGTTCAAAACGATGTGGTTCCAGTAAAAAACGAAAAAAACACACGACGACGTTTGGAGTTGTGCAAAGTTTTGCGGCAGTCGAGTGCACTGAGAGCTTAGTATTGCTTTCTCCCTCTCTGTCTCGATTTCTCTGTCTCAAATCCGCGCCGTAGCCGCTGCAGCACGCGTATGTATTCTCCGGGGAATTAGAAGCGTAAGTGCCACAGACAGCAAGTCGATAGCCTCAGCTAGACGTTGCCCGAACTCTGCTAGAGATGTAAAAATATCGATTTATATCGATAATAAAGATATTTGCACAATTTTTTTGTAATAGAGCTCGATAAGATATGAGCTTACGATATATCATAAAAAAGTATGTATTTGTAGATAGCTGAAGGCCATAAAGGAGCAACGTATTACTTATTTAGTTTTTACTTTTATCGAGCTGTTAATAAAAATATATTTTTGGATTAACGTAGATTTTTATCGGTATTGATCTTATTCGATCTTATTCATTTTTGAGCCTTCCATGGCTTTATTTTACTATTATTTCGATTTGAATACCTAAACTAAGCTTTGCTCACTCTAAGCAACTCCTTTTAAAATATTTATATATATTAATATACTATATATGTATATATAACACACGCGTGTTGGTTGTTGATGCACGATCTGCTGCCGTTGAGCGCAATGCGCGTACTGATGCCCGTCGCGTTGTGCGCGAAGCGTAAGTAGCTGCGGTGGCTGCTATTTCGACTGGGCAACGGGGCGTATGTGCGATATATGCGACGACGGTTTATTCGCATGATATAACTATTTGATTTAATTTGCGAGCAGCTCAGCTCAGCGCAGGCTAACGCTGCGACTTCTGCATTTGCTGAATTATTTATAGTGCCCTCCATTTAATTTAAATTGTTTTGTAATTTCAATTTCAAATCGTTTGTACCCTCAAAAAAAAATAAAACAGAAAAATTGTGCTCATGTCTTGTGTAGTAGCAATTGATTGCAACGTTTAGTTAAATATTTATGTGTCTCTGTGTATCTTTGTGGCATGCAACTCGCTTTAAGCAGTTTAACATAAGCTTTCTATTCGATATGCGATATGCATTCGCTTCTGCTATATAGCAGCTATAATCGCTTTAGCTGTCTCGAAGCAATTAGCACGCTGTCAACAACAATTGCCCATAAAGTGCTGCAAATGGAGCAGCTGATCGTTCATTGATGATGCAAAGCACCAGAACAGCTTCAACGCCTGCTTCTTCTCTCCTCCCCCCTCTGCACAGTCGTCCCCCATTCACAGTCATTAACAGTTTTTAGTAGTTTAGTGCGAAATTAATGGGCACAATGAGCCGCAACGAGTCGCACATTCGTGCCAAATGCTATAGAAAATATATATAACGAAATAAAGAAATAAAGCAATAAAGGCCAAAGAATTAAAGAGTAACAGCGGCATTATTTTAATTCCAAATAATGAGAATTAAAATCAACAGAAACAATAGAGACCTATTAATTTTAATTTATTATTTTGCTTATAGAGACCTATTAATTTTAATTTATTATTTTGTTATTTTATTTTAAAATGCAAAACAAAAATATTAAGCAAAAATAAAAAATATAAATAACAAAAATATCAAATAAAATAAATAAAATAATTTAGTACGATATTAGGTATTATTTGAATTGTAAATAGTAAAATTAAAATTTTTAAAATACAAATAATTTAGCTAAAGCTGGGCCTACTTAGATTGATATTTTCCCAAGCTTAAGTGTTATTTTATATTTATAGGCAGCTTCAACAGCACATAACTAATTGCTAAAGAAAATAATATGCAACAAAAGAAAAGTAAAAATGGGAACGTGTGTACGCAAATACAAATCAAGTTAAATAAAATACAAAATTAAAATAAATAAAAGCTCTACCCCACAGCGCATACAGTTGCTGCTTAAGGTCGGGCTGTTGGGGCGTATGATTGATATTTATTTTTTCAACAAACACAAGCACCTGTGTTAAAATTGAAATTCTCATGGCAAGGCAACAACAATAAAAATGAAGAAGCAGCAGCAGCAGAAGAAGTAAAAACAGCAAAGCAAAGCAAACCGAGAAACCGACATAAGAAAATGTGTGAAGTTGGCGCAAAAACCGCAAATGTTGCCAGGCACGCGCTGGTAAATGCTCCACAGATCTCGAAAAAAATCCCAAAAAAAAAGTGAAACAGGTGGAGTGGAGGAGGGAGGGAGGAGAAGTGTGGAGTGAAGTGGATTGAGTAAGCTGTGTTGTTGTACTATATATTCTGAGCCATTTGGTTTCGTTTTGTTGCCTGCCTACGCTACATACTTGGGGTAAAATTTGCATCCGCAATCACTTTAAATGTTTCCGTTTGAATACGCAAATAAATCGAAAAGGATTTCCAATGAATGCTTATGAGTGTTCCCCTGTTCCTGTCCCCTCTGCCCCACAAGTCGCATCAAACCCTTGTTAATGTTGTTGTTTACAACAAGTGTACATGGCTAAATCCGGGCCAACAACACAAGAATGAAGGCAAAGCAAAGCACACAACACAACACAACGAAACACAAAAGAAAAAAGAATTGATAACATTGTAAAATGGCTGCCAAACTGTCAGCTTGCCGCAGCTTCAAGATGCAGCAGCAGCAGCAACCTATGGCCAACAAATACGTGCAACTTGTGGCCAGTGCCGAGGGCAGGGGCAGGCCAGGCTCTATATATATGACCAGGGTTGTGGATTTTATGCTGAGCCATAAATAAATATGAGCGACTGTTGTCTCTGCCGCTCTCGCTTTCTCTAGTTGCCCCTATGCCCTCCCCCACTCTTTCGCCCTCTCGCTGGTTTCCCTACGTGGCAGCCATAGCAGCTGCAGCATTGTTGACGATATGTTGATAAACTTTAACACCACAAGCCGGGGCACACACACAAACACACAGACACAACACAGTGCAGCGGGCGTGTCTCCGATTTGCATTTCTCCGCAAAAACCAACAGAGACAAACGCCTGCAATATGTTTAACTTTCCGCGAAATGATGGCGATATAGCAGCTTACAGCAAGAGTTGCAGGATGCCAACAAATATCAAATAAAAATACCATATTATCTTTAATTTAAATCACGTACGTATTACTATTTTTATTTGAGTGAAAAAGAACAAATAATTAAAAAATAAAAATGTAAAAAAATACTTCTTTAACATATTAAAATAAATTTCAACCAATTATTATATAGTATTACTTTCTTTATTATTATTTCATTGGATTGGTTTTGAATTTGGAATATATCGTTACTGAAATTTAAACTAGATTATTATTTATTTAATTATTATTATTTTCTTTTATTCATAAACTATTATATAGTATTACTATTATAATTATATTTTTCAAATAGTTTTTAATTAAACCAACAATTGCTATAAATTCCACCCGGAAAGAACACCATTTTGGGTCCATGGAAACCATGCTGGGATTTTCTGTAGGTTCGCTGCACTTGCAACAACAACAACACAACAGCCCCAACAACAAGCTGAATTATATGAACATCATCATCGCCTTGCTGCACGCAGGACCAAGTCTTTTGTGTGGCTTTGTTATGCCAGCCAAAGTATCCTTCAGCTGCCTCCGCCTGGCTGGCTTTGTCGGCATTTGTATCGCTCGCTTGGCTGTCGTCGTCTCACACGCTCGCTGGGATTTTTGGTAAGTTGGCTCGGTTACACAAATTTCGACTAACACTGTAGGCATGTGTGTGTGTGCGCTGTGGTTTGCGCCTAAACGATTTGCTGTTTTTTTATATTTTTTGCTTTTTAGTCTGTTTTGTGTCAATTTGAAATCCGTTTTGGTTCTGCGGCTGCAGTGTCTGTTACACAACTACCACACTCTCACTCTCGCTCTTGCTTTGGCTCTCGGCAATTGTTGGCATTTACAGCTACTTGGCTGCCATGGCAGCGGCATCAAGTTGCAGCTCAAGTGCCGCTGGGGGATTTTTCAATTGCGCTTATAATAAATTTCGATTTGTCAGCGCAAAGCTAAAGCACTTGCCATGTACCATAAATACTCTACGGCATTTATGGTATAACATTTATAAAATATATAAATTTACTTCCCAATTTAATAAACATAAATTGAAGTTCATTTGAGGCAATTTAGCTATAAAACTGCCAAATAGAGAGCACTGTTGACAGATCTATTTAATATCGCTGAAAAGTATGCAACACTTGAATTAATATAAAATAAAAACAATAACTATCTTGTTGCATACTTTCGAGGTGGTGTTGAATTTAATAAAAAAAATTAAAAACAAATAAAATAAATACTTCTAATTAGAATTAATTATCGTTAATTACTTCCAAAAATCCAGAAAAAAATTCTAAATATAAAATAAAAAAAAATAATTGACTTGTTGCATACTTTCGAGGGAGTGTTGTTATTGTTAAAAAATTAAAACAAAATAAAAAAATACTTCTGTTATTATTATTGTTATAAAATTGTCGCCAAAAATGCAGAAAAATAATCTACATATATAATAAATAAAATTGGCTGCCTTATGTGCGAATTCACTAAAATATTAACAAATTTAGCAAAAAAAAATTGTACCCACATGTGTGATTCAAAAACTTGCAACCACCTGTGGAAAAAACAAAATAAAAAATACTATAATTATTATTATTGTAAAATTTTCGCCAAAAATCCAGAAAAATAATCTAAATATGAAATAAAAAAAATTGGCTGACAATATGCATGTTTATCATTTAAATTTATAGGCATTTTCTAAAATCTTCAACTCTAAACTATCAAAAAACTCGTTTAGAATAAATACACACAACTTGTTAAAACAAAATAAAAACAATAGTTTGCGACAACTTTCAATCAGTCTGCGATGCATACATAAAGATTAGAAGACAAACTGGATCACAAAACGGTCATAAAAATATCAAAAGCTACGCTACAAGTCGCAATCGATTAGCCAAACCAAAACACAACAAAATTTGCATATTGTTTGTAACTGATAATAAATGTATTCGATTTATTGATAAAACCAAGCATCAAACAGCATAAAAAAACGTAAAGAATTTACACAATGTATTCAGGTGGCGCTATTGATGTATAACTATTTATCTAATCTGGGGGGAGAATTGTCTTGAACCAATGACAAATTCTACTTCCGGCTGGCCTTTAAGCAATCTCCGTAGCATGCGCCGGAGCGGGCTGTATGTGCTGCTGCACGGGCAACGTCGATGACTGTACACTGGGGGCTGGATCATGGGTAGCAGCTGGTGTATAGGTAGTGCCCTGATCCGGATCTTTGTTCAGGATAAACTTGTACATGATGAAGTAGAGAGCGGCGCCCAAGAGCAGCTCAGCCACTGCCACACAGGCCACCACAGCCCAGCCGGGTATGGCCAGACCATCTATTGTTGAGAAAAATAATATAAATAATCAGTAAAGCGACTAGCAGATACCCCATAAATTTTACTTACTAAAGTATCGGCGTGTGAGCGTGCGACGTCCACGATTCACACGTCGTGTGGCATCCGTTTCCTGCATGAAGCAAGCCAACAGCACTGTAAATAGCAACAGATATTGTTATAAAAAATATGAAATATAAATAAAGTTTACCACATTTGTTGAAGACGCAAATCAAACAAATGAAGCACACGCTGTGTGGTCTCAAACAGAGCTCAAAGTGATCAAAAGCAAACCGAACAACAACAACAAAAAAAAGAAATAATAATTGCCAGAACGAAACTGAACGGAACTCATTGAAAACGACGTTAACCATTCATCAAATGGCTGAAGCTGGCATTCTTGTTATATGCTCGAAGAGTTGTTTAAATATTAATAATTAATTATTGAGAAAATATTTAACAGCTCGCAGAACAAAAGAAAATAAAACTCAACAAGAAATCTCAACGCGCGCGCGCGCCAAGTTCGCTGATAAATCAGATAAACACTTCAGACAAAGGGGAAGCGGCTGATTGAGAGGGGCTCAAAATGTAACAATATATGTGTATATATGTATATCTATGGCCACATATGTATGTGTTTGCTATTAGCAACTGTTTGTTTAAGCCATTGTTGCCATTGCGGATGTCAGTTTTGATTATCTTTTCGATTCTCAGCGTATTTGCTCAGTGTATTCCATGTTGCTGTTTGAGGTTAGTTGCATATTTAACATTGTAAATGTTGCCACTATTTTTTATAAATTTAATTATCGATTCAACCAATTGATTGGCCGTTAAACTTTAGTCAAAAACAAAAAAGTAAAAAATAAAAAACCAGAAAAAACAATTGCCAACCGCTAACCGAAAACTAATTGTTTTTCCATATTTCATAATTTATTGAGTGAAATAATTACGGAGCTTAGGCCACATCCGGCATTAGCAACAGAGCATTATACTCGCAGCTTTAAGCAAATAAAATATTTATGGAATGAATTTAAATATATACGTATTTGGCAATTGCACCTAAACAAAATTAATGTTCAAACAGCATTTGGCAGTTGTTAAACAATTATGGGGAAAAGGCAAATGATTTATATATTATTCAGGCAAGGGTTGCCGAACTCTTAATGAATTTGAAGAAACATAAGGTAAACATGGTCTTAAGCTTGTTAATTAAAATGTACACCGTAAAATGATGAACATTTTAATTTCAGCTTTATTTCGTTGTGATTTCTGTTTAATTTGAATTTGATTGTAGTCAATGTACCGATAACCACATTTTTGTGGTAAAAATGTTGCAAAAAATTTACAATTAAAATATTTTTTACAGTGTGTAAGCAATCATTACTCATAACAAATAAATACGACTGGGGCAACGATGAGTAAACACTGCTTATCAGCTTGATTCGCAAGTCAATTGATAAGACTGCATATTTTTGTAGAGTTTTCTTTAAAGTTGAGCTGTAAAACAATATGATTTTAGCCCATGACACACACACTGCTAATTGTTACTCATAGCTTTTTAGCACTTAATTCACTCTCAGCGTATACTTTTGATACATCTTAACTTGAAACTATTCCACTTCTAAACTCTTGAAACACTCGCAGCTTTCAGCTTTCAGTGAACTTTACCCAGGCATATCACCAGGTAGGTGGAAGACTTCTTTGGCCACATCATGTCCTTGGTGGGAACTTTAAAAACTTATTTCTCTATTCGTTTCGTATGTGGGCAAAATGCTCACAAAGTTTTCAATACGCGCACGTCGCTAACTTCCAAGTGGAACTGAACTAAAAACCTGCTCTTCGTGATTTTGTGGCAGGTGCGCGTATCTTATCATAACACCAACCTCAGATAAGATAAGCTTGGCTGAGTTTGCGCAATGTCGACTCGGCAAATCTACATAGATAAGATAGTTGGGAGATAAGTAATTATTTTTGTTTTAAAATGGTTTTTATTGTTTCGTTTTTGTACTCGAATTATTCATAACTCGTTCTCATTGACTAATACGCTTATGTTTACTTCAATTGAGCACGCTCATGGCTTTCTCTCTCTCTTTGTCGAGCTGCTCTCAACTGTAGGAGGGGCGGGGATTTTAGTGACGACGGAGCTTCAGACGACGCACAGTCTTGTAACGGTAACCGTCATCGGCAACCACGGTACCCTCAGCGGGCACATCGATGATGGCAGAGGCAGCTGGAGCCTGCTCAACTGGGGGCAGGTACTCGTTGGCCAGCTCGGAGACATCACGACGACGACGGATCACACGACGCACAGTCTTGTAACGATAACCATCATCGGCGAGCACAGCGGACTCCTCAGCGGGGGCCTCAACAACGACTTCCTGGGCAGCAGATGCGGCAACTGGGGGCAGGTATTCGTTGGACAGTTCGTTGACGTCACGACGACGACGGATGACACGACGAACGGTCTTGTAACGGTAGCCATCATCAGCGAGCACAGCGGACTCCTGGGCGGGAGCCTCGACAACAGCAACTTCTTGGGTCTCAGCAGTTGGGGGCAGGTAATCGTTGGACAACTCAGAGACATCACGACGACGACGGATCACACGACGCACGGTCTTGTAACGGTAGCCATCATCAGCGAGCTCGGCGGTCTCCTGAGCGGGCACTTCAACTTCGATGGACTGGGAAGCCTCCTGAATTGGTGGCAGGTACTCAGGGGACGACAGCTCAGAGACATCACGACGACGACGGATCACACGACGAACGGTCTTGTAACGATAACCATCATCGGCCAGAACAGCGGATTCCTCAGCAGGTGCCTCAACAACAACCTCTTGGGCAGCAGATGCGGCAACTGGGGGCAGGTACTCGTTGGACAGCTCGTTGACATCACGACGACGACGGATCACACGACGAACAGTCTTGTAACGGTAACCATCATCGGCCAAAACAGCGGATTCCTCAGCAGGGGCCTCAACAACAACCTCTTGGGCAGCAGATGCGGCAACTGGGGGCAGGTACTCGTTGGACAGCTCGTTGACGTCACGACGACGACGGATCACACGACGAACAGTCTTGTAACGATAACCATCATCAGCGAGCACAGCGGACTCCTCAGCAGGGGCCTCAACAACAACCTCCTGGGCAGCAGATGCAGCAACTGGGGGCAGGTAATCGTTGGACAACTCGGAGACATCACGACGGCGACGGATCACGCGACGCACGGTCTTGTAACGGTAGCCATCATCGGCAACGGGAGTCTCAACGGCGATTTCCTGAGTGGCCTCGGCAACTGGGGGCAGGTAGTCGTTGGACAACTCAGAGACATCACGACGATGGCGCAGTTTCAGGCGACGCACGGTCTTGTAGCGGTAGCCATCATCGCTGAGCACACCCTGTTCGACGGGTGCCTCAACGGACTCGGCAACGACTTCGAGGTTGTTGTCCACTGGGGGCAGGTAATCCGTGGAGATGGATGTGGCCGCAGCAGCTGCGATCACAGCAAAGGCAATAACGAGGAATTTCTGTAAGGGAATGAGAATGAGGGATGGGGTTTAGTCCTGTGTGGTCCATGCAGTGAAGCAGCAGAAGGTAAGAGTCCATGGAAAGACTGAGAATGGAGAACTAACCATTTTTCGAAGATGATCCCAGACGATGCGTGTCTATGAGATTAATCCAAATTTGATTCTGTTTTCAAACCAGACCTTACGACACTATTTATACACAGATTTTGCAAAAAAACAAAAAGTTCTCGCCGGACAGCAGCTGCGGCAGCCGAAGCAGAGCTCTGTATTTGCCATTCACTTTAGAGAAGATACAAAATGAAACCGGTTAGGGCTCCATGCGGCAACTACCGCATCTACCACTTCTTCAACATCTTCACGTTCATTGATGGCTGGCATTAGCCGCGCTTAGTGTTTAGTGTTTAGAGTTCAGTGTTTAGTGGTTTGTCTTGTCTAGTTGCTATTGTCAAAAGTATTTCAAGCAGCGCACCCATCAATTGTACCTCCTCCTATGTCGATATCTATTTACCATATATGTTTTCAAATGATACGAAAAATACTATAAAAACTAGCAAAATAACAACAACTAATAATAATCATATAGAGCTGATATAAAACAAAACGAAAGCCAACAATAGTACGATGATGATACGATATGATGTGAATACTGCCGAAAAACTTCTCTAACGAACGTGGCGGCCACGAGGCTATTTAGCTTTTTGGATTGTCTCAGACTTTTTTGGCAGAGAATCAACAATAGTCGAGGGCTCTTTGCATTCTTTTCAACTCGATTTATTTGTATCAAATTATACGAATACAAATTTTTTATTGCATATGAATAGACGCTCGTTTCAACGATTGATTCGATTCAATTCAAATCCAATTCGTTTGGATTCGATTCGATGCGATGCGATCACTTTAGTTATACTATTTTCAATGCCCTCCTCTCTGGCCTGGTAATTGCAAGCGGAAGTTGTCATTGTTGGCGTCGTTGTTCTTCATTTTTGTCGGCTGATGGACAGCTCTGTGTTATATCGTTTTTCAATATTTTTTGTCGATTTTTCGACGTTTGTTTCTGTTTCATTTTGGCGACTCTTGAGCTGCGCTTAAGGCCAAGTTAAGCGAAGTTGGCCGAAAGTATGATGGACACACGATGAGCTCTTGAGTGTTGCTATTTTCGGTTACGCCACATTTGGCAGCTATTAATAGCTGGATGATTTAATAGATCTCCAAGCGAAGCTTTGAAATATGCCTCTCAAATGCTTCGTGGCAATTTAAATTTAAATTAAAAATGTATAATTTTGTGGCTGCTCCAGTTGTACACAAAACACGCAATAAATCTCTTGAATCGTTTTGATGGCTAAAACCGATTATTATCATCATTATAGGCATTAGAATGATCATCAAACCCCACTTACGTGGGCGTCTGCCGTCGCTTAGAATGTCGAATGGATCTCGTTGGGTTCCATTAGCTCTTAGAACAAAAAAATAGATAAATAAAATAATGATATATTTGAAGCATTGTTAGATCTCGTTTTAGAGGATATAAATGCCTCTCAGAGACCTTGGGCAAATCTATTTTTGCTATACTTATGCGTGTGTTTTATCTAAATTTAATTTAAGATACATTCTATACTACGCTTACAACCAGTTTAAAATAAATTTGATGCACAGCAGTTGGTGAGTAAAAAAACATGCTCCTGGTTTATATTGTCATTTATTCATTTTGTAAATGGCGCACATAAAAAATATATTTATATATATATATATATATATATATATATGGCGTGTGTATGTCTACAGCCATTGCTATACAGTATTCTGCATATTTAATTTATATCTGGCAATCAACATCATCATCAAAATGCCACTCCGCATTGCCCAGTTGCTGCTCTCGCAGGAGCTCGATGCGGAAAAACGAACGTAAATAAATAGAATCGGCGCAGAGTACGCTTTTGGCGCTTCCTGGCACAAAAAGTAAAAATGCAAAACACAAGAATCGATGTATATATCTGCCGCCAAACAGTTCAGTTCAACTTCGCTTCGCTTCCTCCTCATAGGTGTGCATATATTTGTATATATCCATAAAAATAGGTGCTCTGGCCCCCAGTTCAGGTTCAGTTTCGGTTTCAGTTTCAGCTCCCCCATGACACATCCGGTAACCCAGTCGGCGGACCAACCGAGCATCCTCTCCAGGGTCAACTTTCAATCATCCAGCTGGCAGAGACACGCCGTGCCCCGATTAATCCAATGCATGGGCGTCTGGGAGCATCTCAACTGCAGGTACATCACAAAATTCGTCGAGTGTCCGGTGGTGGACAATATGCCGCGGCGTTCACTCGTCTTGTATACGGGGCAGTCATAAATTGGCAGCGCCTCGGCCCCGCCACTGCCGCGTGGCGCCTCATCCGGCATTCTTAGCACCGGACGCAGATAGATGACGGGCAGTGTATCGAACAGTATCTTGGAGAAGGACTCGTCCACCTCTTTGGTCTTGCGGTTCCAGCGTGCGCCCTCAATGAAGATGCCCTGAACAAGCAATTGAAGTGGGGTTAAAATAAGTAAAACGAAAATAAACAAAATGAAAATGCATTAAATAAATATAAATAAATAATACAAAATATATATACATTAAATAATATATCAATAAATAAAATTCATAATATAATAAAATATATTAATTGCGAACGTGATACAGATATTGCAATATTATAGAAAATTTGAAATAAAATTAGAAAACAAAAATGTTAAATAATAATTCTACAATCAATATATAAATAAGCTAAAATATAGTATTAAACTTGACGTCGTTTTTCATTGCAAATTAGCATACTGTTTGCTAAAAATATAAAAATGCATACTAATTATTTAAAAAATATGGAAATAATAAGTTAGATTTGAACAGAAATATAATAATTTTACTATTGCAGGAAAATTAAAAAGACTGTCTTATGACAAATAAACAAAATAAAATGTAAGAATTAAAAAAAAAAAACAATTTTTTTGAATGATAATAGGAAATATGGAACTATTCCAAATTGGACTTATAGTCCGTCTTACTTGTATAAACTTTGTCTCATCATTTACTTCTTTTTGTTCCTAAAAGTTTCGGCAATATAAATGTATAAAATATGTTACAGAACAGTATGATATACATACGTTAATTAGGTTTAAAATTAAGCACTCTAAACTTCTCTTGATCTTTTGAAACTTACCCTAATGTAAGCGCCAATTTCAGCGGTTTGTGTGGTTTGTGTCTCAAACTTGGTAACGGCAAACTCAATGCTAATCAAATCAATTTGAAAGCGATTCTTGCGTGAATAATTCTGCAGTACGCCCGTAATGAAGGACTGCGTAAAATAGAAGCCAGAGATCCAATATACAGTCGGTTCACCATTCTCAATCCAGTCCTGGAAAAAGGCCAAACTGCAGGAGAGACAGAAATGAGGCGTGGGTTATATCTTATTTTTCAATTTGTTAATAAATATTAAATATTTGACAACAAAAGGCTGCGAGTGCACAAAGCGCACACACACACATACAGAGCGTCGTCCTTTGATGTCAATAGCAAATAAGATTTTTGCCATGAATGGCAGGCAACAATATTGAACAGCAACAGGATTGAAAGAGCGGAGTGAGGAGTGCGGAGACGCAGTCAGCATATGAATGTCTGTGGCATACACACATTTATTATATTTGCACAATTGCAACCAAAGGACTCAGCATGAGCCATTGATAACAGCTCAAAAAAAAAAAGGGAAATGTACAAAAAATTATATACGTATGTCTATATATAGAACTCACCGTGCGAGAAAATCGGTCACGTAGCTGCCCAAAGGCTTGAGCGAGGGATAGCTCTTCTTGAGCCAATCCGCAGGCAACTTGCCTATTATCATCGAGGCATGAGTACGCTCCAGTTCAGGTATCATGGCAATCTGGCCCTTGACGGCCTTGCCCACATTCGTCAGACTCTTGCGTATGTAGGACAGCAGGCGATTGAAGCGGATTAACTCCTGTCGCAGCACCGTATTCATCGAATTCGTATAGATGACAGGATACGTTTTCGATATCTCCTCCAAATCGAACTCCTCGGGCAGACGTCCCAACAGCTCCTTGCATATGGCAATGGCAGGATCCTCCTTGACACCTCCTGCCGAACTGGCCTTCACCGAGGCCATCAGATCGGTCTGGGTCAGCAGAACGCCATTGATTAGCTGTTGGAGTTTAAGAAAAATACAAATATATAAAATGTTGATACACAATAAAATTAAATTCAACTAAAATAAAGATAATTTACCGCAGTGGTTTCCTTGACATTTCGATTTATATCCGCATTCTCATGCAGACCGTACACCTCGGGTTGTGGACTAAGCGGAAACGTGGACACGTATTCAATGGAGTTCAGTTTGGTGGGACTCAGGGGCACTCGATAATTGCCCGATTGGGAGAGTGGATAGCTGAGATAAAAACCAACTTAAAACCAATTAAATTATAAGCCATGGGCACACTAACTTATCCTGTTCAATTGTATTGCTGTTGTAGATCATATTCAACAGCGACAGGATGAGACGACGATCCTTGTCATCGGTGACACGTCCTCCATAATTGCATTCACCTGTGAGATAGACATGACCACGGAAGGGTATGCTATGCGACTGTGCAATAAACATTTTTAGCTGCAGCAGGGATATTCTATAAGAAAAGAAAAAAATGTATTAAAAAACATATATATAATATATAAAAGCAAAACAGTTCCTAAGAATTTAGATACCACTCACTTAAGATCCGAGTCGTTGAACTCGTAGGGTATATTCCAGCCTAGTGGTCCAAATTCTCGACGCTCCTGCACCACTGCGTGGAAGAAGACCAAAGCAAAGACTCCACGCAGCCAGCACTTGTTGGCCTGATCCGAGAAGAGAAAGGCGTTGGTAAAGAACTTATCCCGCGTCAATGGATCTGATGTGAAGGAGCGATGCATGTTGGTTTTCAGACCTTTTGGAGGTTCATTCGTCATCTTCACGGAGTTCTGCAGCACGGAGACAGGAAACACAGCACTCGGGTAGGAGGTACACCAGAGGCGATAGTTCTCATTGGCGCCATCTGTGAGCGTCGTATCATTGCAAATGCGCTCCAGGTCCCCCATCCAACTGAAGGCGACATGACAATTCTGCAATACGACCCATTGGCCATGACGGGCAGCCTCAATGATCATCTTCTCGGCACGCGGCCCTTGACCCTGACCCAACGAGATGGTTTTCAATCTAGAACGACAAGTGGACAAACAAACCGCTTGTCATAAATTCACTTTAAAGTTGCCATGTCACTTGGCTCAATTACGCTGTCCCTGCCCACACTCCACCCCCCACCCTCCACAATCCACACTCCACACTCCATAGTCTGAATATGTCAGGGTACAAGGTGCACATGTCGCGCTTAATCGAAAACAAGCCTTCCCCATCACCACACGCGACATGGATTGCGGACATGGATACGGGGAAATATGAGGCAGCCTCGTTAATTAACTTACTTCTCGTACATGTTGCGTTGTTTGGCGAACATAAAGAGGCTGGCCATGGGATCAGAGCCCGCCGATAGCAGGAACACCAGCGGTATTTTCGGTGAGCTGTCGCTGAAGGAGGCGCCCAAATCGAATGGCGGAGGCTCCACAAAAGACTTGTCCAAGTTACGTGTGATGAAAGCCTATAACAAATGCAGCAAAAGATATGTATGTTTGTAAAATACAAATAAATACACTTGAAATAAATATAATTAAAATAATTGTTAACGAGAAATAATAAAAATTTATTATACAAACAAACATTGTATGATATAGACAGACAAATGGACCGATGTATTTAAATTATTGTTATGCCTCAACTTACCCGCACAGCTGGCACTAGCTTATCCGGACGTAGACCTTTGAGTATGACCAAGTAGAGCATTTCGTTGACTTTATTATAGGGTGCGGGCAAAGGTAGATCTTGGGGATTAACTGCATCATAGTAATCACGCCAGCCCTGCGCGCTTTGCTCCATGTTGGCATAGAAGTTCTTGAGACTATGAATAAATATTATAATTAGTATTAGTTTTAGTTAGAGAGCTTGATGCTCCTCCCACCCATCCAGATCGCTGGCTCGGAACATGTTCGTCCATGCCTTATCCGGCATCCACTCCGCGAAGGGATTACGTGGCACGGCCTTGAAGCCAACGCCGCCAGTGAGGAAAAAGAGCAGCTCGTCCTTTGCCACACGTCCTTGTGAGACAAGGATGCCCAGGCACATAACGAGGGAAATGACGAGCTTATCCTTTTCGAATAGCGAACGACAGACATTGGTGTAAATGGATTTGGTAAAGTAGTCATTGAGATTATTCAAACGTTCGGCCAAGACCGTGGACTTGGGTGCCTTGAGTATGGTGTTGACGAAGAGATTGAGAAACCAGGCCAATGAGTATTGGTACATGGGATCCACGTTGGCCAATTCACTGATGCAGAAGAATAGAATGGCGGAGTGCTTGGATACGGGTATATATTGCTGGCGTGCCGCATCAATTTCAATCTCGGTGGCCACGGCGATAACCTGCTTCTCTTGAATGTCCTCGGATAAGATTTTACTCGAAGACAGTATGTTGATGGCGTTCTCATCCTCCAGCACATTGCCTTCTGAGGTGGATAGCACCTACATGTATGAAGGATAAAGGAACTAAATAAGTTTCTGTTTCCAGTTAATTGAATTGTCATTGGCCAGGCCGAGAGACGATAAATTGTTTGTACGGCTCTAATTGAATCGTTGGAGCAAAGCAAAGCATTCAATGGGAAAACATTTATTATGAAAGCAATAGTGGAAAGATACGCTGAGACAGAGACAGAGACAGAAAGAGAAGGAAACTTACCTCTAATATCTTGGATTCAATGGTGTACAATGCATCACGATTCCTTGCGGATTCAATAATCAATTGTTCCTTCTTCTCTTGCAAATCGGGACG
The DNA here is from genome assembly GCA_035045125.1 of Hypselothyrea guttata. Classification (NCBI taxonomy): domain Eukaryota; kingdom Metazoa; phylum Arthropoda; class Insecta; order Diptera; family Drosophilidae; genus Hypselothyrea; species Hypselothyrea guttata. The sequence goes on from JAWNNJ010000172.1 coordinate 348,013, forward strand.
CTCGTGTGCCACAACAATCGCCAGCAATTGTTCGCGTAATCCTTGCTCCGTTATCATGAAATTTAATACTGTTACCTAAACAGAGAAGCAGAAGCAGAGAAGAGCACGTAAAATGGCAAAACTGAAACTCAAAGTAAACACACAATGTGCCACAAGAAACTAAAAAAAAAAGAACTACACAGAGGGAAAAATTGCACTCTAAAATTAATTTCGAACTAACTCAAAAATAAACTCACTGGAAAATGGTAGAAATAGAAAATAATTCTTAAAATAAGCCAGTATTCAAATCAGTATTTCGAAAACAAAATTGAGTTGAATTTTTCGTTCTGTGTGGAAAATATATACAGAAAAAATATAGAATAAAGACACGAAAACTGCTGACAACAGTTGCAGCATAAAAAGCAATGGAAACGCCAACAGAAGCGAAATGCTGGAAAATTTTATAAACACGCCATAGAGCAACCAGCAGGGAATACCAGAGTCTGGGCATGTGCATAGAATGAGGAGAGGAGAACATGAAGTGGGAATGGCATAGGGATTGGGAGAGAGAGAGAGTCTCTCGGTTTGCTAGTTATGCAGACAGACAGCAGCCATCAGCCAGCAGCACGTACATCAATGGCATGTCCTCGACATCCTCGTCGTTCACGTCAATGCCAACGAATGAAAATTTGCATATTGTCAGCGACTGCAGCGCATTTTCCAAATATCAATTTAAGTTGGTCGTTTTATTACACAACACTAACGTCATCATTGGCTTGGCTTGCCACAGCAACTAAACTAAAGACTCCCAACCTCAGCTCGGGGCTGCATATGTCAGCTTACCATAACCATCACTTCCGGCGGATAATGCGGATTGCGCAGACAGGTCGTTATGTAGAGACGAAAATCGGGATTGTATTCGATCATGGTGTCACCACTTCTTATAAACAGACCGCCCTTGTGCTTGATAACGTTCTTCTCCAATATCGGCGTCAGATTCGAGTCCAGTTTTTCGCCTAACAAAAAAAATACGTTTTACTTTTTTCTCCGAAATCAGTTCAGTTAGATGTTATACACAGATATTGAATGTATCTAACGATTATAAATAGTTATCTGAGAAACTTACCCACATTCTCTATAAGCACAGGCTGACCATAGGTGATGGCTAACTCCAGCACCTGCATGTAGTTAGAATCTGTTTGCTTAACCACCTTAAGGTTGTTGTTCTTCTCCATATTCTTGATCCATTTGTTGGCTTGCACTACAGTAAGTTGCAAATAGTTTCTATAGTTAAAAAAATAGTGAAGTTTTCATCTTATACTCTACCCTGTGGATCAATCAGCAGCGAATAGCGACTGGAATTCGTCACAATAATGCCGTTCTCTACGGAGAAGTTATCCGCGGGCAGTCCGGCCAAAGACCAGGCGCGTATGGTCATCGGATGACCGAGAGTGCCAGCTAGTGAAAAGGACTCGCTGCGTGGTATATTCCAGCGTCGACATACCTCATTCCATTCCTCCAAAATGTTGGCACGATACTGTACAGAAAATAAAATGAGATACAAAGAGCAGGAATATTAACCTGTCAGCAGCTAGACAAAGGCCGAAGTATGCTTCGGGCTCAAACGTTTTCATGCTCAATGCTTTGCCTCCACTATAAACATTTACTAAGTATTTTTATTGTTTGCTCTACTCCACATACAAGGCATACCCCGAATGTGCAGGCAAATATGCATATTTTGTATATATGTATAAAATGTCACGTCAGCCGTAAAACTAAGCGCGCACCAAATTGAAAAAGAAAACACAAAACGCAACATAGAAGACTGTTGGAAAAAAGCAGTGAAAACTAAGAAATACCCTGTAAAATTATCTGAAAATAAAAGACAAATTTATATGAAATTTTAAAACCAAAATTAAAATCTTTACTAAAATTTAAATTTGAAATAATATAGAGGGTATTTTCTAACCAACAACGGTTAAACTTTGGGCTGTTTAAATTGATTATCTTTATAATCTTTATATGCAATTCATAGCGCTAAGCTCTATTTCAATAACAAACTGACAGCGCTTTGACATGGACAGGTTTTAGATCGAAATATTGTCATATGAAACGCCTCTGACACCCTATTGTTGCCTGCCATGTTTTTTATACACACTAAGTATAAACAAAGAGAGAAAAACACAAGAAAAAAATGTGAGAAAAACAGCGAGAAAAATCAATGCAACGTGCTCATGCATATTAAAATCCTTTATGGGGAAAAACTCGCGCAGAACCATTAGCTGCTGAGATTTAAGTTTCGTCCCGGTAATGGCAAAAGTACAGTAGAGCCACTTGGTCTAATGTATGAACACACACTCACCTCGGTGGTAAAGAATCCCAGGTAAGCGGTGCAGCCACCAGCGAGCAGCACATCACCCACAATGTTGCTGATGGATTCATGCAGATTCTTGGCTGCCTCAGACCAGCGCGTCTTCTCGCCTCCCAGTCCACCCAGCAATTTTTCAGCTCTAGAGGGCAAAAGAAGTTATATAACAAATCAATATGTTCTATAATTTAAATATTTTTATACACTTTTCTATATTATATAGCTACCTATTAAGCTTCTTCTCACAGTTATCAATGTCGTCCTCCAGTCGTTTCTTTTCGCGCGATTTCTCTGCGAAGAAATCGTTGAGTTTCTGCAGCTTGTCCAAGATAACCTGCAGTTCAGCACGTTTGGCATTCAGTTTCTCCATTTGCGAGGACAGATCATTCTCAGCCTCTGCCAGAGCCGCCTTCTTGGGCATGACAATACGTGCGACCTTATCGTAGACATCCATGGCACGCACCCATCGGCAAATGCCCTCACAAGCCATGGAGGCAGATCGGATCTTCTCCGGCACAAAGTCACGATCGGCAATATATCTATGAAGAAAATAAATAAACAATAATTTTAACATTTATCTTATCACTTAACTTACTTCTCGCGAATTCTCTTGATTATCGCTGGCGGTATGTTATCCTTGTCAAAGGTCTTCAGCGATTCCAGGAACTTCATGTCGCTCAGCATACGCATCGATGGACCCCAGTAATCCTCCACCATATGACCGCTGGGATCTGGTTTACGATCGGGCTTTATGCCCTTCAATACACACACAGCTTCCAGGGTTAACTTTACGCCATATGGCGGATTCTTCATGGACTTGACCACACCAATATCAGCAGGTTTGAGCGTGTTCAGTGCCTCTAGAGCTGCCTCCATGGCGGGTATTGCTTCAGCTAAATCTGTTTCGCAGTCATCCTTGATGGCTTGTGCCGCAGCAGCTGCCTCATTGGCTGCTGCCTCATCTGCACCCACCACTTCCTTCTTCTTCTCCGCCTCAGCCGTTTCCCGCTCAATGTTGACCATAATACGATCCGTTTCCTCGGACAAGACCTTCAGTTTGGGCTGCAGATCATACAGATTGATCTGCATTTCGCCCACCTGACTGGCGGCAAAGTCGAGCTTCTCCAGACCCGTGGTGTATCTATCACGCAGGCGTGTAATCTCGTCCAGCTTTCGAATGTAGAAAGTGCGAAAAGCCTTCAACAATTCCAAGTAGGCCGAGGGCGTCACATAATTGCGACGACTCAACTCTATGTAGCATCTCTCGCTAGCCTCCACCACGGACTGATGGAAGTACATAACGCAGGTGACCAAATCGTTCTCCAGCTGGGTTAATTCGCGATCTGAATCACCCGTGGTGTCACGTTTCACAACCTCCTGTGCGTCAGATGCGCGTGCCGGTTCCTCATCTTGTAGCTCCTCCTCGTGGGGCTTATTCAGATGCATGGAGGTCACAAAATAGGCGCCCACTCGGGACAGCGCCTCCTCTGGCCAGGGCATATACCAGTCGATGGTGCAGCAGTTGATCAACGAGGGATAGACACGTATGCGCTCCTTGAAGGACTCGCCAATGGGCGAGAAGGCCAAAGCAATATGCAATTGCTCCCTAATCCTCTCGATATGATAGGCATACACCTCACTCGGCAGCGTGTCCAGCACTTTGCCCTGCAGACAGATATATAGTACAAATGTTGACACATTAAGTAAAGTTATGTACACAGCGAAAAAACGCCACAAAATCCGTTCATAAAACATTGCGAAATTGACAAAATTGAGAATCGAGATATACTATTCTAGATTCACGTTTATGCGAACTCAAAAGTGTTTTCATTGTTATTTTAAGATATTTCTAAATTCTTATTCAGAACACAATTTTTCGCTCTGTGTAGAAACTAAACGATGGAAGTGCTGACTGGCAGGAAATCCCTGGGGACAATGACTTCAAATTCATTTAGTCTGTCTCCCTACTCACCACTTGCTTGGCCACATTTAACATATTCTCCATAATGGTCGCCTTGTCCTCCAGTTGATAGAGATTGGGCAAATCACCGGTATTAAGTACACCATTGATGTCCTCCACGTAGCCCTCGTCCGTTGCCTGTGTTAAATATACAAAGAATTCGAGTGTGTATCGAGTGTATATACCACAATGCACAATGCAATTCCATGGGATTTGTTTCTGCATTTTTATGCAGAGTTTCGCATACTTGTTTCCCTTCACTCGACTCTAGTACTTGCAACATGCATTTTGCATTCACCCTAAGTGCCATAGGAGTTGAAGCCTGAGAGTTGTAGGCTCTTTGTAGCATTTTGGTGTAATTGTTAATTAATGTGTGCCGGCCAGAGATTTCTGTATTTCGAACTCAAATACAGCATTGATTGATTTGCCAGAGCTGCAGAACACTTCGGATTTACTCATCAGCCGAATGAGGAATATTGCCAACATGCAGGAATATTGCTCTGGCTAAGCTTAAGGCATACCTGCAGGCTTTCCAATCACTTTATGCTCCCAACTTACTAAACAAGGTAGTTGGGAATGCAGCGAAAAATAGCAGTAGAAATATAGGCAAATATCTTGTTCAAAATAGGCAACATTTACTAACTTTTTGTGTAAGGTAAAACTTGCAGCAGATAGTAAATTTACCTCAAATGCAATATAATTATTTAGCTGGGGAACTTGAATAGTAGGTACACTAAAAAAAATCAACAATTCAGTACAAGGATACATTTTTTGTGTTAGAAGTAATCTAATCGTACGTTTTTTTCAATCACTGATTTCTTAATCTAAATCTCAAAATTAAACCCAAAAAGAAAAATTACTCTAGCAGTTCTTTCTGTGTAGTTTCCCTAGTCTAGCTCAAGTTTCTACTTCAGTTGTTACAATTTTAACACAGACTCTATCCCAATTCTACATCTTTGCCGGCTGTTATAATATTATTTCAGCTTTTGTTATCTCGAAGTTTGGCTACTTGCATTACACATAATGCTAATTATGCCAGGCGAATCACAATAAACACTAATAAACCCACAGAGAGCGCATTATTAGTATTTTCGTAGAGAGATTGTTTATCATATCGATTGATTTTTGGCCAGGCCAATCTATTCAAACTCGCCTTCATCTGAAATGTTCGTTCTTGATTTACCATAATTGATAACTGCTGCTGCTGCATATGCAAATTATGTAGAAATAATTAAGTTACATAGCTACAACAATTAACCTAATTATAAATGTAAATTTTGGCTCAACAATGGATGCATGGTGAGTAGATCGAATTTAATTTTTGTTACACTAGGTGTGTGTGGAGAGACAGGCCATGTCAAGAATATTTAAATTAATTTAGATTAATTTCCCAATTCTCGAAAGCAAAGACATCTTTATGGGTTTGTTGTACTCGGCTGGCATTGATTTGGGTCTGTGTTTTGGGTTTGGTTGTCTGTCAGTATGGTTTACAACATTATTAAAAAGCTCTTTATGTGCCTAACTGGTTGTCGGATCTCTATGCAGATGCTGATGCCGATGCTAATGCTGTTAACACTGATGCTGATGCTGATGGATCAAATTAACGACCGCAGTGTGCTAATGAGTTGAAATCACTCACCTGGGCATCGGAGAAGAGAAATACGGTATGGTTCAAATTAAAACTAGCCGCCATCAATATCTTCTTCAAATCCTCACGCCAATCAGTTAAGGTATACGTTTTTGATACCTGTACGGTCATTAAACGACAATCGGCAATATGAGCAGCCAAACGACAGGAACTACGACGTCCAGATCCTCCCATGCCCACCATTAGTATGTTGCCTCTGGGCATCTGCAGCACACGGGATACCCTTTAAAAAGTAAAGAAAAATATTTATAGGAAGGTGGATAAAAAGAGCAAGTACGGAGAGAAAATATAGTAAGTATGGTAACGAGTAAAATATAAACAGATGGGGGAAGATTATCATAGAGATATACGTAAAGGGGCAGAAAAGAAAGAGATAGGGACGGATACAATTAGGAACGCATAAAATTTGTTTAAGAAAAATTAAAATACAATACTTTTAAAATAAGTATAGGTAGAGGAAGTTAAATATTAAGGAGGATTTTTAATGAAAAATTATTAATATCCGTTATTAACTAACCTGCTCACGTGCTCAATGGCAAATCGGAACATGACCAGATCCATGGGTGTACTTGAAAACGAGTTATACTCCCGCAGGTAATACTTCATGAGTTTCTCCAGTTTCTCATAGCTTTCACCTTCGTCGTAATACTTGGGCTCCGCATCAGGTTCCATATAGTTGCCATAGAATAGATTTCTCAGATCATTATCGGTCAGTTTCTCGCCCGGCTCAATGCGTTCGGCAAAGGCAGACTCTAGCGTAAAGCGTAAATTGTTCTTGCAGGAATCCACAGCCATGGTGAGTAGACGGTCACGATCCAATTGGTCAATCAATCTACACAGGCAACGGCGACAGCCAGATGACAATAAAAACCAGTCTCTTGGCCATAAATGATGAAAAGTTTACGTACCGGTCATAAAACACACGATAAGTTTCATGCGCCCACAAACGACCCAGCTTTTCCGGATCCGGCATACGCTTCGCCGGCACCATGACAATGCCCTGGAACACACGCGTTATGTCCCGCAAAGAAAATGTATAGTGCGATTTGGCCGGAGTTGGTAAGAAGATGCGCATTGCATCGCGATAGACGCTGACCATAGCCTCCGCCAAGCCCTGAAAAAGAGATGAGGGGGAGGGAATTGAAGCTGGAACTACCTGGTGTAGTTGGGCCAACAACAGTAACCACAATGTCATAGAAAACCATAAACAGGGTGAGCCATCTTTTATGTCGGTAAGTAAACATTGAAAAATTTAAAATGTGCCAAACTAATTCGAAAAAATTTTAAAAAAATTGTGTTTTTGAAATATAAAATAACTTTGCCCATAGTGAACCGATTAACTGGATAGGATAAAATTTGAAAATGTAAATGCAATTTTGTTGCAAAAAAAAAAAATTTGATATTTTAATAAGTTGCATAATGGCGATTTCTTAATTAATATACTCCCAAAAATAAATCTAAACAAACGTTTTTGAACGATTTTCAAAATTTTTTGAAAAGTGGTTGATCATTTGAAAAGTTATTCAATGTTCACATACCGACATAAACAATGCACACCTTGTATATACAGAAGCAACGACATGCACATGAACATGCACATTGGCAGTCGAACTTTTGCGAAATGAAGTTATAAAATACGCCATTTTAATTTTATTATGCAGCATGGCCTGGAAACAAGCCAAAAAACAGAGGGGGGATTCCCCCGGTGAGGAATCTCTCTGTGTGTGGTTTGCATGAACTGTTGTGGGTTGGTTTGGACAAAACATACGCGGGAGAGCAATGCCACCTTCTCGGGATAACCCTTGGCAAAATGCCAATCACCAATTGTCGTGAATATTCGTATGATGGTCGAATCCTCAAAGGAGTCCACGGCCACAACGAACGTGTGCCGATAGAGACGCGGAAAGATAAAGTTGCTGCCACCCAGAGTGCCCATCGCACAGACCAAAGACTGTCAAAAAAGAGAAAAAAGTGATAAAGTAACGTAAGTACACAGAAAAAAAAGCACGAAACGAAATAAAACTTAGTTTATCTCTAAATTTTATATAGCCTATTCACCAATTATAAACTAAGTTGTATTTATTTTTGTTATTTATAATTTTAATTATTTCGTGATTCACTTCTCTCAGTGTAAGGCAAGTTACAAACAGTTGATAGAGACAGAGAGTCGTCAATTCATCTTTCACTTACCATATCCACCAGTTCAATTTTGGTTGTGTCTATCAGGTCAGACCAATAGCCATGATCCAACCAGGTGCGCAGCAGTTCCAATGGAGGTTGTGAGCCATACGTATCCTTCGAAGGCATGGCCACATCATCACAAAAGATAATACACTGTAAACGAATAAATTGTGAAAAAACTTTAAAAATTTCCAACGATTAACTGGCAAATTGCCCTACCTTCTTGCCCAGGGAGGGACCATAGACGCCCTTGCGTCGACGATCCAGTTTACTCATGATGGTATCCTGCACCATCTGGGCAGAGGTGCGTGCTGAGAAGTTGATGATGTTAACCAGATTGGAATGCTTGGGCAGAGCCAGCAAATTGCTGGTGACAATAGCGCTTTTGCCAGTGCCTGTGGGACCCACGACCAACATGCCATAGGATTTGGAAATGCAGAAATCTTGCCAATAGGAAATATAGCCCGTTTCTTTGGTGGGCACAATTAGCTCACTGATTTGTGCTTCTTCTGGGAAATTGGCGCTACCGGAGGAGGGATCATCTGTTGATTTCTGCCAGGTCCACCAGTTTTCAGCCTCATCGAAACGATAGTCTAGGAAGACCTGCTTTTCGGGGAACATTTGTCCGCGATTCAACGAGAAGTACTTGGGCTTGGGGAAATCCTCATTGGAGCCGTATATGACCTTACGCAGCAGGGTATCAAAGGTGCGCTGGCCTGCGCCTGTTAGAGCCGAGCAATAAGCCCAGGCAAAGCAGAAGAGAAACATCTGCTGGAACCAGGTCTGATTAAAGGTCTTATGCTTCTCCAAAAAGTGCAGAAAGAAGCGCGAGAACATCTGGTACTGATAAATTGGCGAGAGTTCAAGCATTTGCTTGCAACGTGGCAGAAACTCCAAGGCAGCTGGTATCAACCAGTCACTCATGTCCTCAAACAAAGTCATGTAGATCTCGTTGAGTCCCACATTGTTTACCAGCACATTAATAAAACTCTTGTGGAACGTGCGCCAGCCCAGCTGCGAGGGCTCCATATAGATCATGCCGCAACGCGAGACTGTGGCAGGCGATGCCTGCTCCAAATCCGCGGGCTCAAACATCATGTTCATCATCTTCGTCATCTGCATGATCTCGCCAGACATCAGGCACAACTTCTTGTTGTCGTCCAGCACCGTGTTGAGATTCTCAATCCAAACGGCATCGACAGGTCCATCGAACATGACCCAGGCACGTTCTCCTTTGGGTCCCTGCACCTGTTCCCGGAATGTCTTGGCCAGGACACCATCGGACCATTCATGCGAGATGGGATCGAAGCGTCCGTACAGCTGACCCATGGTGATTGCTTTGGGATTTATGATACGGTATACCACCGGATACTCCTTGAGTGTTGCTTCCGGATCCTGGGATACATTGCGCAGCGTCTGAGCTAGCATCTGTTGATATCGAAACGGTAATTGCCCTGAGACATTATTAAACGGGACTCCAGACTGCATTTACCTGATATGCTGTCGTCTTGCCACCCATGGAGCCACCCACTATCATCAGACCATGACGCACCAGCATCATCTCGTAGATCTGTAGGATTTTTTCCAAATACCAAGGCGTAGGCTGCAGATTCTTCTCCTCCAGATTAATTCGTAGCCATTTGAGTATGTCGCCACGTTGCGGCTGCACGAAATGGCAAAGAAATAAAATAAAAAGGGCAATTGAGTGGAGGGGAAAGAGCGGAAAAGCCAGGGAAATGGCAAAGGAAAACAGGTGTAAATGAAATATGAAAAATATGCAATGAAATATGCGAGTAAATAAATGTTGAATGCGCATTTCATGATATACATACTTTTTAAAAAAAAAGTCAAAGAAACTTTATCAAGGCTTTGGTAACAGTAATACCGTAAAAATTAATTAACATTTACACAATATTTACTATTGAAAACATTTTTTATGTCTTTAAATCAATTTCAGACCAAAGCTTACAATTGTGAACTATTTCATTGTTTTTTGTTTGAACTAAAAATATTTTGTAAGGCTGCAGTTCTTTAGTAAAAGTTTTTGCAGAGTATTAAATCTTCGTTTAAGTTAATAATATAAATATGAACGCAATTTTTAATGTGATTTTATCAGACATCGCTCTGTTAACCGGTTTATCGCTTTAATTTGCTGTTCTTAACAGCGTCGCTTGCGCCCCATTACACCGGCAATTTATGTTGAATTTGTATCCAGGTTGCACTTACCATGGGCAGCTCGACGCCCGGGAACAGATCCATATAGATGCCAATGAAGAGGGAAACATCCTGCTCCAGGAATTTGGGCAAATTGACATCAACAATGGCGCGCAAAACAATCTCTGGCTCCGGCAGCTCCGTGTAAAGGCGTCGCAGCGATGCGGAAGCCAATAGCACGGATTTCACGGCTCGCATACCTGCAGAATACGGGCAAGAAGTGCATGAAAAGAAGAGTTACGGAAAGTACGGGTGAAGGGGGTGGGGAAGGTGTTAAAGGGTTAACTGGCATTAGCATTAGCTTTAACAGTTATGCGGTATTTTTGGCAGACGCATAACTTAGCTGCGGGGTTTTTGCTCTCTGGCATTTTGTTCGCGGGTCCAGAGCATGTTCGGACATGTCCATGCCGTAGCTTCATTACGGGCGAAAGTTTGCCAACAACAACAAATAACAATAATATGCGCAGAAGGACAGAGAGAACGGGAAAGAAAGAGCAAGAGAGAAGGAGCTGCAACTAAATGTACAAATAGTTTTTATTATTACTTTGCTAAACAACACGCACAACAACATTGTAAGGTATATGCGTGAGTGTGTGCTATGTATGTATGTGTGTGTGTCAGTGTGTGGCATTTGTCTCACACACACGCAGCACAAAAGCGCTGCAAACTTGCAAGAAAGTTTTTCAATTTAAACTCAAAATAAGATACTGATCAAATGTACTTTGCACATAAACTTGCACAGCTGCCAGAGCCTGCAATTGCAGCCATTGGCCGGACACACACACACCAACACCAACACACACGCACACACACACACACATACAGGGCAGACATGTTGTAATGTCATATGACATGTTATGTCGTAAAAGCGAGCAATATCTTTGCCTTGAAACAAGCAAAGAACACAAGCGAAAAGAAAACACAGACTCAGACGCAGACACAGACTCCATGCAGCATGCCAAAGGACGCCAAAGGAATACACTCAGAAAAAAAGTTTGTTCTTTGATAAAATGGTTGTAAGAAATAACAGACAACAAATTAGCAACAAAAATACAAACTTTTTTGTAAAATTTAAAATAATTTAAATAACATAAATTATTTATTAAGATTTATTTTAAATTAAACCTAATTTACGGTTTCATAAAAAACACACTAAACTCAAAAGCTTTCAATTTAAATCTATTAAAATCTATTTTCAACATGTTTGATTTGGACTTTCTGAAATTAAGATAAGACTGGCATAATGTGGAACTTATTTTAATTGCACTAAATTTGAGATAAATTTAATTTAAATCACACAAAATATGTTTTGTTCTCAACTTCTAATAATACAAATTTAGCTACATTGTAAGTAGTTTAAGTTGGCTTACTCGAATGAAATGCAAATTTCTAGATTTTTTTCTGAGTGTACAGTTGCAGTAAAGAACAGAGGATACAGGGCATAAAGTTAGCGAGTGTATAGTACACATAGAACGGTTGTTGTTGACTACTTTGCCGTTTTATTAGCAGGTGTATTAAAACAAATACTTATGCGGGGTCAAAGGTCTCTGCATCGCCGCTCTGCTACTTACCGTAATCATAGTGAGACTGCGATGACAACTGCTCGGAGCAGAGCTTGTAGGCCTGCACGATTTTGCCAGAGAGATTGCGCGCCATGTCGAAGCCATTGGAGTAGAGCGTGATCTCGCCAATCATGGCGTAATCCGGCACCATCATGGCCACGGTGCGGAACAGCACCTTCAGATTGTCGGGCAGTTCGGTACGGCCGGCATAGCTGTGAATGGTAGGAAATTCGAAGCAATTGTGCAATCAAACACATCAAAATGGTAAGTGCTAATGGCATAAATACTGCAGCCCAGACTAAGCCATAAACACGGACTGAGTGACTGCTACTAAGAACGTCTGGATGCATGACAAATTGCCAGGGCGCAAAAAGAACACAAATATAGAAGAGCAGATAGGAGAGGGCCCAGCATAAAGACCTGCTCAGTTATGACCGTAGAGGAGCTAGGCATAGGTCTAATATGCATGTTTGTCGCAGCTGTTCCACATGCATGCCAAAGCAATAAATATCCGCAACCGAAACGTATGGATGGAAAATCTCCAATAACGCAATAACTACCAATATCATGACCAGGCCCCCAAAGACCCGACCAGGCATCCTTTGGCCAACTAATAGGTAGCCTCAACTGCCGTTGCACTGTGGGAAATATAACAGTTTTTTCGACGGAATGAATAAAGTTTTTGTCATTTAGTTTTTTGATAAATTAATTAATACAGTATTCGATATATTTTATGAACTAATGAATAGTTGGAAGTTTACCTCCTAAAACATTATTTCTTAGGAACAATTTCTACATGATAGATGGCATATAATATAGGCAACTCCAAAAATATTTCATTTAAAAAGTATACGAAATATTACGGCATTAAAAAATTAAATGCTTTTTAAAATGAATTTGTTAGCGGCTGTTAAGTTATATGGTAGAAAACATAACAGTTTAATGTTATTCAAATGTATTCCTGCCAAGGCAAAGTAATATTGCCGACTTTAAAAAATAAATATATGCAAAAAAACAAAAACGGAATTTTTGCGCACAGTGCGATGCCAGTGACACTCGGGCCCTCTGGGCGTGGCATCTACACATAGGCCGTGTCGGCTTACAAAGTAACTAAATGCATTTTCAAATGCATAACGGCAAAAAGAGTTTGCAACAAAAAACGAAAGACAAAAAAGTAGACGCTGCGTGAAACCGCAGCTGCTGTTGCCTTTGCTGTATTTGCTTCCACGGCACTCACCCAGGATTCATGGTTATGAATATGGAACAAGTTGGATCCAGTTTGAGCATCGTATCCTCGAAAAAGAATTTCACAACCTTGCGTCCAATGGCACGTTGGATGGTCAGAATCTGTTGCGCGACCACCGACAGCACTTCCAGCTCAATGCGATTGAACTCATCGAAGCAGGCCCAGGCTCCCGACTGTGCCAATCCCTGCAGCAAAAAAACGCATAGAAAAAGAAGTTGAGCAAAAAATTGTAGCATAAGTACACATATATGGTTAAAAGCAAAAAGTGTTTGCAGTCTGGCTGTGGGATGGGGGGAGGGAACGAGGCAGCCTAGAGAAATAACAGAGAACAACGCATCCAGCAGAGAAATGGCAAAAATAGCAAAAGCAAACAGCAGCATAAACATTATTTTCAGTTTCTCAACGAAGCGCCTGCTGCTCCTCATCTGCTCCCACTCCTACACTGGGAGAAAATTCAAGAGATTATGCGTACAAAATCACAGTTATTACAATTTTAAAGCTACACACTTTTAATATGGATTGTAAGTACGTAGCTATCGGCATTCTCCATCGTAGCTGTGAATTGCATTACGATCGGTTGAGAAACAGCCAAGATATGCAACAGACAATTTGCTCGACAAGTGTTTTCTGAGTGCATCCTGCCGTGTTCAGTTCGATTTAGTACGAGTTCAGCTTCTGTGTTCCGTGTTCTGTGTTCCGGCAAAGGCAGCAGAACAGGGCTTACAAATGTAGACGAGTTTGTAACTGAAACTGGACTCTGCACCCCGAAGGGTCAGCCATGGACTAGGGGCCAATACAGTGCGCCCTTTGATATGCTTTCTTTTGCATGTTGCAATAAATATGCAGCTTTATGCTACAAGTACACAGCGTGGGGCAGGCAGGGACTTGGCTCGTAACATATGCCAACTGTAGGGGCACAAACAGAGGGCGGAGACTGGCACAGAAATGCACTTTAAAGAGATTCGAGAGTACGCTTGCATTTACTTATCATTCGGCAACAACAATTGTGCGTAAATATGCTCCTCGTAGGGAAATGAAAACTAAATATTTAAAGTATTTGCTTGAAATTGGCAAATTTACTACGCATTTTATTGAAACTATAATCCCCATGGAGTTGCCATCATTTTATTCCACTGAGAGTGGAGTGGATTTAGTCAGCATTGTAAGCTTATTTATGTCGGAGCCCTTGTGAGATTTCTCGTCCATACAATTGCAGGAGTACTTCGAGATATTTTTAAATTTTAATTGGTATAAGCACATGGTGAATGGAAAAATAAAATGCATTTTGGGTTTTTGTATGCTTCTAAATAAAGCAAAATATATTCCAATTCTTATATACTAATAGCATGCATGCTCTGTAAAAACGAACAAATTGTCTGCTGCATAACTTCAATGTTTGTTATCTTATCATAATAAAATTCAAAGTGTCGATAAATAATGCCATAAACTACATGTATATCATATAACAAGTCCGTAGTTTTAAAACTGTTCTCAAAAACCTTAAACAAAATTCATCTTCTTATTGCATAGAAGAAGTAATCTACTAAATATTATTTCTCTAGCTCTCATAGTTTCCGAAATATTGGCGTTCATACAGACGGATCGACAGACTTACAGACACAAACTTTATAGACCCTTTTCTTCTCTTTTGGAGTACAGGGTCTAAAAACAGCAGCAACAACATCTATTGATACGGCATCAACTGCACTCAAAGCTGTTTTACATGCTGTTGCGCGTTCGCAGAGTTTTTTTGCCTCTTGGATGTTGCTGCTGCTGTTGCCATTGTGCAATTAGCACCACTGTGCCTCTGCGCATGTGTGTGTGTGTGTCTGTGTGTGTGCTTTGTTTGTACACAGTGCAAAAAATCGCTTTGCCTTTTACACAGAGCCAAAGCGCGTGGCATTTGGATGCTTTGAACTCTATCAAAGTGGTTTGTTGCCGCTGGCAGCTGTAAAACTCGCGCTTTGGCCACGCCCACTGCACCACCCACACCACTACCACTCCGTGCACCACCCAGAGCATATCTCTTGTTCTCATTTTTTGTTGGTCAGTTTGTCGCTTGGTTTTGCACAGATATGGAGAAGTTTTGGACAATCATGTTGGCCTTTGTTTCTGCTGCTGCAAAAGTTGTTGCCAGGCGCAAGTTGCAAGTTGCTGTTGCCATTGTTGTGGGCATATTTTATGGGCATTTTCATTTATGTGTCGAGTTGTAGTTGTTAGATGCATATTTCTGGCCAGCATATTTGCCATATCTGGGCAGGCATAAATCGAAATCGAAATAGTTGAAATTGTTCGGCAATTGTAAATTATTTTATTTGTTGCAAAATTGTTTTGCCCTGACAAACTGCAGAAAATTTACGACTTCCGACTAAACACTTGAAGAAGAGAAGGGGGCCAAACAAAGCCACAGATCAGGCATGGAAACAATATGACAAATATGGTAATAATATATAGAAACTACTTTCTAAAACTAGACAGCCATAAAGCAAAAACCACTAAATGATTAGCTTAAAGTGAATAAATGGCACTAAAATGAAGGGGCACCAAGAACACGCTTAGACACTAAAATCAATTCATTAATCTCCATATCTCCAAATCTGAAATACGAAATTCGAACGAACGTTCAACATGTTCGGGTTCTTTTAAATCAAATTTGTTATTCTCGATTGCTCGATTCCGTAGAAGTTTTGTCATTAATTGCAAATCGCATGCAAATTAACGACAGCTCATCCTCAAGCACCCAGACAAACCCTATTCCAGTGAGCAGGGAAAAGGGGGCTTAAAACTATTATGCAATTAGCTGTGCTGGCGAATTAAGCGATTAGAGCCAAAAACACGCATAAATTTTACTACAACACCCACTTAAGAGTCTGTATGTATTAAGTCCATGTGTGTGCGGTTAACGACCTGCTAATAAAAATTTGCATAGCCCCACAAACACTACGATTCTAGGGATCTGGCCAACTACTACACAGCAAGAAAATATCAAGAATTTTGTACTCGAAACAAGGCATTTTAAAATTTACAAGTTGAGAAGACACACCAAATTCATTAAACTTTTAGAAACAAGTTTAAGCTTACTTAGAAATGAAAAAACTTCGAGAGAACATAAATTTTCTTTAGTGTATTTTTTGGTTTTTATCAGGGACCGTAACGGTTATAATTTTTTTGAAAAAAAATCAAAAATTATTATTATTTTTCAATTTTTTTGAAAAAAATAATTTTTAATTTTTAAAGCTAATTTAAATAATAAAAATCAAAAATAATTTTTATTTTTGATTTTTATTATAAAAATCAAGACTTAATTTTTATTTTCAATTTTTATTATACAAATCAAAAATAAAAATTATTTTTGATTTTTATTATAAAAATCAAAATAAAAATCAAATTGAAATATCTCTTAAGCCAAAAGATCCAGATTATATATCGACCTATATATTTGATCTACACATTAATACCTTTCAGATGATGTATAATATGTATGTACAAATACATGTACTTATGTATTTATATACATAAATGTGATTTTCAGCTTAGATACTTGCCCAGACCGCGGTTCATGTACATGCAGCTTGCACAAAAAATTACACATACATGTAGCAACAGCAACATATTTGTGTGTGTATGTAAATGCATACTTGATGATAGATATACAGTCATCGGCATAAGTATTTGGACCAAACATTTTGTTTTTTTAAATTTCGTTTATTTCTGAATTTAAGTAAAAATATTAGGTTTTTCAATTTTTGTGGTTAGATACATTGTATTTGCATATAAAAATACCAATTTGGTAATTTTAGAAATTTTTGTTGTATTTATTTTTTTTAATTATACGAGAAATTAGCGCTTGCCGAGGGGACATAAGTATTTAGACAAATGCGTTTATTTAACATTTCAATGTGAAATTGCAATATCTTGATACATTTTATGATTAAAATCAATGAATCAAACATTTTTCATTGCATTTAAGCTATTTTGGAATAGTTTTGAAATCCTGCTCTATGCAGTTTTATTCAAATTTCTTTTGTTTTTGAATGGTTTTCCAACTGTAGTGACTGTTTCAGATACCCAGAACATGCACATTATGCCTCCTTGGCTGGCCCAGGGGCATAAATCGCTTAAAAAAACAGTTTTTTGATCGAATTCAGATGCATATCTTTCAAAATCACTATTAAACTTTTGGTAATGAACGTAAATCCAAAAAATGTTTTTTTAAG
This sequence comes from Hypselothyrea guttata, assembly GCA_035045125.1. Classification (NCBI taxonomy): domain Eukaryota; kingdom Metazoa; phylum Arthropoda; class Insecta; order Diptera; family Drosophilidae; genus Hypselothyrea; species Hypselothyrea guttata. Next base: position 365,388 of record JAWNNJ010000172.1, read on the forward strand.
CGATTTATGCCCCTGGGCCAGCCAAGGAGGCATAATGTGCATGTTCTGGGTATCTGAAACAGTCACTACAGTTGGAAAACCATTCAAAAACAAAAGAAATTTGAATAAAACTGCATAGAGCAGGATTTCAAAGGATTTGGCCGAATCCTTGGGTGATTCACTTCCAAAACTATTCCAAAATAGCTTAAATGCAATGAAAAATGTTTGATTCATTGATTTTAATCATAAAATGTATCAAGATATTGCAATTTCACATTGAAATGTTAAATAAACGCATTTGTCTAAATACTTATGTCCCCTCGGCAAGCGCTAATTTCTCGTATAATTAAAAAAAATAAATACAACAAAAATTTCTAAAATTTCCAAATTGGTATTTTTATATGCAAATACAATGTATCTAACCACAAAAATTGAAAAACCTAATATTTTTACTTAAATTCAGAAATAAACGAAATTTAAAAAAACAAAATGTTTTGTCCAAATACTTATGCCGATGACTGTATATCTATCATCAGGTATGCATTTACATACACACACAAATATGTTGCTGTTGCTACATGTATGTGTAATTTTTCGTGCAAGCTGCATGTACATGAACCGCGGTCTGGGCAAGTATCTAAGCTGAAAATCATATTTATGTACATAAATACATAAGTACATGCATTTGTACATACATATTATACATCATCTGAAAGGTATTAATGTGTAGATCAAATATATAGGTCGATATATAATCTGGATCTTTTGGCTTACAAGATATTTCAATTTGATTTTTATTTTGATTTTTATAATAAAAATCAAAAGTAATTATTATTTTTGATTTTTATAAAAAAATCAAAAATAAAAATTACGTATTGATTTTTATAATAAAAATCAATAATAAAAATTACTTTTGATTTTTATTATTTAAATGAATTTTAAAATTTGAAAAACAATTTTTTTCAAAAAAATTGGATATAAAAGTTTATTGTGTTTTCGAATTTGCCGTTCAAAAATAACTACTCTGTATTTTTCCCACATTTTTCAGAGGCTTTTTTGGGCTTTGATTTTTTTAAACTCATAATAATTATTTTCGGTCCCTGGTTTTTATAAAGTTTTGAAGTCAAAACTTCTCTTTCTAGAATTTTTGGATACGATTTTTAAATTGAGCTCTTTCGAACTTAGTTTTAGAACGCCACTTTTCCCGGTGTGTAACTCATTCCCCCCTGGTTTCGACTAGTTGAACTAGTCGCCGCGGCGATTACTTTCACAAACAGCCTAATTAGTCAGTCCGGAGAACTGCATAAATTTCAATACAACTTCAGATCTGTAGCCAAGACATGAGCTCGGCGCGGCTCCGTTGTGTCTGCAGACCAGAAATGTTAATATGTATCTCTGTGTCTGTGTCTGTATCTGTATCTGTTTGTGTATCTGTTTCGATGTACTGAAAGTCATCATTGCTGCGCGTGCCGTTGCCTGGGACAGGTTCTTGGCTTGATTAATGTTCTTGACCAACATTGGGCCATCAATTAGCAGACAGTCGCACGCTGTAGACAGCGCGTCGCAACAGAGTATCCAGAAACCCGTACCACATTCAAACTCACTCTTCCACTCACTCCTCACCCAGTCCACACTCACCTCCATCAACTCACTCACCTTGAAGAATTTGCCTAGGGCTTTGTAGTCCAAGCCATCGGAGCAATTGAAGACGACGCATTTCTTGGCCACCGCCTTGGCCAAATCCTTGCACGTCTCTGTCTTTCCAGTACCGGCAGGTCCTTCAGGTGCTCCGCCCAGGCATAACTTCAATGCGCCCATCAATGTGCTGCAAAAGTGAATTAGAAAAGTGGTTTAATATTTCAGTAATCCTATTGATAAAAGCGGAGCAGAGTGGGCGGGGTAACGTGCATGCCGTAACATGTTTTTAATATCTATTTTACATTTTGCCACATTTCTCGAGTTTGCAGCTTAAAAAAATTGTCATGTGGCACATTTTTTGCCAGCAGCCATTCAGGCAGCTGTTATACCCTACAACCATTAAATTTGTATAAAAAAATCGATTCAATATGAGAATAAAAGACTATATAATCTGCAATTATAACTCCCATCATCTGCGGTGATATGGAAAAAAATTAATACCATTTGTCGTTGGTTGTCGTGCTATAATTTTATAGCTTAAAATAAAATATTTCTCATCAATCTACAGTTCTTCTCATTTATCTATATAAACAATATAATTATAATAAAATTTTTCAAGATTTTTAAACAATTATTAGCTTTTAAAATATTGATAAGACTCTGACTAAATTCCTAAATTTCTTTGTAGTAAGAAACTGTATATAAATGTTTCATTTTATTTTACTTGAGCATTTTTTTAACTTTTTAAAAATTAAAAAGCTCTTTGCATTTAATTCGCTCAACCAGTCATTAATTTGTCATTAATTTGTCATCTTCCCTTTCTCCTTCTGATCTCATCTAAGCATGATCTATGATGAACATTTTTATAGAGTATTCAGAATTGTAGATGCCCTGTACTTGCTATTATTTTTTTTTCTTTTTTTTTTGCTGGTTGTGCAAGTTCATATTTTTATCATATTGGCAGCGCTGCCAGCTTCGCGTACGATGGCTGTATATATTTTTTAGCTTTTCCGGTACACAAATATCTATACTCTCGTTTTCTCTGTTTTTTTTTTTAACTATGCATGTGGGTGTGTGTGTGTTGGCCTGTGTATGTGCGAGAATGTCTCCGTGTGTGTGTGTGAAAAACTGTCCAACATTGATTTATTTGTTTAATATAAAAGTTTTATCGGAAACCCCATTAAAATGTCCTTTCTGCCAGCTTGCCAGTAAGGCCTGGTCATGTGCTGCTGTTCAGCTCGTCTTGTTGTTGTTTTTATTGTTGTTGTTGGTGTTATTATTTGTTGTTATTGTTGTTGTTGTTATTGGTGTTTGCGTTTGTCGTAGGCAGCTTAAACATCAAAAAGGTTTTCAGCTCTTTTTGCGCATTTTGTGACAAAATAAAAAATGAAAATAAATTTAAAATGTACTGAAATAAAATAAATATTTTTGCCAATAAACGTTGGCTTTCATGACTCTTAGAGATGGGATTTAGGTCACATAGAGACAGCTTTGGCCAACGTTTGCCAATTAATAGAAATATAAATATGAATACACACCGGTAGCAGCGATCAGTCAGAGGCGTAACCACCAAACGAGGTAAATTGCCCAAGTATTCCATGCCATATTTAACATCTGTGACCACCATGCTCACGCACACCCAATCCTCATTTTCTGTGTAAGAAAATCAAGTAGAGTTGAAGCTCTGAGAGTTCTCTTATACCCACTTTCATCGATCTTCCAGTAATAACGCAGCTGCGACATCCAGTCAAAGTCCTGTATGGTAGTTATGCGCATATCCGTCAGATACTTGACGACATCGCGAGCTGTTGAAGGTAGTTCTCCATTAGTTATTGCTTTAAAATAGAGTTGACAATAGTATATCGAAATCACTATCGATACCAACGATATTTATCGATTATTGGGTTAACGTATTAAAAATATTTGGCATATTATTCTAAGACATTTTTTGCAGATTCTGAGGCAAAAACCTTTGATTGGCTTATTTGCAAACTTTCGATACTATAGATAATGCTATCGATTATTTTGCCAACATTGCTTCAAAGACACTGCGACTCTTACCATGCACATCGAGCACAATCAGCGCCTCGACTGCAATTCGCACTCCTGCCTGCAGATCCGTTCGCACAAGTTGCACAAGCTCTCCAATTTGTAGATTGGACTTTTCGAGGTATGCGGGCAGCTGCTTCGTCTCGATGGCCTCCTCCACCTGGAAGTGCATGAAAAACAGCAGCAAATAAATGGCAAAATATGATTTGCATGCAAAGAGTCAAAGCACAGCAGGGAAATATTGCTTACAAAGCAAACAAATAGTAAGCGCACTGTCAGTGCCACTGAGAGTGGAGACAGATAGACAGATAGATATACAGGGGAAAAGGGAATAGAGCAGAGGGGACAGCGGACAGTTGAGCCTGCAGCGAGGATTTGTGGTTGGGGCATTTGCGGTTTGCTTACCTCATAGGTCCAGGCCATGCAGCTAATACCTAGGACAACTTGTCCCGGCCAGGATACCACCCAGGAAATGCGATCGACCTGCGCATAATCTTCCCAGGCCTCACGCATCTGTTCCTTGACGCTATCCAGCATCACATACTCCACCTCCTTCAGCCAAATCTCCACCAAACCCTGTAAAACGTTATGGATTTAGCAGTATACAGGGTACGCCATCTTTTTAGTCGGCATGTAAACGTTGAACAACTCTAATAATAACAAACCGATTTTCAAATTAAAATCCTTTTTGAAAATCTGGTATCTATTTTCTTCAATTATACATACTGACATAAAAGAAGACGCACCCTGTACAGGCTGTCATCAGATAAACATCTACTTACATTAGCTGCTTGTGGATTGATTTTGCGCACGAGGCTCACACGCTCATCCTCGTCGCTTATCATCTGCGTAATCTCCATGTTGTCGTCAAAGGTTAACGTGCCAATCTGAGAAGGATACGTGGATTACGCTTGACATATGTTTGGGTTGGGCTATCGATACTTACACCTTCGAAACATTTGCGTAAATGAGGCTGAACCCGCATGGGATCCTTGGTCTCAGACAGAATCTCGAGCAGCTCATCGTTGGACAGAAAGAAGAAGCGGGCGAAGAACAAACGCTTCTGCTCCAGATACGTATTCAGGCCCTTCTGTACTGTCTCCAAGTCCTCAATCGCCTTGGTGAATATCTCCAGCATATCGGGATATTCAGTGGCAGCCATACAATGTCTGTCCTTCAGCGTATTCTTCATAATGCGACGCCATATCTTGTCAACCGCCTTGAAGTTACGTCCCTCCAGCGGCATCTGACGCATAATATCCTCGGAACTGAAAATCGGCTCCAAATACATCCAGGTAACCTGTACATTTGTCCAGGCATCGATAATATTCTGTATCAACAGCAGTCGGTTCTCCCAATCGTCTGCCCTGGATCCCAAGGCAACAATAAATGGCGAACGTTTCATGGCCTGCGTGCGCATTATATGATCGTCCAGCAGAGTTTGTATATCGTCGACTGAGGAAAGAATATGCGTATCGGAATCGCGATATTGTAGAACCTCGAACATGACATCCTTCCAATCGTTCTGCATGTTCTTGAGGCCCATATGCAGATCGTATTCCTTGCCGGCGGCATTGGCAATTTCCTCCAGTTCCGGCAAGATGCTCATTATATCAATATCAATCATATCCTTAAGTGTGGGATACAATTTCGGATTGACCGTACGACCCAGAATCTTTGATATTTTATCCCAATGACGCTTCTCCAAGCCATGGCGGCAAATCGAGTCCAACACTGGCAAATAAACGCGAAACTTTTCAATCTTAATGCGCATCTGTTCTGCCGCACGTTTCGCGACCGGATTGTAGGACAGCTGACGCGACAGCTTGTGCATAATCTGGAAGGGAAAGTAAAGAATGGGAACAAAAGATATAGAGAACGATATAGGAAGAGATAGAGGGAGCGTAAGTACGCATTGAGTCAAAAAGTCAAGTATGTGTGCGTTTAGCGCTTTTTAAAGTCAACTTTAAATGCGGTTCCCGGGCTGTTAAGCTTGCTAACTGGGTGCTCTCCATTCCTCTCCAGAGGCTGAACCTTTGAATGTATACAGCATTTTTGCTGCTGCTAGTTTGTTGCTTTTGCCAGTGTCCCCACTTTGCCGCTTCAGCTGTGCCCAAAAATTCAATTCAACTGCCTTTCGCTTTGAGCTTTGTGGGACTCGTGCCATTTTTTCTTGTACTACTCCTTTTTATACCCGGCACCAATTGAAAATAGATATCAAGAAGGGGTATATTACATTTTTACAAAGGCAACAGACAGAAGGAAACACGGTATAAATATTTGGAATGTATAAGGTTGCTATTTGGTAAATAAATATTCTTTCATTATATTAATCTACGCTAAAAATCGTGAACAAACCGGTCAATAAAAACTGAAGTTATTAAGGAAACCATATTTCAAGATTTGTATTGTTCTCACTCAGGTGTTTCTAAGTAAGGAGCAGGGTATGTCATTGTCGGTTGCGTCCGACTGTGGTTTTACAGATTTTTTACTTTCTTCTTTTTTAGCTTTGGCTTGGCGTTGGCTGTGGATGCAAGCCGCCTAATACACCCACACCTACGCTCGTTTAGCTGCCCAAGTTGCCGCCAAATATGTTGGCATTTTTTTGGTTGCATACTTTTCGGCTGGCAGCATTTTTTCCGGATCTCTGCGCAGCTACTGTGTTTTTGTTGCTGCTGCTGTTGCCGGAGGCGGCTTGAGGTTTTTAGTTGCATTTTAGTTGCTACATTGGCTTACGGACAGTGCTGGCGACACGGGACTGACAAGAACAGACATGCATGGGCAGCAAGGGCAGCAAGCGTAAATGTAATAGCAACAGGAACAGTGCACAGAGAACCGAGAGATCCGACTAGAGCTCAAAGTTTTCTATTGCTGTCCACGCAGCATGCAGTTCGCTGCTCGTTTTTATTTCCGCCTGGCAGCAATGACAACTTCAACTTCCGATTCCGACTTGCCAACTACTTACCTTGAACATGTTCTCGACCTGCTCCCGCACACCATCCGCATTGAGGCATTCGAAACGCTCGAACATCCTGGCAAAAGATGTAAATAGAAATATACAAAACTAGACCAAAATGAAAGAAGAGTAGATGGACGAGGTACACTGAGAGAAAATTCAAGAGTTGTCCTACTTAAAACAAGAATTTCCGACGTCAAAACTTAAATTTGGAAAGGTTGATTTTAAATTCTCAACAGCTTTAATAAAAGAGCTTCAATTTCTAGAACAACTCGTTATTCATTTGTCTCAGTGTAGAGACAGCAAAGTATTACAAGCTTTTTGCAACAACATCAGCTCAGCTCAAACTCAAATCTGGCTATTTTCCGCTGCACTTCAAGTCAACTTTCTGTTGGCATTTGCATTGCGGATTTGCCTCCGGCAATGCCAGTGCAAATGCCCAGCAGGTTAACTGGATTCGTCTGTCTCTCCATCTGTCAGTTAGTTCGTCCATCTGGCTGGCACTTCAATTTCAAATATTTTGTCATTTGCGACAAGTGCCCAGAGGAGGAGCCAGAGCCAAAGGGCCAAGGTACTCAGACTTTTTGGGGCTGAGTCCATGCTGTTGCAATCGCTGTCTGGCTGTCTGCAAATAATTGCAATCGTACTTAAGCGTTGCCATTGCTTACCAAATGAGATAATCCTTTTCGAATTCATACGACGTTTTCCATAGTTTCTCAATTGGTTCCATTTTCTCAATGATTTCAGCCAGCAGCGGAAACACGCTGATATCAATTTGCAGCAATCCCTCCTCCACATTAATAGCCTTGGCCTCCCGACTCAGATTCTAATCAAACAACTGGTATTAAGCGCAGCTTAAAGATACACAGATACACAGATATTCCTTACCTCAATTGTAGTAAAGAGTATGTCCACAGTATCCACCCGCTCCTTAAGCTCCTCCAGGGTAAGCACATCGCGTATTTCCCGGATGCGAAAGCCATCCATGGTACGTTTCTCCTGTATCAGCATTTTCTCAAACAGTAGACGACGTTCGCTGTACATTCAAGATTTCAGTTGAAAGATACAACTATGGGGCATATGGGATATGGTCGGGACAAACTTACCGTAATGCCGTCTCCAGATTATCACGCACCACAGACAAACGCGCAGCGCTCAGATCAAGCACCTCTTCCAGCTCACCAGGCAATATAAATGTGCGGGAATTCAGATGAATTTCATCGCCTGTTGAGCAGAGAAGCACAACGTGAGTGCACAATGTGTACACAGAAAGAAAAATTGTTTCTCAAAAATAAAAAGGAATTCACTCAATTAAAGAAGCTTTAACTTAAAGCCTTTAAGTATTAATAATAATGAGCAAAATATGGAAGCAATTTCTTTTATACCCCCATTATCTTAAGCTGCATTTTAAATTTAGTTTTATTTTATTTCTCGATAGACTGTTTTTATTAGAATAAATACAAATTTTTAATATATTTTTCTCACTGTGCAGCATAGGTACAGCGTGCAGGCTCTTAATTAACTATGCTTAACTCTTAATTAATTGGCTACGCGCGTTTTTCGGGCATACTAATTAATTATGTGTGCGAATCGCTCCTTGTCTTTTGCTCTCTATAGATACACAGAGACAAGTTTTGTCTGTCTGAAATGTGGCTCGTATTTTGGTGTGACAAAAGCCATAGACATCTGGACAGGCAGACTGACAGAAGGACAGAGAGCTAGCACTCATTGTAGCTATTTGAAAGATACACATAGTATAACACTTGACAATAAATCGCAATTGTCTGATGTGATGTGGGGGTTGAGTTGAGGTTTTGTCTGCACTTGTCGGTTGTCAAAGCAACTTTCACACATTCATGAATTTGTTAAGCTCATTAAGTTGCATTTTCGGGGTTTCAGCGTAGAGAGCTCAATGTTTGGTGTCTCACCGCAAGTAATTATAAAACCAATTAGTAGACTCAGCTTGTTAGTTGAGGTTAATTATGTTAAGCGTTGCTCTTTATCCAAAATTCACCCGTGTTCTCTGCCTCCCCTCAACCCAGACTCTCTCTCTCTCTCTCTGCAACTATCACAAAGGCAAACAGTTGAAACTGTCTAAAGCAAACGGCAGCTCCACTTGGCAGCTGCACAAACAGCTGAAACTTTATATTGTGTTACAGGCAGCACAAACTGCAGCTACCCTCTAACTCCACTTACTGGTCAGGTATGCATGTGTCAGCAGAAACACTACGCGCTTCAGCACAAGCTTGATTTCATCCTTTATGGCAAATATGCGCATCTCACGGCACTCGGAGATGTAATTCTGTAAGGCAACCACTTCGGGTGTTTCCTCTGGCCTCTCCCCAGCCTTCATCGACATCTCCTCCAGCTCCTCGCAGATGCTAAAAGATGCATATAAGTTAGATATTAGCTTGGCAAGAACATACAAATATTTGACGTAGTTTATTCAAATGATATAAAAATCTCTTGTATTCATTAGGAGTTAACAACTAACTATCGATAATATCAATAATAATAACAATGATACTTACGCTCGATTCTCATTCAGATTGAGCGCTCGGTAGAAATTAATGATGAAATTGTAGATATTTCTAACGTACATGCGTAGGGATTCCTTAACATGGCGATTATCCAAGAGGAACAAATTTAACGGCACGAAATCACGCAGATAATAGGTTGTATCGTTCACGCTGCGCAATTTTTTCATTAATTCCTGAACAACCTGTTGTGAAAATGAATATGCATTTAATAAAAGCGACAAAAATATTACGCATACGCTACGTGTATCAATATGGCATACATGCATATACATATATAAAGAGTTTTTATACGTATATATGTATATGTTTATGGTACTGGCATTACATGCATGAAAAAATAGCGCGTTGGCAATCGGAAGCAATTTTTATTTTAAATAAATTGCGCAAAAAAAAAGAAGCAAAGAGCGAAAATTGCCGGTCGTTTTCATAAAACTTAATGAATGTGAACTGGCAAGAATGGGTTAATTGAGAGGGAAACGAACAGGGGGAGGCGAGGGGCCTTATGCTGTTGTTAATGTGCAACTGTCTAACCAAATATTTTATGTACGAGCAAGTACGTTAAGCAAATGACATGGCAAATTTGTGCAGTCGACGGAAAACGAAAATACTGCAATCGAACAAAGTTTAATTAACAATGCCAAAACGAATTTCCTAGAAGCAAATCCACAGCTGACAACAGAGAGAGACAGAGAGACAACACACAATGAGAAGGATGGGAAAAATATATACATAAATATCTACAAAATATATATATTAAGAGCGTGGCTTTGGCCTCGCATAAGTTGTTCAATTACAGCAATTGCCAGGCAATTTTTCAGCAGTCTGTCTATCTGTCTATCAGAGTTTGTCTGTCAGCAGTTTATTAATATTGCATAATGAAATTTTATGTTAATTCTACGCATCATTGCGTATAATCAAATCGAAATAAATAATTAAATTCATTTCAAGGCGAGACGCAGCAGAGCGCCCAAAGGCATACCAGAAGTTACTTATGCAAGGGTTGCAAAATGTCAGCTCTACATACACACACTATATACATCTATATTTGGTATATATATATTTACACCAATTTACGCACCGGTAATTCGGGCAATACAGGTTCTGTCCATATCTTCTCTATCAATGGCATAATCATCTTTTGAAACAATGCATAGTAGTATTTATAAACGGGCTTCAAATACACATTCACACCACGCCAATTGACCTTCACGATCTTCTCCACCTTGTGGCAGAGCTTCAGAAAATCTACGTGATCCTCCTCAATATAATGCAAATATCCAAGTGTTTCGGGCACTGCAAGGGGGGAAAACTTTTAACTAGTATTATTGATCATAAAAAACTGTCTTCTGCTTACCTCCTCCAGACATGACATACTCCAGACGCGGTATATCATAGCCTACTCTCAATATATACTTGAAGAGATCTCTTATAATAGCAGGCAGTTCCATCATATACGGATAGATATACAACTTGCAAGAATGCTCCATCTCAAACAAGGCCACATCATCCACATCCGGTAGCTGTAAACAATTATAATATTAAATTAATGTATATAAATCGTAAGTAACCATACAATTTCATAAGCAGTAGGTGCACCCTGGAAAGGATCCGCATCATCGGCATCAAACGCATAAATATTCTCCTCAGGTCGAACGCCAGGTCCAAAATCAATGGGATCATTATCGAAATGAGCGCTTACAACGGACACAGTGAGAGCAAATAAAGGTCTACGTCGTAGCTTAGGATCGTGCATGGAATACTCTTCAATTTCGTTGCCATTCTTATATCCACAAAGAATCTTAAACAGATAGTTGAGACTCTTGTTGATAAGGCTGTCCAGGTGACGAGACATCAAGGCATGCACACATTTAAAGAGCGTATCGGCACGTCCGCCGTACTTGCCCGACATGGGCACCATATCCTTCCAGGTACTACGCATCAGATCCATCAAATCCGCACAGCGAGGCAGCCAATCATTGATCAGTAGCTGAGGAAAATAAATAAGCAATAGAATATTAAAATATAAGGTACAAAGTATACATTCTGATCTAGAATATATATATTTCGAATAGTCTTACATGCATTTTCACACTGTTATACATTTTCTTTTTCCACTTACATCTCTAATTTCATTACAGCTACTCTTGACAAAGTTCTGCACAATATCCGCATCGAGTGGTCGATCTGTCAACAGCATTTTTGACATATCCACTATGACCAGATCTCCGTAGAGTTGATGCCACAGCAGATTCAAGGCCTGCACAGTGGGATGCGTTGTCATGAGCATCTCTCCAATGCGACTCTTCGCCAGCAGCAGACGCGAACGCCACGGCACAGGAGAGGTGATGGTCAAGACGGGGAAATCCGGTGGCTCGGCTTCCAGTTGTAGTCGCTTGCGTTCCATGTTGGATCTAAGACAGAGCATTAGGTATCAAAGTTAGTTAGAGGAGATTGGATCAAAAAATTTAATTTTGGCCACTTAGAAAAACCTAAATATGTCGAACAGTGTTTTTATACTTACTGCAGCAGATAGCGTAGAAAGGCCCGCTTGACATAATAGCGAAAGTCCTCTTGCAGATCGATGAGGCAAACGATGATGCAGATGGCAAACTCTGAGGGTATGCCACGTTCGCCCACAAACAGATAATCCATTAATATAACTTCGGGCGGCAGTTGTGGCCAATATTTCTGTAACGAGTTGATTAGTCAGTGAATCGTGGCAGGTAAGCAGGCATAAAGTTTTTGCTTGTGGATGTCTTGTTGCTCATTAACTTGGCTTGCACTGATTTGCCAGTTGATGATGGCTCAAGTGCTTGACTTGAGCAGCAGCATCTAGCCGAAAAACCAAAAGTTTCCACGTCAAAACATCAACACATGCTCACGTTTCGAGGAGCGTGTTTAATATGTGCTCGTCGCTAACAAACTTTTGCAGCCAAAAACTTCTTGAGCTCGCGTTAAGTTTGCTAATAATGTTGACGTTCCAGTTGCAGTCGGAGGAACTGGAGTCGGAGTCTGAGTCGGAGTAGGGGTGTTGACAGCTACTTACCTCTTCCTGCCTTATGAATTTGTAGGCTTCCTGCAAGACGGCACGACGTGGATTGATAAACTTGATGGCCTTCCGAATGAGACGCGATGGGTAACACTCCAGCTGCAGCACGGACATCTGTAGGTGGAAATATTCAACTTTAATAAAATGCAATATTGAATATATACAACTAAAATATAATTTAAAGCTACATTTTTCCCAACAATATTCTTATAATTCCGTTTTTAAGTTAAATTTGAAGAATCACATATTTTTACCCATTTCATCAATACAGGGCATACAAAACCGGTGTCACTGATTGTAGCCAAATATTTAAGCCCAACTCTTGTCTTATCAATTGCAGCTGTTAACGCTGCCGCGGCACATAAAAAGCCACATCAAATCGTCACCTTTTCGCATTCTCAGCTGGCGCTGTTTTTGTTTTTCACAACTAATCACGTTATTCATAACTTTGACCACGCCACAGACGCCCCATAATGTTTATGAGCTATGAATTATATAATTTTTATAAGCACGTTTCTCCTGGCCAAGCCAAAAGCCAACGCAGCTTAATTTACTCGCACGCACACGCACACATATTTACTTTGTATTAAGTTTATTATTATCATTTTTTATGTGCGTCTCGGAGAGTCGCACTCGGACACGGACATGGACATGGAGATGGAGATGGAGATGGAGATGGACATGGACATGGACATGGCCAACGCCAACACATAAAAGTTATTTATGTTGCTTGGTGCTCATTTTTGATGTGCTTTTTATGAGCCTGGCCAGGGAGTCGTCAACAGCATCGACTGTCTGTATGTCCTTTTTTTTAGCATATGTTGGTCAGCTGCATAATTCAAGGTGTTCTTCCCCCAGGCCACAGATGTAACAAGCAGAAATGAGCGAACTTGCAGTTAATATATGCTCATACTAGCTGTTTAAAAAGTTTTTTTATAATTCTAATGTTTCACTTACGCTCTTAATCAGACATTTATAACGCTTCTCTATGGTCAATGTAAACTTTTCCTCTGCCTTTTTCAATTTTAACACATATTTTGCCATCAATTTCAGCTTTTGTTCCTCTGGTTCCACAGGCTGCAGTGGCGCCATATAGGGAAAGCAACTGTAATATAAGGCATTAAAGATAATAGTTTAAGATATGTTATTCGACTTTTGGCTCCTAAAGCTACATATTTCCACCAAATACAGAGATTTGTGATTTTTAATGCATATTTTTGCACTTCAAATCTTTTACAATTTTTATTTCTTTTTCTTACAATTAAAGAAGGGAGAAGCAGGCGTGGCATACCTCACATAGTATATATATTTAATTAATAATGCACTTACGTTGCTTCCATTTTCTTCAGGCAGCGCAAAAACTCCTCATTGGTGGCAAAGTCTCTGCGATGTATACGCTTGGTGGCCACTTTGCAGGTGGGTTTTCTCTGGTTTATATGGATAGTCAGTGAAAGTCGGAGCATGTTTACATATACTCACCCGTTTGAGTTCTTTTTCTCGTTTATCAGTACAGGTTAGCTTATTGTCCACTTGGAGCAGACCATGTTCTACATTGTGTTGCGCTTCTCTCAAGACAGGCTTGATCATTTCATCAATGATTTTACCCATGCGCGCCAACTCATTGCGGCATTCTGCAAAATATTTTAGTATTATTTCTTCATTATTATGATGATTTGTTTAGTCATTGTCATTAACATTATGATTATCAATATTGTAATTTCTAAATGCATTTACATAATCACTAACCTTGTGGCGTTCTCAGCGCATAATGATCGCCAGGTTTGAAGGGTTGCTTTTTGCTTCTCTGACCGAACCCCGTGACTCGCAGATGCCTCGCTGTGGGTGTATTGTAGGCACCTATAAGTTCCGAGGGCGTGCCATATTGCCGCCTCAGTTGGTTGGTCCACAATGAGCTCTTTGTGCCGCAGTCAAAGTAAAAGATGCGCACTCGTCTCTGGCGATATATATCCAGAAGTTGGCTGGTCATTTCATATACTTCCTGTTCGCTTGGACGCTCTGTAGATGACATGTGTGGAGGGAGGTTGGGTGGGAGGTGTGTGGAAGATTGCATCAAATTTTTAATAATGCCCTGGCAATGTAAATATGAAGTTTTATTTATTACCGCCAGTCATCCATTTGTCAATCCAGGGAAATTGCTGACAAGCTGCAAGCGAAAACAAACCGAAAAATGCGGAAAAATGAATATGGCATGGCATTTAAAATTTGCACATGAACTTGATATGTCTGTAAATGTGTGTAAATGTGCATGTGTGTGTGTGTGTTGATTTTACATATTTAATATACTTGTTTTTTTCTGTTTATTATTATTTATTTTCGCGTATTTTTGGTGGGAGCTCAAAGGCATTTGGCAAATAAATGTGCACAGCAAATTGTTTTAAATAAAACGCAGTGCGGCACGAGTTCGCTTTTAAAATGATTAAACTCAAATTAATTTTCATGCGTGGCACTCGTACGCCACCTATCGGCCAAAACTCCCAGCGGTACCCTCTGCTTTCAATGCTATCATGATATTTGTCACATTTTTATGCTAATGTTTTTTGACAACATGCTTTTCCGCCTCATATTATTAAATGAGTATATATACCTATAAACGCAGATATATATATTGATAAATACACATATACACACACCAATGCGCACTGTTTACAGTTTACAGTTACATCTATCCATAGCTGATATTAAATATTAAAAAACTATATGTAAAATGAAACATTTTTATCAGTATGCCCGCTACAAAGTCAGCAAATGCAAACAAGCTGATATTAAAAAGTAAAATGGCTAAATGGGTATACTCGACCGTGAGTTACGCTGTGTTCTAAACAATTATTAAATGATTCATAGCATAGTAAAAATTAGTAGTTCTCTAAATTAAAAGAGTATCTGTATTATAACCGATTTTTCTTAAGCATTTTTGATTTATTTTATCGATAAAGCCCACATATTTTGCATTTTATATACATACATTTTACACTCAGTGAGCAGCTAATACCCTGTACTTTGGAGGCAAATAAAAAGAGTAGAAAAAGCATTATAAATATATATGTACATATATACACCATGTAACTGCTGAATAAAATACTATGATAAACATGTTACAAGAGGCCATGTTGGACCTGTGCCCCTGCCCTTTGGTGCCTCTGCTCCCAAAGGATATTCAAATAAATGTCATACGCATTTGTTTTTTGGTTATAAAATTTTATGTTTAAAGGATAATGTTTGAAATTTTTATGTTTGCAGGTGAGCAATTTTCCACAACAGGAGCCAGGGGCGGGGCATGTGTGTGGAGTTGAATGCATGTTTCCTCATTTAATAAAGTATTAAGTGTTATGTTATTGTGGTAAAGTTGTTGCTTATTGAATTACATAAAGCGTTGTCTGTTAACTCCCTCTCCACGCTTTCAACTAATGCGCAAATATTGTACAATTGCGCTTAGTGCACTCACCCGTTTTATGGAAATTATACGCATGATTCTTGGCATCGCGCAGCATTTCGAACTGTTCCGGCATCACAATATCCTCCAGCTGCAGGGCCTGCAGGCTGTCATCGTCACATTCCTCGTACTTATCCTTCACATTCACCAGATCGTACACATGGAAATCAAACTCCCGATTGCAGCGTCCAACAATGGTATCGTTTTGCAAGTGGGCTAAGAAAAAAGGTTCTTAGATTATTCTTTTTATACCACTTATTCAGAAAACGGTTAGCTTAAAATCAGGATGCAGGTCCGACATGTAGGTTGTAACCTTTCCGAGTTGTTAATTTACTTACAGATCTTCTCCTGCAGAAACTCCTTGACCGGATCGAGCGGCAGCTCATCAAAGCCGTATCGCAGACTGAAAAACGGACAGTCGTTGAGCGGACGTTTGCCGGTTTTCTCATCCTTCGGTTTGACAACTCTCTTTAGATGCAGAGTGCGATTCCGGCGTTTTTTGACATCTTGCAGTTGTGGATCACAGTAAGGTCGCCTCTCCGGCGCTATCTTCTTTGAGGCCATATCGGGGGGCAGTTCGGTACTTGCACAATGATTTTGGGTTGGGTGCAGAAACAAAAGAAATAACCCAAAAAAAAGTGTTTTATTTGTTGTTGTTAACGCTGGCTGTTATACTGAATTTTTTTTCGTATTTTTCTGACATTGTTCGCCAGACAAAATACACGTTTTGGAAAACTGTAATAATAAAAGTTTACAACACGGACATTTGTGTGGCCACTCGCCGGGTCTAGGGCTATATACATACATCTACGTGGAATGTTTATAAACTAACTTGGAGCGAAGGCAATGGCAACGGCTACGACACAGACAAACAGCCATTGGTTGCGCCTGGCAACCAGTAAACACTCCTTCTGCTCCTGCTTCTGGCTTAGAAGCTCTCGCTGCCAGTGTTGCCTAAGTTACTTAGAGAAAAACAACTGTATTTGACGAAAAAACACTGAAATAAAGCCAAAACGGGGTATCAAAATGGGCAAATAAATCCCAAAACAATAGTTAATTTTTGCCGAAATATCGATTTGAAATGCCAAAAAAAAAACATTTAAGAAATAAAAATATTAAAATAAAGCTTTAAATTAAAAGTATAATGGGCGAGTTTTGATGAAAATAATGACATATCTATAATAACTGCTTATTTTAGCATACAATTAGTAAAATATAGAAAAATTGGAAAACCCATAGAAATTAAAAAATATATTCTGAATTCTCGCTTGCAGCAGTGTGGAACTTTACCAGCAAATGCTCTGTAAAAAATCCAGATTTGAAGGGAAAAGGCGAATTTGGCAACACTGCCAGCTGACTACCGCCTGGCTGGTTGGCTTGCAAATGTGGTTATTGGAGTTAGACTAACAGCAGCTGGTGAGCCTGTGAGGCAACCGTTGATGGAGATGTGGCTGACACTACATCAATAGCTACTGCCCTGCTCAGCTTACCCGCCTTTCCTAGTTGGGTTCAATAATATTTGATATCTGTGTGTGTGTGTGTGTGTGTGTTTTGTCTGGTTTTGCCAACGGCAAACGTCAGTCAGAGAAGCAGAGAGCCAGGCAACTAGGCAACCAGTTCGTAGCTACAGCTGCAGGTAACCCGGCATCATTTCTTGAATTCCGCACAATTTTTTAATAAAACGCTACAAATACGTTTACGAACTACGGCTTTATAGAAGAGAACACACACACGTTCCAGCTCTATTCCCAACTCCAACTTCATCGTGCTCATGTTTACCATCTGCAGTTGCTCTGCGCTTTGTCTGGTTCTCTGTGTATTTATTATCCTATTCAAACTGACGACGTATTCAGTTCCCACTCCCTACTCCCTACTTCCCACTCCCCACTGCAACTCGTCATTCAACCTGATTATAACTGTGTTCCCCGTGATAAGTATAATAATAATAAGCCCAACGTGCGCCTTTATGCCACGCACATAATCCTCGAGCTGGCAGCGTGTGCAACTTAAGACTATTTATAACACGAGCAGCGCCAACTAAACGCAAATATAACTAATAGTAAAAGAAATGCTAATCAAATACGAAGTAATTTACAGCTTTGTAGCATGTTGCAAAGGTGGCTACTTTCAGTATATCCAGCGAGCAGAAAATTATAAAACATTTGCACTTTGTAGTCTTCACGGGAAGCCTATTAAATAAATAAATATACTTCTTTTAAAACATTAATTTTAAAATAAATGAAGTTTTCAGTTTCAATAGCTTTAAAACCTACGCTAAAAATATTAGAATTACTCATAAAATATTTCTATGTGCAAAGGTATTTTTATCAGTCTTATAACTGTACAATTATACCATAGTTCATTATGTTTGTAACTGCATACTTTTGCAAACGTACATTCTCTATCTACATAGCACAATTATCACAGCAATTAATTGTGGCAAATTAATTGGAAATTTGATTAATGGTCAAATGCTGTCGGTGCGTTGCGGTGTCCTATTTACCATTTACAAGGCATTCAACTTTGACCACTCGAAGCACAGAGTGGAGTGTGGTTTATGTGCATTGAGTGTGGATTGAGTACGACTGTGTGAGTGTTGCCTATTTGTTCCTGTACGTAACATATATATACCTATATACTAACTGCTGCTTTGACCACTGACAAGTCGTGGGAACAGAACATCCTTCCGAACTCTATGCGTCTCAACTGTCACGTGCCAAAGCTGCAGCTGCAATTTGCCGCTTTCCTGCGGACTTTTACAGGTGTCAATGATGCCAATGGTAACGGTAATGGTAATGGGTATGGGAATAGGAAAGGGAAAGGGAGTGGTTAGGGCCATGTCAATTGGCATGCCGCTGCAGTGCGTCCTAAAGCCATGCGTGACAAATATTTATTAACTGTCAGAGTTGTGAGCCGCTGGGCTCTTAGACGATTGTTGCAATGCGAGGTATGAAAGATAAATTGATTTAGCTTATCAATTGTCGCAAATAATGATTACTACGCATTTTCACCAACTGCAACGGGGCGCATGACACGCATCAAATTGCATTTAGCTTAGTTTGTCATTGGGATAAACAAAAAGGGGCAAGGGGCAAGAGGCACGACAGTCGGTCACGTGACCTCAATGCTAAAAACTGACAAACGTGGGGTGTTTTTATGTACCTATGTACATATGTATAATGTGTAGAGGGCTCTGTGTGGAAGACTGACATTATATCAACATCATTATTAACAAAGTCAACGAGCGACGGCAGCGACGGCTGCAATGGCGGCTTATTGGCAGGCATTATGCGCTGCCGATGGCGCTGTGTCATGCCACACCGGTAGAGCATCTACTCAACAGCAATAAGATTAAGTTACAAATAAATAAGTACGCAACAAAAAAGACACAAGCCGCACAGCAAATGCGCTTTGAAAACTCTTATTGCTTACTTATCGCCCATTTCCTCGAGCACAAATGTGCCCTATCATCCAAACGAGGAACCACTTCCTCCAAAAGAGGAACCTGAGTAACAGTACAAAAACGTCAAATGAGCGTCATACGAAATGACACAATATGAGTATACATTTTGCACTCCAGGATAAACTGTTTCGTCATTTGGATGAAAGGTCACATTTAGGTATCATAGGTATCCCTTCTTAAAGACCATTTTTGCTTAGCTTTGAATGCGCATAGCTTTACCAAAACTCAACTGATTTTCTTAATTATTTTAGATCGAAAATAAAACATCGATATATATTGAGTTTGCCATCGATAGTTTTGCAGCTCCATTTACAACGAGCTTTGTTCACCTTCTGGGCAATTCAAATTCTGCTATTATTATTGGTTAGAGTATAATTAAAGCAGCAAATGTTACCTGCCGACGCGACGGCAAATGGGCTTTTCTTTTTTCTTACCTTTTGCATTAAATTTTATTCTGCAGACGGCATCGCATTTTGTCGGCGTGATTAATGACCAACTGTAAAAGACGTCGCGGCTTGAAAAATTACAGCCCAACAAACGACAGGGGCGTTGTGAAGGGTTTTTTAAAACAGGCTGTCACACGTGTGGTGATTCCGGGTAAGGGGGGCCTGATATGGAACTAACTGTCGTGCGTATCATGAACGGCGGAATCAACAGCAGCAGGAGGCCAGGCGCACGTGAAAGATGCAACAGGAGCCGAAGCAAATGCCGTGTGATTTACACGCAACAGTGGCAACAATAGAGCAGCATCACGCAATGAGCATGGGCGGAGGGTTGAGCTGTAAATTAGGGGTTGACTACGGCGACCTCGACTCTTGCCGCGCCATCCTCACACAGACACTCGCACACACGCACACTGCTGTCAATTGAAAACGTGCCAACAATTTGCAACGACGATTAATCGTGCGACCAGAGTCAAAGCTATAGTTACTATTGTGAACTAGTGTTGCGCTTTATAGTTCGATTCCAGGAGTTAGTTCCATCGATAACGTGAGTGAATCGTTTAGTGAGTAGTTCGGAGAACGAACGTTCAGTAAGGAGTTTAGATGAGTTGTTTGTTCAGTGAACAAATCTTTTAGTCAATTGTTTAGTAAAACGAAGTTTGTTTAATGAATGAATCGTTCAAAAAGTCGTTGAAATAACGAATCATTCGGAAATTTGTTTAGTATATCGACGATGTCGTTTTTTTTAAGTTTATCCAGCAAATATTTTTCTCCTAAATGAAGTTTAGTTTTAGAACAGTCGGGGAATTAATAAACGAGATTCATTTCAACGAAGTGAGCCATTCGTTCATTCACTTTAGTGGGTCGCTCAAGCGATTCCATTCTGAACGAATCCGCACAACTCTATTGACAACTCCCAGTTGCAGACCCAAGGGTTCGCCTTGGCAGCAAGGAACAGGCAGCATTAGTGCATGCCGAGCGCATTTAGCGTTTTGTTTACGACGTTACGGCAGTTGGACAAGTTTGCCAACGCTACATTTGACTAATTTGTGTGGGTTTTATTATGCGTAGATATGCGTAACCCCCCATTTCCCGTACTAATCCATGTCCGTGCCTTCTTATTCTCTGTCAACCTTTGCGCACTTGATGAACGTCTAATGAGCACTTAATTCCCTGCCGCTAATTGGCTCTGAAATCAACGAAGATTTGCAATTAGTTGGTTAGAAATTTGTTAAAGCCATGTTTCATAAATGGCAGCAATTTGTCTTAATATTTGTGCACATTTATTTATTAAACTCGGGGGAAATTCCGCATTTATTTATCAATAGTAGCGAAATTTAATAATGCTAGATTAATGGCTTGCATTGCAAACAAAATCAAATGGCAATCGAAAAGAATGCCATTGTATATGCGAAATATGACATATAATTATATGGCAAACCTGAGGGCAGAGCGGAGGCATCATTAAAGGCTTTTGTATGCAATTACATGCAGCATTGAGCAATCATAAATTAGCTTTTGGAAAAGTGTGATATAAAAAATAAAATGCAAAAAACGTAAAAGAATTTCCACAAACGAAAGTAACATATTTTGAATACCCTATTTTAAATAAGAAATAATTGTAATTTTGATAGCTCACATGCTCGTACAGATAATCGATAACTAGCGCCGATTAATGAACTACCGTCAACACGAAATCGATATATTATCCTGCAGCTAATTTTATTAAAATAAATTATTCATATAAATAACTTTGTGATAATATGAATTAAACAAATTTATGATTTTATGGGAAAATGTCTCATATTTCCCGCTAGCTCTGTTGCACCTGCAGCAAGTGTATAATAAATTAAATTAAAATTAACAAAAGGTATTTTCCTGCAAACAATTTAATGCCCATAATGAGAACAACGTCCGTCGGCAACAACATTAATAATACACAAATTTGCAGCCGCAATGCACTTTTTTCCATGCATATTTGCCAAGCAAAAAAAGTACGAAGAATAAATTAAAATAAAATAAAAATAAAAATACAAAAACGAAAATAATTATAATAATAATTCACAGTCATAAGCTGTAAACTGGTAACTGTATTTATATTTGCTTTTTCATGTCAACAATCATCAATGGAAATGGACTGCAAATAGCTCGAGCAGTTCAAGCCTGAATTTATTGAGGAAATGCAAGCATGATATATTGTATGCTAACCGAATGAGCAGGGATTACAAGGGGGAATAAAGTATTTTTGGAAGTAAACTTTAAATACATACTCGTCGTATAGTCAAAACCGGGCAACGTACGCATATTTTAGCTTATTTCGACAACATTTTCGACAACAAAAGCTGGCAAATATTTGTGCGAATATCTTGCAGATACGCATCAAACTATGCATGTGTGTGCTTAAAATTTTCAACGCTAAATTGTTATGGTCTCGGTTCGGGTCTGGTCAGAGTCTGTGGCCCAGAGCTTGAACCCAAATGATGGTTTTTGGCAGGCGAGAAGCAGCGTCAACTTCATTGTACAGTTTGCCAAAATATGCTTGAAAATATTTACCCATGAGCTTGTTTAGTTAATCCATGAAAAACTAAGCATATTCCTGTGTCTTGGCCAAAGACAATGCAGCATTTAAGAAAATTTAAGCCGCAAGCGACTTAAAAACGAGATGGCCAGGTCTAGCATATGATTTAGTCCTGTCTACTGTCTCTGGCTTGAGGATTTGTGCCTGCCCTTTGGATCTAGCTTGTTTTCTATTTTCCTTTTTGTTTTTTTTTTGTATTGTTTTCTTTTTTGTTTTTGCTTTCGTTTTCGTGGAACTGACAAAAGGCCAAAAACCCAGCTTGTTGGGGACTGTCGGCTGAGCCTTGAGCCTGACGACTCGGCCAACTAAAGCCTCTGAGATAGATAGACAGGCAAACAATTGCTGTTTGTATCCTGTTAGCTTTGCTGCTGCTTTGGCTGCTCTACAAATTAGTTTCTAATACCTTCAAGTCAAACAGAGGCGCCCAACAAACAGCAATGCCTCAGCGGCAGCTTCAACCTCCGTCTCCGGCTCCATCTCCATCTCAGTCTCAATCTCTTGTTTGTCTATGCGTGCCACATGGCGTTGCAGCTGCCACAAGTTAACAAAATCACTTGAGCGTGCTTATGAAATGTTTGTTTGTATGCAACATACACATACACTGAGAACAAAATTATATATTTAATTTAATTTATTTAATTTCTGTTTTAAGTTAAGTTAAAGTTAAAGTCAGAATTTTTATGATTTTAACATTCTTGGTGTGATTGAAAGTTTCAAGAACGTATTTCTTGATTTTTTCTCTCTGTGTCTGTGTCTGTGTATGCATGTTTGTGTGAGTGTGGGTTTTCTAATTACAAAACCCAACCAAATTGATTTACAGTAAATTGTATTTTAAATAGTTTCCATTAAGTTTTGCTTAAAAATTGACTACAAAGTGCAGCAGCTGCTGCTGCTTTATGCCCCAAAGTAGTTTAAAAGATTGCGTAATGATGCGGTTGTAGTCCCCATTCTTTCTCTCTTCCTCTCTCTCTACTTCTCTTTTTCCCTCTCTCTCTCCCTCTCTCTATCCCTTTCTTAGTCCCCGTCTCACTCCATTGGTTGTTTTAATGAGCTATTTGATAGCTTCCTTTTGCCCTTTTCTACATGCTTACGTTCTTGTATTTCTTTCAGGCAAACTTTTAAATTTTCTTTTAATTGTTTATAAAATCAAGTCAAACTTTGAGCCAAACATATTTTTAATTTAGTTTGTAAATACATTTAATTCAATTGATATGCCATTTTCATGCATTTCAACAGCTATTGTTCCCTTTGACCTTCAATTCCCTCTTTCCCAAAAATAACTATGAATAGAAATATTTATGCATAACTTTTGACAGTCGACAATAATCAGCTACAAATGACTTGTGGTTATGACCTGCTGCTGTTAGAGCCGTAAACTAAGAGACCTTCTGGATAATATGAGCAACATTTGCATAACATGGCCCAAACAGAGTTGATGCCGTTGACAGAGGAGACCCTACACCATGAAGGGAGTAACCAGCATTTAAATCAAAAAAGTTGGCACAATGAAAGCAGCAGCGGCAACTGTTTTATAAAAGAAAATTATGCAAATTGCTAATAAATTATAGTGAGCGAACGAAACGAACATGTAAAATAATAACCAGCCAGTTCTGTATGAATAGAGTTGGGAAAAGAATGAACCCGAAAGACGGGAATTGGGAACTGTAAACTGGAGCTACATAAGTATAAACTCCGGCTGGGGGCGAATTGAATTACAAATGTCAGCACAAAAGCCATGGAAAAGCGACAGGAATCAAGGGAATGGACATAACGGCGCTGTAAAATCATTAAAATAACAAGAAAGAATTATCTGCCTATACGTGTGCTTAACTAGAACATACCCTATGAAGGTAAGTATAAGTTTAAAATAATAGTAGGTAAACTCTTTAATAGCAATGAGCAATTTCTAAAAACAAATTTGTAGCATCTCTAAAAGGAAGATTTCAATATTAATTTGTTGGTGAAATGCAAGTAATAAATACTGAATAAATTATGTACTAATGATAAGTTATTATATTTCCAATAGAAGGAAAACAATTTAAAAATTTCAAATACAATAAATCAATTTTTATACCGCATACTAAGTTTTAGCTTGTCTTTAACTGGTATTCATTCAGCTATTTGCCAACATTACAGGGTATAATTATGCACTGGAGGAAGACGCTGAAGCATGAGAATATCGTGGTGCACAGGACATGGACTGGTTCGCATTAACTGGCGAATGGGATAATGGCGAAACTTTCTGACATTTATTGTGTTTGTGTCGAATGTTTATTTATGGATTGCATGGCGCGTATTTACATCACAATGGGCATAACTAACGGCTGCAGAATATCCTCGTATCCTTGTTTACATAAGCGTATGCGTATGCGTATTAAATTAATGATACTTTCTAGTTCATAAAATTCGTTATGTGACCAGGGTCGGGGTCTCGGTCGGTCTCGATCTCCAACTAAGTCTCCGGGTCTCAGCACACGAGAGTCGTGCGGCAAATCACAAATCAAATAATCACATAAATGAGAGCGTACGCAAGACTGTATGTTGGTTGTGTCTACTGAATTGTAACAAATTGATTGTCATAAAACATCGTTTATATATATTAGAATGTGTCATTGGGTCCTTCATGCTTCAGTTCAGTTCAGCCAAGGCAGTCGAAAATTCAACTTGTCCCGTGCCTGATGCGATTTCACAAGTGGCACTGTGAATGATTGCGATAAAGATGGCAACGCTGCTTACAATATCAACAGCTCTCATTGCGAGTAGGAGTAGGAGTAGTTGGAAGCTTCTCACCAGCCGCTTTATGACAGCAATAGTTGCCGGCTCAACTGACTATACAGAATTTATGGCTGTTTACGACAGATTGCACACTCCATTTGTTTTGTTTACCACATTCAAGCACTTGACACACTTCTCGGCGAACTTGAGGCTAACTTGGCCGTAACCGAGTCTCCTGACTGCGACTCCTTTAATTAGTTGCCTCTTTAGGCCGCTTGGGGGCGCTGCTTCTGTCACAACGACTGCCTGCCACGAACATCATATGCATATGATTTGTGAAAAGTTTCAACTGTCCCTCATGCGCTCGATGGGTGGGGCTCGCCATCAGCATGGGGAGGTAGAAACGTGGAAAACGCCAGCAAGCTGCCATCAGGCTGCTTGTTTTGCCAAGTTTATGAATTTCATAGCAAAAGTTTTTCGGCAAACGTAGTATAAAGCATACGCGTAAGTTGTAAGTTGTTGTTATACCCTGCAGCCGTAAAGACTTCTATAAAAAGGGTATGCTAAGGCTTAAACTATACTTGTACGTGTTGGTTTAAAGTCAAGGCTTCAATTAAATTTCTATAAACAACTTACGTTTATTGAAATAAGTCGTATCAAAAACTTGTTAATATTACTTATATGAATGTTACTAAGTATCTACAAGGACAACCTTATTTCTTTCAAAATTTCCTCTGTACTCCTTTTGGCAACATCTTTTATATGCTAGTTCCTCAGTACAAACAGTATTTATAGCAATGTTATTACCAACTGTAAGCCATAATAAAAACAGTCCCTTGCTTGCTCAATTAGCTGATAATGCGCTAGTACAGTGTACATCATGATATCATCGATTTGATACACAAAAAAAACAAGCTAGAGAATCAACACGAGCCAACGAACCATAGACAAGCGACCTTTCTATAAAATCATTTTTGTTAGTTCGTTGAACTGAACGTAGTACGCAAATTACCGATAACCACTTGAGAAATTAAATCTACAAAACTTGAGAGTAAAGAAAAAACGAAACTATTAATAAGATATACTTTATGACAATGGATCACGTTTAACACTTGGTGTCATTAAGATTGGAATTATGATTTCTTGTTTTTTATGTTTTATTTTTGCATTAAATCTTATTATACGATATGTAGTTATCTTGACCGTGAAACATTCAAAACGATTCCCAAACGAAAGCGAAATAATAATTTTAGTTCCGCACTGTGTGCCTCTGCTTGTCTGAACCGGCTTCCAGTGCCTAAAACCTCCAACAACATCCGAGTTGATAACCAGACTACGATTGTTGGTGACTCAGGTGTGCGGCGGAGCATAAACAGGGGCACTTGAGGTGCTAAAGTGGCAGCATGTGCGAGCTTTTTGGCTTGCAAATGCTCTGCTTGTCTTTAATGACCAGTTAGCTCCCCCGCACCTTCGCATTACAACTCAGCAGCGATGTGAGGTTTTGTTGTTGCTTTGTTTGCTGGTATAAGCAAAGTGTTGGTCATTGTTTGGTTTATGATTGCGACGCATAACAAACATTAGAGCGTATAAATATGCCGACAAATTGCGACTATTAATCATTCGACCCATAGATTCCATCGATAATACAATTAGCGTGGAGATCTATACAATAATGGTAAATTATTCAACTATTTAAATTCCAGGATCTCTCAACCGCTTATCACTTTCTTCTTATTTATAGAAACTATTCATTGCGTGCATCTTTCTTGCCGCAGCGACGGCTGCAGTGATTCCTGTCGAACCAATCAGGCACCGTCGTGATGTTTCCGAAATTGCCAATGAGTATATACCACCTTTAGAGGAAGTTGGTGCTGATGCTCCTGTCGAGGAGAGAGCCCTAGACTCTGCTGCTGTGGGAGAAGATGGATATCGTTACAAAACAGTGCGTCGTCTAAAGTACCGTCATCGTCGTGATGTATCCGAGGTTGCTAACGAATATCTGCCACCATCCGAGGAAGCCGTTACTGATGCACCTGTTGAGGTAGCTCCCGTCGAGGAAGCTGCCCAGGATACCGCAGTACTCGGTCAAGATGGATACCAATACAAGACCGTCCGTCGTCTCAAGTACCGTCATCGTCGTGATGTGTCCGAAGTTTCCAACGATTATCTGCCGCCATCCGAGGAAGCCGTTACTGACGCACCTGTCGAGGAAGCACCCGTTGAGGAAGTTGCCCAAGACACCGCTGTTCTTGGTCAAGATGGATACCAATACAAAACTGTTCGTCGTCTAAAGTACCGTCATCGTCGTGATGTGGCCGAGGTGGCCAACGATTATTTGCCCCCATCCGAAGCCGTTACTGACGCACCTGTCGAGGAAGCTGCCCAAGATTCCGCAGTTCTCGGTCAAGATGGATACCAATACAGGACCGTCCGTCGTCTCAAGTACCGTCATCGTCGTGATGTCTCTGAGATTGCGAACGAATATCTGCCCCCTTCCGAGGAAGCCGTTACTGACGCTCCTGTTGAGGAAGCTCCCGTCGAGGAAGCTGCCCAGGATACCGCAGTTCTCGGTCAAGATGGATACCATTACAAGACCGTCCGCCGTCTCAAGTACCGTCATCGTCGTGATGTCTCTGAGATTGCAAACGAATATCTGCCCCCTTCCGAGGAAGCCGTTACTGACGCTCCTGTTGAGGAAGCTGCCGTCGAGGAAGCTGCCCAGGATACCGCAGTTCTCGGTCAAGATGGATACCAATACAAGACCGTCCGTCGTCTCAAGTACCGTCATCGTCGTGATGTGTCCGAAGTTGCCAACGATTATCTGCCACCATCCGAGGAAGCCGTTACTGACGCACCTGTCGAGGAAGCACCCGTTGAGGAAGTTGCCCAAGACACCGCTGTTCTTGGTCAAGATGGATACCAATACAAAACTGTTCGTCGTCTAAAGTACCGTCATCGTCGTGATGTGGCCGAGGTGGCCAACGATTATTTGCCCCCATCCGAGGAAGCCGTTACTGATGCACCTGTCGAGGAAGCTGCCCAAGATTCCGCAGTTCTCGGTCAAGATGGATACCAATACAGGACCATCCGTCGTCTCAAGTACCGTCATCGTCGTGATGTCTCTGAGATTGCGAACGAATATCTGCCCCCTTCCGAGGAAGCTGTTACTGACGCTCCTGTTGAGGAAGCTCCCGTTGAGGAATCTGCCCAGGATACCGCAGTTCTCGGTCAAGATGGATACCAATACAAGACCGTCCGTCGTCTCAAGTACCGTCATCGTCGCGATGTCTCTGAGATTGCGAACGAATATCTGCCCCCTTCCGAGGAAGCTGTTACTGACGCTCCAGTTGAGGAAGCTCCCGTTGAGGAATCTGCCCAGGATACCGCAGTTCTCGGTCAAGATGGATACCAATACAAGACCGTCCGTCGTCTCAAATACCGTCATCGTCGTGATGTTTCTGAGATCGCCAACGATTACCTGCCCCCTTCCGAAGAAGCCTCTACTGACGTACCCGTCGAGAAAGCTGCCCAGGACACCGCTGTTTTAGGTAATGATGGTTACCAATACAAGACTGTTCGCCGCCTGAAATTGCGTCATCGTCGTGCCCTATAAGCGCGCAATCTGGTACCTGGCTATTTTCGATTAGAAACATTTATTCCCACCAAGCTCTCGTAGGTTGTAAGTAACAAGAATCCTGTATTGCCATAATTTAACGATTGAAATCAACAAAATAAATCCAACGAAAATTGTTATAATATACGAGCTTTGTCGCTGTTTCTTTGTTCCAACGAACTGTTCCACCCGTACACCTGTCCGGCGGTCGAAGCTCTCCACGATTTCATAAATTGTATACCTTTTCGCTTAGTTATGACAGCAACAGTTAAGCTCATGGCTCAACGCACAAGAACGCAATTATCCAAAGACGAGGCTAGCGAAAGGGACGCAACGGACCAATCTGAACCCGACCATCCGACTCACCTCATGCAAGAGAACTTCGGCGAACTCTAACAAATACTTTAAGCTATGCTTTTGAAGATGTTAATCTCATGTCAAGTCCACTTTACACACAACGTTAAGGGTTCGGCGGACATTGCAATGGCAAAAACCCCAAACAACGGTACGAACAAGGACAACGTAGACCATTGATTTGTATTTGTGCTATGCGTGTGTGTTGTTTGGTGTTGGCAGAAAAAGTTGTTAAGTTAAAAGGCATTTGAACCGCAGCGCCAAGGATTTCGGTCAGAGCGCCTTTCGGGTCTAACAACTTCCTTTGCACGCGCCCCCATATACCCCTAAACGGGGTTCTTTCTCTCACAGGTCTCTGGACCCAACGAGCAAACAAAATGGACAGACGGACGTACAACTAATAATAATTTATCGATCCCCTAGCTAAAGTAGTCACATACGTGGTGGCCCTTACTATGATTTATGGCCACAACACGAGTAACTTGTGTGCGTTGAGCGTGGGCGTGGCGAAAACAAACTGAGGTGCCAGGCAGACGCCAAATTGGTTTAATGTGTGGTTAGACAACTTATTTAACTGTATTTTCAAGTGGTTTGCCGGCACAAATCCCCCTTCGATCCACTCCTGCAATCAGCAAGCACTCAGGTGCTAGCACATATCGTTTTGTTTGCCCACATAAATCATGCAATGCCAAAAAGAAACGGGTTACGGGTTAGTTACGTCTGTATATCTAACGAATTTCATATGTAACTACACTACTATCTTGGTTGGGGTTTTACCCTGGGGGTAGGTTTGCAAACCGAAATCAGAGCAAACACTAAAGATGCTTATGGCACTTGTACTTGGACATAAATCAGCGTTTTGCTATCAAGTTGACATTATGACATCATTAAAAACAATTATCTGCACTGAATTATGCACGCCTGATAACTTCAGATCTTAAGAGCAAACTATTTTAATGGCCTTGGCCAAAAACAAAAAAATCAAATAAAAGAAAAAGAGTGTGAGAGACAAATAAAAAATAAAATAGATGCGAAATTCAAAGAGGAAATCACATAAAAATTTTATGAATTATTTGAAATATTTTCAATTACTCGCAGCGAACGAGGCCAAGGGTCGAGTATGGTCCGCACAATTTGCGGACAGACAGACGGAAAGTGAAAGTCACCCTCAGCAGTTAGACAAATGGAAGAGCATAAAAAACCACATAAAGAAATTTATGCGCCATTCAAGCGTGGAACATTAACACATCCTAACTAGAAGCTGTAGCATCCACCAAGTTCAACTTGACTACATAAACAATGCCATGAAAGCGAAACGGCAAATGAAAGTGGATGGAGGAGGATGCTGGGATGGATATATGCTGTGGCAGTTCTGATACTCTAACATATAAATGCGATATTAGATGTAAAATATTAATAGATCGATTAAACGTTTAAACGGATATTTTAAAAGTGAAATAAACATCGACAACAATGCATAAACATAAAATGATCTTTCGCTGAAGTATCGATAAAAAAAAATTGCAAATGAAAAGAAAATGGCATGGACATCGATAATAATACTCCATTTGGAAATGACCTAACGATAACTCTTCAATTAAAGTGCGAACATCGTTACTTACCGAATAAATATCAGAAAGCTAAGCAAACTGCTTTTAGTTAGAGTAAAAATATTTGGCAGATTCTTAATGTGCTTAACAGCAACAGCTTTCATATTTAGCTTGATTAAAATTCAAAAGGTCTTAGTTCAAAAACTGAAGTTGTGTGCTTCGGAACTTGCAGTCATAATTCAGCATTTATGGCGTCATTATCCTCTCCAAATCCACCCCAAACTAAACTCAGAGCAGCACCGAGGCTAGCAATTGGGGCGCCAAAATCAATTTTGACCAGCTCAGTCCACTGATTAGCCTGTACATGCAAATAAATAAGAGCAAGATGCGGATGCTGTTGCTGTTATCCACTTGGTGGCATTAGTAAGTCAACGCCGGACATGGCCAGGACGTGGCTGTGTGGTAAACATGACTGCAACAACTTTACGGCCACAATATAATTTATTCAATGCCATTTGTGCTCTGCTCGTGGGGCGCACATGACAAGAGCAATTGACATTTTTGTGACTTTTTGAAAACTATAAAATGTGCAGTACTCCCGGCACATGGCCACAACAAAATTGTTCCGACCAAGGCGTAATGATGACGAGCCATAACGACCACAATGGAATGGGAAATGGAAGAAGGAACACACTGAAGAAAAAATTAAGTAAATTACTAAGTATTTAAAATAAATTTATCGAATTGAATTTGATTAAACATGGCCAAATTGATTTATCTGTGTTAAAGAGAAAACTAGGTAGTTTCCTTAAATAAAAACAAATAATGATATGACAAAATATTTTATTTAAAGTTCGATTCGTTTCAAGAAAGTAATGCCTAATATATTTCTCTCTGTGCAAGCACATAAAAGTAACCCACACAAAACACACTCAAACCAACTGTTGTTGTTCAGCGAAATAATAAAGTTGTGCTTGATTATGTTTGTGTTGGTATTGTGACTGTTGCTGAGTGTGTGGAGTAAATACCAAATACGACAACAACTAAACTGAGACCAGGACTTACAGCACATTACATATACAGTCATGAGACAACAACTACAAGTTGTTTCCTCCTACTTCTCCTCTTCCTCCTCCACCTTCTCCTCCTTTGACGACGACGACATTGACGCTGTCAGCCACGCCCCTATCTTGGGCACTTCGAACTCCCAGCCAGTTTTTCTGCTTCTCTCCACCTTTTGTATTTCCTTGCCGTATGCCGGATATCCTTTTTGACATGTCATTAAATTTTATATACACAATAATTTTTCACAATTTGCTTTATGGTCATTTTAAGAGTCTGTCCGATGTGTGCGTTGAATATTATATAGGAGTATATATACTATATCTAGCTGATGTGCACATATAAAAGAGAGAAAACAAACACCGACAACAATAACAAGTCATATTTTAACATTGGATGTGTACTAATGTTCATCTTTGACACACGACTATGTGAAGTACCCATATGACCTTATTTCTTGCTGTTTATAAGTGCTATGATATCTCATTGCTCAATCGAATCAATTGATAAATATTTAAATTTACGTCGATTGCTTTGCAAACTGAATTAATTTAAAATTTTTTTTGCTAATATCAACCATTCTGAAATTAACTTAATATACCGAATATTAATAACAACATGTGGAATGCATTGAATAATTTTTAAATATTTATTAAATATTTGCTTAAAATATAAATCCAACTATTTCTGCATCAATTAGGCTTATAATTGTTCAAATTTCGCTCAGCTTATCATTGCTCGGGGCATTTAATTGATACTGCCAAATTATGTTATTGTTGTTAAGGTCTCAAAGATATTCGCTTTATAGTATATCATTGCTAATCAGCTTAAGTAACGGCACACCACAATATGATTATTGCACAAAAGTCTGAACATAAAAAGCAAATGCTTGGCCCCAAAACAAATATATATAAACACAATTGAAGCAAACGAGGCAAAGTCAAACGGAGTTTCAGTTTAGCATACGATATAATTTTACGGTCATTAAATATTATTTCAAAATCGAATGGGGACGGACAGAACTTAAGCCTTTGTTTGTTGGTTTGATATTTGCCTGTTTCGTATCCCGGCCATGTCCTGCAAATGGTGAATGAGTGAAATTATACGTTTTATTATACACTGTGACTGGCTCAAGTAGAGGGAAGTAGCCTTAGTACACTGTTAGAAAAAACAAGAGGTTTTTTTGGTACTTGAATCGGGATCAAAAATTCAATGAGCAATTGTTGTTCCAAATACAAAATTATGTTTAAAATTTGTATCTCTAAATAATTTTAAATTGAATACAAAAAGTTCATTTTTTATGGAGTTCTAACGATTTTTAATTGAATGTCTAATTTCAATACATTTTTCTAAGTGTAGCACTAGTGTTCGCTCGCTATGGTTTACAATCGAATTGGCATTATGTGGCATTATAGGAAACCCAACCAAAGCAAAGCAAACCTAAGCGTATCGTATCGATGCCGTTACAAGAGCAACACAATCGTCCTTCAACATGCAAAGTGAACTTGAAAGGGCTTCAATGCGGCGACACGCTACACACAAAAAGCCAGTCGAGAGGCAGAGAGGCAGGAGTTGCTAGTTCTAGTGAAGTTGCATGCAGCAGCTGGTGGCAAGGACTGAGCAGAAGGAGCAGAGACTGACAGACGGCCTGCCAGAACTATCATATGTAGTTGTAAACCAGAGCCAAGTCACTCGCTCTTTGGCAATAAAGGAAATCTTCTTACAAAACATTCGCTTAAGTTTATTCAAACAAACTTAGATAACACACACACACACACACAATCACACACACATATAGATACTCTCACACACTCAGAGACTTCCTCTGGCAGAGACAAAGACGCTTCAATCAGTCAGGCGGAATAAGCAGCGCCGCACGAGCAGTTGGCAGGCCTGCACGAACTTTAGCCCAAAAAGAGAGAGTCTATGCTAGAGTCGAAGAAAGAGAGGGAGAGAGGTAGAGAGAAAGTACTGCAGAGAGAGGGGAGTGGTGAAGAGACAGCAGCAAAAGTTCGAGAGTGAGAGAAAATCCACCTAGACCACCTCTTCCAATTACAATGTCTTTTGTTTTATATATTTGACTCTTAGCCATGGGTAAACGCTTACACTTAGAAAAATAAAGCTTAAAACACTATATAAAATAAAGCTATACAATTAAATTTATTTTGTGCTACAATTTAAGCACTAAACGGCATAGAATAGCACAAAAAATTCTGTTTTATTTATACAAAAAATAAATTGGTGAAAAGCAAAATTGTTTAAATCCAAAGAATTGTATTTTATTTAATTATAAAAAAATGCATTAAATCGGAACTATTATTACAAAATCTTAGCATATGGAAAATGATTCTAGAAACATGAGTTTTTACAATTTAATATAGCATTTGTTTCCAAAATTGAGAATATTTAAGGTCACTAAGCTTTTGACGCCTCAAATTCTTGATTCAAGCTCGAAAACTCTTTTCTTTCAGTGTGTTTGCCGCTCTCCCGCTCACTCTCAACATTTCGTTGGCCATTTTGTGTTTTGCTACGTTTGCTCGGATTAAATGTATGACCGAGGAGCAGTTCAAAACCATGATTACACTTCAATCTATTTTGCCCTGACAGTGTCTCCTTTTCCTTGGCCATTTTGTTTTATGTCTACCCACACAGACACTGTATGTATGTGTGTGTGTGTGTGTGTGTGTGAAATGAGCAAAAAACAAAAGCAAAAAATTTGGACGGGGAAGATCAGTCGGACGTGCCCGACTGCACAATACCCTTTACCCTATATTCCAAATATAATTTTATGAAACTGTCACATGAAGCGTAGCGGCAATGTTTATTCTTCTTACTTTTTTATGAGTGCCAGATTTAACGGCAGCCTAATACCGCTCACATCAAACTCTTGCTATTTTCACACTCCAGATCCACAATATTTTTTATAATAAGCACACTCGCCACTCCACTTAAGCACTTGATGACAGACACTACACTGTGATCAGCAGCACTGCAGCAGCTTTATTTATAGAGCTTGCAGCTGTGTGAGGGAACACATCCACCGCTCTCTATGCATAAGCTCCTAGGCAGCACGTAGCCGCTCTCCTCGCTGGCTCTCCAAGCATACCTCCTGCATTACAAGTAATGCAGCGGTTAGCCGGCTCGCCTCCTAGGCAGCGCTTAGCTACTCTCCTCTTTGGTCGCTCACTCTTGCTGGCTCTCCAAACATACCTCTTGCATTACAAGTAATGCAGCGGGTAGCCAGCTCGCCTTCTATGCAGCACTTAGCCGCTTTCCTCGCTGGCTCTCCAAGCATACCTCCTGCATTACAAGTAATGCAGCGGGTAGCCAGCTCGCCTCCTAGGCAGCGCTTAGCCACTCTCCTCTCTGCTCGCTCACTCTTGCTGGCTCTCCAAGCATACCTCCTGCATTACAAGTAATGCAGCGGGTAGCCGGCTCGCCTATAAAGAAAATATCGACCGGTCTCTATGCATAAGTCTCGAGGCAACGCTTAGCCGCTCTCCTTGCTGGCTCTCCAAGCATACCTCCTGCATTACAAGTAATGCAGCGCGTAGCCGCCTAGCCTACAAAGCAACCGACATACTGCACTGGGTAGGATGGAGCATGGAGATCGCTCATCACAGAAGCGGAGTGGAGGATGGTGGGTTTTTGTTTTTTTTTTTTTGCGGGAGCTGATCAAGACAGACAGATAAACAGACAATAGACGGACATCGCTAAATCGACTCAGCTCATCTCCCTGATAAAGAATTTATATACTTTGTGGGGTCTGCCACGCCTCCTTCTGCCTGTTACATTCTGACAAAGTTATTAACCCTGTTTTTTCCAGTTTTCAAATGGGCACAGGGTATAAAAAAAGGAAGAGCAGCAAATGGCATTGTGCTGAGAAAAATGCGTTTCAAAGAGATATAAAATGTTAACATGACCGAAAGACTACGGAAAAGCACACATTCAGCCCCCTCTCTCCCTTCTCATTCCATGCTATCCCATCCCTTTCCACCACACACCCATTGGATATAAAACATTGAATTTAATCAAAAAGGATTTAGCTGCTTGTGGTCGCTGGTGTACTGCTGAGCAATGGGTTACTTTGCCTTGACCTTGCCACATTCCGCGCTGCCACGTGCCACAACTATGGCTATAAAAGTAAATAAATGCTATTTGTGCTATGTTTACAACTCTATATTTATGTGTGTATTTGTCTCTTCCACTGCAGTAAAACCAGCTGACATTATTTGGCTGTAAAAGCCACAAACTATGTTCACAGAGAGCGCTTGCATTCTGCTACAAAAACAACTAAAATTGTATTTAATCTACTTAGAGCTTGGCTTGGTTTATAGAGAAATAATTAAGACAAAGTTTTTATGCGTAAGATAACTCAAAGATTAAAATTTAATTCAGTATGGGTAGCTGCTTTAAGTACTCAAGAAATTCCAACAGATTATGCAAGTGGAATCAGGCTAAATTGAATGCTGAAAATATTCATATATTTGAATTCATACATTGTTATATTCATATAGTTGAATAGATGAGAAAGTATTATATTATTATACAACAATTTTTACCATAGGGTAAGAGTTTATAGCTTTTAGTATATTTTAGTATTTATGTTAGGTATGTAGTTAAAGCTAAATTTAGCCAGATTGCCAACTCTGTTCATAAGTGTTGTTAAACTCTTTAAGCGCTGGCGGGCGAAAAAAAAACGTTGCATGCTTTTAGGCTGTCGGCGTGTCGAGACAGCCGCCATTTTGAAAACGTGCGAAAAAACATTTGGCTTAATTCGCAGCCAATGCATAATTAAGTTATTGTAACTACAGCAACAACAGCTAACGGAATTATCTAAAACATCGAACGGCAGCGGAAGCAAAAGTCCAGAGGGAAGTTACTGAAGAGCAGAGTGTGTGTCTGCGTCTGTGTGTGTATGTGTGAGTATGCAACTGTGTGTGTGGCTGCCACGTAAATTTTGAAGCGACCAACCAAGCGACAACCAACCAAGTTGCAAGTTCTGGCCAACCACCAACGGCGTTTCAATGCGTGCAACAAAATCTGACTACGTTTGATGCCCAGACGATCCCCTTGCCCCTTGCCAACTCGACTGAAGTGTGCTCGAATTGTGGAATTATATTTCCTATGGGCGGTATTTTGAGACACGCCCTTTTGCACACATAACTGCCGGCGATTGCTCAGACGCTATAATTTGTAATCATGTTGAGTGCAGCAAACAGAAACCCAAAAAAGGAAAAAAAAACTAAAGGGGGTTGTCCGGCTCAAACGAACTACCTACCCCTGTCCCCTGACCCTTGCCCCTTGCTTCCTGCCTCTTGCTGTGGCAAGTGGTTGTTGACTGCCTGATGCTTAGCAAGGTCTTAGCTGTTATTATGCTCATGTGTCACTTTTACAGCGCCTGCCACTGCCACAGCATATGCGTCTGTATCTGCTGCACTGTTCATATTTTATTCAGCAACCGAACTCCCTGCTCTAGTGTATTTCCAACTGTTGCTGTCGCACTTGCTGCCAGTCATATGCCATCTCGCTCTGGCCTTAGCCCTTTCTCTCTCTGGCTTTTTTATGGCGTCTGCAGACATTTTGCCAAGTTAATCTCCGGTTTGTTTTTCTGATAATGGGTTTGTCAGCGCTACTTTGTGAGCAACTCTATTTGAGTATGAGTTCAACTGGCTGGCCGTAGAGTGTGTGTGTGTGTGTGTGTGTGTTTGTGTGTGTGTGAGAAGATAGTCAAAGAGAGATATAGAGAGAGAGTGTGTGTGTGTGAAGTGTGTGCATCTGTGTAGTTGTCTGTCCATTTTGACTGCCTCTTGTTCAAATTTACTGCATAAAAGCGTCAGTTTTTATTTTAGTCATAACTAAAATATACCCTGTAATCAAAGTGCAGCGCTAATTTATTTTAAATTATTTTTATTTGTGTTTAAAACAAAAAAACAATTATTTGAAAAAGCTTTGCTGTGGCTCATTCCATTTTTCTGGTACGAATTTCCTTGAAAATATGAAGGGTTAAACTCCGAATTGATTGAACTCAGGTTTACTACGTCCCATGGTTTTTAATTTTTATCGCTATATTTGGAAAAACACTTTTAACTTTAAATTTTGTAAAACTCTTCTGTTTTTTTTAAATTCTATTAGTTTTTGAAACTTCTCATTTAAAGATATATGTATATATAACATCTTTCCTTTAGTCATATTTATTTGCTTAAAATGCTTAAAATTTTATTTGTGCTTTTGTGCTTCGCTTTTGTTAACGTGCACCCTTGTTGCATTCGCTGTGTTGCATGCCACATAGATTATGTCTCAGTCGTTTATAGCTGCAGTGACATTAAAATGGTGTTGCTGCCAACCCGGCGACGCCCACAAATTTAAGATTGTACACGCCCCAAAATTAATCAAGCTGCTGTTGTAATTTTTGGTAAACTGCCACACGCTGCCTGCAGAGCCTGTTGGCTATCTGGGTGTCTTGACTGTCTGGCTATTGCCACTTGCGTGCCACAATTTGCGACGCGACAGCGCAGACCCCGAGCCACCCAACCACCTGACGCACCAACATTTTTGAGTGGGCGTGACTGTACGTGACATTGCCGCGGGCACTGCAAGCTGGGAATTGGAAGCATTGGCAACTGCTTGAACTGCTTGGTACACAGAAAGAAAATTTTAAGAATTTTATTGCGAAAAAAATGCATTTCGGACTTGATAGCTCTTCAAGAACTAAAGCGCTAAATTTGAAAAGACTGAACTTGTATCAAGTTCATTGAGTATTCAAGTTTAATTTTCAGACGAACTCAACTTTGGAAACCCTTTTTTCGCTCTGTGTATTGAGTGGTTATGTGTGTCATGTTTGCACTTGGCTTTTAAGCGAGTTGTAGCTGATTTTGACAAGCTCAGTTAGAGCTGGACATGTAGTTAAATGAAATGCGATTGGTTGGCTTCAATAACAATAATAAAAACGCGTTAAATTAATTGCATTTTAAGCAGATTGCAAACCGTTCAAGCCCAACAACAAAGCGTGCGTTAATGGCTCGAGTTTAAGCCATTTGCCATTTGCCATTGCCAAACTGCTGCCATGTGGCAGCGTTGACTTCAATTGCACGCACAGCTAGCTGCAGGAGCATGGAGAGGGGGCAGTGGGGCACACGTTGCACTTAAGATGATAATCATGTTTACGTGGCGCAAGTTAAATTGCTAACGTAATGGACTAACAGCAGGTGAAGAGCAGCAGTTGCCATGGCCCTTTAGCTGGAGCTGGAGCTGAAGCTGAAGCTCATGCGTGCCCTGTGCTGTCAGCGGCACATTTGCTACTTGCAAGTGGCCAAGAAGGCTGGCAAAAAACCATTTATTTGGATCGGACGAATATGGCAGCTGGGGGGTATGAGCAGTTTTCGTGTGGTGTACGCTTCATTGGACAACTGAATATGCAAATTGAATTGAGCGTATTATCGACGTAGCCAGCGACGCTGGTAACTGCAGGTAAGCAGCCATCACAGCCCAATGTACTTTGACTCGGGTCGAGCTTTTTGGGGCGCGCCATCGACATCAGCATCAACATCCACATCAACATCAACATCCACATCCACATCAACATCAACATAATCGCTCAAGCCAAGGGCTTTGCATGGGGATTGCCTTAACAAAGCCCCATGGTGCGGGCATTCAAGAAGATGGCAGCAGCGCCAAATGGTGCACAAAATTAAAATTTTAATGGCCAGCAGCTGACGCTTGTTTGACTCTGGCGCAAACAATGGGCTAAGTAAGAGCCCAGCTAAGCTAAAGCTCGGCTTAAACTGAATGCTAAGGCAGCTGCATGGAAACCGTTGCATACTTTTTGGCTTGCACATCAATATCGAGAGAGCAGCTAGAAACACTACAAAATATTGAAAAATGGTTAATGGCAAATGCAATATATAATGCGCATAACAAAGCGTAAAATGGAAGTGTTTAATTAAATTAAAATAAATTACATAATATTACGTTCGTTAAATGCACTTAGTGCATTAATTGTGCTGACAAACAGCAAAGCGAAAGATCGGCTTAAACTGAGTACTTAGGCAGCAGCATGTAAATTATTGCATGCTTTTAGGCTTATTCATTATATAGCATATAGTGCAATTTAATACATATAATATTTATTCGAGTCGAAGGTCGTTTCCAATCAAATTAAGTCGTGTATTAAATTGAAAAAAAAACATATATATATATATTTATTATTATATTATTTATTTTATATAGCCCACTTATAAATAGCCCACTCTTAAGCACCCACACACGTCTGCATCATAAGGCTGCTCTTACTACTCTGTAATTAGCAGCACCACAGCAGCTGTATTTATTGTGCTTGCTGGCTGCGCTGTCGCTGTGTCTCGATCAGAGCGAACAGAGCCGCTGGTGGCTGCAGCGCTCGCTCTATGCATACGCTCATAAGCAGCGCTTGGCCGCTCATCTAATTGCTCGCTCTTGCTGCAATCTCTAAGCAAGCGCGAACGCCTAGACATTGTGTGTATGTGTGTGTGAGCTACGCTAGCGGGAGTTTAGCCAGCATAAGGCAGCGAGAGTTGAATTGCAGCGTTCGCTCTATGCATACGCTTATAAGCAAACCCGAACGCCTAGACATTGTGTGTATGTGTGTGTGAGCTAAGCGAGCTAATGTTAAGCCAGCATGAAGCATTGAGAGCTGGGCAGCGAGAGTTCAGCCTGCGAGAGCTCGATCAGCGAGTGTTTGTCAGTGTTTGTGTGTGAACGAATGTGGGGCTAACAAACAGATCTAGCTTCCATACAATATATTACCAAGGTTGCCATATTTGCTAATTTTGCTGGTGTTTATTTTTGGCTGCATATATGATATCATCAGCAAATGTCAACCGTGCACGCAGCTGTGCAACAA
The DNA here is from genome assembly GCA_035045125.1 of Hypselothyrea guttata. Lineage (NCBI taxonomy): Eukaryota > Metazoa > Arthropoda > Insecta > Diptera > Drosophilidae > Hypselothyrea > Hypselothyrea guttata. Next base: position 405,709 of record JAWNNJ010000172.1, read on the forward strand.
AGTTGACATTAATTTACTGCATACTTTCTGGCTGCACCTTCAATTAGTTTCACTCGCACTCCACTCGTTTCTCGTCAGCTCTTGAGTGGTTTTCGCTCTGCGGCCTCACACAATGCGCGTGTCGTTGATTGTTGATTGACGCACGTAAACAAAAAGCGCGCTAAGTGCCACAGAGAGGGGAACCTATATTCCTCTACTCGTATTCCCATAGTCTCGTATAGTCTACGGTACTCTCAACCGCTGGCCAGTCAACGCCGAGCGCTGTGCCCGAGCGGCCGCGATAGTTTATTCACTGCACAACAAAGAGCCGCCGCGAACAAAAAATAAATAAACAAACAAAAAAAGCAAAAATCAACAGAGACATTTTTTGTTTTGTTTGCCGATGAATAAAAGAAAATACATTAAATAAAATTAGCGCTATGTAAAACGTGAAAAAAGCTAAACAAATTGGACAATCTAATGGTACAGTGGTTGCCGCTGTCATTGTCGTTGCACCACAATAAAAATACTAATAATGACGACATCCCGTGCAACAACACTGTTGGCCACACCCCCATCAGCCCCCGCAATTAACGTCAACAGTGCCATGCAACAGCGGCGACATCTGCTGCGAAATGTGGAAAGCCTGCGCGGTCGCGTACATCAAGTGCTAAAATGTGTTATTAATTTGCACATTGAATTTTTGGTAATTGAAAAATAAAATAAAATAGTCATCGGTAAAAAGAGAGCTTAAAAAAGCATTGCTTAATTCGTGTCGCATGTCGAGTGCATAAATCATGCAGGGGCTGAGCAGAGGAAGAGAGGAAGACGGAGGTGTTATTGAAAACTCTCGACAACTGATATGACAAACCGGCAGACAACAAGTCAACTCGTTATATATATACAATTTTTGTGGATCTTTTGCTCACTTAGCTATGTTATCGCTGTGAAAGTTTTCACTACTATATGCCCTATAAATGTCCATAAAATACATAAGATAAGGTTGAATAACACTCGCATTGATACTACAGTGGAGCATCGAAAGAATCAACAATATTAGTAGAAAATACATTTCAATAAAATGCATCTAAATATTGAAAAACTTTAAAAATTGAAAGAAAAACTTAAAGGAAACTTTAATTTAAAGAATTTTTAACCGAAAAATTTGTATTATTATATTAAATTCCTTTTGAGCGAAAAGACAAATTATTTATTATTTAATTCAAACAGTTTTTCCAAAATTCTATACACAAATTTCAATCTTGTTTTGAAAATTTTATAGTTAGATAAAAAAAAGTATAGCCTTTCCAAATTCTTTAAAAATATAAATAATAAGTTATGAACAGAAAAATAGAATGATATTTTTGACATAAGTAGAGACTAAATATAGTTATAGGAAAGAAAACTGACTTTTCCTTTTGGATTTCCATTATCTTTATTACTTCAAAAAGTTGTTGTAAATCATTTGACATTAACAGAACAACCACATCATATCAGTTTGTTGCACATACCCCTTTCTTTTACTATTTTTTCTCTTGCTTACAATTTCCACAGTTATCACTGTTTAGGTTTTTGTTTATGTTATCAGTATCGCTTGCTGTTATCACAAAAGTAACGCGAGTGCAATCACATCGACCCTAACCCACAGCGTAATATCCATTAGGTTCTTATACTTATTACCAAGTGTTTGCATGCCGTTTAACAGTTGCGACACAGATTTCCAGCTTGTTAATGCAATTATAGCGTGTTATCGAGGGTGGCATTTTGACTATATAGAACAGTCAATGGAGGCACACAGGTGTTAACATTAATTACAATTCCTCAACATGCACATACACACAATTCTTACAGTGCTTTGAAATTTTAACCCTACTTGACCCACTGTGGTGTCAAGTAGGTTAATATCCATAGCTGACATGAGCTCAGTTTGCGTGGTTCTCAGCATATTTGTTAATTGCTTGCTAATAGTATAGCCAGCTAGAGAAAAACAGCTAGAATTTTTGCCTAACTGAAATCTGAGCACTTAATGACGAATCCGCATGCCAATGCGAGAATGACAACTGAATGTTGTTCATATACCCTGTAAAAAAAAGTATAAATGGGTTTATGTCTGTATTAATTTAAGAGAATACATGAGAAAATCTCGAAAATTTTTATTTTAACCGATTTAGTATATGGCGAAATTATCCATAAAAAACCAAACGAGAGTTTATTTGGTTATAAAATGTAGATTTTAGGGGCAAAAAAAATCACAAAAAGTGGTTTTAAAAACTTTTTAAGATTAATAAAGTAGTTTTTTTTTAATATAGCAATCATCTTAAGTTATGTGTCATAAAGCAATTGTCGGTCTAAGCAATTTGGTTGAGTAATCCATCAACAACAGCCTGCAGAGTATGCCACAATTGAGCGTAGTTAACCGCAACACGTTTAGGTGTGTTTTATTTCTGCCTCTTTAGTGGGATCTGAATGAATCGCTGACGCTGTCATTTGACACCTGAGCCGAGCTCAGTAATTCAAGCAAAATAAGCGATTTTAAAGCCAATCTAATTTGCATTCCGCCCTCCCCTGCAGGTGCTCGAGTCGAATGTGGCAGCGCTGCTCGACGAGGTGAGATGCCTGAATGATGACTATGCGGAAGTGCAGCGTCTGGATGGATTAATCGAGGCATTGCGGGAGTACAACGGACCCACCATATGCCACGAATGGCCTTATCCGCTGATATTTAAGGGCACAATCGATGAGGCACATGTTGCACAAATACTCAACACAACCGAGCTCATAACGCCCGCAGCAAAGGATCCCAGGATACGCAGATCAAAGTTCTGGCGCCTGAACAGAAAGCCAAATGGCAGTCTCATTAGTTGAATATCGATTTAATGTGTGTACACTGAGAGAAAAATCAAGAATATTAGTATTTGTGTCTAGAATTTCCGGCAAGAATTTCCGAGAGAATCAACAAGTACCGGCAAGTCAGAAATTCTTGATACAAGTAAAAAATCATACATTTTAAAGAGTTCTAAAAATCGTTATTTATAAGATTTAAATTAGATACAATTTATTCCACTTAAATAATGAAATTTATTGCCTTAACTAAACTGAATTTATTCAAGTTTTTATTAAGAATTGCATTCGAAAACAAACCACGATTAATTTAAGCGCTTTATTTTGTGCAACGACTTATTCTTGATTTGTCTCAGAGTACTTGTATTTTGTGCCTTAAGTATATATGCTAAGTACCTCAAATATGATTTAGTTAATACTTTATTTAGTGTTCCGCTGCCAGTTATGAAAGAAAAGATCAAATGCCAAATAAAACAGATATAAACTTAAGCCTAATAATGCCAAGTGGTTGCAGTTACAGTGCGTTTAATTTACTGCGGTCAACAGGCAATTTTATGATTGAAATATAGACATAATTATATTGATACAACCGCACTTGCACCACCCAATCCACCCACCACAAGCAGCGGCAACCGCAGGCGTTACATTCATGATTTTTGCGGTGTTCCCCGAGTTGGTTTTGACACAATAACTCAGATTGAGCCGTAGCTCTCGCTCTGGATCTGACTCTAATGTTGCCACATCAACAGTCTGGCGGGCGCAACAAGTTACCACATCTAATTAAAACCCCCGCTGTACTTTTTTTTTTAAAAGAAAGCAACAATAGCGAAAGGTAAAATTGTGATTACAAACAATATAAGTACACTCAGAAAAGGAATCATAGGAGATTTATTTATATTGGTATCATTGGGAGATATTTGCTCCCTAAATGAATAAAGCCATTTGTGTTTAACTTTGAATGCGCATAACTTTACCAAAACTCAACCGATTTTCTAGTGGTATGGATTTTTCTCAATCATTTGAGTGCAAAAGTAAAATTTGAGTAAAAAATCAAAAACAAAAATTTTTAATTTTTTTTTTTTGAAAATTTTAATTTTTCTTAAAAAATATGAAATTTTTTGGAAAAAATTTTTATTTTAAAATCGTTAGAATTGATGCGTAATTCGTTTCGTGTTGCAAAATAATGTAGAAAAAACCAAACATGACAGCACTTGATCGAAAAATATAGATTTTATACCGTTTTTGAATCGCTTTGGTTTTAAATTTCGGAAATTCGAAGTTTATTTTAAAATTCGTTTATTTTGAAGTAAGTACGGATATTTGTATTTATTTTTTCGGAGTGTATGTTGTGCGCTGGGACTGATTATTAATTATAAATAAACCCAGCGCAAATGCAACAATAACATGTGCGTGTTTGTATGAGAATTATTCATAATGGCATTATCAGCTTTTACTGTATGCTGCCAGGCTGATTAAATTGCTCGGGCCAGGAGCTGGGGCCAAGGAACAACGCCAAGAGCTAATGATGACGCACAGCAGCTAGAGAGAGAAGAGAGAGAGAGAGAGAGAGAGAGAGAGAGAGAGAGAGAGAGAGAGAGAGAGAGAAAGTCGAGAGATATAGAATGCGTTATGTGATAGCAATTTTTCTGCTTGTGCAATTTATCAACTCGTTGTGTGGCGCTGTGGGCGCCTGTCTCTGTGTTCGTGTCTCTGTGTGGCCAGGGACAATTGTAACAGCTATAATTATTAAAAAATAAACAACAACAACAACAACAACAATTGAGATAATGAGCGCACAAAGACAAGAGCAGAAAGCGAAAGTGAAAATGTCGCCAAGGTTGACAGACGCTGACAAAGAGCACATCGAGGGAGCCTCAAAGGGAGAAGCTCAGCCCAAGCTGCAGCTTTTTATCTAGAAGAGCAGCAGACAGCAAGAGCATCAACAATTCAAGCCAACAAAATGTACACAGAAAGAAAAAATTCAGAATTTCCTTCTTGAAATCTTGCATTTCGATCTTGATGACTACCTAAAAAAAGAAATGCTTAAAGAAAAGGTATATGACTATTTTGAGATATATTATTTTGTTACTACCATTTTAATATGCTAAAAAATATTTAGGTCATTTCAACTTAATTTTAGAACACCATTTTTCCTCTGTGTAGGTAAACGAGCATTTTAACCATGCAAAAGTCTGCAAAATTAATGGCCCAAAAGGATGTCAACAGCAATAGCTCGTGAACCAGGTTACGGTTAACCCCAGCGGGTCGGGTCGGATCGATGGTGGGGCCAGAAGCCTATCAATGACAATAATGCCCATAAAATAAACGCTGAATGCAACGGACAACAATTGAAAACTTTGCAGGCAACACAACTTTTCAACTTTAAACTTGAAATTGTTGCAGAAAACTTTAAACAACAGACAAACTAGCCCCGGCTTGAGTGGTATTCTCATTTGAAAATTTACAAGATAATTTCGCCAAAAAGTTCAGAGTGCAACGGCTGTAGATGTGTTCAAACTTTAAGAATCATTCTTTGCCAAAATAAAGCAAAATATTTTGATTAGAAATAGGAATCTGAAAATATCAATTAATTATTCGGAGACCTAGTCGCTTATACACGCTAAAGTTTTTTCATGAAGTTCGATATACTTTGTTTGAATATCCTCGATTTTTTCTGGGTTATCTGTGTTTAGAAATTATGAGTGCTTGTTGCAATTAGCCAACATTGTTCTGGGTTAAGACATGGAGTACCTTGAACAAACACAATTAGCTCTGCATGCAATCAAAGCCTTGAGCTCCTTCTTGGCACTTGTTGAGGCTGGCAGGCAGTTCATTGAACGTTGACAACAATAACAATTACCCTGATCGGCCTTAAACCTGGCAGCCTTTTACCAACTATGGCCATAACCCCACGCCCCCCGCCCCCTGCTCTCTGCCCACCTGCCAAGCAGTTGCCTGCCAGGCTTGTTGCCAATCAAGAGTCAGAGTTGGAGTTATTGAACCCAACTGAGTAACTGCAATTAACAGTCCAGACATCAAGGCTCAGCTCCTGTTGCTCCTTTTTTGTTGGCTCTTCTGCTGCCTCTGCTTTCTCTGCTTCTTCTGCTTCTTCATATGCTTTCATTCTCAGTCTTCTGCACTTTGGTAGCCAATTGGCAATTGACAGGCACTCAGAGTATTGAGCATATGAAATGCCAACGCACGCACGTCGAAGCTCTGCCTGATTCCCATTTTTTATGACAACAATTAAATTCGTATTGTTGCTGCTCTTTGATTTGGCAACAGCCTAGAGCGACGTCTCTGCCCACAGTCTGCTAGGAACATAATTGTCAAAATTGGCACAAGTGTAGCCAGATAGAAATAATAAATAAAAATAATAAATAAAAAATAGTTGATGATAAATAAAAAAATATGAATAATAAAAACTTATAGTTTTATGAAATTAAATTCGCAAATTGAAAACGAAATTCTACTTAAAACTTTTTGGAAAGAATACAGAATATTTATGTTTAATATTTTATGCTGATTTAGTTTTTGATATTTGTATATTTGCTTGCTCATTTGCTTTACTTTTATATAATTTTAGCTTCCCCTTTATAAGTTCAAAAGTTATGGTTTCTCTAAGTGTAATTGTTTTTTTTTTGTTCTGATGATTAAACCCAGCAAAATAGTATTGAACCACATATTTAATAAAATAAAAAAAAATTATTTTGAATGCAGGTTTTGAATTTTGCAACTGTTGCTACATTTTGCACCAATAAATGTGGTGTTTTTTTTTTTACAGTAAACTATTATTTTTTTAAGAAAGCTTATCTTAAGTTAAAGCATAAATAATTACATTATTTTTTTTATTTTATTTATTATATTATTTATTTTATTTATTAACTTTTGATGCCTTTCTATATTGGCAAGCGTGTTCTTTATGCAACTAACGGTGCTCTTTCAGCCGCTTTTCTCTTAGTTTATTCCCCTCTCCCTCTCCCGCGGCCTATAGCCTGCCTGCCTGCTCTGTCGTGCGTGCTAATTGTTTGGGGCCAAAACTTGACGAATGCAAATGCGTCTCCCTCTCGCACTTGCTAAGTGCTGCATGCAACAACAGCAACAACAACAGCAGGCAGCGTTGCCAGACAGTCGACTGGCACGTGAATCCATTATGATGGCAGCCAATTATGTGCGTGTCTCTCACAAAGTCTCTTCTGGAGTGGTTATTGGTGGAGGGGGAGGGGGAGTAAAAGTCACTGTACGCAAATCAAACTGCTTTCTACAACAACAAGAACAACAGGAACAACAACAAAATGGCGCAGAAACCACGAAATATGTTTTTAATGCAAACGACTTTGGCATGAGTTGCACGGCCAAGGTGAAAGCTGAGGGCGCTAGAGCTCAACTTGTGCAGCATTTATAAAGGATAACGAACAAATTAATTAAAGATTTGAACAAAAGTGAGGTTAAACTGATGGTAAGCCGTAAATAAAGGCAGGCCAGGGTTGCCAACCGTCAGTTGGAGCTAAAAATTTGCCAAAAATGTGCTAAATGCATTTACAATTAAGATTCCGAAATAGTAATAAATAATAATAGAAAATTCAAATTAAAATGTTGCAGTAAGTAAATAATAGTAAGCTTAAGGTTAAGGTAAGTTAGCTGAGCTTAAAGCATAAAGGCCAGAGTTGTCAACAGTTAGTTATAATTGATGCAACGTTTAAGTAATGAAAAAATAAAAAAAATATTTTTTTTAAATATAGAAAAGATAAAATAAAATAAAACATAAAATATGAAATAAATATTGAACAAAAAATTTAATTCTAGTTTTTCAAGTTGAAAACCATTTAGAATGTAAATTTTTGCTTAAAATACATGAAATAAAAATTAAAAAAAAATTATATTCAAAAATATGCAGTTTCAAACAATTTTAAATAGCCAAAACTAGCTGTAAATAGAACAAAATAAAACAAATTTAAATTAAATATTTAGTAAATAGCTGCCAAATTGTAAATTCGTAATTTTGTAACTTATTACAATATTCTTAACGAAGAACCGAAGCATTTTTGTTTGTTTTTGAAGTATATTTATAGCAGTTTTGCAGTCGTCTATGCCCTGGGCGGTTGCATGTAGCGCTCAATGATAATGCAGGCGGCAGAACGGTAATGTTTTGGTATGTTTAGAAGCCAAGTCAACCCGGATGACAGTCGCAACTTGGCTGTCTGTCCTTTCGTCCGTCCGTCCGTCCTTCCTTTCGGCAGTTTGGCAGTCGGTCGGTCGCTGTGACTGCCGCCCTAAAAGCGTTTTAAATAAACAAACTAATAGCTGAAATCACGAAGCAATAGGCAAATGCAGAGCCAAAGGCAATCATAACCCGAGCAGGCTGTGGGAAAGGGATGGCCTGTGCTGGTGTGCAAGCGAGAGGGGGCTATCTATTGGGCTTTGGGGGCACCGGGTGCCTGGGTCTGGCTGTCTTTTCAGTAGGAAAACCGTCTATGGCAACCGCGCCAATAGCTCTATGTATAACCCGAATAAACAAACTAATAAAACAGGCACAACAACAAAGGAATATATATGAAAAATAAAAGTAAAAAATACCTCAAAAGACTGAAGCAGAGACAGCCAACAGGAGCTGCAGCCAGCAGAAGCCATTCAGAAGAAATTCAGCTTGAATTGAAACTGAAAATAAATCAAATAAATTAGATAATACATAAAGCTACAGTTAGGTAAGCTAATGCTGCGTTTGAGCAGCTACGAAAACTGAATTTATACCTTTTTTAGACGGAATATACAAAAAGAGTTTATTATGCAACGAGGTTAGAGCTGTTTCGACATGTCTGAGCTGGAAACTGTTTGAAATGAAATGAATAAAATGAAACAGAAAAGTGGAAGCCAACGGGAAGGCAACGGGGCAGGCTCCGGGCAGGACGACGACGGCGACGGCGACGGCGGCAACAATTGCCAGACGACGCACCTTATTATCCATGGCCAAATGCCGTGGCAGGTCCACCCTGAACGATGAGGGACACCCTAACGAGCCGCCCGAGACAACAACACAACAACCACAACAACCACAACAACCACAACAACCACAACAACCACAGCAACAACAACAACCACAACCACAACAATTTCAACCACAATCCCAACCACAACAGAACTACTTACCTCAAACATCTTTGCTGAAAATCGAACCGTTTGTGCCTAGCTTCAACCAACGTCAACGCCGTCGTCCCATCGGTCGCTCCCACAGCACCCTCAGCCATCATGTGCTCCAGAAGCGTTCCGTTGCACCACAGCAGCCGGAGCTGCTGGTGGGTCAGGGCCAGCTGCGCAGTCAGCTGCGCACCCAGCAGCGCGTCCATCGCGGCCCCCTGCCCCGTCAGCGCTCCAAGTCCACCTCCTCCTCCGCTGCCTCCAACAGCTGCCGTCCGGCCACAGCCGCCGGAGCCGCCGTCGCCTCCTCCGCTGGCGCCGTGGCTGTCGCCGTCTCCCCCAACACCCTGGTGGGCAGCACGGGCGGCACTTTGGTCAGCGGTGCGATTGTCACCCCGCAGCCCAATGGCATCTGTCGCATCCAGCGGCTGGTTAAGGAGCGGGAGGAGCTGCCGGATCGCATCAACTACGATCGTCGGGGTTTAACTGCCATACCCATATTCGAGCAGGAGCCGAACCTGCGCCTGCTCTCGCTGCAGCACAATCTGATCAACACCTTCCACATACCCAAGGAGCTGCCACCGCCGCCGCCGCCACCACCGCCCCCTGCACCACAGTCCACGCCCCGCGAGAGCCAACACAGTAAGTGGAGACCTTTAAACCGAAAGTACTAAATGTTAAGATACGTTCCGCGGGATCTTCATATAGTGAAAGGCCATAATACCAATGCTGATCAAACTGAGCAGTCAATAGACAGTACCAGAAATTCTCACACCGAGAGGAAAGAGTTTTTGCACTTGTAACCGGAATTTTCGATATCAATGAGCTGAAATTAGATATTCAATGTTAATATACTCTATATTCATGAGTTCTTAAAATTCCTATGTATCTGTAAATCGTTTAGAATTTCTAAAACATATTTTAAAATTATCTTTAAATATGTTCAGCGCTTTCTTAAATCCCATTTTGGCTTTATTTCCCAAAAGGTTTGTTTTTCATAAATCATTCAGATTCAAATAAGATACGATTTTCTGGCTTTTGACCTATCCGTTTTGTTTTCCGTAAATGATCTAGATTAATTCATGAATATACTCCGATTTGAACCGATTGAAACCTCACAGGAAGTACCCTTGGATTACAAAAACCTCTACTTCTACTCTAATTCGCAATATTCGCTTATTCAGAATATAGTTGATCAGGGGCTTAATAGTATATCAATCTAGTTGCCGGTACGTCAATTCTCTGACTGCTAATAATGAGACCTCTTCTCTCTAGGACTGCGAGGACATCCGTCGCGTCTGACGCGTGCCATGACCAACGCCGGCAATCCGCACAATCTCTCGCCCAACTCGGGCAGTCCTGGCTCGGCGAGTCCTCTGACCACACAGGCGCTGGCCATCAACGGAGGCGGAAGTCGCCAGAAGTTGGCCAATAGGCGTGGCTTTAACTACACGCAGGCGCAGCTGACGCCGCCGCCTGCGCTGCGACTGCGCTACGGCCTGGAGAAGTCGAAGAGCTTTGTGTCCAACAGTCTGCAGGCGATGAAGCATCAACAGCAGCTGATGCATCGTCGCCAGCTGCTGAAGGCGGCGGCGGGGGCGGTGGGGCAGCAGCTGCAGAGCTGCGACGAGCTGAGCGCCTTGAACAGCAGCAATCTGTCGCTGTGCGAGGAGGAGGAGCCCAACATGACCAGCAACCTGCAGCTGGAGCAGCTGAGCATCAAGAACAAGCAGCTGAGCCTGAGCGCCAGCTACGGCATGATCTTCTACCAGCTGGTCTTCCTCGATCTGTATGATAATCAGATCGAACGCATCGCCAATCTGGATGGCCTGCCGGCGCTCTCGGTGCTGCTGCTGGGCAAGAATCGCATCCAGGACATCAGCGGACTGTCCTCGCTGAGCGCCACGCTGCGCGTGCTGGATCTGCATGGCAACAAGCTGACCAGCCTGGGCAATCGCATCAACTGCCTGCAGCAGCTGAAGTCCCTGAATCTGGCCGGGAATCAGATCCGGCAGATCAATCAGCAGGACTTCCATGGCATGCGCTGTCTGCGCGAGCTGAATCTGAAGCGCAACAAGCTGCGTCGCATCAACGGCTTTCAGCATCTGCTGGCGCTGGAGCGGCTCTGGCTGTGCCACAACGAGCTGCACAAGGTGGACGACATGGCCAGCATCGCCAGAGCAGCGCGCCTGCAGGAGGTGACCATAGAGAACAATCCCGTCTCCTTAGCCGGGGACTGCGTGTCCTTCCTGGTCTCGCATCTGCCGCTGCTGCAGTCGCTCAGCCAAATGCCCATTACGGAGCAAGTGCGTCGCGCTGCGCTGGCCTGGCGTCAACACAAGGAGCACGCGCAGTCGACGCATGGCAGCTCGGATGCCTATCACAGCAGCCGGCGGGAGGAGGTGATATCGAATGCGCGCACCAACTGGGAGCTGCTGAGGTCACAGCAGACGCTGGGCAGGCCCAAGGGCAAGCTGACCAGCGAGCTGGCCAAGATCAATGAGTCCAACGAGGCGGTGGTGCTGGAGGAGGCGGAGCAGGAGAGCCGAGAGACGCCCCCTGCCAAGGATGAGCTGGCCGAGCTGCAGGCCATGTTCAAGCTGCCGTTGATTGCCAAGAAGCCGCTGCTGGAGCTGGAGGAGGAGGCCAGCTCGGAGGCCTCCAGTCTGGGACCCAATGTGGACAGCTGTTCCAGCTGCTACAGCACGGACAACGAGGAGAAGCCGCAGAAGACAGACGAGAACTGCAATAAGCTGCCAGATCCCATGCCAGCTGATCCCATTCCTGCTGCAGTTGCTCCGGAGTCGAGTTCAACGCTGCCCAGCTCCAGTTCTCCCTCGCCGCCGGCTGTTACGCTGACCCCGCCCACAACTGGCACAGCTGCACCAGCTGCCACGCCCACTGCCACGCCCACGCCGCCGCCCACCACGGTAACGCTGCCCCTGCCCGCTGCCAGCACGCGCCCCGCCAGCAGCAAGCAGCGTCTGCGCCAAACGCCCATCGCCCAGCTGGGACTCCAAGTGAACCGTCCCAGCTGCAAGCGCTACATGGCAGGAAGCCTGGTGAGATCCCAGACCATCAGCAGCAGCAGCACCAGCAACAGCAGCTGCTCCAACAGCGCCGGCAGAGGCAAGCCCAGCTCCAACGCCAACTCCAATCAATCCCAGGCCAATGTCGTCTCCCTGCTGCCCCCTCAGAGCAAGCCGCAGGCAACCTCGCCAGCTTCAGCTGCTGCTGCCACGCCCGCCGCGGCCATCACAGTTAGCAAGCCCAGTCCGGCGGAGCGGGAGCGGGAACAGGGCGGAGACTATCTCATCGAGATCTGCGGCAGATACCTGAACATCTATGGCCAGGGCGCGCTGCGCTTCATCGACAAGCAATGGAATCCGGCCAAGGCGAACGATGTGCACACGCTAAACTTCAGCTACATCAACTTCAACAGCATCGTCTGCATGCTGGGCAGGATTAAGCTGCGCTTTCCCCACGCCGAGCACTTTGTGTTCAGGGAGACGAACATCGGCACCCTGGGGCAGCTGAATGCGCTGGCGGAGCTCCAGGGATTGAGCTCGCTGCTGATCGATGCCGAGGGCAATGCCATCACCTCCAAGCATGCCTGGCGAGCCTATGCCATCTACAGACTGTCCCACTGGGGACTCAAGCAGCTGAACGGGCAGGAGATCAGCGAGGCGGAGGTGGAGGCAGCGAATGCCATGTACGCGGGTCTCTCGAATCTGGTGCTCTGGTCCATGCCGGATGGCATGTTGCAGCCGCTCCTCGCCCGCCTGCGTCTGGACGAGAGCTGCACCGCCAGCAAGCTCTCTCCCAAGGAGTGGCTGCAACGGGCCGAGAACAAATCCCTGCGTCTGGTCGTCGGCAAGGAGGCGCTGCAATGGAAGAAGGCCACCAACACTGTCGCCTCCTCCTCATCCGCCGCCAACTCGGAAGCTGGCAACCAGGTTGCACCCTCGGCCAGAGATCGGGGTAGACAGCACTTTGCTCTGCTGCTGGAGAACACCTGCAACGCCGTCGAGAAGCTGCACAAGCTGGAGACGCTCTGGCCCAGCATGCTCCTGGATATTGTGCGGAATACGCTCCTGGACTACGCCCAGTTGGATGTGTATCTGAGAAATCTCATGGCGGAGCTGATGAAGTGAACTGTGATGGAAGACCTGGCAGATATGGCGGCTTTTTTGTAGCGTTGTTAGACCTAATCGTAATGCTTTTAGTGGAGAATTTGCTGCACCTCACGTAACGTAACGCCACGTCACGTCACGTAACGTAATTCCTATGATCCTAGGCATTTATCCAATGAAACCAATTCTTGTAAAGCAACAAGCATGAACCTAGTCCAATTTTTATATAATATATTTAACATTTAAACCTAATTAATAAAAACTAAACTCAATTATTTGATATTGCGTAATTGAAGCGAGAAATTGTAGAACGAAGAATGAACTGATCTAGAAAAATGCGAACAGATCTACTTTAAAGTAGGAAGAATGTACAGACAGATCTTGATTGAAAAGAGTATGGAATATAGACAGCAAGGTCGGATTTAGATGCAGACGAATTGTTACAAGATTAGTTAGTTTTTAGCAACTTAAAGTTCCAAAAACAAACATATGAAATTCATTCTTAGCTATATATAATTATTTACAATTAATGCACATTGTTTATCTCAACCGACATTTTAAATATCTCTAACTATTCCGCCTGCTGCTTGGACGCATCTTTGCTCTTAGCCGGCTTCTGTGTCTTCTGCAGCTTGTCCACATAGATGTTGAGTATGGCCTCGATGCCCGGATACAGCACGAAGTTGCTGGTGCGTATCTTTTTGTCAATGAGATACGAGGTGACCGACTGCGTGTTGAAGGCAATGTCCAACGCCTCGCTGTGGTTCACCTTGTCCAGCTGATTGCGCGCCACCTTGATGACGCAGTTCTCGAAGCCATTGATCTTGATGCTCAGATCCAAGGCGTAGCCGGCATCCACATCTGGCCAGCGCTGTTCCAGCACGTTCTTCGACCACTGCAGCTCCTCGCTGCCGGCATTCAGACGTCCAGGCAGCGAGACAAAGCGGCTCCACAGCTCCGAGGCAAAATGTGGAGCCATGGGAGCCAGCATAATAAGCTGAGCTGCCAGAGCACGCTCAAACTGTTTGCCATAGCGCTGCACATGCTTCGGCGTGCGCTGCAAGCAAAGAGAGATACAATTAGTAACTATAGAAGGTAACAATTAAGGAGGCTTACTCTCAAGGAGTTGGTTAGGCCCTGCATCTTGGAGATGGCCACGCTGAGCTGATGCGCATGGCGGTAGTTGAAGGTGGCGCCCTTGACATAGAAGTTGCGCGCATCGAAGAGCTTGGCATCCTCGGCCAGAAACTCATCGCTGCCAGTGTCCACAATATCCACAGTGCTCTCCTCCCTTGCCGCTTGCAGCTCCTCCAAGCTGAGCCAGAGTCGCTTCTGCCAGTTGAGTATGCCCGGAAAAGCTGGAATGAAAATTATAAATTACTTTTATAAACCTGTATTTATGGTCTGAATTGACGATAATATTACTCACTGGCGCTGGACCAATTTCGATGAGAAGTAGGCGCCACATCCGCCAGTATTATAAGCCTAGTCGTATCCGTGCCGTACTCATTGAACATATCGTCGGGCTCCACGCCATTCAGCTTGGATTTGGACATTTTCTCCCAGCCCATGACCACGGGCTCCTGTGTCTCCTTGAGCGTCGCCTGGTTCTTCTTGGCATTCACAATCTCCACCTCGGATTCGCGCACGTAGCGCCCGCTGCCCTTGACGCGGTAGGAGCGTCCCATGACCATGCCCTGCACCAGCAGGCGGGAGAAGGGCTCGGAGGTGGGAGACAACCCGCAGTTGTGCAGGAAATGATTCATAAAACGCGCGTAGTAAAGATGCAGCACGGCATGCTCCTTGCCGCCAATATAGAGATCAACGGGCATGAACTTCTTGATGAGATCCGCATCGTAAATACTCTCTGCATTCTGCGCATTCAGATAACGCAGGTAGTACCAGGAGCTGTCCACAAAGGTGTCCATGGTATCCGTTTCCCTACGTGCCTGCGTCTCCCCACATTTGGGACACTCGCAGCGCAGCGAATCCTTGCCAGCATCTCTCGGAGGCAGGCTCACCGGCAGCTGCTGCTCCGGCACAGGCACCGTGCCACATTTGGGACAGTGCACGATGGGTATGGGTGTGCCCCAGTATCTTTGGCGGGAGATCAGCCAATCCTGCAGCTTGGAGGAGACGCGATAGCCGCCAATGTTCAGTCTGCTGGCTGCCTGCAGAACTTCCCTGCGCAACTCTTCCCAGTTGCCTGGATTGATCAGAGTCTCCTGCTCACTGGAGGTGCAGAAGGCGAGTCCCAGACGCTCCCACAGCTCACGATCCTCGTCACGAAAGCTGGGCGCAGCCAGATACACATCACAGTCGGCTGGAAAGGCGGCATCGTCGTTGAATACCACCGGCAGAGTGCTGCGCGCAAAGGGATTCTCCACGTTCAAATCGTTGGCATTGGGCAGCTGGGATAGATAGTGTTTGCTGCGCAGCACCAGAAAGGCGTTGGGATCCTTGAGATGCTCTGGATTTGTGGTCCACACACGCAGCAGATTCGAGGCGGAGGTGAGCAGCATGAAGGCATAGCCATTGTACTCGCCTATCCAGTGACGCTGCAGATTGATGATGTCCCGCCAATCCCGCAGCATGGGATCATCCAGGCCATCCAGCAGCTGTTTGGCGTAGGCGCTGGTGCGGATGAACCACTGCTTGAGCAGCTTTTTTTCCACCTTGGCGCCCGAGCGCCAGGAGCAGCCATTGGCGTCCACCTGCTCATCCGCCAGCACCGTCTTATCCACCGGATCCCAGTTGACCAACGCCTCGTTCTGATACGCCAATCCCTGTCTGTGCAGCATGAGGAACAGACTCTGCGTCCACTTGTAGTAGCTGGGATCGCTGGTGCTCAGCTCGTGCGTCCAGTCGAAGGAGCAGCCCAAGCGCTGCAGCTGCTGCTTCATCTGTGCGATGTTCCTCTCCGTCCACTCGTCGGGGGCAACTCCCCGCTGATTAGCCGCATTCTCGGCGGGCAGACCGAAGGAATCCCAGCCTATGGGCTGGAACACATTCTTGCCACACATGCGCTGGAAGCGGGCGACGGCATCGCTGATGGTGTACACCCGCACGTGCCCCATGTGCAGGTTGCCCGAGGGATACGGAAACATGGAGAGCACGTAGAACTTGTTATCGGATTGCTTGGCGTCGAACTGTCCATGGCCCAGCTCTGCCCTCCAGTGCGTCTCGATGCGATGCTTCACCTCGTTCGTTAGCTCCAATTGCTAAGATATAAAATAAATATTAGTAAACGACTTGGTTTGAAATTAAGCAATATTATCTGTTATATTTTGGGCGAACTGTATTTTAAAGATGCAGATTAGTCGGGCGTAAGGCTACAATCGGACGTAACCGACAGCAGGAGACCCTGTACTTTTTGTTTCCATATCTGAACTATCACTGATCCACTGCCTCACACACAGGGGCAATATATGCGCGTATGACTCACAACTTGTACCGCCTCCCATTTTAACAGTTATCCTGAACTATTCTCTCGCACACACACTCACAAGAGCGAGCGAATATCAGAGCAGCCGAGCGCTCCATATGAGCGTATGCATAGAGCGAGCGCCGCAGCCATCAGCGGGCGACTTTTTCGCTTACCATAGCAACGAACTGGTAAGTGGGTTTCTGTGGCGTTTCTCTTTGGCGGGAGCTTATCGAGAGACAGCGCACTCTGCAAGCACTATAAATACCGCTGCTGCAGTGCTGCTGATCACAGTGCAGTGGCAGCATCCTTCTGATGCAGAGGTGTAGTGGGTGCTCAAGTCGAAAGTGGGCAGCAAATGCCCGGAGTTTGCAATTTGCAGTGTGTAGATCTCTCATGGCCTAACTCTCGCGGCCGTGCTCTTGCTGGTCTAATTCTCATTGGCCATACACCCGATGGTCGACCACTCGTTGGCCAAACTTTCACTGGCCCAACTCTCACTGGCGCAACTCTCGCTGGCCCAACTCTCATTGGCGCAACTCTTGCTGGCCCAACTTTCACTGACGCAACTCTCGCTGGCCCAACTCTTATTCTGCTGGTCTCGTTGGCCCTGCTTTCGATGGTCGAATTCTTGTTGGCCGAACTCTCACTGGCCCAACTCTCCTGGTGTCTATTACATACAACAAACACCTATTAACTCTGTTTTTAATAAGCACAGGGTATAATAAAAAGAGAGCAAATAACAAGTTCAACTTACTTCGCTGCCCGTGCAGCTTTGAGTGAGCAAATAACGCCAGCATTTTATTTGGAATCTCTTTAGGAAATGCTGTTGTCTTAGCGCCTGCATTCTGCTGCTTTTAATTAATAAATTATCACATTTAATTATGTATTAAATAACAAATCAAAACACAATGTGCAGCGTCACAGCTGTTTGCCTGTCAGTGTGTACACACTTTAAGAAATCTGCCGCTAGGTGTTGCCACATCGCCAACTAAACATATGTGCTCATACAAAATATTTTGGCGGGAGGCTCTGCTGACTGCATGGCAACGCCTGCAGCAGAGTTGTAGTTTCAGGTGCCGGCTCTCTGAGAGCTTAAAGCAACTATTTCGAGCGCAGTGGCAACGCTCGGATGCACTCTCGCCAAAAAGTGCATACGTAATTTTTCACAGGGCGTATTCAGATCGAAGTTCAGTGAAAAGTTATATTCAAGGAGTTAAAACTGTAAATTGTGGTGCAAAATAGTTGGTGAACATGGGGGATTCGCTGGACAACACCGACACATCGGTGGATCCGGCCGTAAATCTCTCCATAGCCAATTACGATGCGTTCGCAAATTATCTGCGCAAAGCCGTCATCATCTTGCTGCCTGAGGAGGACGTCGTGCCTCAGTCGCTGAATAATGCGCTGGACGATCCTGCGAATCAGGAAACTATACGCAAGTTCCTCTCCGATCCGCAGGTGCAGGCGTTGTACGTGCAGCGCAATTGCATCAAAGGTAAGTGCAAATTTGCACACAAAAATTTCTACAAATTTTCACAGCTGCACAAAATGGCGTCGCTTGAGAGCAGCGCAGAATTTCTTAGCTGCAAAAAATGTGAAAAATATGTTTAAATTGTAGTAAATATTGTATTTCGTATGTTATAAATGCATTATATTGCATTTGCAAGTTGTTTTTGTGGCAATTCTGCTACAAATCAATTTCCAATTGGCATTTTCGTGTTTTTTTTCCACTGCTGGTGCGCATGACGTCATCGCAGCTGACTCACAACAAGCGCACATGGTACGCAAAAAGAAGGTTGTCCCATTAGCTCACATGCGTGACGTCACATATTGTTAACATATTATACTTTAGCAACAGATTTAGTAAATGTATGCATTTTGTGGTTATTTTTATTGAATTACTAATTTTAATATTATCTTCAAATAATAGGAAAATAAAAAAATTATAAAATTGCGTAGATTTATTTTGAACGTGACGTGAGAGCCAGTGCTGCTAAACTATGTAAACAACCCTCATTGTCCGCGCACCATGAACAGCAACTAGTTGCGCAAAGTTAACAGTTTTAACCGGCTGCTGTCTTGTACAGAAAACAAATAACAGCTGTTTTCGGTTAGTATGAAAATAAAAAATTTTTCATTTCTTTTAAGTAATTTTTTTTTTTTAATATGTAGTAAATTTCAGTGCGAAAATGAATTTCTCTATAAACAATTATTTCTTTATTTTCAAATAATTATTTATATAATATATTATTTAATAAAATATCTAAAATAATATCTTACTAATATATCTATTTCGTAAAAATATGTCTGTTTAATTTCGTAATAATATATTATATTTGTAATAATGTTTATAACGTGACGTAACAGCAAGTGCTGCCAATCTAAGCAACCCTCATTGTCAGCGCACCATGAACAGCAACCAGTTGCGCAGGGTTGCCAGACCTTTCGCCGGTTGCCGGCCTGTAAACAAAACAAAGAACAGCTGTTTTCGCTTTGTTTGCGGAAACGTATGCCGGCCTTGGGCTGTATGTGTGTGGGAGTGTGTGTGTGTGTATTCCATTGACTTTGAACGCTGCCTCGCATCAGGGTCAGGCGATGTGGGAGCAACGCACGCTCAAGGTTCAGGCCTTGAGTGCACGAAATTTGAAGGTTTAACCTTGGCCGCTGAATTTTCGAAGGTTGTCACCTTGGGAATGAAACGATGTCAATGGCATTAGCCTCGTCTCAGGGACAGATAATGACTGTGCATTGAGCGATATGTGGGTGAAGGTGAAAGTTCTGATAACAGACTGGATGAATTGACTTTCTCACACTCTCCACTTCTCTTTATTCCGCACAGAGGACGACAGCGAGACACCGGCAGAGGGGGAGGACGAGAAGGAGCAGGTCTCTTACCAGATCAGCAATGACGTGCACTTCACCAACAGCCGCATGGCCTCGCTGGCCTGCATCAAGCGTGGCGCCGTCGTGGAGGCGGACAAATCCATTCACTCGCAGCTGCGTTTGATCAACTTCTCGGATGGTTCGCCCTATGAGACGCTGCACGCTTTCATCAGCAAGTCCTTGGCGCCGTACTTCAAGTCCTATGTGAAGGAGTCGGGACGCGCTGATCGGGATGGCGATAAGATGGCGCCATCCGTGGAGAAGAAGCTGGCGGAACTGGAAATGGGGCTGCTGCATCTGCAGCAGAACATTGACATTCCGGAGATTACGCTGACTGCGCATCCGATTGTCAACCAGGTTATACGCAAGTGCTCGGATGAGAACCATAAGGCCAAGGTGGTGGATTTTGGGGACAAGGTGGAGGACTCCTCCTTCCTCAATCAGCTGCAGAACGGAGTCAACCGTTGGATCACCGAAATCAAGAAGGTTACCAAGCTTAATCGAGATCCTGGCTCGGGAACTGCACTGCAGGTACGTCAGTATCTTCTAGATTTAATCTACAGCAATAAATAATCCCTATTTGCTTGCAGGAAATATCCTTCTGGCTTAATCTGGAGCGTGCGCTGTACCGCATTCAGGAGAAGCGCGAGTCGCCAGAGGTGGCATTGACGCTGGACATTCTGAAGCATGGCAAACGCTTCCATGCCACCGTTTCGTTTGATACGGACACGGGCTTGAAGCAGGCCTTGGCCACCGTTGCGGACTACAACCCGCTGATGAAGGACTTTCCCATCAACGATCTGCTGTCGGCCACGGAGCTGGAGAAGATTCGTCCAGCTGTGCAGCAAATCTTCTCGCATCTGCGCAAGGTGCGCAACACCAAGTACCCCATACAGCGTTGCCTCAAGCTCATCGAGGCCATCTCGCGGGACTTATCGCAGCAGCTGTTGAAGGTGCTGGGCACGCGTCGCCTCATGCACATTCCCTTCGACGAGTTCGAGCGCGTGATGAACCAATGCTTCGAGATCTTCAGCTGCTGGGACGACGAGTACGACAAGCTGCAGGGTCTGCTGCGCGACATTGTCAAGAAGAAGCGTGACGAGCATCTGAAGATGGTCTGGCGCGTCTCTCCAGCGCACAAGAAGCTGCAAACGCGCATGGAGCATATGCGCAAGTTCAGGCGCCAGCACGAGCAACTGCGCACTGTTATCTTGCGCGTGTTGCGTCCGCCCAAGCAGGCTGCAACTGATGATGGCACCGTGGTGGAAACCAAGCAGCCTTACAGCTTGGATGCGGCAGATGCCCATGCCATTGAGGAAGTCAACTTGGCCTACGAGAATGTCAAGGAAGTGGACTGTCTGGACATCACCAAGGAGGGCTCCGAGGCTTGGGAAGCTGCTGTCAAGCGCTACGAGGAGAAAATCGGTTAATATTACGCTCAATCACTAACTTTCGCTGTATTAACTTTGTCATAACACTTACAGATCGTGTGGAGACTCGCATCACTGCGCATCTGCGAGATCAGTTGGGCACCGCCAAGAATGCCAACGAGATGTTCCGCATCTTCTCGCGCTTTAATGCGCTCTTCGTGCGTCCCCACATACGTGGCGCCATACGTGAGTACCAAACGCAACTGATACAACGCGTCAAGGATGATATCGAGGCGCTGCACGAGAAGTTCAAGGTGCAGTATCCGCAGAGCAAGAGCTGCCGATTGTCCTCAGTGCGTGATCTGCCGCCAGTCGCTGGATCCATCATTTGGGCTCGTCAGATTGACAACCAGCTCACCATGTATCTGAAACGCGTGGAGGACGTGCTGGGCAAGGGCTGGGAGACGCACATCGAGGGCCAGAAGCTCAAAGCTGATGGCGACAGCTTCAGAACTAAGCTGTCCATCTCTGATGTGTTCCACGAATGGGCGCGCAAGGTGCAAGAGCGCAACTTCGGCAGCACTGGACGCATTTTCACCATTGAATCGTCACGTTCTCGCACTGGACGTGGCAACGTTTTGCGTCTGCGCGTCAACTTTCTGCCAGAGATCATAACCTTGGCCAAGGAGGTGCGCAACATCAAGAACTTGGGATTCAGGTAAGATATTGAGAACTGCAGTTCATTCTTTATAATTAAATTGTAATTAATTACAGAGTTCCTCTAACGATTGTCAACAAGGCGCATCAGGCGAACCAGATTTATCCATATGCTATATCTTTGATTGAAAGCGTTCGCACCTATGAACGCACCTTGGAAAAGGTAAAGAATGAATGAAGAATCACAAACTACACGCAATGCCAATACAAACATTCACTACCAATCATCCAGCTGAAGCTATTGCTTTGCCTTCTTTTTGATCAATGTCTGTTACAATATTAAGTTTACAAATTATTTTGAAATATGCAATGCTTCAAACATCATCAGCCACACTTGAACACCTCTTTTACCATGCTGAGGCGATTGCTTTGCCTTCTTTTAAATCATATTACATCAACACTTCAACATTTTTGAAACACCTTTATTGCTTTGCTACTCACACCTTACACCTAACATATCCATAGTCTGTACAACCAGTTTAAAGCAATCAAACAACCAACAAACCTTTCTTTCATGCAGCTTAATTATAGGAGTCTAGCACAAAATTCAGTATTCAAGGTAGTGTCGTTTGTACCCCAAAATGTTTATTGCTACCACTTATATTTCTATTGTTATTCTACAAATCCCGCATGCATTAAAGAATCCACTTGTTGCTATAAATTAGTCTAAACTCTACCCTTACTAATAAGCTTGTTTGTTCTCTAGATTGAGGATCGTGCTAGCATTGTGCCTTTGGTGGCTGGTCTGCGCAAGGAAGTCTTGAATTTGGTCTCCGAGGGCATTGGCCTCATTTGGGAGTCCTATAAGCTGGATCCGTATGTGCTGCGCTTATCCGAATGCGTCACGCAGTTCCAGGAGAAGGTAAGCAATAATCTAACTAATTTACTTTGTACGATAGATAACATTTTTTTCTTTTAGGTTGATGACTTGTTGGTTGTTGAGGAGCAGTTGGATGTCGATGTGCGCTCGCTCGAAACCTGTCCTTACAGTGCAGCTACATTCGTAGAGATTCTCTCCAAGATTCAGCATGCTGTCGATGATCTTTCGCTGCGTCAGTATTCCAATCTGAGTGTTTGGGTCACTCGTCTGGACGAGGAAGTGGAGAAGAAGCTCGCCTTGCGTCTTCAAGCCGGCATACAAGCCTGGACTGAAGCCTTAACTGGCAACAAGAAGGAGGTGGACACCTCCATGGACACGGATGCTCCGGCACAGCCCACGCATAAGTTGGGAGGCGAACCGCAGGTTCAGAATGCTGTGCACGAAATACGCATTACCAATCAGCAGATGTATCTGTATCCCTCCATCGAGGAGGCGCGTTTCCAAATCATGCAGCAGTTCTTCGCGTGGCAGGCCATCGTCACATCCCAGGTGCGTCTACAGAGCACTCGCTACCAGGTGGGCTTGGAGAAACCAGTCTCGCAGACCTATCGCAACTTGCTAACCAAATTACCGGAGGGCAAGGTGCTTGAAAACGCCTACGGTGCCATTGAGCACAAGATCAGCGAAGTGCGCAATTACGTGGACGAATGGTTGCGTTATCAGAGCCTCTGGGATCTGCAGGCAGATACGCTGTACGGACGTTTGGGTGAGGATGTAAACCTATGGATCAAGTGTCTCAACGACATCAAGCAGAGTCGCACAACATTCGACACTTCGGACACGCGTCGTGCCTACGGCGCCATCATCATTGACTACGCCAAGGTGCAGGCGAAGGTTACGCTCAAGTACGATTCTTGGCATAAGGAGGCCTTGGGCAAGTTTGGCACTTTGCTGGGCACCGAGATGACCACGTTCCACAGCAAGGTCTCCAAGTCGCGTACTGATTTGGAGATGCAGAGCATTGAGGCGGCCAGCACATCGGATGCTGTCAGCTTTATCACTTATGTGCAGTCGTTGAAGAAGGACATGATTGCCTGGGACAAGCAGGTGGAGGTATTCCGTGAGGCTCAGCGCATACTCGAACGTCAGCGCTTCCAGTTCCCCAATAATTGGTTGCATGTCGACAACATTGAGGGCGAATGGTCCGCGTTCAATGAGATTATCAAACGCAAGGATACAGCTATACAGACACAGGTTGCCAGTCTTCAAGCCAAGATTGTGGCCGAGGATAAGGCCGTGGAGACACGCACCGTTGACTTCCTCAATGATTGGGAGAAGACTAAGCCCACAGGCGGCAAGATACGTCCCGATGACGCCTTGCAACAGCTTCAGATCTTTGAGAGCAAGTACTCACGTCTCAAGGAGGAACGTGATAACGTAGCCAAGGCTAAGGAGGCGCTTGAGTTGCAGGAATCCGCCGGAGTGCCCAACAATAGCTCCGAGCGCATGAATGTGGCGCTTGAAGAGCTGCAGGATCTGCGCGGTGTCTGGAGCGAACTGTCCAAGGTCTGGAGCCAGATTGACGAGACTCGCGAGAAGCCCTGGCTGTCGGTTCAGCCACGTAAGCTACGCCAGCAGCTGGAGGCCATGATGGCACAGCTGAAGGAGCTTCCAGCACGTTTGCGCATGTACGAATCCTACGAGTACGTTAAGAAGCTCATCCAGAGCTACATCAAGGTTAACATGCTGATTGTGGAGCTCAAGTCGGATGCGCTTAAGGAGCGTCATTGGAAACAGTTGACCAAGCAACTGCGCGTCAACTGGGTAATCTCTGATCTCACACTCGGTCAGGTGTGGGATGTGAATCTGCAGAAGAACGAGGGCGTTGTCAAAGATATCATACTCGTAGCCCAGGGTGAAATGGCCCTGGAGGAGTTCTTGAAGCAGGTGCGCGAATCCTGGCAAAACTACGAACTGGATCTGATTAACTATCAGAATAAATGCCGCATCATTCGCGGCTGGGATGACTTGTTCAACAAGGTCAAGGAACACATCAACTCTGTGGCCGCCATGAAGCTGTCGCCCTACTACAAGGTCTTCGAGGAAGAGGCTTTGACATGGGAGGAGAAGTTGAACCGCATCAATGCCTTGTTCGATGTCTGGATCGATGTACAACGTCGCTGGGTCTATTTGGAAGGCATCTTCTCGGGCAGCGCTGACATCAAGACCTTGCTGCCTGTAGAAACATCTCGCTTCCAGAGCATTAGCTCCGAGTTCTTGGGCTTGATGAAGAAGGTGACCAAGTCGCCTAAGGTTATGGATGTTTTAAACATTCCTGCCGTGCAGCGTTCTCTCGAGCGTCTGGCTGATTTGCTAGGCAAGATACAGAAGGCTTTGGGAGAATACCTCGAACGTGAACGTACCTCTTTCCCACGTTTCTACTTTGTGGGCGATGAGGATCTGTTGGAAATCATTGGCAACAGCAAGAACATTGCACGTCTGCAGAAGCACTTCAAGAAGATGTTTGCCGGCGTAGCTGCTATACTGCTTAACGAGGAGAACAATGTCATCTTGGGCATATCCTCCCGCGAGGGCGAGGAGGTGCACTTCATCAATCCAGTCTCCACCGTGGAGCATCCGAAGATCAACGAATGGCTCTCGCTAGTAGAGAAGCAAATGCGTTTCACACTCGCCTCATTGCTTGCACAGGCTGTGCAGGACATCAAGCAGTTCCGTGATGGCAAAATCGATCCACAGAAGTACATGGAATGGTGCGACAAATATCAGGCACAGATTGTGGTCTTGGCCGCCCAGATACTCTGGTCTGAGGACGTGGAAGCCGCATTGCAGCAGGCGTCGGAGAGCAACAATGCCAAGCCCATGCAGCGTGTGCTCACCAATGTAGAGAACACCCTGAATGTTCTAGCTGATTCGGTGCTGCAGGAGCAACCCGCTCTGCGTCGTCGCAAGCTGGAGCATCTGATCAATGAGTTTGTGCACAAACGTACGGTGACCAGACGTCTCATCACCAACGGCGTCACCTCTCCCAAGTCCTTCCAGTGGCTTTGCGAGATGCGTTTCTACTTCGATCCACGTCAGACCGAGGTGTTGCAACAGCTTACCATTCACATGGCAAATGCTCGCTTCTTCTACGGCTTTGAGTACTTGGGAGTGCAAGATCGTTTGGTGCAAACGCCGCTGACAGATCGTTGTTATCTGACCATGACACAGGCACTGGAGTCCCGACTGGGAGGTTCGCCTTTCGGTCCAGCTGGCACGGGTAAAACTGAATCCGTGAAGGCATTGGGCAATCAGCTAGGTCGCTTTGTGCTCGTCTTCAATTGCGACGAGACGTTCGATTTCCAGGCCATGGGTCGCATCTTTGTGGGTCTCTGCCAAGTGGGCGCCTGGGGCTGTTTCGATGAGTTCAATCGTTTGGAGGAGCGCATGCTCTCTGCCTGCTCGCAGCAGATTCAAACCATTCAGGAGGCGCTCAAGTATGAGCTGGACAGCAACAAGGAAAGCATCACTGTCGAACTTGTGGGCAAACAGGTTCGCGTTTCCCCGGACATGGCTATTTTCATCACCATGAATCCTGGCTACGCCGGCCGCTCCAACCTGCCGGACAATTTGAAGAAACTCTTCCGTTCATTGGCCATGACAACGCCAGATCGTCAGCTGATTGCAGAGGTTATGCTCTTCTCGCAGGGCTTCCGTTCTGCTGAGAAACTCGCCTGTAAGATTGTGCCCTTCTTCAAGCTCTGCGACGAGCAATTGTCCAACCAAAGTCACTACGACTTTGGTTTGCGTGCACTAAAATCCGTGCTGATCTCAGCGGGTAATGTCAAACGTGATCGCATTATGAAGATCAAGGAACAGATGAGACAACGCGGCGAGGAGAATATCGATGAAGCATCCGTCGCTGAGAATCTGCCTGAGCAGGAGATCCTGATACAATCGGTCTGCGAGACTATGGTGCCCAAGCTGGTGGCTGAGGATATACCGCTGTTGTTCTCGCTGCTCAGCGATGTCTTCCCCAATGTGGGCTATACACGTGCGGAGATGAAGGGCCTGAAGGAGGAGATACGCAAGGTGTGCCAGGAGGACTATCTGGTCTGCGGCGAGGGTGATGAACAAGGAGCTGCCTGGATGGAGAAGGTAAGTTTCTTTCTGTTTCATTTTGTTATACTTAAGATATTTTATAACATCTTTCAACTTTACACATGCTAACCTAACAGGGACTCGGCTCCACTTGGGTCGACAAAGTAAATTATAAATCATATAAATATTACAGGCCTGTTCTGAATTTCAATTGAATCATCCGAACTTAATCCAATTTTGTTTGTCCAAACGTTTTTCAGAACAGGTCTGATTATATTTGTAACCATAACAGAAGTCTAACCTCTTCCCTAACCTCCGCTAGGTTCTACAACTGTATCAAATTTCCAATTTGAATCATGGTTTGATGATGGTCGGTCCCTCGGGCTCTGGCAAGTCCACGGCCTGGCGTACTTTGCTCAAGGCTCTGGAACGCTTCGAGGGCGTTGAGGGTGTGGCTCATGTCATCGATCCCAAGGCTATTTCCAAGGAGGCGCTTTATGGTGTGCTTGATCCCAATACGCGCGAGTGGACCGATGGTCTCTTCACGCACATTCTGCGTAAGATAATTGATAATGTGCGCGGCGAGATTAACAAGCGTCAATGGATTATATTTGACGGTGATGTCGATCCCGAGTGGGTGGAGAATCTGAACTCGGTGTTGGATGACAACAAACTGCTGACGCTGCCCAACGGAGAGCGTCTCTCGCTGCCTCCCAACGTGCGGGTTATGTTCGAGGTGCAGGATCTGAAGTTCGCCACGTTGGCAACGGTATCGCGTTGCGGCATGGTCTGGTTCTCAGAGGACGTGCTCTCCACGGAGATGATCTTTGAGAACTATTTGTCGCGCCTGCGTAGCATTCCTCTAGAGGACGGCGATGATGACTTTGTAGGCATCATTAAGCCCGCCAAGGACAAGGAGGAGGAGGTCTCGCCTTCGCTTCAAGTGCAACGCGACATTGCGCTGTTGCTGCAGCCCTTCTTCTCTGGAGATGGCATTGTGGTGCGCTCCCTGGAGTACGCCATGGAACAGGAGCACATCATGGACTTCACACGTCTGCGTGCGCTCAGTTCCCTCTTCTCCATGCTTAATCAATCTGCACGTAATGTGCTCAACTTCAACTCGCAACATCCCGACTTCCCTTGCTCCGCCGATCAACTGGAGCATTATATACCCAAGGCTTTGGTCTATTCTGTGCTCTGGTCGTTTGCTGGCGATGCCAAGCTTAAGGTACGCACGGATCTGGGCGATTTCATGCGCAGTGTGACGACTGTGCCGCTGCCTGGCGCCGGAGGTGCTCCCATCATTGACTTCGAGGTGAGCATGAATGGCGAGTGGGTGCCCTGGAGCAACAAGGTGCCGGTAATTGAGGTGGAGACGCACAAGGTGGCGGCACCGGACATTGTGGTGCCCACTTTGGACACCGTGCGTCACGAGTCGCTGCTCTACACTTGGCTGGCGGAGCACAAACCTTTGGGTAAGTCTCTCGATCTCTTCATTCTCAAATCTAATTTCTCTTGATTCGTTTAATCCTCTACTTCATTCTCTGTTCTCAGTGCTCTGCGGTCCCCCTGGTTCTGGCAAGACCATGACGCTCTTCTCTGCCTTGCGTGCTCTGCCCGACATGGAAGTCGTTGGTCTCAATTTCTCATCAGCCACAACTCCAGAGCTGCTTTTGAAGACCTTTGATCATTACTGCGAGTATCGCAAGACGCCAAACGGCGTGGTTCTCTCTCCAGTGCAGATTGGCAAGTGGTTGGTGCTGTTTTGCGATGAGATCAACTTGCCCGATATGGATTCGTATGGCACACAGCGCGTCATCTCGTTCCTGCGTCAACTGGTTGAGCACAAGGGCTTCTTCCGTGCCAGCGATCAGGCTTGGGTTTCCCTGGAGCGCATTCAGTTTGTGGGCGCCTGTAATCCTCCCACAGATCCCGGTCGTAAGCCTCTGTCGCATCGTTTCCTGCGTCACGTGCCTATTATTTATGTAGACTATCCCGGAGAGACTTCGCTGAAGCAGATCTACGGCACCTTCTCGCGTGCTATGCTGCGTCTGATGCCCGCTCTGCGTGGATATGCGGAGCCTCTTACCAATGCCATGGTGGAGTTCTATCTGGCCTCACAGGATCGCTTCACGCAGGACATGCAGCCTCATTATGTCTACTCGCCACGTGAGATGACCAGATGGGTGCGTGGCATCTGCGAGGCCATTCGGCCCTTGGATTCGTTGCCCGTCGAGGGTTTGGTGCGTCTGTGGGCGCATGAAGCTCTGCGTCTGTTCCAGGATCGTTTGGTGGATGACTCTGAGCGTCGCTGGACAAATGAGAACATTGACATTGTGGGACACAAACACTTCCCTGGCATCAATCAGGAGGAGGCTCTGCAACGTCCCATACTTTACAGCAACTGGCTGTCGAAGGATTACATGCCCGTCAATCGGGAGGAGCTGCGGGATTATGTGCGTGCTCGCTTGAAGGTCTTCTACGAGGAGGAGCTGGACGTGCCGCTCGTGCTATTCGACGAGGTGCTGGATCACGTGCTGCGCATCGATCGTATCTTCCGTCAGCCGCAGGGCCATTTGCTGCTCATCGGCGTCTCTGGTGCGGGCAAGACAACGCTCTCCCGCTTTGTGGCCTGGATGAATGGTCTCTCCATCTTCCAGATCAAGGTGCACAACAAGTACACCAGCGAGGACTTTGACGAGGATCTGCGTTGCGTGCTGCGTCGCTCCGGTTGCAAGGATGAGAAGATTGCATTTATCTTGGACGAATCGAACGTGTTGGACTCTGGTTTCCTGGAACGCATGAACACATTGTTGGCGAACGGCGAGGTGCCTGGACTCTTCGAGGGCGATGAGTACACCACGTTGATGACGCAGTGCAAGGAAGGCGCTCAGCGTGAGGGTCTCATGCTGGACTCCAGCGATGAGCTCTACAAGTGGTTCACCCAGCAGGTGATGCGCAATCTTCACGTCGTTTTCACCATGAATCCGTCAACCGATGGCCTCAAGGATCGCGCTGCCACTTCGCCAGCTTTGTTCAATCGTTGCGTGCTCAATTGGTTTGGCGATTGGTCGGATTCAGCTCTGTTCCAGGTGGGCAAGGAGTTTACCACGCGCGTCGATCTGGAGAAGCCCAACTGGTCAGCGCCAGACTTCTTCCCGTCCGTTTGTCCGCTGGTGCCCCCCAATCCCACGCATCGCGATGCGGTCATCAACAGCTGCGTCTACGTGCATCAGACCTTGCATCAGGCCAACGCTCGTCTGGCCAAACGTGGAGGACGCACAATGGCTGTGACTCCGCGTCATTATCTGGACTTTATTCATCACTTTGTGAAGTTGTACAATGAGAAGCGCAGCGATCTGGAAGAGCAGCAGCTGCACTTGAATGTGGGTCTCAACAAGATCGCCGAGACTCTGGAGCAGGTGGAGGAGATGCAGAAATCGCTGGCGGTTAAGAAGCAGGAGCTGCAGGCGAAGAACGAGGCAGCCAATGCCAAGTTGAAGCAAATGTTCCAGGATCAGCAGGAGGCGGAGAAGAAGAAGATACAATCGCAAGAGATACAGATACGTCTAGCCGATCAAACCGTGAAGATCGAGGAGAAGCGCAAGTATGTCATGGCGGATCTGGCCCAGGTGGAGCCCGCTGTCATCGAGGCACAACAAGGTGAGTTCAACGGTTGCCAATTTCAAAAGTATTAATAAGGTTCTACGTATTGTTAAATATTAGGTTTAGTTCTAATTTTATGCATTTTAATAATAAGTATTTGAATACACTTTGAACACCTGCACAACTTTGTTGCAATAACACAGCTGTTAGATCGATTAAAAAGAACCATCTGGCGGAGGTGCGTTCGATGGCAAACCCTCCGGCCGTTGTGAAGCTGGCACTGGAATCGGTCTGCGAGCTGCTCAATGAGAGTGCCACAGATTGGAAGGCCATACGCGGCATCATCGTGAAAGACAGTTTCATATCGTCGATCATTAATATGGAAACTGATAAGATCACGTACGCAACCCCTTCCTTATCTCATACCAAACACAGATATACTCAACTCATAATCATCTCACAACTGCATCAAATGTTTGGCGTTGTAAAGCGAAGGAGTTCCGTTCATATCATAACGCATATATATATAAATATAACATGACTAAACAAATGAAAACAATATACTATCACACAAACATACACACTCTGCATACGCAATGCACTGGCAAAAATATATACATATATCTAAAAATATAATATAATATAACCCTAAAATATCAACTGTGTTTAGCGTGTGTCTACTAAAGACTGAGCTGTAAAGCCATGTTTAATCTCTAACCAGCTGGGCAGGATATTGTAATAAATCAGGGCTGCAAACCGATAGTATTGGATATTTAATTCCGAACCACAACCATTTATTCGATTTAAGTTTGCAACCCTGTGATAAATCTATAAATATTATATCTATATACTTTAGGCTAATTTTAACCATTTTGTAACAGTTTAATTAAGCGCCATGTGTGTGTTTAAATAATACTGACTGATCCTTAACCCCCTCATCCCACTCAGCGGTTAAGTCCATACGCAAACAGCAACTCGTTGAGGTGCGAACGATGGCAAATCCACCGTCGGTGGTTAAATTGGCACTCGAGTCGATCTGCCTGCTGCTGGGCGAGAATGCGACAGATTGGAAGTCCATACGCGCTGTCATAATGCGTGAAAATTTCATAAATTCAATTGTATCTAACTTCGGTACAGAGAACATAACGTAAGCATGATTCAACACACAACTAGAAGTATCTAGAAATCTCTACTTAACTTGATTTCAGTTCTTGTTCAATTGTTTTGAGTTCTTTGAGTTTTTGTAGTTTTCCTTTTATATTTCTTGAACGTTTAAGCGAGCTGCGTTGTTTTGTACATATTGTTGAACTTTTATTTAAACCTATTTCAACTGGTAATTGGCTTTAATATATTTTAAACTATATATGATTTACTCATTGGTATTTGGTTAAATTCAATTTCATTATAAACTTTTCCTAACCAACTGCTTTGCTTGCTTAATTCATACCTATAACTCTGAACATAGTATAAACGCACTTACTAATTAATATATTTAATTTAATACAGCGATGAGGTGCGTGAGAAGATGAAGTCCAAGTATCTGAGCAATCCGGACTATAACTTCGAAAAGGTCAATCGCGCCAGTATGGCCTGCGGTCCCATGGTTAAATGGGCTATCGCCCAGGTAAGAGCTTAAAGAGAAATATTTTTAAAAAATTGTGTTGCATACCCTAGGGATGATATCTTTCACAGAGCTTTTGCAATTTTCACTGTGATTTTCGTAGCTTAAGAAATGATATTTCATTCCCAATATACTCAACCTTGTAGAACAGTTTAATCAGCTTCTATAATCCTCATTTCAGATTGAATACGCTGACATGTTGAAGCGTGTGGAGCCTCTGCGTGAAGAGCTGCGCTCTCTCGAAGAACAGGCGGATGTTAACCTACAGAGCGCCAAGGAGACCAAGGATCTAGTAGAGCAACTAGAACGGAGCATTGCTGCCTATAAGGAGGAGTATGCCCAGCTCATTTCGCAAGCTCAAGCGATTAAAACCGATCTGGAGAATGTGCAGGCAAAGGTGGATCGCTCCATCGCTCTGCTGAAGAGCTTGAACATCGAACGCGAGCGTTGGGAGTCGACCAGTGAGACCTTCAAGTCGCAAATGTCGACTATTATTGGCGATGTCTTGCTCTCAGCTGCATTTATTGCTTACGGAGGATATTTCGATCAGCATTATCGCCTGAATCTGTTCACCACCTGGTCACAGCATCTGCAGTCGGCCAGCATACAATATCGTGCGGATATCGCACGCACTGAGTATCTATCCAATCCGGATGAACGTCTGCGCTGGCAGGCGAATGCTCTGCCCTCGGATGATTTGTGCACGGAGAATGCGATTATGCTGAAGCGTTTCAATCGCTATCCGTTGATCATCGATCCATCCGGGCAGGCGAC
Source organism: Hypselothyrea guttata (assembly GCA_035045125.1). Taxonomy (NCBI): domain Eukaryota; kingdom Metazoa; phylum Arthropoda; class Insecta; order Diptera; family Drosophilidae; genus Hypselothyrea; species Hypselothyrea guttata. Next base: position 438,116 of record JAWNNJ010000172.1, read on the forward strand.
GACCTTCCTGCTCAACGAATACGCGGGCAAGAAGATCACCAAGACCTCCTTCCTGGACGATTCGTTCCGCAAGAATCTGGAGTCCGCGTTGCGTTTCGGTAATCCTTTGCTGGTGCAGGACGTGGAGAACTATGATCCCATATTAAACCCCGTGCTGAATCGTGAATTGCGACGCACTGGAGGACGTGTGCTCATCACTCTGGGAGATCAGGATATAGATTTGTCGCCCTCGTTTGTCATCTTCCTGTCCACGCGTGATCCCACTGTGGAATTCCCACCCGATATATGCTCCAGGGTCACCTTTGTTAACTTCACTGTGACGCGTAGTTCGCTGCAGTCGCAGTGCTTGAATCAAGTTCTCAAGGCCGAACGTCCGGACATTGATGAGAAGCGTTCCGATTTGCTGAAGCTGCAGGGAGAGTTCCGACTGCGCTTGCGTCAGCTGGAAAAGAGTCTGTTGCAGGCATTGAACGATGCCAAGGGCAAGATACTCGATGACGATTCGGTCATCACTACGCTGGAGACGCTGAAGAAGGAGGCGTACGACATCAACCAGAAGGTGGATGAGACGGACAAGGTGATTGCCGAGATCGAGACGGTGTCGCAGCAGTATCTGCCGCTTTCGGTGGCCTGCAGCAACATGTACTTCACCATGGACAGCCTGAACCAGGTGCACTTCCTCTACCAGTACTCGCTGAAGATGTTCCTCGAAATCTTCTCCACCGTGCTGTACAACAATCCGCGTCTCGAGGGACGCAGCGATCACTCGGAGCGTCTGGGCATCGTCACCAGGGATCTCTTCCAGGTGTGCTACGAGCGTGTGGCACGCGGCATGTTGCACAACGATCGCCTCACCTTTGCGCTGCTCATGTGCAAGATCCATCTGAAGGGCACCGGCGAATCCAATCTGGACGCGGAGTTCAACTTCTTCCTGCGCAGCCGCGAAGGTCTGCTGGCTAACCCCACCCAGGTGGATGGTCTGAGTGGCGAACAGATCGAAGGCGTCAATCGTCTGGCCACACGACTGCCCATCTTCCGCAAGCTGGTGGAGAAGGTGCGCTCCATGCCGGAGCTGGGCGCCTGGCTGCAGCAGAGCTCGCCGGAACAGTGCGTGCCCCAGCTGTGGGATGAATCCAAGGCTCTGAGCGCCATTGCCAGCTCTGTGCATCAGCTGCTGCTCATACAGGCATTCCGGCCGGATCGCGTGATTGCCGCTGCCCACAATGTGGTCAATACGGTGCTCGGCGTCGACTTTATGCCCAATGCGGAGCAGGAGCTGGACTTCTCGAACGTTGTGGACAAGCAGCTGAACTGCAATACGCCTGCGCTGCTCTGCTCCGTGCCCGGTTTCGATGCCTCCAGTCGTGTCGATGATCTGGCCGCCGAGCAGAACAAGCAAATCTCCAGCATTGCCATCGGTTCCGCTGAAGGCTTCAATCAGGCGGAACGCGCCATCAATATGGCCTGCAAGACCGGACGTTGGGTGCTGCTGAAGAACGTGCACCTCGCTCCGCAGTGGCTTGTGCAGCTGGAGAAGAAGATGCACTCGCTGCAACCGCACTCAGGCTTCCGTCTCTTCCTCACCATGGAGATCAATCCAAAGGTGCCGGTGAATCTACTGCGCGCCGGACGCATCTTTGTCTTCGAGCCCCCACCGGGCATACGCGCCAATCTGTTGCGCACCTTCTCGACGGTGCCGGCGGCGCGCATGATGAAGACGCCCAGCGAGCGTGCTCGTCTGTACTTCCTGCTCGCCTGGTTCCATGCCATTGTGCAGGAGCGTCTGCGCTACGTGCCCCTCGGTTGGGCCAAGAAGTACGAGTTCAACGAGTCGGATCTGCGCGTCGCCTGCGACACGCTGGACACCTGGATCGACACGACGGCCATGGGACGCACCAATTTGCCGCCGGAGAAGGTGCCTTGGGATGCGCTGGTCACGCTGCTCTCGCAGTCCATCTATGGCGGCAAGATCGACAACGATTTCGATCAGCGTCTCTTGACGTCCTTCCTCAAGAAACTCTTCACGGCACGCAGCTTCGAGGCGGACTTTGCGCTGGTGGCAAATGTGGATGGCGCTTCGGGTGGACTGCGTCATATTACCATGCCGGATGGCACGCGTCGCGATCACTTCCTCAAGTGGATCGAGAATCTGACGGATCGCCAGACGCCCTCGTGGCTGGGATTGCCCAACAATGCGGAGAAGGTGCTGCTGACCACGCGGGGCACGGATCTGGTGAGCAAGCTGCTCAAGATGCAGCAGCTGGAGGATGACGACGAGCTCGCCTACAGCGTCGAGGAGCAATCCGAGCAGTCGGCAGCAGCAGCCGCCATGCGCAGCGAGGACGGTCGCCCGTCCTGGATGAAGACGCTGCACAACTCGGCCACCGCCTGGCTGGAGCTGCTGCCCAAGAACCTGCAGGTGCTGAAGCGCACCGTGGAGAACATCAAGGATCCCCTGTATCGCTACTTCGAGCGTGAGGTCACCAGCGGTGCTCGCCTGCTGCAGACGGTTATCTCCGATCTGCAGGACGTGGTCCTGATCTGCCAGGGCGAGAAGAAGCAGACGAACCACCATCGTTCCATGCTCTCCGAGCTGGTGCGCGGCATCATCCCCAAGGGCTGGAAGCGTTACACCGTGCCCGCCGGCTGCACCGTCATCCAATGGATCACCGACTTCAGCAATCGCGTGCAGCAGCTGCAGAAGGTCTCGCAGCTGGTGTCGCAGGCGGGCGCCAAGGAGCTGCAGGGATTCCCCGTCTGGCTCGGAGGTCTGCTCAATCCCGAGGCGTACATCACGGCCACCAGGCAGTGCGTGGCCCAGGCCAATAGCTGGTCCCTGGAGGAGCTCGCTCTGGACGTAACCATCACGGATGTGGGACTCAAGACCGATCAGAAGGACAGCAGCTTTGGGGTGACCGGGCTGAAGCTGCAGGGCGCACAGTGCAAGAACAACGAGCTGCTGTTGGCCTCCACCATCATGATGGATCTGCCGTTGACCATACTCAAATGGGTGAAGTAAGTAACTCCCAGAATATTGGGCCTACAATTATAACTAAATCTATGCATATTTACAGAATATCTTCGGAGCCGCGCCTCAGCAAGCTAACCCTACCCGTCTACTTGAATTCTACGCGCACGGAGCTGCTCTTCACCGTGGACTTGGCCGTGGCTGCTGGCCAGGATTCCCACAGCTTCTACGAGCGTGGCGTGGCTGTTTTGACTTCCACTGCTTTGAACTAAATTCTATAAAATCGTAAACAACCAACATATTTCTCTAACCCCAATAATTATCAGAAATTCCACTTAACAAATTTAAATTATATTCCCTATCAATAGTATCGATAGTGCAATCGTTTGATTTGCAAATAATACTTGAAACATATACACATATTTCTCTGATCCCCAATAACTAGTACCAAATATTCCCCTTAATAAAGATATATTATATTCCAATCCCAAACTTTGGCTCTAAAATCTACATTTGTCAACCAAATGCATCCATGTTTGGTTTTTTATGAGTTATTTTGCATTACAAATCATTTAAGATCTAAATTAGATACTTAAAAAAAATCAAGTTTTTTTTGCCAAAAAAAAAAGGGTTTCAGGTTTCGACGTTGCGTTGCAAGCGAACGTGTTTATATTTGTTCGATGTGAAACAACTTGGTAGCGCCATCTGTCGCTTATAAAACTAAGCAGCTAGATGGCGTACCCGGCATAGCGTCATATCTCCTCGCGCCATATCACCGCCCGGTACAAAACGACATAACTCCGCCAACAAAAAAGCGACATAACTCCGCTCGAAAAATGTACCGGGCGGAGATATGTCGCGCGGAGATATGACGCTATGCCCGCTTTGAAAACGACATATCTCCGCGCGGAGATATGACGCTATGCCCGCTTTGAAAACGACATATCTCCGCGCGGAGATATGACGCTATGCCCGCTTTGAAAACGACATATCTCCGCGCGGAGCTATGTCGTTTTGGGCTCGGCGGAGATATGTCGCTTTGAAAACGACATAACTCCGCTCGAAAAATGTACCGGGCGGAGATATGTCGCGCGGAGATATGACGCTCTGCCCGCTTTGAAAACGACATATCTCCGCGCGGAGATATGACGCTATGCCCGCTTTGAAAACGACATATCTCCGCGCGGAGATATGACGCTATGCCCGCTTTGAAAACGACATATCTCCGCGCGGAGATATGACGCTATGCCCGCTTTGAAAACGACATATCTCCGCGCGGAGATATGACGCTATGCCCGCTTTGAAAACGACATATCTCCGCGCGGAGATATGACGCTATGCCCGCTTTGAAAACGACATATCTCCGCGCGGAGCTATGTCGTTTTGGGCTCGGCGGAGATATGTCGCTTTGAAAACGACATAACTCCGCCAACAAAAAGCGACATAACTTCGCTCGAAAATTGTACCGGGCGGGGATATGTCGCTCTTAGCTCGGCGGAGCTATGTCGCTTTGAATACGTCATATCTCCGCGTGGAGTTATGCCGCTTTTAGCTCGGCGGAGATATGTCGTTTTCAAAGCGACATAGCTCCGCGCGGAGATACACATCCTTCAGGACGTGCGGCGAATAACTATTAGCGACAACTATTGTTTTTGTTATGCAAACAAGAGATGGCGCGCGAATATTTGGTATACAAACACGAGATGGCGCTAATAGAGTCAGTATATAAACAAGAGATGGCGCTAAAACGTATTCGCCGCGCATCCTTAAGGATGCTAACGCGCTCTTTTGAGGAATTTCGATTGAAAGCCTGCAAACAACAGCTAGCGGCAACTAGCGGCAACTCTGGGAACTTGTGAAAAGCGGCGCTTTGCTCGTTATTACTGGGAACAGTTTGAATATGGGAAATTAGGAATGGAAAATAAGGGAAATAACGAAATTAAGCGCAAAATGAAAAGAAAATCAAGCTAGGCATTGACCTTGCGAGGCCACACATAGTTTATTGGCACATCTACCCTGAATTAGTGCGTTCTCCGTGCCTTAGGAACAGTTGTGGCTCCCATGCGGCGCTGTGAACTACTTAGGGTAATTGTGAAGACGAAAGATGCAAATTTTTGTTAAATTATACGAATTATGCAACGCTTGCGGCTTGGGCTATAAAAGCGCAGCGTCAGCTCGTGGGATTTCTCAATAGTTTGTCCGATGTTGTCGCCGCTGTTTGTGAGTTTATGCTTGGGATTTCTGCTGTTCCCAGTCGAGGCGCAGCAGTCGAAGGATGGCCAGAGCCTGGATGAGTTCAGGCAGCGCTATCTGCTGCCCCTGCTCTCCTCCGGCAGCCGCAACTGTTCCCTCAACGCCTGCGAGTCGCTGCGCATCATCTCGCAGCTGCTGCTGCTGATGAAGGCCACGCCCAATGGCACCGCAAGTGTTCCCCCGGGAACAGCAGCCAGGCGGAAGACGACCAGCGGAGGCGCAAGCGGAAGCGGAAGCAGCGACGCCGCCACTGGCGATGTCAGCGCCATGTTCAACCTCTCCGAGTTCGATAAGCGCGTGCGTCAGATCGAGAGCCGCCTGCGGTCGGTGGAGCAGCCGATCTGGCACCTCGCCAGTGGCAGCCAGCTGGAGTGGAACCACTGCACCTCGGGCGTCTGTCGCTGCAACCCCGACACCAAGAGCTTCAACTGCTGGAACACCAACCTCAAGTCGGTGCCCGTCACCCAGGTGATTCCCATGAACATGGTCGCCATCGATCTCTCGCGCAACGCGCTCTCCACGCTCCACAAGGACACCTTCCGGGGCCTCACGCTGCTCAAGGAGCTCGATCTGTCCAACAACGTGCTCGACTTTCTGCCCTTTGACCTCTTCCAGGATCTGGACAGTCTGCTGCAGCTGTAAGTAATATTTTAAAATATTTATTTACTTAGCGTCGGGTAGCGTAGGAGACCCTGTACTCTGTTTGGTAAGGTTTGATAAGATGTGGTTAGGTTTGGTAAGGTTTAGTTGGGTTTGGTAAAGTTTGGTAAGGTTTGGTTAGGTTTGGTTAGGTTTGGTTAGGTTTGGTTAGGTTTGGTTAGGTTTGGTTAGGTTTGGTTAGGTTTGGTTAGGTTTGGTTAGGTTTGGTTAGGTTTGGTTAGGTTTGGTTAGGTTTGGTTAGGTTTGGTTAGGTTTGGTTAGGTTTGGTTAGGTTTGGTTAGGTTTGGTTAGGTTTGGTTAGGTTTGGTTAGGTTTGGTTAGGTTTGGTTAGGTTTGGTTAGGTTTGGTTAGGTTTGGTTAGGTTTGGTTAGGTTTGGTTAGGTTTGGTTAGGTTTGGTTAGGTTTGGTTAGGTTTGGTTAGGTTTGGTTAGGTTTGGTTAGGTTTGGTTAGGTTTGGTTAGGTTTGGTTAGGTTTGGTTAGGTTTGGTTAGGTTTGGTTAGGTTTGGTTAGGTTTGGTTAGGTTTGGTTAGGTTTGGTTAGGTTTGGTTAGGTTTGGTTAGGTTTGGTTAGGTTTGGTTAGGTTTGGTTAGGTTTGGTTAGGTTTGGTTAGGTTTGGTAAGGTTTGGTGGTCGGTTGGTATGGTCGTATAGTGTTATGGTGTTATGGTATTATGTGGTATAATGCTATGGTGTTATGATGCAATGGTGGTATGATGGTATGATGGTCGATTGGTCGGGTGTTAGATGGTCGGGTGTTTATGCGATAGGGCTGTATGTCTGATGGTATAATGGTATGCAATCGAGAGGTATGGTGGTTTGGTATTCGGATGGTATGGTAGTATGCTGGTCGGATGATCGGATGGTCGGTATTGTGCTATGGTAGTCGTGTGGTACGGTGGTACGATAGTATGATACTATAAAGAGGATTATTTAATAATGTTTGTATATTATGTACATTCTATCCGTTTTGTAGTCGCATCCAAAACAATCAGCTGGAGGACATTGATGCTCGCACCTTCTGGAAACTGCGCAATTTGAATCTGCTCGATCTGAGCAAGAATGAGATCTCGCTGCTTCCTGAATCTGTCTTCTATCATGCACAACGTCTGACTGTAATCAATATTTGCGATAACCAGATTAAGAACTTTCCGCCCAATCTGCTGAGGGATCAGATGATGCTCGAGGAGCTAGACATGTCGAGGAATAAGATTGAGGAGCTGGTATCGGGCAGCATGCGGTATCAGACCAAGCTGAAGGCGCTGGACTTTGGCTGGAATCAAATTGGTAAGACTAAGTAATTAAATTAGAATTTAATATAATTTAGTACCTATATAATATAGTTGTATAAAATATAGCTAACAAACTGAGTGAGTTTAAAATAGCAAACTTTCCTTCCAGCTAGCATCGAGGACGACTTCTTTGCGGGTCTCAAAAGTCTACGCACGTTGATGCTGCATAATAATCGCATTACTTCCATATCAGGCACCATATTCAACAATCTCGTTAACCTGGTCACACTGGATCTGACCATGAATCGCATAAGTCATGTGAGTGTTTTGTTAGATAATCCTTGTAATCCCTGATAATACTCTATCTACTTCAGATCGATGGTATGGCCTTTGTGGAACTGACGACGCTAAATGAATTGCTTCTGGGTCAGAACTCCATGTCGAGCATACCCGACGGTCTCTTTCTGCAAGTGAGTGCGCTGACCCGTCTGACCTTCTTCTCGAACAACCTGACAACCCTGGAGGCCGATGACTTTAAAGGACTCAACAGCCTTAAAATACTGATGCTCAATAACAACATACTAAAGTACTTCGATGCAAGGGCATTTCAGCCGCTCACCCAACTGGAAAAACTGTGAGTTCAATGCATTTGGTTTTAATACTATCCTATGGTTTTTCTTTTTATCATAGGGAATAACTTCCTCATTTTCTGTTATTTAATTTATGTAATAATTTAGTCTAGTTGAGGCTTTTTTGAAGAATCGCTTTTTAAATATCGGTTTATTTTTAACTAGGGAAATATTAGAGTTTATTTACCTTTAATGATTTGTTTACATCCCCATCTCCAGCCGCATTGACTCTAATAAGCTGATGTACTTGCCACATGGGGCACTGCATGGGCTGGATAAATTGGTGGCAGTTAAACTGGACAAGAATCCGTGGCATTGCGATTGTCGTGCCCTGTACCTAGCACGCTGGATCCGGGAGTTTGTGGTGAAACTTTGGGATGGACAGCAGCCGATGTGCCGTGGTCCGGGAGATCTTGGTGGCCATGAGGTCGGATTGCTGCGTTACGATGATCTCTGCGATGGTCAGTGGGCCAGCATGTTATCGTTATCGCCTCGATTACCGGTGCGCAAACATCGCATTTCCACACCGATGAACTATACCGATTATTTCAATTTGTACTTGAAGCACATCTACAATGCCACCACGGATGAGGAGCTCAAGGAGGCCGAGATCACCAGTGTGGCCATTAAGAAGGTGCAACACGATTAAAGTGCCAGGCTCGAAAGAGTGAACAGTGTGTAATCGAAAGAGTGAACAGTTAAGTTTACAGTTTATGGTAACCATTTGTAAATTATGTTGATGTAATCTATATGTTCCTAGATCAAACACTTGCTTAGCGACAGTTCACTCTTTCGAGCTTGCACTCTCATTTGCACCAGCTTAAACCCATTCCTTTTGTGCTAACTTTAAGCTTAGATTTCAGCACTTCTTTCTGAATTTAAAACCCATTCTCCGTTTATTTGTCAACAACAATAAATTATACAAATTTCAGCCGCTTTGCATAATTTGCAGCGGTTTCTGCTGACGTCTGTCGGCTGCCTGCCTCAATAATTCTCGACCGCCTGCACAAATACGTTTCATGGCTGACAAGCTGAATGTGGCTTCAAAGGAAACTGCAGCCAGTTTGCTGCCCCTGCCCCTGCCACCCTTCCCTCACCCTGTCCCTCCACCATCTTTTAGGTTGCACACAAATTACGGCCACGTCTCGCGTGCCGCTTTTTACCTATGTGTCTGCGTCTAGGACAAGCTTTTTGCCTAACCAATTTATTGCTTCCGTCGCACGGCTCTTGCACCTCCCACCCCCCACTTCCCACTTCTAAATTTCCACTGTCCGCTGCCCAGCTGCGCCAGGGCAAGTGAATTTATCGCTGAAAAAGATGAGCATTGTAAGCGCATGCAGGTTGCAGCTGGGAAGAGTTTTTGTTGCCGTTGTCCTTGCAATTTCCATGTGTTGACATTGCCCATGCCACATTCACTTTCCCCACTTTGCGTCCTGCTGCCACTTTTCGTGCTCCCGACTTCGATTGCCGCACAGTGGAACAATTTGCAACCCAAGTGTCAATAAATTAAATAGGCAGCTTTAACGTTCATATTGTAATTCCTTCAGTTTATTGATAAACGATTCCTCTATATCCCATTTTTATACCCTGTACCCATTGAAAATGGGAAAAACAGGGTTAATAACTTTGTGCGAATGTATGTAACAGGCAGAAGGAGGCGTGGCAGACCCCACAAAGTATATATATTCTTGATCAGGATGACGAGCTGAGTCGATTTAGCGATGTCCGTCTGTCTGTCCGTCCGTCTGTCCGTCCGTCTGTCCGTCCGTCTGTCCGTCCGTCCGTCTGTCTGTATGAACGCGTCGATTTCGGAAACTATAAAAGCTAGAGCAGCCGTTTTTGTTGCTATAGGTAGGTATATACCATACGCAGATCAAGTTTATTTCAAATCGTTGATGCCACGCCCCCTTCACGCCCAAAAATCAGTAAAACTCGCATAACCTCGTGTTTTTTAACACAAAAAGTGGAATAACAAGCGTAATATTAAACATAGAATGTTGTTAGTCGGAACATAAGCTTTCTACTATTATATTTAACTATTCTGAAAAGCGCATTGAAATTGGTTAAGAAACACAGGAGATATAAGCTTCACAAAAGTTGAACTTAAATGTTCAAAAACAAGCGTAATATTAAACATAGAATGTTGTTATTTGGTATATATACTCTCTTCTATTATATTTAACTATCCTGAAAAGCGCATTAAAATCGGTTTATAAACAGAGGAGATATAAGCTACTCAATACTGCATGTATTGCTTCGCACGGGCCCTGCAGCCCAGCAAGTGTATGTGTGTATGTATAAACAGAAACACACATACATGTAGAATAGACGAATACCATACATGTATGTGTGCATGTACGCATGTAAACAACACCAATTGCAAGGTGCCAAAATAAGATTGCGCAAAATAACAAAAGTCTGTGACGCGTGACGTCAGAGACCAAGCGACAAGTGTTCGAGCGCCACCTTCATCGCCATACCATGTGCCAAATTGAGTTTTGGCGGTAGCGTTGCCACCTCGTCAGATCGTTTTAATCAAGATAGATTAAATTATATTTAAAGAATTTTATTATACATATACTGAACGGGCGAGCGCGCAGCGCGAGCTGTGGTACAGGGTATAAGACAGTCGGGCTTGCCCGACTGTCAGGTCGAGCGCGCCAGAGCGCGCGAGATTTTTTAAATTTAATTTAATATAGTTCAAGTGAATTAAATTTTACATTTCAATGTAAGAAAAAATATTGTTCTAGATAAAACAAAATATTATTATTCTATGTATATCATCAATATGATTTTGATATCTGCAAAAATGTTTGAAAATTTGAAGCGGTTTTTTTAGTACCATGCTCAGTATAGTAGTTTTTGAAAATATTAAAAAAAAAAACAATAAAAATGTATTCTATAATAAAACTACTAAATATTTTTAGTATTTTCATTTTTTTTTTGTAAAATTTTATAAAAATTTTATTTATTTTTTTTATAATTTATTACAATTTTATTAATCTATTTTAGTTTTACGATTTTTTTAATATATCTTATATCAATTTGGGCTCCACTTAATCAAACGACACTTTTGCGTGAAAACACCCCACTGTATGTCGTCTGTGCTGGATGTAGAGGGGGCAGTGGGAAGACGAAATTGTAAGGAGTGTGGATTTCCGGGGGGAGTGGGGATTGTAGTTGCTCGCATGCAGACACAAATGCATTTTATACAGAAATTTGCAAGGCAAATATTAAAAATTGAATGGCGGCCATTGTTGTTGTCGTCGCTGTTATGTCTGGGCTCGGCGGCAGGGGGCGCTGCTGATTGCCTTAAAGTGTGCCCAGCTATTGTGCACAAACTGTCAACCCTTTTTCTCGCCAACTTAACCCCCCTAAAATATAAAAAATCCGAAAAAAAATCAACAAAAATGAACAAAAATCTACAAAATATATACAAAATATACAATATGTAATCATATTTTTTTATACGCCACGCACGCGTTGCCGTAAGTAGTGTGTGTCTGAGGGGGCGGAGGAAGGGCGTGGGCGTGGGTGTGGGTGTGGGCGTGGGTGTGAATCCTTGCTATCAGCGGCATCTGCGTCTCTCTGGCTGCTTATCGTTGTTTGGCTTAAAGCGGAAGTAAAAGGATTTGAATTGCCAGCCTTTCTTTGCCTTTGCCTTTGCCGGCATGCCAACAAAACACCCTTCATCCACGGCCTAATGTATGTAAATTCCCCAAAGTTGCAAATCCTTTGCTGCTCGTCTCGCCTTTTTCTTTGCCAGGCTAAATAAACAATCGCCTGCTTTTTGCCATTTTGTTTCATGCTACAACGAAATATGCCGGCTGCGAGCATGTATGAGTTGCAAGCGAACATCCAACATTGAGCGAGCTTAGTGTGGTGCGTGTCTTTGCTTGAGTGCGCTGTGTTGTGTGTCTTGGCTAGCATGGTGAGTATACGAGTGTGCTGCAGCTGTAGTCGAGTTGCAAACCAGCTGCGTTTGCACAATGCAGCCGCCTGCTGTTTAAATGGCGTTTGCTTGCACTAAAAATGAGTGAATAAAACATGTTTGAACATGTTTGTTTGTTGAAATTTGAGTTTGTTTTTACAAATTATAGTTTTAAATATTATATGTGTTTTTATGAATCAAAAAAGCATATGTGATATAATTTTTTTCCAAATTATAATTTCAAATATTAGGTGTTTTATTTATTTTTTGTTTAATTAAAAACTATTTTAATTATTTTAAAATAAGCAATTTAAAATAAAACAAAAGCCGTAAAAATAAAATAATGAATTTTTGGTTTATTTTAGAATTCTCAATTTTAACCCCCAAAAAAAACACCACTTTTGACATTGTTCCAACCCTGTTTACGCTTCGAGCATTTCACTCAATTGCGCTCTTGAGCTGTTTTCTCCCGCTCTTTATTCAGCAGCTGCGCTCTGGCGCTGCGCTTCGGCTGGTGTCGGCTGCAGCCGAAGCCGTTGACATACTGAACTCGGCAATGGCCGACGAGGACAGACATCGCGACGTCCGCGTCGGCGTCGGCGTCGCTGTTGACTTCGTTTTCGGCAGCAGCTGCCGAATGTTGGTCAAAATTTGTGATTTATTTGAAAATTTGAAATAATTTGCTTTTTATTGTGTGTGTGTGCGTGTGTGTGTGTGTGTGTGTGTGTGTGTGGCAACAAAGCAGCTTCAATGGCTGCATACAGTGCGAAATTAATGTAAATTTCATGCAGCACTCAAAGTGGCAGCAAATGGCGGCCAGAGCAGAGCTTAACCCCAAGGAGCCGTTGCTGCCTCCGCCGTCCTGACCTAAGGCAATGTTCCGGCCGTAGACACGGGCCGAAGCCACAGCAAATTTGACTACGGCAAATTCACTTAGTTGTCGTCGCCGGGCGTCTGCCATTTTCCCTTTTTTTGCTTGCTCGGAAAAAACTTTTCGCCTTCACACGTAGAAACTTGCATGTGTGTGCGTGTGTAAGTGTACACTGAGAAAACAATTGTGTTGTAAAATTAAATTTGTTGCAATCTTAACAAAAAATTTCTAGATTTAAAAATATATTAAAAAAAATTAAAAAAAAGAGCATATACAAAAAATTTACACTGAAGAAAATTTTAATTTTAATTTAATTTTATTTTTAAATTCGCATAAACTAAACTATAATTATGACCAACTTGTTATCAGTTCTGTCTACTCAAGTTTATCAATTTCGTTCTAAGTGAGATATCAAGTTTTTAATTTAAATAATGCAACGCTCGTTGGTTTCTCTCTGTGTACATATTCAGCCTGGTCTGAGAGTGTTTGGCAGCCACTTGGACGCATAAAAATGCCAGTCTTTGCGCTCTGTGCGTCTGTGTGTGTTTGCAGTTGGTTTTTGTGGCAATGCGTCCAAGGCGCCAACAACAATAATAACTTTGGCCTGTGCCCCCTCGACCGCCCCTCCGCCTGTTGCTCTGTCGCTTCGTCTCACAGTCTGCCTGGCAAACGTGGCGTATACTTAATTCGCTTTATGCTCGAACGTGTCGCACATTATTCTTATGAGCAGAGCTCTGTCGACTGCTGCTACGATGTGCGAAATATGCTCAATGTGTGTGCATGGCAATTCTGATTAGACGTTCCCTCTCTCTCTCTTCCTCCCTCCCTTCCTCCCTCTCCCTCTCTATTTCCGCAAAAACAATTAAAATTTTGTTGCAATTTGTTTGATTTGCACTACAGCGAAATGAATATGCAAATGATGGCGAATGCGGGCAAATGAAAATGAGTAGAAAAACGTCAAAATAATCCACAATAAAAATGAAAGCATCAAAGTCCGCCCATTGACCTTATTGAGCACTCAGACATGGCTGAAATTGCTAAAGAAACAAAGCGGACAGCGACCAAAACGTTAATCTCTTAGCTGGCCAAAAAGCAGCCACAAAACAGGGCTGCAAATAAATTAAATTAAATTTAATTATTAAATTAATCTATATATCAAACAAGATTTTATTTAGATTTTTCGTTATTGCTAAACTTTTAGTAATAATGCATCAAATAACGCTGATGATTAACTTCGATTATATGCTGAATATCGATTACAGTCGATAGTTCTTGCAGCGATACATCATTGTAAATTATTTATTTATTTATTTATTTTTTTTAATTTTATTTAAAATAACTTCCTAATGCCACAAGTACAAAAGACTTATAATTTAAAGCATTAGTCACATAATAATTAGATTAAACTTGCATGCTAAAGCTTGAAAAATAATTTCTTAATTTATATTAAATTATTTTAAATTAAATTATTTTAAAATATATTATTAACGTATATTATTTTAAAGCCAAATGACTGCAAGCTTAATGCATATCGATTTCTTGCTTGAAATTTCAGCGCTTTTTATAGCTCGGCAGCCCTGGACACTGGACACATTTTTTAAGCACCCTATTGTTAGGGGGCAGCTGCTGTCCCTGTCCCTGACTCTGCCTCTGTCTCTGTCTCTATCGCTATCTCTGCTGTCTCTTGTAGCGGCTTTTGCGGCTTTTATGCTGGACCGCTCATAATTTTAACGACCTATTTCGTGTGAAAAGTGTGTCGCATGCGCCTCAGTAGAGCGGGTGGTGAAAGAGAGGGGGAGAGTGGGAGTAGGGCAGCTGAAACTTTTAATTTCAATTTTTTATTATTTGAAATCTGTTTGCAGTGCAAACCTGAGCCACAGTTTTTTTGGTTTTTTTTTTTGGGAGCACTTTAAATGCAGCAATGAAAATGTTTTTTGGCTTCGTTTTTGTCTCGCTTTTTTTGTGGCTTGCCGACTCGTCGCAGCCCCATATTTTCCTCCTTTTCCCAACGCTTGGCTGGGCGCGGGAGCGGGGGGAGTTTTTTTTTGTCCGCTGGCTACATTTATTGGCTTGGCGACAAATTTTTATTGCCCAGTTTTAGTTTTGGTCTGCGGCTCCATATGGCGCTGATTTCTTGTCACCTAAACTCCACGCTTCAGTGTGTTTTTTTCTCGACTTTTTGTTAGTTGGGTGTGTGTGGGTCGCAAAGTTTCCGTTTTGACTCTGCGGGTCTGCTCTAATCATATTGCCAAACGACAGGAGGCAACCTTCGGGTTACGTGATGCATTTTTACCAAAGACCTTTTCCAGTCAGACACGGCACTCTGATGTATAGTTCGACGCGCTTCACTGCTCACAATTTGACTTCTGATGTGGGTATGTGTGTGTGAGTGAGAGCGCTTGTATGTGTATGTGTGTGTGTGGCATAGTGTGTGTTTTGGCACGCCCCGGCGGCACTGTGGGCTGTTTTCAAACTTGCCGCTGTAAATAAGTTGCCAGAAACTTGGCAAGCACCAAAAGTTCGCAAAATTAAAGCATACTTTTCAGCGTCGCGGAAGATCAGTTTGCATTTTTAGCTAAAATCTTTTTTCTTAAGTGAAATTCTTTAAAGCTAATATTAAATAAACTTTTCTGATATGTTTTTTCTATACTATACAGATTTGTGTTAGCTGGAGCTACATTTTTGCTTAACTGCTGCATAGGCTTTTGCTTGCCACACATAGAAATTTAAAGAAAATGCAGCCAAAATTAAAGCGAGTCGCTGAAAATCATTAAAAATATGATTTATTTTAGTATTTGTAACTTTTAATATTTTTATTCTATTTGGTTTTTTGTTAAAATAAATAAAATAAATAGATCTTATATTATATTTATTTATATAAAATATTTAAATAACATTATAAACACCGCTGCCCACAAAATAAACAAGCTAAAGTCTCAAAACGTTTTTTCTGAATTGAAATGAAACATATTTGCTCATAAATGCAATAATTGAAGCCCAGTTTGAACTATGGCTTGTTGCAGCTGCTGTTTGTGGCCATTGTGCGATTTGGCATGGCGCATTCGACATGTCAGAATTTGTGGATATTCTGTTTAAATACCGTAATGAAGTCTGCTTATACAATATAATGTACCGTGTTTGTGCTACGTGCCTTGGTTATGTTATTGCACGCTGATCCCAACTTCCGCACAGCATCCGCCTGGCAGCCAGCGAGAGCAGACAGAACATGGAGCTAAAGGGTCGACAGAGCAGTTGTACTACTAGAAGAGAGCAGCAGCATCTAGGCTGCCGACTGCCGACTGCCTGGCTGTGTTTTTATTTGTGCGCTGGCAAATCTTAAACTTGTTTTACTGCTCGTTAGTGTTAGTCAGGCAGTGGCAAAGCCAACGGCATGCCCGCCCTCTGACACCCTGTGACACCCTATTGTTATAACACGTACCACACACGTCGCATTGGCAGTCGGAGCCAGAGTCGGAGTCGCAGGCAGTGGAGTTGAGGCAAGACTGACACCGAGACTTCAGTCTGTGTGCTTGGCAACCAGGCACTGGAGTACACTAAAAGCCCGGCTTTCACACAGAGAGAAAAACCATCAAGAATTCCATGCATTTCGAACGTGATAAGTGACTGAAAACGAGAACTTAAGAAGACATAGGTTGGAATTTTTTCAAAATGAAATAAATTTAAATAAAATATATACATATATATAGTTATATATATATAGTTCGCTGTTGATTGATGGAAAAGTTTGTCAACATTCGAAATATTACTATTACTAATTTTTCATTCTCCAAGCTTCTTAAAGTCGAGCTCAAATTCACCCATATCCAAAAAATTAATTCCTAGAATTTCCTTTTTATATTCCAAGCTCCTAAATTGAGTTTAGATTTTGATCACAATATTTCTGGCAGTGCAGCCTGGCTGAGAGTGTTTCTGTGTGCGTGTTGATGCGTATGCCAAGGTGCATGCTAAGTGCCATATACTGGCAATATGCTGGGCTTTGGGCTTTACGTTCCCCCTGGTAAATGTTTGTCCAGCATAATTGCGCTCAGCATGCAGTTTCCCAGTTTCCCTTTGCCTTTTATGCCAGGGAAAAACTCTGCTGGCGTTTTTCAATTTTCCGTCTTTGGCTGTAGCCGCTTTAAAGGATTTGGCACTTGTTTACGTGGCGTATTAGTATTATTTACAACGGAAGCCATCAAAGGATCTGGATGCGCCACAGGCATTATGGCAAATTACAAGTATTCTATACGCATTTAGCCCGGCTTAACTAATTTCGAAACATCCAAACACCAAATGCTTGTTGTCTCATTCAAGTGTTTGTTGTGGCATGCCTCAAACACCCTCTCAATCCCCTCTCTCTCTCTTTCTCGACCCTCTCAACAAGTGCTATATATAGTACATAATATAAATACAGACTGAAATTTAATATAGATATTTTAATGATAAATGAGGGCTTAGTGTGTGGCTGCAGCAGATTCTTTTCAATTACACAAGCTGCCAACTGGCAACAACTCAGCAGATTTTGATGTACAACATATAACAAATACCCTAGAAATGTGGGCAGAGAGTATGCTGTGGAAGGCATGTGAAATAAACAATTTATGAATTTACAGAAAATGTTTGTCAATTCTGATAATGATGCACGAATAGCTTCATTTGAACAGATATAAATTTGTAATTAACTAAACGTTTGTTATAAAAGCATGGTCCAATTTTTGATTGATTGATTTGGGATCAAAATTGGACATATAAAAATTTTCGGATTTTTTTGGCCCTTGGTAAGTTTGAAATACATGGGTTTCAGGCGTTAAAATGTTCCTAAAAACACGTTTTTGGCTCTAAAATCTACATTTCTTAACCAAGTTCATCGATGTTTGGTTTTTTTTATGGATTATTTTTCATAACAAATCGTTTAGGATCAAAATTGGACAAATAAAATTTTTCAGATTTTTTGGCCCTTGGTAAGGTCGGAATACATGGGTTTCAGACATTAAAAATCCTAAGACCGACCTTTTTTAACCAAGTTCATCGATGTTTGGGTTTTCTTTGGATTGTTTTTTTCACAAGGATTTGTTTTTAATTTATGACAATTTTTTGAAGCCTTACACTCGGTGTATTAATAAATTTTGATTATTAAATAATATTCCTCTACCGGCTTTACTCTCTATACTCTCAATTTCCGGCAGTTAATTACGCCGTATGCTGTAGTCCTTTATATTTTGTAGTCAACTTGCTTGACAGTTTGTCCATGCAGCATTGTCACAGCAATTGCTGTGACTGGCCATGACAATTACAATTACAGTTTCGTGTTTAACCATAATAATCTGCTCAGTTATTTGTGTAATTAAACAAACAATCAACCCCCCAATGCCCCCCAACTCCCTTCGCCAAGCCCCGAGTGGCAACTCAACTACGGTTAGAGGCGTCCAAAATACCTCCAACCCCAAAAGCCAAAGTCAAAACCACTTGGGTGCTCTTGTTTGTTGTTTGTTAAATGTTATTATTGCTATTACAGTTGAATATACTATATGTTAGGTACTACAACTAGTACGAGTACTAGCTGTTGTTGTTGTTGTTGTTGTTGTTATTCTTGTTGCCACATGAGCTTTAAAATGGTTTAATCAACTGTTTATATATATATAATACTTGCGTGCGCTTTCCAGTGTGTGCAAATATTTACTGTAGTGGGCAAGTGTTTATGGTTTTAGTTGAAAAGTTGGCAAATTGCTGGCAATTTTTGCGGCTGCTCTGTGAAAATGTAATCAACATTTAGCTTTTCCTTTACTCAATAAAATAATCGTAATACTGCGTGCCTCTGGCAGCAATAACAACAACAACAACAACCACACATTTTTCTTCAACTTGCCACATAAATCTGTGCACGTGCATATAAAAGAGCGCAAGTTGGGGAGGAGAGCATTACAGTCGTACGCCACCGACAGCTCTATATGCCATGCAGCTCACGTGTGCCCTACGCTAGAGGGCGCCACTTAAGTGCGCTTCCGCCTGGAGCATCAACTCTGGCAACCCTGGGGAAACTTAAGGGTGCCTCCGGGTCTGTTTAAGCTAAACTAGCTGCTATATTTATTGAACGATTTTAATGAAATTTGTAGGATAAGTTTGTAAAGTATAACGGTCTGCGTCAAACGTAAATTAGACTAATTTAAATAATAATAATAATAATAATAAATAATAAATTTAGTAAAAATAATTGCCGATATCAAAAGGATTCACATTTAAAAAGGAAATTTAAATCGCTAATGCTATAAGCTAATTAGAGCTAAAATTTTTAGTTGGTGTTCCTTTCTTTGAAATAATTATTGGGAAAATTTCTTAAAGGTAACATAATTTTTTAATATTTAATGATTTAAATGAGCACTCAATCTAAAAGAAATATTAATACATTAATAAATATTAAAATATTTATAAATGCTTTATACTTCAAGCAATACTTCCCATTACACAAAGTAAGGATGTCCCAAAATAATTCTCTACCGGGCACCACCATAAAAAAACGTATTAATTGCACAAAGTGCGTAAGATTTATAAGCATTTTTTATGGCTGGCAGCAAACAACAATAGACAGCAAATTTGTAGCAGTGTAATTAATAGGCTGACATTTCATGCCCCAGGGCATTTCGGTAAATAACTCAATTAAAATACAATTTAAAATATAATTAATATATATTTATTGTATGCTTGTATTTATTGTTATATTTGTATTTGTATTTGTATTTGTATTTGTATTTGTAGTATATGTAATTTATTTATTGTGTCGTAGTCGTTATACAATATTTGTATATATGTATTTATCAAATGTAAACACTAACTAGCGTTCGGTTAAATTGTATATCACTTAAATTATAATTATATCAAATTGTTGATTGCTTGTTTATCGGTTAATAATGCATCAATACGAATTAAGCGAAACAAATTTTTAACTTAAATGCACATTTGCCTTTTATCAATTTCAATTTCAATTTCGATTGCAATCATTATTACTCGTATTATGTGTGCGCTTTTAATCTTATTAGTTGTAATCGATAATTATCGGCTCTAACTGCGCGCCAGCATGCCATTGATCATAATGTTGGCCAGGGCATTGCGTCGCTTACGCCAGGCGCCCATACCCTGGGCATGATACTGTAGTTGGGTATACCATTGTTTGGTCCTTACTCCATCCTCGGCCTGCAAAAAAAAAAACCAGCAAAAAATGCGCACAATTTGTTAGAACATTTTTGATTGACTCTCAAAACATTTGATAGATGCCCAGAGTTACACACACTTGTGTGTCTGAAGTGTGTGTAAAAATAGGTTGTGTGTGTGCAGTGTGTAGAAAATGGTTGTATGTGTGTGAAGTCAGTTGCTCGTAACTAAACGTTTCAATTTATGCGGCGCCAAGTTACGTCCATTCTGCCTTTTGGTTTTGATTTTTTGCTTTGCTTTTCACTTTTTCTGCTCTGAATTTTTCTCTGAATTTGTGCACCATTTTTTTTGCTTTATTCTGTGTTAAATTTCAATAAATGTCATTCATTTTGGCAGGCACTCGACATGCGTTGCCTTAACGCTCGGCAGAAGACGACTTCTGCTCTCTTGTGCTGTCTTTTTGGGGCTTAGCAGCAAATGTCTGCGCTTGAAGCAGAGACAGCTTGAGGTTGGCTGAACTTAAATTTTAAATGAAAATTCTCTCTTAATTCTAGCAGTGTAATCGAATCAGTAATAAATCAAATGCAGCCAAAATGTTGTCTAGCTATAGTCTCGAAACCCCTTTGAGTCGGGCTAACTACGCCCCTGGCTACAATTGTAACTGTTGTTCGTTTTACATGAGACAGGATTTGATATGGATTTCTGTATGCGCTTTTGTGTCTTGTCTGTTATTAAAAAACTAAATCTTTCACATATTAACTCCGTGCATTGTACAGAGCTTAACATAAGCGCCCGAGAAGGGAAGTTAAAAATAGACAATTGCAAAAAGAGCAGAGAAAAGAAACACATTTTTCAAACATAGCTTGTATCTTGTCTCACAAGCCAATATTTAGTAGAGCTATTAGGTTTGACTACAATTTTAATACAGGTATTTGCTGGCACACAAATTCAATTAGCTGAAGTTTAAGCTGAGTTTTTACACGGTATTAATAGTCTGCTTGCTGCGCCATTAGGTTTATTGGGCGCGCCTAGAACTATGCAGCAAAAAGCGAAACTTTGCGCTGAACTAACGAAGCCCAAACATTGACGGTGTGCGGTGTGCAGTCAAAAGGCAAACGCTCTAATTCAAAAGCCAAGTGAACTGGCACACAGAGTAACCCAAAACCGTAGCCAAAAACCCAACTGTAACGATACCTAACGAAACGAATCGAATGCTGAAAGGCAGGCAACTGGAGGAGAAGCTAAAGGTTTTGTGAAGTTGGCGCTACTCACTTTGAATATGAATGTGTCCTTCGATGAAATTTCCTGCACTTCGAAATAATCATCCCAATCCGCTTCGCTGCACACAACACATCTGTCCAGATACAACGGCTCCCGTATCAGCGTATAACGTCCGCATTTCTCCTTCACCAGCAGCAGCGAGGCCTCCCGTATGCCCGTGTGCTTCGGGAAATTCAGTTTATCCGACATGGCCTTCTCTGCCCTATAATTGGCACTTGGCTGCGAATGGAATAGAGCAGAGAAATGAAAATACAAAAATGGAAAAATAGAAAAATTGTGTAAAAACGAAACTAAACAAAATTACAACCAGGCAAACGGTCAAAGTGTGGGCAGAGCACAGAAAGAGATAACGCGACCGTACAAAGCATGTCAACCAGCCGAGCAGACAACTATGCCGCAGGAAGCTCAGCTGGAAGTGGAACAGGACCAGGAGCTGGAAGCGTTAACTGAAACAGAACCAAAACTATCGACGTTCTTGAATTGAGCAATTGTCGTCTAAGGCGTTTTTTCCCCCCTTTTTTTTTACAGCAGAGAGCACAAAACCAAACCAAACAAGTGACATACGCACTGCGTCGGAGATACCAAAGTCTCCATTCCCATTCCCATTCTCATGCCCATCTTCTCCAGCTCCTTGTCAGCATCAGCATATGGTTGAGACCCATTGGTCTCTGGTGGGCCACTTGACGCCATCGGTTTTGCATCTTTTTTTTTTTGTTGTTTTTTTTTTTGCACATTCCGATTCCGTTTTGTGTGTGCATGTTAAACTCGTTTTGTTTTTAGGCATCAAAAGCAGATAGTTGCTTGGATAAGCACTTTTCATTACGTTGAGCCCGGAAACGTTTCCGTTCCACTCGTTGCCTCCAACGAATCCTGTTCTAACTCTTACTCTTACACTTGCTCTGACTCTGACTCTGACGCTGGCTTTGGCTCTGATTTGTTGAAATCTTTTATCGTACTGTTGGCAAACTGTTGCCATGACATCGCACTGAATCAGCTCAGCACGAAGCACCACAATGCACTCCGCCAACGTCCTTAGACCCGTACCGTACAGTCATCGAGTGGCAGAGGCTATTAAGGTGTAAGCGCCGCTCGCTAATTGCCCTCACCTCATGTCAAACACCCGCCCGAGCCTCGTTTGTCCTCTGTCGTTTGTCGTTTGTCCCTTGTCAAACGTGACCAGGCGAAGCGATTGCACTGACATTCTAATGTTAGATAGAGAAGCCATCGTGATATGCAGTTGGTGCTTTCCACTCGCATTGCTCAATGTCAGCGCAAGAAAACTGCCTAGAAAAGTGGACTAAGAGACAGGGGGAAGTAGGACGGAACTGCAAAAAAGACAACTTTAACGATAGTTGTCGTGAAAAAGCAAGACTGGAAAAAGAACGATATACTGGCTTAATCTCTGATGAAAACTTGTCTGGGGAAATTTATTGAGTTACGAGAACTACGTCGAGTCTTGGCTAAAATAAATTCTTCTCTTGTAAGTTTACAGCAGAAAAACTCGTAATTAGCAGACAGACGGCTGATAATTTTCTTCTTGAATATCGTGAGCATATCAAATACCCAACGATAGTTTTCTCGCCAACACATCTCTAGTTTCAAGGCCCCTCTCTCTCTCTCTCTCTTTTCTGTTTCCGTTTCCTACCTTGCCATTGGTAACGAGCAGCGCGTTGACTGGGGTCAGTTTGATGGTGCGCGCCTTCTTCCAGTTGCTGTCGGTGGGCTGCGTGTAGAGCAGTTTGCCTTCCATGGCGAAGCGGACCTCATCGTGATTCCACTCGAGTATGTCGATGGCCATTTTGCGCAGCTTGATGTTTATCATATCAATTTCGCAGGATGCGCGTCGGTTGGGGCTGGAGGAGCTGATGCGACGCCAGAGCTTGGTGGGCACATCCTTCGCCTCCTGGTTGATGTGATTCAAATGCAATTCAATTTTCTCCTGCGCCTGTTTCAGCAGCTCACGTCCATCGAGGTGTGCCGGCGTCACCTTGTACAGACGCGCCAATAGCAATGGATACTTGGTGACACGCTGCACGGGAACCTGGATTAGATCGAGCAGGAGAAATAGAGGAAGCAACAGTTAGACGTCAGTTAGCGCTATGAATATAAAACACGCTTACCATTAGAAAGGAGTTGAGATTCATGCGACGCAAGACGGCGTTTTCCATCTGGGACACCTTGAGGAAGATGCGCAGCAGCTCCTTCTCCTTCTCGAGATTGGCTAAGAGGAGGCTGGCGCCTGCCTGGCGCACGCAGTAGCTTTCGAAGGCGTGAAGCATTTGGGTGAAGTCAAGAAAGATGCGTCCAATGTTCACCGTGAGTAGATCATCATCGCCCTGCTCGAGGGCAATGTCCAGGGCATCGCGCATACGTTCGGCCAGCGTCTGATTGTTCTCCAGCAAGTCTTCCGTGTTGAGGAAGATTGCGGAGAGCTGCTCCTGCGTGAGTAGACCAGCCACTAGCATCGGATGACAGAACTCCTCCAGTATAATTTGCAAATCACGGCCGTACTTCTCTTCCGTCTCCACAATCTCGGTGATGATCTCCTTGCGCTCCACACGCTTCTTGCCACACTTGCGACATACTAAAGGTGCATACAACACCCCAGTCTCGCTCAGCTGCGTCTCCACGGATCCATCGCAGTCCTCGCACAGATGCAGAGGACTCACCGCCGGCTGATACTTGCTGCGTGAGGATTTGCTGGTCTCCGAGCCCACGCCCGAATCCTGACGCTCCACATCGCTGCCGCTCTTGCCGCAGACGAAGGTGTGTGGGGGAGGAGACAGAGAGCTCATGTTGCTGTGGCTATCATCGCAGCTGACACGCTTGTCCAGCTCTCCGAGCGTATCGGTGGCCTCCTCCTCAATGATCTTCGGATTGTTGCCGTAATCGAAGCTCTCCTCGCGCGCCAATCCACGCTCCTTGGCATCCACCAGATAGGAGAGTATATCGTACTTGGAGGCGCCCTCGAATATGGATCGTGCCGTTTTCTTGTCCAGCTCCGGATCATTCAAGGGCGGCGCTGTCAATGGTAGAGGCGGAGGTACCTCATTGATCTCCTCGTAGATGGGATCTCCGTTTAGGCGTATGGATTCGTAGTGATGTTCGGCCTCCACGTGGGTGGCATGCTCAATCTCCGCCAGCGTGGCATCCACCAGCAGCTGATAGAACTTGGCGCGAGTGTTGGCATCGACCTCCATTTCCGTTGGGCTTTCTAGCTGTTCCACCCGCTCCTCTTCCAGAACGCCGGCTGCTGTGAGTTCGCTGGAGCAGCTCTGATAGCAGTCGGATTCATTGGCCGCCGCCTCGAAGTCGAAGAGCTCGTAGTTGTTGGCGGAGGCAAAGCTGTTGGCGGAGCTAATGCTGCCCCGATTGGACAGACGATCCTCCTCTTTGGTTGCCTCTTTAACTGCCGGCTGTCGCTCCAGACGCACGCGCTGCAGCGAGCTGCTGATTAAACGATTCATATCATCATGATCTTTGGTGCCGCTCATATCGATGCCCTGTCGAGTTTGTTGCAGACGCTGCAAGGAGTGCTCGATCAGTTCTGCCACCGTATCGGTTTCCAGGCCATCCGCCACCTGACCCAGCATGGGATCCTGCAGCAGCTTGGCTATAAAACTGGGCTCCGACTGCTTCACATTGCTGCGTTTCTGCTCCGTTGCGGGCACTCTCAAGCCACACACATGGGGCACGAGATTGCGCTTGACCGCCTCCACGGGATTGCGTAGAATCTTAAGCAGCTCCGTCTCGTGAGGCACGAGAGATGTGGGCTCTGGAGGCGTGGCTGGAGTGGCGCAAATCTCCGGCGTTGTGGGCGTATTGATGGGCGTGGTTGTCGTGGCTGCAGACTCCACATAGTCCAGTCTTATGAGCGTGCGTCCACGTCCGCTGGAGCTGCTGCTGCTGCTGTTGGAGCTGCTGGATGTGGAGGAGATGCAGGAGGCGGAACGCTGCAGATTCACCTCAGTGCCACGTATGGGTATAATCGCACCCACGTGCTGACTCTTCAGCGTATTCAGCAGATTGTGCTGTTGTATAAGCTGCTCCTCGCTGCTCACGCTGATGCAGACGCTGTTTGCCACCTGACTGTTGACCACCACAGAGGATTGATACAACGGCTGAGCCGCATCGGCGCTGAGGTTCATGGTGGAGTAGCAATCGTCGCCGTTAATCAATATCGAGGTCTTTTCAGCGGACAAACGTGTGGTTGGAGTACACAGCCCCACGTTGGGCGCCAGCTGCACTGCATCCTGTTCGGAATGTGAGATTTTCAGGCGATGCACCTTCTGCGCATCATCGCTGTGGGCATTAAATGGAGCCACCCGCACCACAGTTCTTTGTGGTGAACTAACAGTTGACTTATTGATTTGCTGCTCCGCTAATCCGTTCGGTGTCTTGGGGGACGGTGGAGGGGGCGGCGGTTCGGTTGGTCGTCTTTGAAATAAATCTCTGGAGTCGTTGCGGTTGCTTTTTATGCGCAGCGCCATTGTGTCCTTAAAATTTAAAATGACATTCTGCGGCACATTGGATGGGTCTGGGTGCTGTCCCTGTCCCTCTCCGCTCTGTTGTGGCTTGGCTGCAGAGTAGGCGTACGTGGAGCCGGTGGGCGTGGCAGCAGACAAATGCCTTTCGCTATGAGCGCGTCTGATGGGATTTCGCGATTGTGTCGTTTGTGCTGCACGCTTTTGACTTGCCCGAGGCCTGGCAGCCGGCCCTACATCCAGCTTCAGTTTCCCAGTTTGCTCTTTCTCCTTCGTCTCCTCCATCTTCTCCAGCTGCTTGTCGTGGCTGTCTTGCTGCTGCTGCTGCTGCTCCTTGTTGTTATTGTTGCTGTCGTTGTGCTCGTCATCATCGTCATAATCGCGATTCGCTGCTGTCGTCTTTTGGGCTATTGTTGCTACTGTTGTTGAGTTGCCTGCAAAAAGCAATAGCTGGTTAGTGGCTGAGTGGCAAGTGCTGAGAATCGCGTGTCGCAACTAGCAAAATGTTGCTTTTGTAATGTAAACCTAAGACAGCTCAGCGTAGCTCGGGCTACCCCAAATGGAGAGACTTGAACGATGTGCGACCAAAGCAAATGCAAAATGTGCGCTCTTAGCCGCAGTGTTGGGCTGTTTCTTAGCTGGTTTATTTGGGTTTTATTGTGAAAATTAACTAGCAAAATAATTTTGTAGTTTACAGATATTGAAGCTTACAAGAATTTCGTAACCATAAAATTTAAAAACCTAAAGGTGATTGTCAATCTTAATTGCATATATTTCAAATACATTTTGAAGTCTGTTATTAGAAATACCCCATCTTCGCCGACTTCCAAGTTTAAAGTACAATTTAAATATGCCCCATTTAATCCTACCAATTTCAGCTATATTTGGCTGTTTTCTAGCTTTAATTTGGTGCAGCATCCCAAGTACATGCATGCAGATTTCCCAGCCGAACAGTGGCCAGCAGTCAAAGCAGCTAAGGCAGCCTGAACTAAGCCGCTTCCTTAGCCCAACGTTGACAGCCACTTAAAGATGTGCTCACTGGAGATAAGGTGTTTTGTTTTGGCTTTGGTTTTGGTCTATGGTCTTGGTATGGTTGCGGCTTTTGTTACCCACTCTACACTCTCTAGGCTCTATGCTCAGGGCTCTGCTCTGTAAGAGTGCAGAAAGTTGGCTCCCAGCGCTCTTTACTTGCCCCGTGTGGCCAGAAGTCGTGTATTGTAGTATTTTCTGCTGCTCGCTGACAATATGTACATATCTTTATTTATGGTAAATTGGGTGATTTACGTTGCGGCCGATAAGCGTTGCCTTTCAGCGGCAGTCCTTGCCTCAACTTGGCTTCGCTGCTGGCTTGTCCTTCTGGCTGGCATTTGAATTGCCAGAATAAGCTCAAGTCCTTGACTGGGTGCCACAAGTCAACGCTGCTAAATGGCATTGGCGTTGGCGTTGGCGTTGGCATTATTTTATTTTTGTTAGTCGGGTTAAGAGCGAATGCCTGGCAGACAGGCTGCTTTATGCGTCTATCATGAGACAAGGACGCTGCCTGACGGCGATATTCTCAGCGCCAAACAATTTGTGTCGGAATTAAGATAATAGATTACATTTAAATGTTTTTTGTGTGCCACGAAAAAAGGGTTCCGTCTCCTCGCGTATCTCTTGGCATACACATTTTTGACGTCGACCGCAAAAACCCAGAGGCAGATAAGGCAGGCAGGACATTTCTGTAACCCATACTCCAAACATTAGCACCCACTGAACAAGCAAAGAGTTTGCCACTCCTGCCTCCTTCTATCGGCACTCGCCCGTCCATTTTAATGAGTGTGAAAAGTGAGCTGGTTTTATGGCAACTTGTGTCGCTTCACGTCCACCTTGACATTTTATGTTAATGAGTGTCATCAACGTGGAGATTTGAGCCGCTTCAGCATTGCACTTTGAACCCAAACTCAGCTCAAATTGCTCAAAATGTTCAAGGCATTAACCATGTACATCTGTCAGAGTCGAGAGTCGAGAGTGTGTGTAGACCCAGCTTCTGCTCGAGTTAAATTAATTAATTATGGCAACCACTTGAATTTCAATCGACTGTCGGCACATCCTTTTGCCCCGCTCTAACCCTCGCCCTAACCCTAACCCTTTTTGGGTCTGTCCTTTGTGCTGTAATCGCATTTCGGAAGTTAGTTTGCTATGCAAAATAGCGACAAATTACAACAATAACAACGCAGAATACAGAATACTCCAAGCGAAACTACAATTACAGTAGAACGAATTGAAAAAAATACAGGGAATTGCAAAAGTTTCGAACGTTTGACGATAAGATACCTTAAATTTTGAATGTTTCGTTTGTAGCCCATTCTCAGAGTTAAGAGAGAAATAAAATTATATTAAATTTGAAGCAACAATTAATGTGAAATTTGTACGATAAAACAAACAACAGATTAACAGTTTATTTCGACTGACTTTAAGTGATTTGAGCTTATGGATATAAATACTACTAACAATATGCCACTTATCTATAGTTCTGCCCCCAGGGTATTCCGAACCAAAGCGAAATCGACTTGGTTTTTATTTGCTCCACTTTTTGTTTTGGTTCCTTTTTTATCTACTCCTTTTTTCGATGCTGCTGCTGCTAAATGCCACCTGCTTAGCGCTGCTACTTAATGAGATTTTGTTGAAAATAACGTTTGGGTTATTGTTGTATTCCCTTGGCTTCGACTTCGCCTCATTGTAGTTGTTGTAATAGCTTGTCTTTGAGCTGAAATATTTAATTAACACCTTTTGTGCGCGTTGTTGGCATTGAACAGCAGAAAATTCTATGGAGTCTGACAAAAGCAACTTTTCGCTTTCAGCTTCAACAAGATATTTGACAAACTGACTAACTGCACTTGTTCTGGCTGTTATAAATGTGTAAAAATTCTACAGAAGATACAATTGCTTGCCTCTCAATTTCGATGTAAATCTATAAATCAATAGATCTATGGTTCAACTTTTTGTTAAATTTTTTGCTGCAATTTTGTTGTGTATTTTTTTAGGTAAATAGCAAAATATTTTGCCTCAAATTAAATGAAAATATTGTTGCAACTCAATGGCAGTCAAGGGAAAAGCAATTTTGCCTTTCAAATCAAATTAAATCCTGTAAAAAATATGCACTCGAGAGTCTCTGTCAAAAATCAAATTGTACAAAAATAAGCTAGTTCATGTTATTATTATTACTATCAGACACAAAAACAAACACACATACGCCGAGCACAATTTGTGGGCGTGACAGTGGGCGAGTGGGCGTGTCTGTGTGCATTTGAGAGGAAAAAGTAATTAAAAGCGTTACTTGTCGGGATTAGTAAAACATTTTAATTTAGTTGTTGCACAAAAGTAAAAACGACAGCAGCCAGAGAGAGACTCCAACTGAAATGGGTCAATAAATCCGAGCTTAATTTTATTGCTCTGTGCGCGCTTTTGCACTAGAGCAAGAAGAAAACGTAGAAATATATAAATCGCAATGGTAAACAAATCAAAATAAATGAGTAACAAAAGCAACAGCCAAGGCAAGTGAGCAGTATCCTCCTTCAGTTCCCTACTTCCCCCATATACCCTCCATATACCCTACACCCCCCGCTGTCTGGTGGGGTCTGCTAACGCCACACTTAGCTTGCTGACAAGCTGACAAACTGACTCAACTCCTAGAGCGTCTGGCAGAGTGCCGAGCAGCGTTTGGCAGGGCTATTGAGATTGAGATTGGGATACGGTTTAACGTTGGGATTGCGATTGAGTCTGGGATTGCCAGCGTAATAATATGGCTACTTTTGGCAGAGAGAGAGAGAGCAAAAGATAGAGAGCGAAAGAGAGAAAGAGAGACTACAAACATTGTGTGTACATTTTGGCTCATTTCAATAAGAAAATAGCAAGGCGAGGAAAAAATTTACTAGCCGTAAAAGCCAGAACATGTTATGGGGCCAAACTGCTGCCTCTGTTGCAGTAGATGTTGCTACTGTTACAGTACACTCAGAAAAAATAAATAAATTTTACTTGCTCATATATAATTGAATTAAATAATTGATTTCAAAAATAAATAAATTAAATGAAAACATATTTTATATTACATATTTATTGTTTATTATTTTATATTTTTACTGAGCATAAATTCATTGTATTTTTCTTTTTATTTTTCAATCTCCTTTATAATTGATTTTATATAAAATTAATACATATAATTACATTTATTGTGCCTTTTTTCTGAGTGCAAATGTTGCTGTTGTTGCAATTGTTGTTGTTGTTGATGAGTATGCCGGGGATAAAACATATAAACTCGCATTAGAAATGCACGAGTTGATTTGAGTTTCATTTTGGCAGTGAAATAAGCAAACAATGCCCATTCCAAGCAGAAATAACAGCAGCAACAATTGCTAACAAACTGCAGCGTAAGGTAGCTCCAAAAAAGGACACAACAATTGCTGCTTACAACTGCAACTGCTGCTGCTGCTGCTGCTGTTGTTGTCGTGGCACGTACTACCGGCCTGTGCAACATTCATTTCCTGCTGCTTGAGCTGCTGCAGGACTCGGGCTCCATGGCTGGGATTTTGCTCTAGCGGATTGTGCATTGTCTTGGCGCTGTCGCTGCTTCTTTTAAATGCGCGTAAACTACTTACAGCAGCATCCGACGCTGCCTATATTATATTTTCCATTATCTGCAGCAAAAACAACAAACCAAACATATTGCGAGCAGCAAAAGCAGCGCAAACAGCGAGCATAAGATGCGTTGAAAATCTTTTATCAGTGAAATTATTTGGCCAGGGACAAGGACAACGACAACGGCAACGACAACGACAAGCAGAATGAATGGCAAAAAGAATAAAATAAAAACCAAGTAAAATTGCAGCACATAGCGCAAGAAATTGTGAAAAGAGACTGCACACAAAAGACAAACTGGCCAAAAACACAGTCTGCCCCCAAAGTTGCAGTTCAAATGTGTTGGAAAATTTCTTACTTCATGGCTATAATACAGCGAAATCTGCGCCAACTCCAAGAAGTATGCTACACTTTTCTTTAATGGCAGTCGCAATGCTTTTATGTCAAACGGCAAAGAAAAGCAAAACGATTCCAAACGAAATGAAACGAAACGCCCATACACTAACAGAATTCTAGAATTATTATACAAATAGAAGAGTAAATAATATAAAGCTTTCATATGTCATACGGCTGTGTAAGCTGTAAATATAATCAATATAAAAATTGAAAAGCTTTTACAACTGTTCTACTAAGACCATTGAGATTGTGAGCAAGTAAGTGCGAAAAGCAGCTCTCAAACGGCTACACTTAGAAAAAGGGATTATTATTTGTTTATTATTTTATTTCTTTATTCTTTTGTAAAATATAACTTTGAATCAAATAGAAAATATTTGTACTACAAACATGTAAATAAGTATAATTACAAGTAAATCAAAAATTAAATCAAAAAGGGATATATTAAAATAAATTTAAATACATTTAAAATAATTTGAAATACATTTTCTACGTTAAAGTATTAATTTCTAAGTGTATTTAAAAAATATTTCCACAAATTATGAAGTCAACTGAAAAAACTGTGAAACTTATACTGCATTTCATCTGTGTGTAAACTCGAAAAGCAGCCGTAAAAAAGCTAACAGAGCTGCCTTATGGGCTGTATTTTTGTCGGAGGCGTGGCCGTTCACCTGATTGCGGCAGACAATGCGCTCCGTTTGCTGCATTATTTAAAGACGAAGCCCGAGAGCAGCAGAAGCAGCAGCAGCATAGCCAAAAGCAACTTGCTAAATGCAATTAAAGCGCCGCTGCAACGACGAGGCAACCTTTCAGAAATCTACTCTTGAAATTTGCGCATGCATTGGCAGACAACAACAACACCAACGACTCAACTGCTAAAAGTACACTGAGCGAAAAATATCAAGCTCTATACACTGGAAATCATGTTGATGTCTTGCAAATAACGAAAGTCGTACGACACAAATCGGCCTTCAAATATCTATAAATGTTGAATTATATTTCAAATTCTTCAATAGAGTTCAATTAAATTCAAGTTAAGCACGCAATTTTTCTCGCTGTGTATGAGCCCAAAGTCAACAGCATGCACAAAGTTTTTAGACAACTTCTAAAAATACTAAAAATACTTAATTTAGCTGCAAAATGTCGCTGGCTTTTGTTTCTCAGCGTGCAACCTTAGCGTACTACAGGGTGCACTCACCCTCTGCTCTCCACCTCGCTTGCCACCCGCTTACCACCCGTTTACCTCCCCGCTTACCATCTCAGCTGTAGCTGAGGCGCCAAACCTCTCTATGCGCCATCAACGTACGCTTTTCCTGCCTGCCTTTTGCAGTTGTGCGCTACGTGCAAGTTCCAATGAGTATGTGTGTGTGTGTTTGTGTGTGTGTGTGTGCTAAGTGCAGTCATGACTTTCTATCTCTCTCTGAGGCGCTCGCTCTGGCTCCTTCATGTATGTGTGCATTAGAAACGCTTATGACAAACGGATATTAAGTTCAGCAGTCACGTAGCTCAGGTAAAATTCTTTTACGATAATTTTTTTTGCTGCTAAACAAGAACAATAGCAACAACAACAACAACAACAATAACAGCAAGAACAACACAAACAACAACCAAATTTAAACTGCAGCGAGTAAAGTTTGCCACAGCCAAACGCTTTTTTTTTTGGCACTTTTTTTAAAGACCTCAAGACATTGGTTCAATCAGCATAAAACCTTTGATATTAGCCAAAATGCTGCACAGTCTTCGGTCTTTATGAGTTGTTGCCTTTTTGTTTCTTTGTTTTAATGCCAGCGGGCATACTTGAGTCATGATAGAAGCGCATTTTACGTGCGTTTAATTATAGCATTTAAATGCCAGTTACTAAGCGAGTGCTGAATGAGATGATCATTAACTGAAGAGCAGCTAAGTAGAGTCTGTTTGGGTTGGGGATTTAGCGGGCGATATCTTACTTGATTGTCAGTCAGAATACCTTAAAACTTCTGCAGAGTTCATTCAGTAATTTTCTAAGCTCTATCTATTTATTCTAGGATATCTAGATAACGGATTTCAAGGCATTATTTGGTGTATATAAGTTTAATTATATTTGTTTTGTTTTATTTAATTAAATAACAACTAAGAGCAGACAACAGACAACAAATCAAAGATAAACTCATAATTGAAAATGAATTCAATTATTACAATTGATTTTATTAATTCTATAAAAGCTTCTTGATATAAGTACAAATGTAGCATTTTTGTACCTCTCTTTTCTATAGAAGCTTACTAGAGCTCTGAACTATCTACGTTTTCTTCTACACACACCAATTCAAACACTTCTAACAAAGCTTTTACTGGCTCTACTCTTTCTCCATTAGTAACTATCTCTATTTCCCTTTTTGTAGCTACTCTTCAATAGCAGCTCTGTACTCGAACATTACCAACAGCAGACCAACAGCAGTTATTGCTTTCTGTTCTCCATAGAGCTCTAGAGCTTTCTCTAACCCCAAGCCCTAAACACAGTAGAATTGCATTGGGAGTCGTCCACTCCGTTGCACTCATATTCCCTAATTTAACTAACGGTTCAGCTCAATTATTTGCGATTTACATGATTACATTTTAAGCACAATTTATGCAGGCAAGTGTAAAATGTTGCTCGAGTGTGGCAGGGGGCAAAATGTTACGTATACGTAATGTTGCCACAGAGCCATCAACAGCCAGAACAATACGGTTAACCAGCGTAGAGTTTGAACGAGGGCAACTTTTTGAGTTTCGTGTTCATTTGCAATTTGCTGCAGGATGAAACAATTAAATGGCTCTAAACGTTATACATGTGTTGTCGAACCCCCTGCCATTTTTCCCAACTCTATGGTATCTATGGAGTACTTGCCGCAGCTAACAATTAAGTTAATAGTTGTTAGTTTTCATATTTGCTCAGTCTATTTATTTCTAATAAATATTATTAAATTAATTTTGCAACAGCCAGCAGCTTTTAGCGGATTTAGCAGATTTTAGCGAGTTTTTTACTTTTCCCCCTTTCGTGCTTTTTTTTGGGCAGTCAGAATTTGCTCTTTTATGACTTTGGAAGTACTTTCGCTAACCAGGTGTGCTCTCATCGAATTTTTTTTCTTTTCTGCTTTTTATATTGTGGTTGCATATTGTAGTTTGCTTTTAGCAGCTGCACTTCACTTCTGTTTATTAAATAACGTGTAATGCTGCTTTTAAAGTGGCGCACAAATTGTCGGCAATTAGTTGTGTTTAATATGAAATGAAAAAAGCAAAAAATTGGCGCTTTTTGTGTTGTTCTCGAATTGCCAGCAATTATTTAATGGGCTCTAATAGCTAACATCCGAACGGAGCCATAACAACAGCGCCACAGACATTAACCTGGCAATAACAAAAGCAACTGCCCCCTCCGCCCTCCGATAGGCAGTAACTAGCTAAAGAACATGCTTGATATCCAAGTACAAATAAAAGCACACAAATTATTACAAAAACACCCAGGGGCTGCTCCCTTCCTCCCTGCCTCTAGCCTCTAATTGCCAAGTGCCATAAAAATGCTACTGTTTCTCCCGGCTCTCCCTGACTGGCTGTCTCTTTGCCCCTGATTTGTGTCTTTGTGGCAGCCAGAAAAGTCGCTGTGCTGTCTGTTTATATTTTTTAATTTCTATAGCCAACAATAACGCGTCGAAAACGCATAAATTCACGTCAATTAATAAGGAATTGTGGCAAGCACTCCAGCCTGTCATAGCACACGTGTGTGTGTGTCTGCCAGCAAGGACAGCCGGGAATGTTGCGTACTTTGCCTTAATTGTGCACTAAAGAGCGCGGGAATGCCGCAGCCAGAGCCAGAGCCAGTGCCAGAGCAACATCCACAGAGCTATAGCTGGAGCTGAGGAGTAAAAACAGGAGCAGGAACAGGAGCCGGAGCTAAATTACGATGCATTTAATTGCTCGGATTTGGGCGCACAGATTTATGTCTGTGGCACTAAGTGGCCTGCTTAAGGCTTAAATGGTCGACGACGTGAGCACGAGGCGCACTAAAAGTGAAAGCCGGCGTGCGATATGAGCCATGTGGCACCCACATGGGCCAGAAGCCAAGCACCTGCTCTACGTGCTCTGACGTTGGCTAGAACAACTACGGCGAATGCCAACTAGAGCTAAAAGTTGACCAAAGTGCGGCTTAACCCACCGAGTGCCTTCAAGCGTAATAAGGCAGCCTTAAAGAGCGAAAGAGTTGAGCGAGAGAGCGAAATTAAATAGAGCCGCTAAAGTTTGTGCTACACTCAGAAGACAAGGAGTCAAGGAGTTGTTACTAGATTAAATGAAAACCTATTAAAACTATCATGGATTTGAGAATAAATAATATCTAGGTTGGCGCTTGCTTAAAAAGCTAGAAAGAGCGAGCAAACAGGAGAGCGGCCAAGCAGTGATCAAGAGCTGCGAATACTATAAATACAGCTGTTGCAGTGCTGCTAATTACAGTGCAGTGGGAGCAGCCGTGTGATGCAGACGTGTAGTGGGTGTCATATAAATAAATATTATTTATTTATTCGAATTTTGAAGCCCTTACTTTGCTTATTAGTATGTGGCGATCCTTCGTGGACTGGACAATTCGACAACCGAACTGGCCAAACTTTCGTTGGCCTAAAATTATTTTTCTGAGTACAGTCAAAAGCTAATTTTTATTTTGTCTGGACCAGCAAAGGGTTAAAGTGCCGCTGAGTGTCACGCTGGCCTTTTAATTGGACAGCGTGAAGGAAGCTTGGCATGCAGCAACATAATTTTAATTTAATAATTTCCTGTGTGCAGCAGCAGCAGCAGAAGTCGTAGAAAAAGCAGTGGAAAACGTTATAGAAAAAGCAGCAGAAGCATTACATATGCAGCACGGAAAATCAGTTTAGGAATGTAAATTGATTCTGTGGTAATATGCAATTTGTGCGCCCTGCTGTTGGAGTTACGACGCGACGCTCGCCAGCACTCGAGCTATGCTGGTCAATGGGGCGTATGCGTAATGTTTGGGTCAGCAGAAACTTGAGCAGATAACTGTGCATGCGAATGGTGGCATTTTGTGTGCCATTGCGTAGCAAATTTAAACAAAACTTGAGCCATGGCATGCCAAAAGGAAAATAAAACTCAAATTGTATGCGTATATATTGTAGTATATAGTATGTAATAGCAACAACTACAGGAGACATTTGCTCTGCTGGTGCTGCTGCTGATGCTTTTGTTTTGGGGACGGACCGTAAAAACTTGCTAAAAATAAACAGAAATTACCAGGCCGCAAGTAAATAAAAAAGTTGAAGCAGAAAAGCTGCTCAAAGGCAAACTGACTGGCTGAAGACACATGGAGTGGGGGCCAGAGGACGCTTGCGCATGAGAAATTTTTGCTTTTTAAATTCTTTAAGTAATGCAAATTAAATTTAAATAGCAAATAGGCAAGAGGCAAACAAAACGACGGTAACGTTAACGGCAACAGCAAATTAAATGCCCAAGTGGTGGTCCATGGTCCAAAAAAGCAGCAGCAGGAGAAGTGGCAAAAAACAGGAGAAGATCCAGAAGAGACAGAAGAGGAAGAAGCTAAAACATTTCAGTGCCGCTCAAGAAACAAATTTCAAAGACAAATAAGCGCCGAAAACAGCAGCAATTAATTTGCGCTGCGTGTGTGTGGGTTTATGTGTGGGTGTATGTGTATGTGTGTGTGTTTGCCTGCAGAACTTTGAGCAGAACAGTAATAGAAACAGCAACAACAACAACAACAACAACAACAACAACAGGCAAAACAACTAGGCGGGTCTTTTAGTGTAGACAATTGCTGGCGTTGTACGTGAAAAGTTGTAAGCTTTGGCCAAGCACCGCAGCAAGTTTTAGCGAGCAGCGAGCATCGAGCAGTTAGCAAACTGCACGGCTAACTGTAAAACAACAACAACATCACCGCCAACAATAACAACAACAACAATAGCAACAACAAAGAGCGTAAGCGACAGCCACAACAGCTACAAGCAACTTAAGCTTGAACAACTTCAAGTTGTTGCCTAGGCCAACAAAACGCACCAGCTTGACAAAAAAAAAAACAAAAACAAAAACTCGGAAAGTCTACAGTCGTACGCAGCCGACAGTAGCATACCCTGCACACTACACTCTAACATCAGCAGCAATGCATTTTCTTACTTTTTCTCTTTTTCTAAAGCACCTAAATAAAGCAAAGCAATATTGATTTTTTAATATCTTATGTGTTTATAAACCAATTTTAATGCGCTTTTTAGCTAATACATATAAATTGGTAGACAATATATATTCCGCATTACTAATTACTGTGTTTTATATTAAACTTGTTATTCGGTTTTTATCGATTAGTAAGTATACTAGACGTGGCATCCTACATTTCAAATTAGAAAGCTTTAACTCTTATAATTGCTGAGAACCGCACATTTATACAAACGGACTGCTGGACAGATAGTCAAGACTATATCTATCAAGCTCGTCATACTGATCAAGAATATATATACTTCTGCCTGCCATTAGTATGTAAAATGTGTACAAAGTTATTATACCATTTTTCAGCCATTTGCAATGGGTGCAGGGTATAGAAAACTCCCCTTCCTTAACGCAGCAGGAAGCGGAAACGCAGCGCCATTGCCAAGTGGCAAATGGCGGGCATTAGGGGAGTAGAGCAACGTCTTGGCTGCGTTAGTTGGCGTTTCACATTTTCACACATTTTGCCAACGTACATGCGGTTTAAATTCAAATTTGTTAGCAACAAACAGACAATTAATTTCGCATATAGCCAAAAGGACACGCTGCAGACGCCGAATAGCACTTCCTTCTGCTCTTCCCCACTCTCTCTCCCTCTTTCTCTTCTTCTATCTATTCTTTGTGCTGCCTGGGGTCTATGTGTGCACAGTAAAAAATAAGTGCAACATAAAGTAAGCGCAAATGAATTTTACTAACGAATTCTTGATCTTATTGAAACAATCTAAACGGGGCCATTTTACAATTAGCTTAAGTAATCAATACGAATTACTTGATTTTTTTGCTCAGTGTGAGGGCTGCCCACTTGGTATTCATATACATGAAGGCAGGCATATATTACATGCGAATGCGTATGGCCAGCAGTGTTGTCAGTTTAGCTTATTTTGTGCCAAATCTAGCATGAAAAGTGTAGATGTGCATAAAAACAAAAATAAACTTTATAAAATATTTTATATGCATTTATTTTTATTTTTCTTTTTTTTTTTTTTAGATTTTTTTTAAACTTCTTTCACTTACAAATCTAGCTTGTATATGTGCTCAACACTTGTGACAAGTATGTGCCAGGCAGCCTGCTTTGGTATTGGCGAAAATTTTTATTTTCTGCCGGCATTTGAATTTTAAATGTTATTACTTTGTTGCAAATTGATCAGTGCGAACATCTGAGAAAGACAGAGAGATAATGTGGCAGAGAGTGAGTGGGAGGGGCAAAGAGGGGAGCAAATGCCTGCTGCTAATTTATTCATTGCCCATAATTGTTTGCTAAAAGGCCATGGCTTGAGCTGAATGAGAGCAGAGCAGAGCAGAGCCTAAGATCAGAGTTAACAGCATGAACTTTAAGTGCAACTTTAAGGACACTTTTGCTTAAATTACCGTTGGCCCAGTTGACGTTGTGGATGCTGATGATGGATTTTGCAGCTGTCCAGGAAAACCAGTTGCCAGTTGCCAGCCGCATTAAATTTCTCAATTAATCTTCAATGTTTGCACGCAAACTTCACGGCAGTTTGCATAATATCTGGATGAGAAACTCTGCAGCTGCTGTGCGTAGGCGATGTTGGTTATCATAGTACAAGCTCTAGTTATATTTCGGTCTTGTCCGTAGGTCATTTGATGCGTGGAGAGTTGATTTCCATTAGCAAGTACATAACTTAAAGCCAAGTGCTCAAGGACTCTGCTCGGACTTGGACGCTGAATGCGTAAACTGGCATAACTATATAGCAATTGGGACATCTGCTTCGGTTTTCCTCAGTCAGAGGCTTCAGTGTCTTGTGTCTTGGCTCGCGCGTTAAATTTCAGTGCAAACAAACCTAAGGACATGTCAAGCACAGCACGCGTATACAAACAAAAACAGGAAACCCAACAAACACACACATACACACAAAACACACACACACTCACAGCAAACACACACACACACACACACACTGACAGCAACAGACACTGTTGGAGCAACGTTTATGTGTTGGAGGTGTTGGAGCCATAGACAAAGATTAAATGACGCTCATCATTCATATGCCAGCGACAGCATTGAGCCCAGGGGTTTGCGGAGTGGAGTAGCTGCAACTTCTACATACAGTACACTGAGAAAAACACCCATTTATTTAAGTATCTAAGTAACCCGAGTAAAATATAGACAAACAACTTTTCTCAAATAATTTATTTAATTCTAAAACTTTTAGTTTAAGATATATTTAAATATTAAATTTAAATAAATGAAAATTTCCATCTTAAAATGTGCAAATATTTAAAGTTATTA
The DNA here is from genome assembly GCA_035045125.1 of Hypselothyrea guttata. Lineage (NCBI taxonomy): Eukaryota > Metazoa > Arthropoda > Insecta > Diptera > Drosophilidae > Hypselothyrea > Hypselothyrea guttata. The sequence continues at coordinate 477,054 of JAWNNJ010000172.1, forward strand.
ACATTTCTTGTTCAAATAATTTATTTTTATTTTATTTTTTATCTCAAATTTACTTTAAATTTATTTATTTGAGCAGTTTGGTTGGCTTGAGTTTATTCAGAATTTATGCGAACTAATTACAAATTTCTTGGTCTTTTTCTGAGTGTAGTTTCTGTCGCTGGTAATGTACTGCCATAATCCTTGGCGCAATTTTTGTGCACAAACGTTTCTGGAGCAATATGTCGTAATATCCGTTGCCGGTTTTTATTTGCGCCGCATACATTTGTAAGGCCTAAACACAGATACATATACACACACATGCGAGTCGAGCCGAGTCGAGTCGAGGCTCACGCAGTCCCAGTGAAAAGTACTAAACGTGGCTATGATTTAACGCTTTATTATTTGCCTGGGCAAGTAGCAGGAGCAGACCAAATGGCTGCCAAGTGTTTGGGGCAGGTTGTGTTTCTTGTGCCGTGTGTCGTGTGTCGTGTGGCATTGGCTGACGTGACCGTTTTCATTGTCGGGCCTTGTGCCGAAAAAGATCCGTTGGCATTGTAGCCACTTCATCAATTATTCTTAAGCATAAAATATTTGTCACTTTTAGTAAATTTATTGTGACAAGCGCAACACACCTATTCACACCTATCACACACACTCACATCCATTTGGACTTAGCGTTTATAAACGACTCTGCATATGAATCACGTGCGTAATGGCAAACAAGTCCCTTTTTTTCGCCACATTCCCTTCACTCTTTCATTTGCTTGGCTTTCCTTTCCTTTGGTTTTACTTTGCCTGAGCTTTGTTTCCATTTACCTGGCTCAAGTGGACAGCATTTTGTTTCCACTCGGTGTAAGTATTTCTAGTTTGTTTTCACTTCCGCCGCACGTTCTGTATGCCATATATTTATGCCTCATGCCCGGTAGGCGGAGCAAATGATTCAAATGGAGTTGACAGGTTTGTGAAAATATATATTTTTGGCACTTGAAGATGTGACTGTTAGTTTTTTATGCTTTAGACTAGTTGATGGAAAAGTTTGACTGAATTAACCAAAAGATCTAAACAGTTATGTCCGACTGTTGTGCATCCCTCCCACTCTCTACGATTTTTTAAAATAAATTTTAGTCGACTACGTCCGACTATGTCTGTTGCCTCCGACTGTTTTGTGTGTGTTTTTCTTTGAGTTTTAGCCGTTTGGGCTGCGTATTTGTTGCTTTATTTATGTCCTGCTCATACAGTTGGTTTGCTTTTTTTTTGTGCTTTGGCATACGCTACGTATGCTTAATACAAAACTCGCGCAGTTCACAGCGCATTGAATTAAAAGTGGAAGTTGGTGTCAAGTGGCAACAAAAAAAGAAGAAATACCTACAGAGTGTAAACGGAAGCTTTCAGGCAGCTCGTCAACTAAACATACATTTCTGTGCCAGCTTTTGAAGTTGCAAATGCCGCGCCCACAAAATCTGATAAGAGACGTGCGATTATAAGTATTTTTAGAGTCGTTTTGAAAATCAAAAACGAAGTTTTCTTGAAGTCGCCGACATGTGGCTTTCCAATTTTCATCATCATCAGGGGAGAGAGGACGCTTTGGGTCACAAAAACCCATTTAATCCCACGCTAAATGGGCGCAATGTAAACTGTTGACATTTCAGCCTCGACGGCACGATACTTCCCCTACTCCCACTTCGCCCTACTCCTCCCGAGTGCCCCTCTCGGTAAAAGGGGCATGGCGTTGTGTTATACAATTGCTGTTGTTGTTTTTTTGTTTGCAGGACATGCACGTGCCTCTTCTTGTTGCTGCTGTGGCCTGAAGTGCACTCGCCTCTAAACAGCAATGTAGTCGTCGCTGTGTGTTTGTTAAACACCTACACAAATGTGCCTGTCCCTAAACACAGTGAGAAAAATGTATTTAGAACCAATGAGAACATGTTGCACTTGATTTTTGATTCAATTTTATATGTATGATTTTAGATTCTTAAGTGGTATTTATTGATTACTCCAACATTTCAAATGTTTTATTATTGTATATATTGAGTTCCATCGAACTTCATTTTAGATCATGATTTTTCGCACTGTGTATGTCCAGCAGCAGCATCAGCAGCAGCTTGACAAATATTTTTGAATCCTGTGGAAAGCGTGGCAAGCACTGGGGCAACTAAATGAAATGCCAGCACATGAGCATTGCCATGTGCTGGCTCTGTAGCTGCTTGCAGCATAAGAAGTGCGAGCGTGTGGCATAAGAGAGTTGGGAGGTGGGGGGGGGGGAGGGGCACAACATGGCCGCAATCACGTGCCAACATGCAGGTGAAATGCAAATAATTTTTGTTTTCCCCTTTTGCTTTATTTTTTTCTGCACTCTTTATTTAGTTTTTGCTCTCATCGTTACTGCCGTTGTTGTTAGTTGTTGATACACATATAAACAAACACTAGAAAAAAATATCTAAACAGGCAAACATGAGACAAGAGCCACAAAAAATATGTAAAAAACTCGACAGCTCGTGAACAATATGAGGCTAACAAAAATTCGCATTAAAATATTTTGCCACAAAATGCCGAATTGGGCATAAGCTGAGCAATTGAGAGGGGAGACTTATTTGGCTTAAACTAAAAGCATTGTTTAAAAAAAAAAAAAACAGATTTGAAAATTACTAACAAAATTTAATTCGGTTAAATATTTTTAAAGCCGCTTGAGAACAAAATTAATTGCTTGATATATGATATAGCTAAAAAACATATTTATGAAAACATAAACAATTTGCTTACCAACTGAAATAAATGTAAATATATATTTTATTGCTATTTAATTTAAATTTCTTTGCACCACAGTTCATTTAAGTGTTCTTCAAGCTTGTTTTGGTTTTATTTTACTCATTTCGTCCAAAACCATTTAACCAAAACATAACCAATTTTTTGGGGTATTTTTTTGAACCAAATGTAAGAATATTTTTGTTCTAAATTTAAATTGGCCTGTAGAATTTATTTAAGGGGTTTTCAAGCTTGATTTGTATATTTAGTTGGTAGTTGCGAGTTTATGCCTGAAAATTGTGTATATTTTCGTACGTACGAATTATTTTCTTTAGAATTTTGGTAAGCACTTGATTGTAATCAAATATTTGTAAAAATTGCAACAAAATGGAATTAGTTAGCTTGGCTCAAAATCAAATGCAATATTTTTCAGAAATTGTATTTGTTTTATTGCTATACACATATGAGAGACTTACAATGTGCAACATCTACCGCATTTCCATTTACAAGCTCTTTAGGACTGAAATTTCTTCTGCAACGAGAACAACAGACAGACACGCCCACTTGTTTTTTGTTACTTTGCTGCGGCTCAATGGGTGTGCTCTGTGTGTGTGTTGTGTGTGTGTTGTGTGTGTGTAACGGGGCTTAAAGTGAAGTGCTGGGGGTGCTCTTATTTTATATAGTCAGTGAGGCATCCTCAGTCTCGCACAGGTCGTTCATGGACTCGACTTTTATGCCGTGGAACTAGTTGCATTTTTATAAACGCAGCACACAACTTTTTTCCGCACTTTTATTTTGAACAAGAGGCGAAAACCACTAAACCCCTCACCCCTGGCCGGCTCGGCTGACTCAGTGAGCCCTCCGGCATGCTGCGTGTCTGCTATGCTGTTATATATACATATATATTTACTAACGGCAGTGCCACGCCCACTCGCTCAGTAAGCCGCAGCTCCCAGTTGCCAGCTCCCGCTGGAGTGCTGTCAAGTGCACTTGTCGACGTCATGGCTATTTTGCGCGGCATAAAAACCAAAAATGAAAAATACAAAAACAACAACGAAATCATGTCAAAACTGATTTTTTATTTTGGCATAACTCCACACACACACCGGCAGTGTTGCCAATTTTCACAAATTTTATACTGAATTTAAGCTTAAAATATTTCGCAATATAAGTCAGAAAAAAGCTGTTGCTTTTAAGTTTTCCTGGCTTTTCAATAACAGTTGTGATTATAATTTAATAAACATTCTAAATAATTCATAATAATTCCATATAAATTAAAGTTGTTATCTGCGAATATCGATAAAATATTAACTGTAGAATTATAATTGTTTCTTAAATTTTCTTGAGTTTTGTAAAATCTAAGAAAAAGCTTTATCATAAAGCTTTATCGAAAATAGCTTTGTTATTTATAATAACAGCAAATGCTCTTGAAAAACGCCAGATTTGATTGGTTAAAAAGCAAAATTGGGCAACACTGCACACCAGGGAAATGCTGTGAAAAGCAAAAGAGCATGGTGGTTGGGGTGGGGAGGGACACAGAAGAGGGTGAGCGTTGAGGCATGTCGACGTCGCTGCCTGAGCCGATTTACTAAATATTTACGCTTGTTTCGCCGATTTTTCATTTATTTGCTGTGGCTCCTGCGGAATTTCAATATTAGTTGCAAAAGATATGCAAGCAACAGTTTTATAAAATACATAATGGCGTGGCAAATGGCTACGTGTCCTCCCCCCTCTTCCCAACGTGCCGTCGTCCCTTTGTGCATAACCTTATACTGCGGCTCCTCACGTAACAATTCAAAAGTGCCGTTAATTGATTTTGCAGGCACAATGCATCAGCAGCAATTGACGTCACAACAATTTTTCCCAGCTACCAAATTTGACATGCAGTTGCATGAAAATTGACAGCCGCATCAGACGCGCCATTTTGTATGCAATACAAATACAAATACAACAAATACCATTTTCCATTTTCCCTTTTTTTTCTTCTATGTGTTTGCCATATGCGAATATTTCGCAAAATGCCATAAATTGTAGAATTTTACTCTTGTTGTCAGTTTTAATAATGCCCTGTTTGTGGAGGTAGCAGCGGGAATGTTTCATGCAAATGAATTTAAAATTTTCAACATTTTTGAAAACGCTTGAATATACAAATGGTATTTTATATTTTATTAACTGATCAAAAGTAGAAAAATTTTAGAAAAGGTATTTAAACTTATTAAATATTTGTCTAAAGCTAAGTATACACGATGCAAGTAATTTGCAGCAAATTGAAAATAACTTGCAGCAACAGCTTGCACAAGTGTTTACACCTATGCAAATATTGCAAGCAAATTACTTGCTTGAATCAATTTTTGACTTGCACGCAAACGTTTGCTTGGCTATTTCGTGCAATTAATTGCGTTAATGTCTACACGTGTTTTTTTTGCTGCAAATTACTTGCATCGTGTGTACTTAGCTTTAGAATAAAATTTTGGGAAAATCAATATTAGATATATTGATTAGCTAACCAGAACATCAATCAAATTTGATTTTGTACAAGTAATTTAGATTCTGCGGTGATAGAATTTGTTGCATACCTTAAGGGGCACATTTTCATTTAGAGTGCACTCTACTGCTATGCCTGTGTTGCATGCGACTTGTGAGGCAGGTGTGCAGTAAAACGCAAACAAATACAAGCACATATTTTTAGTAGCGAGTAAATATTTGACAATACGCCGGAGGACATGTTGGCGACATTTTGTTGCCCTGCAGCGGATGTTGCCAGCAGGCGTAGACAATGTGGAACAAGTGCAACAAAAGCACTTTTAGGCTGAGTAGCATACTGACTGACTGACTGGCTGATTGACTGACTGACTGTGCGTATGATTGAATGAGTGTGACTCTTTATGAGCCCTGAATACAGTTGTCAGTCAGGCAGGCTGACGGACAAGCCTGTGCCAGCTGCAGTTGACAAGTTTCTTCTTCATTTTTTGGGCTAAATGTTTTTAAAAACGAATTGTCATTGCTCTTTAAATTAGTTGTTATGTGCAGTTGCTGTACTGATTGATTGATTGATTGACGGATGGCTCTGCAGATAGCCAGACAAGAACTTAACAATGCAAGTTCTATTTCTACACTGACAGCAAATGAGACGGATGACAAAGTGTGCCCCAATGATTTCTATCAACTTTTGGGTTCTTGCCATAAATCTGATAGCCACAAGAAATTATGAATGGAAATTAAGAGAAAAGCAACTAAATTGCTTTAGAGTTCAGAGTCAATATTAGCTATTTGTTGTTGTTGCGCAAATTAAACTATAAACTATTTTACAACTTTGAGAACTTTATCTGCGAACTGTCAACTTGGAAAAAGTGTAGTGAAAAGCAATTGAAGTAGAACTCAAAGTTGAATCGAATACCAAGTTTCTCATACGTTCGATGGGGTCATTTCCTGTGACCTCAGACAGAGCAGACACCGAGTAGAAACCCCAACACGTTCACAGTGCTGCTGCTGTGATTCAGTTGGCCAATCAAAGGCAAAAACCGCAACAATAGCAACAACAAAAAATGCAGCAAAAATATGCAAGCATTTCATACACTTCGTCGATTGGTCTTCGAATGGATTTTATAATTTTTTCTCTCATTTTTTTCTTATTTTTGCAGTACATAGTACGCTGGTCAGTTGCCTCTGGGCCAGCATCAAGATGCACATGTTCCTGCACTCACGTGGCGCATGCTTTGATTTGTTTCGTTACGTTTCATTACAACAATCGTGCTGGATTCCCTTGGACCTGCAGCTATTGCTACTCGTCTGGCTGTCTTTATCTGCCTGGGCTTCTCAACTGCAGTTTTTCATTTATTACAAGTGGCATTAGAAACTATTTCTATTGAAAAATATACGGCCATGGGCAGACGAAGACAACGTTGTGGTTTTTGATTTGCTGGCATCGAATGTGTCGTAAAATTCTCAAGAGATGCAACAACGAGAAGAAAATTCGTTTGGCTTTCTGCCTTCCATACAAAACAAAAGCCAGACTTTTGCATGCAGAAAAAAGAAACAAAAACAAAAAAACAGTAAAGACGGGACAGGGAAGAGTGGAAGACTACAGTCGGACGTTACCAACAGTAGGTTTTAACAATATAAACACAGTTGAGCAGCATAGAATACAGCATAGAAGAATATGGAGTGTCTAGTATGAGGTATAATAGAATTTTCACTCTCACTTACTCAAAATATGCAATTAAGGGAGAAAAAATTGTTTATTTTAAGCCCGACGGTATAAATATCCTGTACGCACAGCTTTTTTTTCATGTTTACTTATTTAATAGACCCCTTTGTACTATTTTTAAGTACAGGGTCTAAAAAAAAGAGAATGTTATGGCAATCAGAAAATTGCAACTGGACATTGGGCTCTCTCTTCCTTTGTCGCTTCGATCAAGGCACTTTTATTATTATGCCAAATATTTTGCTAGCCAAAAAGGTTTTTGTACAGGTTCCAGCTGCAGATATATGTATACTATGTACATTGATAGATTTTGCTTGTGCTCTTGACATGCACTGCGAGAAATTGAGAGTGACATTCGATATTTTAACACCGCAGCTCAGCTGTGGCTATGTATAGAAGAAGAAGCGCATGTTGCAGGCGTTTACATTCTTAATGCCAGTGCATTTGTCTTGTTCTCTGCTTCTCTACCCTATGCTCTGCCATTCACTCTGTCTCTATGCACTGGCAAACTTTGTGGTTTCTCTCACATGGAGGAAGAAAATTTAATTTAGTTTGCAAGTAAATCGATTGTAGATACAACACAAAGCAGCATCGACAACAGTTGCTTTAAATGACCGTATCCTTGCATCCTTGCAGCGTCAAACTTTGGCTTACTTAATGCTCTGACTAGCATGAAGTAGCTTTTCCACAAATTCATCGGATTGTGCTATTTCTTACGAAATGGCCACCTGCGAAATTAGTTTTCATTTGCCATGTCTCGAGTACCTAACAAAATGGCCGCATTTTGCAGCCTCTTTCCTGCGAGCCTCTAATTGCAAGCGCTTTTTGCATATGTTTTTCATAAATTGCAATGCTCGACCTCAGTTCAAGTCAACCCTCAAGTCGACTCTTGACTCTTGACTTTAATGTTTGCAGCACATTTTTTTTCTTGGCTTAAACGATAAAAGAAGGCAAGCAAAATGCAGCTGGAGAGTGGGTAAACATGTGTGCGCTCTTGTTAGAGCCTGTACTTGAGAAGGTAAATAGGGTTGCCCAGGTTTTTGAAAGTAGAAAAGTTGCATAGGAAACAAGCTGCACTCAAAAAGTAAAAGGGAACGTTGCAGCTGGTGAAAGTGGGTAATTTGAATAAAAGAAATTGAAGAAGACATGAATGAACTACAACCAAGTAGCTACTATGAATCAAAATGAGTTAGGTCTACATATTCATAAATGATAGATAAATTGTTGGTTCAGGCATAGGAAAAACTCAAATAAAAAAATAAATAAATAATAAATCATAAAATAATGTTTATTTTATTATGTTACTTTAATTTAATTTAATTTACATATTTTATATTTATTTTATTTATTTCATTTATTTTATTTTATTTTTTTCTTTTAATTTATTAATTTTCTTAGTTTCTTAATTCATTATTTATGCTAGATGCTTTATTTATCATCGAAATGACTTTAAATTTTAATTATTTGTTTATTTTATTAGATGCTTCTGTCGATTGCTTCCGACTGTTGGTATTTCTTTTTGTATGTGGTATAAAATCCATTTAAAATCTGGCGTTTTCAATTGGTTGGTTGCCTTGTTTTATAGCAAAATTTGTGCGTTTGTGCCTTCGCTCATATTTCGATGAGCTGAGGATATTTTCGTTTTGTGAGCAGTAAAATGAATGTTTTATATTCGCCAGACGACACGACATGACACGATACGACATGAGTCGTTTTTGTAATGCAAAATGCGCATCAGGCATTTGTATGCATTAGCCTGGCAAAACGAACATTTTATGGCATTAAGCCCCCAATGGACGGAACGGGGTTGGCAGAAGGCAATGGCTTTAACACAAATATGCATGTCGGCACAGGCAAATTCTTGCATAGAATTGCACTTAAATGCAGAAAATGGCACAAAACATAAAAGTGCAGCATGAAGTAGAGATGGAGGCAATGGCTAAGCAGACAGATCGAGAAAGGAGAGCGAGAGAGAGAGAGAGAGAGAGAGAGAGAGAGAGAGAGACAGAGAAAAGCTGAAGCAAAACTAGAAACAGTAGCTAGCCAGAGTGTCATCTGGAGAAGGGGGAGGAAGAAAGTGGAGGCAGCTTAACGCTGTGAGCGCTTATGGAGCAATTCAAAGTACGTCATGAAAATCAGGAAACAGGATATATTAAGTTTGAGGAATGGGCACTGAGCACACACACACACACACATACACATACATATGCAAATGTTGTCGCAGCAATTGGACAACTAGCCCCAAAGCCAACAACAACAACAACAACAGCTGCAGCAGCAGCAACAGCAGCAGAGGCAACGCTGACAGCGCAGTCGTAAAAACTGGCCCTTGGCCTGTCGCCTGTGACAGTTTTTATTGCAGCACATAAAACAGGAGCAGCAGCAGTACACAGCATGAAAAAATGTGTTCCAAGTTCGAAAGAAATTGATTTAAGAATTTTTATTCCTAACACAAAAATCTAGAATTAAGAAGAAAAACTCTTAAAACCATTAATTTTGAATTTAAAACTAGCGTATGCTAAATTGAAATAAAAAAACCAAATATTTATGCACTGTACGCATGAAATGGGTAATAAAAATAATAAGAACAACTAAATATTATTTTATAAATATTTTGAAATTATGCAAGGGTTTTAACAGTTGAGAGCTTTCGAGTGATTGGCTGTCTTCTTACATTTATTATTTATTTATATATTTTAGATCGCAAAAAACAAACTCAGAATTTTTCTAAAAATTTTTGTTTTTACAGAAAATTCAAGTTTGAAACGCAAGTCTTGAAAACCGCAATAATTGAATTTTTCTCTCTGTGTAGAGGCAAGAGCAGCCGCAGCAACAATGGCAACAACAAGGACATGACAAAGTTTTGCATGCGCCTGTTTTACTATTTACTTGCTTTATTTTTTGTGGATTTCTCCATTCTGCTGCTTCTTCTATTTTCAATTGGCAACCACATTTTCTATTAGTGTAAATATGCAAAGTACATGAAGACATGAGGCTCCACTTCCGTTATAAGCGTAAGCGAGAAATAACCATAAAAATGTTGAATGCTGAATGTAAAATGCAAAGTATAACATTGTTGTACTCTGTATTGAGAGAAAGGAAGCTAAGGCTTGGTGCATTGGTCAGCTGGGCGGGGGGGAAATGGAAATTTGCTGCTGCTTTTGGCATTTGAAATTACATTTTGTGGATCATATTTAAAATCTTTTCATTTCATTTCATCTACTTTTTCATTCACACTTCATTTGGCTCAACGCTCGAACTTAAAGCGAAATAAAACGCTGAAATAAAACGCTTAATGTTCCTCAGCAGACGAGAAATATTAGCAGCGTCAATTACAGCTGAAGGAAAAATCGATGGATTGCCTCAATAGCGAAATTAAAGAAATGAATAAAGCATAAAAAATTCAATAAATAAATTAGAGCTTAAAGAAAGCCAAGACAGATGGCTAAAAAGTTAGCCGGGGTATTAGATGACGGAGTTTTTTCTTAACCTTTTTTCTACAAATGATAAAAGTGAGTTGGGAAGTTGAGCCATAAATATTACAAAGGTACTTAAAAATTGTCTATGCGAAAATATAAATAAATTTATTAAGACGAAAGAATATTTTGCTTGATTTTAAAGTGTTTTACATGTTTCAAATTTAAAGCAAAAAGATATTAAAATTGAATTCAAATTTATTGTTTTAAATATGTGTATTATTCACATGGATAATATTTAATAAATAATTTGAATGTTTCTTTGAATGTGTAATGTATTAAAAATTTGCATTTTATATTAATGGCGTGTTATCGGTCTGTTATCGCTGTTATATCACGCTCTAAACTTTTGAAAAACATCAGCTTTTCAACAGGGGGATACACAAATATTTTCTTTTTGTCCACTTTGCCATTTTCAATTTACAGGCTTATTCAAATGAGCTGAGCTCCATGGGCCGCCCTTGCCACAACATTTCTGCTTATCAAAGACAAATATGAAATATTAATAATGCTCAGCGCACTCCGAGTGCTGTTGCGGATGGGGGGTTTTGGCGGGTTGGCGGGCCTTGGGGTGAGTTTTTACAGTTAGGGGGCACATTAAATATGATGGCGTTGGCAATGCCGTATTCGTGGTACAGAAAAATGCAAATTTCTGGCTGGCAAGCGGACTGACTCTATCATTTTAATGCCTTTCACTCTGATTTGAAGTCGCGACCCACGGCGAAAAAAATGCAACACGTGCGCTATAAATCAGCTAGAGAGAGGCGGACAAACCGTTAACTGTTGGTAGAGTTTGTAGAGCAGGATTGTTGCGGGTGTTTGTCTACAGTTTATTTAGCGGGTGTGGGTGTATGTGGTATAAGAACTGTGTGTGTGTGTGAGTGTGTGTGTGTTAGTGTGCTTATGGGCGTGCGTGAGAGCACGCAAACTAGCTTAAAGCGCCACGAGCGCAAAGCCATTTCAAAAATCAAATCAAAAATAGTTGGCTAAAGTTGCAAGTGCTTAACTCTTGGCCAAGGCGCTCTGGCAACGACAAACAGTGCAACAAATTGCAGGCAACACACACACACACACACACACACACACACACACACACACACACACACACACATATTCAGTCAAGGAGCAACTTTGTAATTGCCTAGCATAGACACGTGGGCGCCATTGCACAAAAGTACGTAAAAGAGAGCCTACACTCACAAAAAAGTCAACAAATTCCCGTTTAACCTCCAAACGAACTTCAAAACCATTACAAGTAATGCAGCGGGTAACCGGCTCGCCTAAAATGAACACATCGACCTCTCTCTATGCATAAGCTATGGGGCTTAGACGCTTAAAATTTTTGCAACAAATTTCAAATTTTTTTGTTTTATTTTTTATTTCAATTTTAATTTCGTAGTCAAATGATTGGGAAAAAGCTATACCGCTTAAAAATCGGTTGAGTTTTGGTAAATTTACGTGCATTTAAAGTTATTAAAAATGCTTTTTTTTCGTATATACCATAAAGTCCGCCAATGATACTAATTTTATTAGTATAATCTACATTTCGTACTCAAAAAATTAATAAATTGAATAACTATTGAAAACCGCTTGTTTTTGGATGCAGATATATATATATTTTTTTGTAGGATGTTAGTTAGCAGTTCTGTTTTTTTTTTCGAGTGTAGAACATCTGCGGCGGCATGGCATGTTGCAAGGTAATAGCCGGTCATAATCATCATCATGGCCATTGTGGCAGGGCAGCAAGAAGTGCTGCCAGCGCTTTTGGAGTGCGTTGGCATGGCTGAAATAGCAACGCATTAGATATGCCACACAGAGAGACAGAGATAGAGTGAGAGCGGGGGCAGGGGCATTGTCAACACACACTGTGCCACATGATGCTGGCACTTGTAGGTGTTGCAGCTGCATTGTTGTGGCTAGCAGGCATAAGAAAGTTGAAAGAAATTCCAGGTTTGTACTACTTCTATCTACAGTGTCAATATAATTAATTTGTGGCAGAGTGTAATGGGTGTAGGTGGGAAGTTGATATGCCTGCCGCACTGCTAAATTTAATTGAATGAAAACTTTTTGTGTCTACTGTTAATTCGCTTTGAATGAAGTCAAACATGGGCAGCAGACACACAGAGGGAAAACTTATCGCTCTGGGTGCAAATGTCAAGTTGACTTTGTCTATGTGTGTGTTGGCATTAGTGATGGCACGATTAATCATGGCATACCCAATAATCGATTATTTTGGAAAAATTACTGTACGTGCAAATAAAGAAAAAATCAATTGATTTAATCGATTATTATAATTCTTCGTCGATTAATTGCGTTTAATAATCACAAGCTCCAAAAGATTTATATGCATCAATATTCGTTTAATGAAATTTAGTTGCCATCACTAGTCTGCATGTGTGTGTGTGTGTGTTTGCATACGTGTGTGTGAGGGTGTCAAAGGTGCTGTCTATGCATTTGGCATGGCCCTGCGCTTGATTATAGTGTTAACCCGAGCAAACTGCAGCAGGTGGAGCAATGGCAGCGCTGCTTTATATGTATGCAAATGTCGCCATTTCAATTGCGGTAAATATGTGTATGCATGGCGGAGTGCAAATGTGTGTGTGCATGTGTGGGTGTCTCTCTGTTTGAATTGTTTGCTCAACTATTTCATAGTTGTTAGAAAATTTGTATTATGCATGAAGTGGCTGTTGGCTGTTGGCAGTGGCAACTTGGCGTATACGTAATGTTGCACAGTCTGCTGCAGACGCCGCTGCTGATGAGCAATTAACAAACAATTGCAACGTTTTTAGTCAAAAATCAACAGCATGTGAAAAGTGTAGAGCTGCTGCTGATACCGAATAAGAAGTGAGTGAAAAACGCCATGGAAAATGTACCCTTGGCCAACTAAAACAATTTGCAAGTTCGCTTAGCAGCAGCTAGGGTTTACTAATGCACCTAAAACCAGTCGGAACTTTACCTTTAATATGCTTAAATTTATGTAATGTAATTTAAAAGTTATTATAATTAAATATTAGAATAATAAGTGCGCAAACAAAGCACCTCAGCTAAAGTAAGTGTTTTGCTAAGATTTATATGGATTAAGTTATGTATATATAACATAAATAAAATTTATTTTTATGTAAAAATTTTTATATAAATTTATTTAATATATAATATGCATAACATTTTATTATTTTTGTATATTTAATATTTGTATTTTAATTAATTATATATGTTTATTGTACTCCATTTTATTTCTCTTGTATTTATATTTATTGTATTTGATTTGTTATACTTTTTTTTACATTTTAAATTAACATTTATATATTAATTTTATGGGTTTAATGCATAATACTATCTAAGCTGATATGCCCGGATCTAATGCTGTTAAAAACTGCATACACTGCATTCTTTTTTAGCAGCAAAACGCGCGAATTTTTAGCTCATAATTAAAAGCTAACAAAAGGCAAAAGTTGCCGCGTCGCAGAGCAAAGCGCAAATTGTGTAACCAGTGGCAAGGGCAAGGGCAAGAGGTATGTAGCTGCAGTTAGACAAAAGCAACGGATGAGGAAGCAGGGAGGAGACGGAGAAATTGAGCTAGGGAGAGGGGTGAGAATATGAGAAAGAGACCAGAGAGTACGGAACAGATCATTCGGACGGAAGGCTACAGCAGGACGTAACTGAAAGTAGTAGAGCATGTACTTATGTTATGTTATTAGTTATGTTCCATAGTCCGCTCTTTCCACCCGAGCCAATGGTCTGTTGCATATCTTCGCTGTTTCTACGAGGAGTCTACCTAGCCGTCTTTTGGGTAATACGCACATTTTCCATTTACATTTGAACTTAATATACCCTTTCTACTCTTTTGAAGTACAGGATCCAAAACCATATAGATTTTGTTGGATTTTGCACTTACCCGCTGCTAAAGCACTGACAACATTGCCGCTGACATGCGGTGTTGCTGCTGTGTTGGTTGCTGCTGTGTTGGTTGCTGCTGCTGTTGACCCAGCACGACTTGTAGGCAACGGCGACAATAATAATTTGGTGGCTGCATTCGTTGGGCTGTGCGTAATATCAGCTTCTTGGTCAGTGTTGCTGCTGTTGTTGTTGCTGCTGCTGTTGTTGCTGCTGCTGCTGCTGCTGCTGTCAAATATTTGCTGCACAGACGGCAGCACATCTTCATAATGCAAACTATCCGGCGTGCTTGCTTTTAATGCTGCTGCAAAGTTATGCGCATCATCAATGTCAGCAGCAACTGCTGACAATGTCGCTTGTTGCTGCTGTTGCTGTGGCTGCTGCTGCTGTGTCTGCTGCTGCTGTGTCTGCTGCTGCTGCTGTTGTGGCAGCTCCTGCTGTGCGGCAGCATTGCGTTTGCGATTGTAGTACTCATAGTTTGCTGTTGTTGCTGTTGTTGCCGCTGTTGGTGTCGCTGGTTCATCAGCAATAATCTGCTCGCTGTCAGCAGTTGCTGCCGTGGCTATGATTTTATCCTCAACCATAAATTGCACTTTTTTGCGCGCGCTCGCCGCTGCTGCTGTTGTGGGCGTTGTTGTTGGCGTGGGCGTGGCTGGCGTTGGCAGATAGAACTGCGATTTGCCCGAGGGCGTCAGGAGCAACGGCGCCAACGTTGCTGGCGTTGCATTGTCAGCTGTCACAGCTGCCGCTGGCAAGTCCAATGTGACTGGACGCTTCAGTATGGACTTGATGCCAGGCGGCGTGGGCGTCAAGCTGAGCACGGTATAAGCCTCCGCCTCGATGTTGCTGTCGGCGTCGGCTGCAGCGCAGTCTGTGGCAACGGCAGCAATAATTGCAGGCGCTGCTGTTGCTGCGTCAGCTGCAGCATTGCCAGCTGTTGAGTTGTTCAGTGTTTCGTCTGGCGTTTTCTTGTGGCGTGGCGGACGCTTGGGATTTGTAGCTGCCACGGATTTCCTGTCATTGGTAACGACAATGCGCTCATAGCTGTCGCTGGAGTCGTCGGCATTCTCGCCCAGGCTGATGCGTTGCCCAGCAATGGCAGCCACATTGTTGGCATAGAACTTGCGCTCTCTGGGCTGTGCAGGCGTTGGAGTTGGCGCCTGCTGCTGATCATCCTCCTCCTGCAGCTGAGCATCGGCCACATCGAAGTCATCGTGCGGCAAGGATTTGGGCTTGGAGTTGGGCTTTGAGTTGCACTTGGCCGTCTGCAGCATCGTCTGCTTGTCGCTGGCGACTGAGATCAGTTCGTAGGGATTCACATTGCAGCGCAGTATCGAGCGTCGATTGCTGCCCCCTGCTGTTGCCTGTCGGCTGCTGACCAAGCCGCTGCTTCTCAGCAGCGCTTCATTGTCCTCCATCAGCCAGCAGTCAGCGGGTTCAGCAGTTGTTGCTGCTGCTGCTGCTAATGTTGCTGCTGCTGCTGGTGGCAGTGGTGCGCGCGTTCTGCTGCGTCCACGTTGCAAGACTGTGGCGGCAGTTGTGGCAGCTGTGGCAGTGTTTGTGGCATTGGCAGTTGCGTCGCGATTACGTGACTTGCCCTCAGCCTCGACGCTGGGTTCGGGCGACAGCAGACGCGTGCGTCGCATGAGGTCGTAGGGATCCTTTTGTGGATCCAGTATGGTTGGACGTGACTTCTTGGTGGTGCTAACCACACGCATCGTTGCCGATATTGGTCGACGCGCTGTGGCAGCTGCTGGTGGCAGACGCAGCGTGCCACCGCCACTGATGGTGGCCAGGGGCAGGCGGGAGCCCTTGCACCTCTTGCATACGCTCGCCTTCTTCACATCACGTTTGGTGCCATTCAGATACTCGGCGCACGAACAGATCACAACTGCCAAGGCCGTGGCAGTTGCCTCCCCATCCCCTCCCGCAAAGATGGCCGCCGCATGCGGATGCACATGGCCGTAGCTGTAGGAGTGGGGGCGGGCGGGTATGCCCCGCACCGTGCCATAGATCCAGGGCTCCGCGTACTTCATGGAGCGCGACAGTGCGCTGGGCAGAAAGTCATAGCCGGGGGGCGGGGCAGCGGGGGGCGGTGGCAGCTGATATGCCAAGTGTTGCAGATGGGCATGATGCTGATGCTGCTGCTGTTGCAGCAGTTGCAGCTGCTGCTGCTGATGGTGATGCTGCTGCTGCTGTTGTTGCTGTTGCAGCAGGGTCTGCATCTCGCCAGATGTGGCTAGAGAAGTGTTGCTGATTTTGAGCCGTTGACTCCAAGTTTTCTTTGATTTATCATACATCGGTGTGGGTGGCTAGAATAGGGGCAACAAAAATAGATTGAAAATTAGTTCACTCAGAAAAATCAATAACGAATCGTTCACAAAATTAACCTCTTAAATTAATACTAATTGCTTCAAATTGTATGTATAATTTTCCAGATTAAATCATATCTTAGTTTGAATACAATACAAAAATTTTTTTTAAGAATTTTTATTTCTATTTTAACTTCCTAATTGAATTGTATATAACTGATAAATTTATAACAATAAATCAATCTATTAATCAATAAATAAATTTGTACAAAAATATATATACAAAACCCGTTCTAAAAAATATTAACCAAAAATATGGTCTTAAATGTAGTTGTCATTACATTAAAATAATATTTATATAAATTAATATTAAAATATAAAAAAATAAATAAAATAAATTAATATTAAAATATATAAATATAAACGTTTAGAACGCCTTTAAATTTCGCATTTCTTTCTTGAATTAAATATTTTCTGGCTGATTTAACTTTTGATCCCGGAAATTCTTGATGAAAGTATGAAAGCTCTTGATTTTTCTCTTAGTGTATAGTTTGAACCAGTTCAGACTCACCTATCAGTAGTTGTTGTTGCTGCTGTTGTTGTTGTTGCTGTTGCGCTCATAATCCTCAATTTGAGTTAAAGGCTTTGATGTAGTTTTTTTCCCGCTGAAACGAGATGTGACAGAAAATTATTAAAGCGCCATGTGTCCAGTGGGAAATCCGTTTAGAAAAGTTTTATTATTGAAAAAGTTGAAAATGCGATTATACTATGTGGCAACTGTGCAACGAGTCGAAATTCTGGTTAGCCCCCCGACCTCTTAACGGCAGCAGCTGCCGTTAAATTTGCTGTGATTTAATGAGACAAGCCCGACTGCTTAGTGCTGATGAATAGCTTAGATTAATATGGCTCCTCAGTGGCCTACAGTACACTGATAGGAAAGCAAAACTCTTTTACGTATTTTAGAGTTTATTTATTTATTTACAGTCGACTAAAAGAAATTAAATTACAAATTAAAATTAAAAAATAATATTAAAATTAAAATTTAATTTAAAAATATAAGGTAAGAAAAGAAAATCTGGGGAAAAATAAGATTAAAATATGAAATCAATCAGCATTCGCTGCAAGCATATGGGGAAAACCCAGAAAAACCCAATCAGACCAAGATTAGTGGTTAGTTGTGTTTATCACTATTACCAAGCTACAATACAGTGTTATGTTGTGTTTGATAATTTAAAATAGCAAACGTAATAGAAGGAAGAGAGGTATCTATGTCGAATACACTACAGAGACGATTGTAGTCACTGCAGAGTATTCGAAAGCGTTCATGCAAGGAGTAGTTAGTAGTACAAAAATGCAAAGCTATAGGTGTAGGGGAGTCAATTTCTCCACGCAGCAACCTTACCATAAATACTACGCTCATAACGATAAAGTGATCGTTATCAGAAGCAAGAGAGGAAATTTATTGAATATTGGAAAGATGATTAAGATAGAATGAGGTGGTATGTAGGAAGAAGTAATAAATACAGAATAGTGAGTAAGCGTGATCTTAACACCCACAAATTCAATGCACTGAGCACTAGGTGGTGCAATTACCTCCGAAGACAGGTCAGAGTCGAGTGCAATCAAAGCTAAGTTGACCAATAAAACACCGCTATGTCATCTGAATTTAGAAATTTAATTTTGCCTAAATTAACATAGAAACTACACGCCGAGATTAATATCTCCAATTTGGCCGCTCCCGCCCGTTAAGCGCAGCTTTCAACAGTATCGGCTTCATAAACGAAGGTTTAGTTTTCGGCTTGATACGATGTTCAGGCGCTTCAACAGCATCATACATATAGTCAGGAACGTCGGGAGATTCCGGGACTTCAACAGCATTATCAACCAGATTGACGTTAATGTCATATTCCGGAATATTCTCAACCGGTTCGTTTACAATTTCCATCTGTTCTTCTTGTACTCGCTTATTGGTAACAAAGCGCTGAAGCCAATGAAGATGGTCAGAAACAGGGTTAATAACTTTGTGAAAAAGTATGTTACATCTTGCACTGATGACTCACCTCCCACTTTATCCAAATAATTGTGAGCAGCAGGCACATTATAATCGCAGCCAATGCTATGGATAGCATATAATCCAATTGTTCATGTTGACGTTGATCCTCCAAGAGGCGCGCACGTACGGTACGGTAATATGGAGGGTACAGTAACATTTTGATTGTGTCAATTTTTGAATATTTAAAAAAAGCCATTTTAAAAAAGTTTAAAATATTTTAGTGAAAAACAATGTTGCTTTCAAGAGGCGAGAGTTGAAACTGAACTGTGAGAGCTGAACATCAGAATGTGGACGAATCAAAGCCTACTTGCCAGTAAAGTTTAAAAAAATAAATATAATTTTACAAAACTTTCATACATGGTTATAATGTTTCCTCTTCTTACTTTTTTGTGTGAGCAATGCTTTAATGGCCGCACTGCCTGAGAGCGAGCGAAGAAAACCCTGCAAAACTGTTTCGTTAATAACTCCTCTTTTCCATAACCGATTTTAATGCACTTTTAGTATAGTCATATATATTAGAAAAGAGTATATATTCCAAATATCAGCATTCTATTTTCAATATTACGCTTAATATTCAACTGTTTATGTTCAAAAATACGATGTTATGTGGGTTTTATTCATTTTTGGGCGTTAAGGGGGCTCGTCTCCCAGATCAAGATTAATAAAATATGTATAAATGACCAATCAATTTGCGTTTGAAGTTTAATTAGACCCTGTACTCAACTAATTCTATTAATTTAGTGACAATGACATATGTATGTGTGTAACACCCAAAAGGAAGCGTGGTAAACCCCACAAAGTATGTATATATAACATATTCTGTCTCAGGATGACGCGGATCAAGTTTATTTCAAATTTTGGATGGCATGCCCCTTTACGCCCAAAATTAATTGATACTAAATTCATTGACATTGATTTAATATTCTTATTAATTTGATCGCAACAATTTGGACAATTTAAATAAGTTTTTTATATATGTACATAAATTTATATGAAATATTAATAAAAAATGAATTAAAAGGTTTTTAAACTTCGTAAGTTTCTTTTAATTAGATTCATTTGAACATCAATAAAATTTGTATATATAAAATAGAAAATTATGTAGAATTAAATTTAATTTTTGTACAGTGTAGCCATTGCTAATAAATTTACTTCAGGGTTTAAGCAGAGTGTATTTATTTAAACAGCGTATTGCTGATTAGATATTTCTGCTCGCAATTCTTTAAGTTCAAGGCAATTTCTCTGGTCAGAACTGTATCTGCCTCTCTGTCTCTTTCTCTATGTTTTCTCCCACTTTAGATACACCTTAATTAATGGCAGCTGGCAGCCCAATCAACGTTAAAACTCAATTTGCCGCCCTACTTAATAGACAGCTCGAGCTGCACACACAAATCCCGCGTAATTTTTTACAATTTTCTGCTGCGAAATCAAATAAACCAGTCAAAAAAGCGTATATAAACCACACTCATCCGCTGACCCAATGTGAAATTTATTTTGCCACTCTACACTTGAGAATTAGGTGGGGGTAAAGTTGAGTGTGCTTGTAGTAAATGTTGCTGTTGTTATAGCAATTGTTGCTGCTGTTGTTGTTGTTTCCTGCTTTTGCCTGCTCGACTTTGTTTTCATTTTCGCTAGTGAATTTTTGTTGTCATCGTGACCACTTTTCACAATCAACTGACTCCGGCCACGAAATCTGCGCAGCAAGCTTACAGTTGAGTTGTTGCATTACCAGCACCCACCAGCAATTGTTGCTGCTGCTGTTGTTGCTTCCTGTCGGCCTCTTGACGCTTGCGGATATTAATCAAAATGCGCAGAGCTCTCTTCCGACTAGGACCTTGTCTGCGTCTTGGCTTGGCCATTGGTGTTGGCCCGGCGTTGGCATACTTCTTGGGGTTTAGTTATTGCCAACACTACGGCAATTGTTGCTGCTGCTGTTGTTGTTGCTGTTGACAGTGTTGTTCTTTTACTTGAGGTGCTGGGCAAACACGTCGCTGCGCGTTGAAAAATGTTGATAAATGTTGACAATTTTTCCGGCAACCACTCGTGATAAATCTAATTTTTCTCTTGCTCGCCTGCCATTGCGTTCTTGGCCATGTTGTTGCTGTTGTTGGCCATGTTGTTGCTCTTATACTAGTTGGCACCCACGGCATTGTTGCCAGTTGCCAGTTGCGAGTTGTTGTTGTGACTGTTGCTCTTGCAGTTTTGATTACATGGCTGTTGTTGCTGCTGTTGCTCCTTGTTGTTGCCAAGTTGCTGTCGCTGTTGCTGTCTCCGATGTTGTTGTTGCTGTTGTTGTTGTGTAGGTGTGAAGTAAAATTAAAAACGTGTCATTTTTTGCTTTATCGCGTGGCGCCCCCATTTGCTAGCAAATGTTGCCATGACCCACTGCAACAACAACAGCCAAGAAATTGTTTGAGTGAAATTTGAGCCACTTTGTTTGATGCTGTGCCCTCTCACAGTCTGATATTATGGCTGGATTGTGGCCGAGCCCTGCAGCTCTGCTCCAAATTTAAAGTAAGCCACTGCACCACAGAGCCGAAGAAAAGAAAAAACGGCAAAAAGTTGCAGAGCTTACCTGAATTTAGCATGGGGAAAAGTGTCATAAGCATTTTATGTTGAGCGCTGACACGAAACAACATTGGAAAACTGCAAAATACAATTGGACAACACTCGAAGGGAATAAGCATATTATAAATTTGCATTATTTTTCTGCATTTCCCATGCACTGTTGCTATGAAAAGTGGGCGTGGGGTGTAACTATACATGGTTTGTATGGGACAGAATCTGACGTTTAAGGCTACAAGAGGAAGACAAATTTCTAGGCTCTCATATTCTTATATAGGGTTACGTTTGTTTTGCAAACTGTTATAAAATTATTCAAAATTAATTTTTTATTTTTCAAACAAATAATTGGCAGAAAATGTGGTAAAAATTAAAAATCAATTTTATATATTTTTATTGAATTTATATTATTTAAATTCGGTCGGTTGCCTCCGACTATAGCCTTTCCAACCGTATAAGCTGCAAACTCTGGCCTTTGGCTTATTGTTATAGCGAGATATCATGCAAACATTGTCTGATTGTTGCAGCTTTTGGTCTGTCGTAGATCTCTGCTAGTTGCTGTAGCTTATAAATTAATACTATTTACTATACTACGGATAGTGATTATACTAATTGCAGTCGAAGGTCGGTTTAGTTGGCACTAATTGTATTTAATCTTGTTAAATTAGATGTCTATAATGTTTGTAATCGTCTTGCAACTGCGTAACGCATTAGCATAACGCACACATTTACATTTAAGCGGATTAAGCACACTTTCCTCACCACACTCTACTCTGCACTCTCTCGTGCTATATTTGCCTCTCGCATGCGACAGTTAGCCCATAATTAAGCGCTATGATTGTCTTTGGTTTAAGTTTTTCTACTTTTGGGTTTGCATTCGAGTACCGTGGAGTACACCGCAGTTGCGCATCATAATTTTTTACGCTCAATTGGCCGGAGAGCACGGCAAATGGAGTTGGCCATTTCCTTTTGGCCAGGCGATTTGCTGTGTGCGCCAAATGCAATTTGTCATTATAAATTTACGTCAGTTTAGGCAAAGCCAAACCGAACCTAACCAAACGCAATGCCAAAGCGACTCGGCAAAAACCATGAAGTTTTCACCAAGCTGGAAAAACTACGACTGAATTTTTCAATATATACCCGTGGACGTGAAAGTTCTGTGTGCAAAAGTTTTGGGTTTTTTTCGTTCACAAAAACTTGGCCGCAGATTGATGGTCATATAAAAAAGTACTTAACGTGGCTAAAACAAACGTCAGCTTCGAGTTGTCGCAGCTACAGCAGCTAATTAAGTGTAGTGCAGGTTAAAGTTGAATACAAATGCAACGAATCATTTGTCAATTAAGCGACGAATCCAGCCTCAAAATATAAATTAAGAGGTATTTAAAATGCAATTAGAGTTGTGGCCATATAGAGAGCTAAAGGTATATATATCAAATACGCAGCATATGCAGTTTCAAAGTCTAAATGCATGTGGTTTTTGCTGCTGTCTGCTCCAATAAGCGGCTTAAAAACCAGCAGCAGCCTAATGAGCTAACCAAGCAGCAACAAATAAAATAAAACTACATGTGTATAAAGATGGGGGGGAGGAGGGGAGTGTGCAGCGGTAGCTGAGATCAAGGCTAAGAGCTATGGCGCTGCTTGGCTGGGTAACTAAAGACACATCAAGTATACGCGTCGTGTGCTTGCAGCTCCGCTGTAAATTAACAATTTCATTTAGCTGCTTTGCGAGCAACTTAATTTATTCAACTGGCGCCAAGCAAGAAAAATTGTTTAAGCAATGAGAGTGGAGAGAGTGCAGCAAGCGTACACACAGAAAAAATCATAGAGAGTTCTGTATTTGAAAGCATAAGAAATGAAAGAAAATTATAAAAAATAGCAGACAGAACTTCAATCGAGTACGACAATTACAAAAAAAAATTCACAATTTTTAGACCCTGTATTTTAAAAAAATAAAAGGGTCTATTAATTTAGTGCAAATGACAGCTGTGTGTAACAGGCAGAAGGAAGCGTGGTAGACCCCACAAACTATATATATTCTGACTCAGGACGACGAGCTGAGTTGATATAGCCATGTCCGTCTGTCCGTCTGTCCGTCTGTCCGTCCCGTATGAAAATCTAGATCTCAGCAACTATAAGAGTTAGAGATACCATTTTCGGTATGTAGATTCTCCTATGCTGCAAGCAGATCAAGTTTGTTTTAGATTTTTGATATCGCTTCCCATTCACCCGCTAACCGCGAAAAACAAAAAACAGCCAACGAGATCTTGGAAACTAGAAGTGCTAGCAATACAATTTTTTGGTATTTAGGTTCTCCAATGCAGCAATTACATCAAATATGTTTAAGTTTTTTGATAACTCTTCGCATTGGACCGCTAATTGAAAAATAATTTTCCAACAGTTTTCGGTTTTAAAGCTATGATTTTAATGGTAAAGATACGAGATTTGACATGAACGTAGTCTATGGCCTTCTCCATCAATGCTATGAATTGCATTACAATCGGACAAGAAACAGCGAAGATATTCAGAGATAATATATTTAAAAATATAATCACCTAGATCTTCCAAAGTATAAAACCTAAAAATACCATTTTTTGCTTTTTAGGTTCCCCTATGCGGCAATCAGATCAAGTTTGTTTTAGTTTTTTGATAACTCTTCACATTGGTCCGCTAATTGATAAAAAAACAATTTTGCAACAGTTTTAGGTTTTAAAGCTATGATTTTAATGGTAACTATACGGGATATGGCATGCACGTAGTCTATGGCCTTCTCCATCAATGCTGTGAATTGCATTACGATCGGATAAAAAACAGCGAAGAAAACACAAAATACAGGGTCTACTACAGTCGGTTACGTCCGACTGTAGCACCGTCCTTACTGGTTTAAATTTAATTTTTAATTTTCCTTGCTGTGTAGTCGCATCCGCAGCAGCTTCAGAGACGACATAATCACCGCTTTGGAGCGCCCAATTCGCAGCAAGCAGCTAAGCAGAGCTCAGGCTAAGTAAGTAAGTTCTTAAGCGGCGGGTGGCAGGTAGAGACGAAGATGAGGATGTGGTGTTAGGGGGAGAGAGGGAGGGAAAGCTGGTATGTGGATGAGGCGTCTATATTCCATGTGCAGACGTTAAGTGAAATGTGCAGCAGCTGCTTAAAGCGCCGCAACTGACGTGTGCAACATTGAAGCTGTTGCTGTTGCTGTTGCTGCTGGTTGCCAAAGGAGATGCGACCAAAGTGAGACTGAATTGAGACCAAGATGAGGACTGAGATGAAGATGAAGTGCTGAAAATGTCTGACGGTTGACAGGCAGGATGGGAAAACGTTAGCCAGTTTTACACTTGATGCACTAAGCATATATTGAAATTAATTTATTGAAAATTCTAATGAGTTTTTTGCAACAAAATGTGCATGCTAAACAAATACGCAAGTCAACAGGCATTATGCCAAAGCATATTAATGTATGCCTCAAAATAGTTAAGTAAATTATGCGCTGGCAGACAGAGATTTATCGCAGCAGCAACAACTTAAAGTAATTTACTAAAATGAGAGCGAATATGAGCTGAAGCTGGAGCTGGAGCTGAAGCAGAAGCTGGTAACTGCTGGAGCTCTAGCCTGAGTCAAGTTCTCTGTCAACTAATTGAATTTGCTGCTTTGTGAAATGTTAACAAGTTTTGCGGCTTCGGCTTGTAGGCATGCAAAACTTTGCTAGTCTCACATTAAAGTGCAGTGACAAATGCAGCAGCTGGCATTAAATTTGTGCAATTAAGCTCGCTTCTACACAGAGAGAAAACACATATCACTAAAAAAGCAAATGCTAAAACTGAGAAGAGAGAATATGCAACAAATTTGGTAAAGTTCTAGATGCGAGAATTAAATTAACAATAAAACTATTATTATTTAAAACAAGTTCTAGAAATTTAGCTAAATTTCAAGAATTTTTCGTTAAGATTGTAAATCTTTAAATTAACTTGAATTCCAAACTAATTTTAGAGCGCAATTTTTGCCTCTGTATGTGTGAACTGCAGGTAAGCAGCAACTTGGCTCTAAACTAATTAAAATGCATATTCTGCCAGCACATAAATGTGAAAACTTTCGCTAGCAGGTAACAAGTAAGCAGATACAATGCAAGTTTACCTGGTTAAACAAATAAATGATAGTCGGGCACACGTTGAGCCTGGCAGGAGGACAGAATGTGACAGGCAGGCAGACACGTTGGTGACAGTTTCCCTTGAAGGAGCAGCAGCAAATGGGGCCAGCTTGTGTGCTTTTTTTTTTGGGGTCTGAGGTTGCAATTTGTATAACATGCTGGGCAGCCAGAGCCAGCAGTTGGCCAAGTTGGCCAAGGCTCCACGCCCGACGCATTTGTTAAGGCGAAAGTTTTTGTAAACTCATTAGAGCAGTCGGCCAAGCAACCAGAGGCAACCAGACCAGCTCTAAGCAACTACGCTAACCAAACAGGCAAAAGCAACAGGAGACAGAGGACAGAAGACAGGATAGGGAAGGCAGCAGGCACAGGAGTAGAAGGGTCACAAGTTTTTGAAAGAAAACAGAAAACAGGCAGAGGTAGTGACTGAAAGGCTGAGCTAAGGCAGAGATGTAGGGTAAGGAAACGGTAACGATAGAGGCAGAGAGTCAGCAGCCAAGAGGTTGCTTTAAACAGGAACCGAGCCAGGCCACAGGACAGTTTTAGAGGCAGGAGCAGAACTAAAAAGTACACAGAAAGAAAAAATTAAGAATTTCGTTCTTCAGTAAGAGCCAGCGCGCAGCGCGAGCTGTGGGTAATTTTTGTTGTTCATTATTTAAAACTATTTTATGTGAATTAACCATTAATTTTGCATTGGCAGAAGACAACTTTCTTTTGCGAATTCTTAAATTGATTTGATGAAATTATACTATAGCACACAATTTGCTCTCAGTGTAGAATATGCTCGGCAGAGCGACAGACACGAGAGCAGAGCAGCAGGACAAACAAAAGGCAACAACGGCTAAGATAAACAAGCAACTTCTTATGCTGGATGAAGAGAAAAGGGAGAGAGGAGAGAGAGAGGGGAGAGAGGTGAGAGATAGAAGAGAGAGAGAAGGAAAGAGTGAGAGATAGAGAGGGAGAGAGAGAGCATAGCAGGCGTTTGAGCGGCTTACTGCCGCTTTTCATGCGGCTAAACATGCCCGCTGGTGCAGTTGAAATTTTATTTATTGCATTAACTTGAGACTCCGTACTCTATACACCCTACACCCTACACCCTATCGCCTCAGCTCATAATATACATAATGAAAATGATGTTCATAATGAAGCGCACTAATCGACTCTCTTTGGTAGCAGCTGCCGTTGTCACTGTGAACTATTTTACAGTTTGGCAGCCAGGCTAAAAGAAATAACTCTTTAAAAAGCAATAAGGCCAAGGCTCTGACTTGAAAAAAACTTGCAGCATAATGCCGGAAGTTGCCGGAAGTTGGCATTATTAAGCACTTGCTGCATAAATAAATAAATTATTTGTATATTTTAACATATGCTGAGCAACACAGAACAGAGACAGCTAGACAGACAGAGAGAGATAGAGAGATAGAGACATGGAAGTGTGTGAAAAGCAAATTGATTGTGTGGAAAATTTTATGTGTGGCAACATTATTCATAGCATACTTTTGCATATGGCAAATTGCAAACACATGTAACTGCAAAATGCATGAGTGTGTGTGTTAACAATTAATTCACAACTACACACACACACACATTCAGACAGAGAGACAAAGTGTTTGCAGTTATTGTTTGAACGTTGGCAATTTCAATAATGAAATTGACTTACTGCACCGCATTATTTATTATGCCACATTTATTTATAACATATTGTGAATACCCTATAAATTCAGCAAAGGGTATATATTTATGAAGTATTCTAGGGGGCTGAGAAAGGCGCGTTAGAGGCCATAAATTACTAAATATTTTATTGGGACCATAAAACAGATTTATGGCATTTTTCAAGTGTTCTTATTTTTTTATATAAATTCTTAGAAAATCTCTAAATTACATTTTTACAATCGGTTTATATTTGATAAATTCTGCTTACAAATTTTTTAAAACCGATAGCATTCATATAACTGGCAAATGTTTTAAATTATGTATTTAATTTTAATTATAAAAGCTGCTTGAAATTTTATTTAATGTTGCTGCTGTCTGGTGGGTACGACTGATCCGTTAGCTGCATTATTCTACTTGCTGTTATTGTTAATTTCACTGGTGGACTGAGGCAGGTAGAGGCAGATTAATATGGCTGGAGTGCAAATAATTATGTTCGTTGTTAAGTTAAGCGTTAAACACTTTACGACAACGATGTGCAATTAAATGCGACAATCCGCATATGCGCCACGCCCACCACACGCCCACCACAAGTGTGTTTGTCGCTTTATGTTCCATGCATTTAGCAAAAGAAAGCTCATCGAACATATTGAACATATCGAACACAAGCTCAAGTCGCATAAAAAATGCATTTGCAATCGACCCGACCCGACCCGACCCTCAAACTAGGCTGACATTGCCACCATAAATTGCATAAATTAAGTGGCATGCAACCAGTGAGAATGAGAAGGGGATGGGAATGAGAAAGAACTTCGTCTGACATTTCTTGACAGTTTTGCGACTTTCATTTGACACATGTCAAAATGTTGGGGAACTCAATTAGCTGGCATCGTAAATGTCCACAGCGGTTTCCTAGTTCTAGTGTGGTTTGAGGGGAAGCAAACTTGAGTTTATCAAAAGTAAAATCAAAAGAAAACATCAGAGTTTTCTTGTTCTCACAATATTTTACAAAGGTTTAAATTCAATTAAATTTATATTTTGATAAAATTAAATTAAGGAAAAGAGTACATATTTTAAAGATTATTTTTAATATTTACTGTATAAATAAAATCAATAGAAAAGCGTATACATAAAAAAAAAATATTTCCTAATCAAACAAAATGTTACGCAAATATTGAATAATATTATTCACTTTATGCTAATTTTTTATTAAAAATTACGTAAATGTACAATATATATATTTTTATTAACAAAATTGTTGTAAATATAAATTAAATTAAATAGATAATGAAGTTAAGTCAAAAGTAAAGCGCATACATTTCAAGATTTTAATTGTTTAACAAAGTTTTACAGAAATATAAAATATATTTAAATTATAATAAATTATGTAAGGAAATTTTTTCATTTGAAATTTTACAAATATTACAAATATCTATATTTAAGTTTTCAGAAGTCATAAAAGAATGAAATACAATTTTATTCTATTTACAATACTCACAAACATCTTGAATAGATTTCTAAATTAAAGCTGGACATCGTTGCTCTCCATGATTATATTTTTGCTCTAGAGCTCCGTGCTCTCCATGTGGGGACTGGCGTTCTTGATGCCCAGACCTTGCAGCTTGCGCAGTCGATGAATCTGCTGCTTGAGCTTGTTCTTGAACACAAACTGATTCCTGACTGTCTTCAGCTCCTCGGTGTTGCAAGCCTTCAGATTGCGCACCGTCTTCTCCAGCAAGGTTTCGGTAATGAAGTACTTGGCTTTCGACAGTCGCATATACTCGACATTGCGACGGGAGAGCTGCTCCCTCAGGCAGTAAAGATGGTAGCCCACGCTAGGGGCGTGCCTCTCCTCCTGCTCCTCGGCCAGATGAGTGCAGTCTGTGTCCTCGTTAACAAGTTTCTGGTAGCGTGACATGTTGCAGTTGCAAGTTGCCAGTTGTTATGCTTGACTCGACTTGATTGTTATCGATTTAGCTTAGAATATTTTAAAGATGTTGCTCTCGCAGTGCTTGAAATGCATGTGATGCTGCTGATGCTGTTGGCAGGACTATTTATATGCCAATGTTGCTACCTGTGCACCTTAAGTGTCATGTAAGGTGCCTGCCACTGCCACAAATCAGAGGTTACCCCCTCCTACCTGCCGCTCTGCCCAAACACCAGCTCTATTTTGACTTGTGCTTGTGCGGTAATAAAAAATAATTCATTCTTAATCCACCTTTGAGCCATAAACTTGGCATATTTGCAAACATGTTCCATTCTTAATCCGGGCAATAATCCGCGCTTCAATTTAAAAAAGCCTCTATAAAAATATTAAATCTCAGCTCGCAAGTATTTTCCCAAGCAGCTGTCATAGAGACTAGAGACAAACAAACGGATTAGCGAAAAGGGTCAGGCGTATTAGCGATTTCCTAGTAGTAGAAGCAGGCTTCGTTAAAGATCTAGCAAAATCGACAGCAAAATTTAATTCTTAAATATCAAGATAAGCAAACGTAAATAGCTATTATTTAATGAAAGAAAATATGACTTTTTTTTATGATTTTGGCTTATGCTAAGCTCTGTAATCCTTGCAGATTCAGATTTATGTGTGCGCTTTTATTTCTCCTTTGCCGGCAAATGACACAGCTAGTTTAGCAGTTTTAAATCACAAGATAAACTTTTATAACTGCCTTGTCAGTGAGCAGGCAAAAGCTGAATGAAAAGTGTCGCATGAGCGAGGTTTTTCTCTCTCTTCAAATTTTTCTTTTCTTCATTTTTCTTTTTGCATAAACAATCATGTCAATTTCTAGCTCAAATAAAACAAAGTTCAAGCTATTTTTTGCTCGCTCGTTAAATAAATAGAAGTAGCGGCAAAAGAAAGTGATAGACCTCTTGCAAAATTATGGCAAACTTTTGTTTTTTGTTTTTTTTTCAGCGAACTTTTCAAACTTCAATGTTGAAATAAGCAATTTTCGCGTTCAACTACACACACTGCAACTGAAATTGAGCCCGAGTCCCGGTCGGAGTGAAAAATAAAAAAATATATAAAAAAGATTGAAAAGTAATTGCATTCAAGAGAACTTGTAGTTAAAAATTTATAGATGTAGAGCACAAGAATCTGGACAAACGGCGCAGAGGCTACAGTAAAAAATGATGATGCTGTTACAGCAGCCAGCTCATGGGCCAGGGGCAACAGCTGTGCGGCGTGCCGAGGGGGGCGTTGAAGGTGTCTGAAAAATATTGAAAATGCAATTGCAGCTGTTGGGTGTTGCTGCTGCTGCTGATGCTGCCTGGTGTCTGGTCTGGTAATTGCAGAAATTTTAGCGCGCACGTCACAAAAAATAAAAAGTAAAACATAAAACGAAGCTAAAAGAAAGGGAAGCAAAAGAAAGCCAGGAAAGTGCAGCAGCATGCCGTAGCCTGCATACGAAATAATACAAACCAGTGAGAACGAAGCAGATCAGTTGGGCTGAAGGCTACAGTAGGACGTAACGAAAAAAAAGTATGCACAGTGCACTCCAACTCTGCTACAAATGGAGCAAATTGTCTGCTGCATATCTTTGCCATTTCTTATCCTCCACACCACAGAATTTATAGAGAATGCCATGCCAAGTCTAAACATTTCTCATTTGCACTAACTTAGTAGACCCGTTTGCACTAATTTTAAGTACAGGGTGTTAAAAAACGAGAAAAGTAAGTTAAATTGAAAATGAAATGAAATCAGCTCTTTAGCCCATTGCTTCATTTGGTCGGGTCCATCTCGAAGCAGCCAGCACCCACTATGATTTCCATTTTGGCGCTGTCAGCTCCATCCGCATTCATACAGCTCGGCAGATTGCCAGCGCCATTTTCAATTTCCATTTCCATTTTTGCATTATTAACAGCATGAGTGAAATTTAGCCATGTGTAGTTGCAATTCATTTGCTTTTGCCACAGTAGAACCTGACTTTCGACGGCCGACTGCCGACTGCCGATGAGCACAAGTTGCAACTGCAATTTTCAAGTGTTTTCACTGTAATTGACTTTGTAGATGTAAAAACTCAATTGCTCAATTGCTCAATTGCTCAATTGCTAATTTTTATTGTGGCAATTTGTGCATATTTTTGATCATTTGCTGCGTTGAGGCTGCCAATAATTTTCACTTATAAAACTCATCGACAGTGCAATAAAATTTTCATTAATTGCTTTCCACACTCATACGCAAGTGAAAATTGCATGTGAGAGGGAGAGACAAGAGAGAGAGACGGGATAGAAATGGAAGTACGCTGTTGCATGCAACAAACTGCCTGCCCCACGCCCAGTTTCTGCCCCGGACAAACAGACAGACATTATGGTATATGAATGCAAACATTCAACATGCAGACTTGTAATCTTATACAGCTTTGCCTTTCGGCCTTTTGGCCTTATTTAATGGCTTAATTTCAAAGAAACTTATTTGCTTATATGCACATACAGACATACTGCACTGAACAAAATATTCAAGGATTTGTTAATTAATATTTATTATTAAAAAATCAAATAATAAAAATGTATTTCTAATTTACCAATTATATTGCAATAATCAAATCTTAAATTTAAATTTATTGGCTAATCTGCAAAAAAAAATAATATTATATAAATCTCGCTAATTTATTTTTGCTATGATTCCAATTTAATATTCTTTTTTATCAGTGTAGCTGTGTGTATATCCTTGTCTGTGGCAGCTTGTGCAATGCTGGCTGGAAAAAGGTAAAAAGTGTAGTTGAAAAAGTTAAACCCAGAGACTCAATTGAAAAACAATAAGCTTAAAGTTTAAGACTTTGAATGACATTTCAACTTTTATGCAATCTATTGATTCAATTACACAACAACACTGTGTTTCAGCTGCTTTTATTCTGAGCTGTTTATATGCTCATATTTCATGGGAATGCCGCCATTGTCTGTTCTGTGTCAATATCAATTAGCTATGGCCTGGCCAGGGACAAGGACATTATCTAGCACACACTTAACGCTTCATCAAAATGCCGTAAATCAAGAAATTTGATATGCAGAGTGTCCGACAAGTTGATTTGACAGCATCGCGCACTCTGAGATATGGTATGGCATGAGCAGACTTTTCCCCGGCGTTAATTGCCAAAGAGAAACGATGAAACAGAGAGAACTAAAGAGAAGGAGAAACAGAGAAAGAGAGAGAGAGGGAGAGAGAGAGAGTGAAGCGTAAATCAAATCAAATGGCAATTAAAGTGCCATTCGATGCCGAAGCACTTTAAAATGCAAGCGGCATGCGAAAAATGCAAGCTGCGAAGCGACAATTGGCCAAAGGGCGGCAGAATTGACTTGGGAAAAAAAGTGGGAGCTGGTAATGGCCATGGTAATGGCAAATGTAAGAGGTGCAGTGGGGCGGGGCGTTAAGATGTGGGTGGGCAATTAATTAAGGCAAACCTCGGCGACGCTCAAAAGTATGCAACACACGAACCGCAAAGGCAATGAAATATTGCAATCAGCAAAAGAATGAAAAGCCACTAAATGCACAGAGAGAAGCCCGCAAAGCAACAGCAACTTGCAACAAAAAGAAGAAGAAGAAGAAGCAGTAGAAGAAGAGGAAAGAAGTCGCCTTCTGGCTTGGTTACTGGTTGGCAGCACCCGCTTGCCAAAATTAGTTTCTGTGTCAAAAAGTTTGAAATGAGCAAGCGCCTGGCTTGGCCCTGAGGCTGCCAGGGAAAAACTGCTGCAAGCCAAAGCCAAGCAGGCGAAAACTCTTTGCCAATGAGACACGGAGCCGGAGAAAGAAGCGAAAAGAGCGTAACGAAGGAGTCGAGCAGTGGCTGAACAAGTACGACAAAGTTTGTCGCTGATGTAGTTAAGAATTGGCAGCAAATGCTGCTTAATTTCAAAAGAAACTTTACGTATTTGTCATGCGGCGCACATTCATTGCGGTGTTCATTTGAGCGCTCATTCAGGCAGGCCACAAGCTGATTCTGCTGATTCCGATTCTGTTTCTGATTCTGATTCTGTTGCAGCTGCAACGACAATGTTGACAAACTTGGCTTCAACTCCCCTTACAAGTTTTGGCTGCTTCATCAAGCCATGATTTTTTGTTGCTTCGTTTTCCTACAGTGTTTTTTCTCACAGCGCATTGGTCATATTTAATAATTCATCAGAATTTTCGGTACACGAAAAACCAGCATCTTTGACTGCGAAGGCCTTTGACGTTAATTTGCGGTCCAGCATGGGCCACTTGTGCGCTTCATTTCCTGCGGCCGACTTCCATTTGACTTGCAGTTTCCGTTTCCGTTTCAATGACGCTTTGATTGGCCTTGCGGTCCGCGCTTGACGTTCAACATTTGCCACTCTCCATCTTCCTCCAACTCGCCCCCACAAATGAACTGCGTTTTAAGCGTTAATTATTATGTTGCGCAGCTCGTTTTGAAAAAACTTTTGCTACTTATACAACACTTGCAAATAGCAGCATTAAGCTAGAGCATAATGCCTCTAAGTGTTGAATACGTTCCAGCTGCATTTTAATTCCAATTTCTTTGCAAATGCCAGTTAAATTTAGAGAGCAGCACAAACTTTGGCATTTAAATGAGGTAGAACTAGCAAATATAATTGAATTATCTTTCAAGGAAATCCTTATACAACAGCGCAACCTAAATAGCGTTTTTTAATTAAAATGTTGTTTTGTTTTTAATAATAATACTTAAACCACCCAAGGCTAAGCACACTTATTGCTGTTTATCAACTTAATTCACTCTAAATTAAGCTATTATAATTGCAGTCCAACTTCTATAAGCACTTTCAAAATTCGGAATAATAAATTAAACATACAATTCTAGTTTCTATAGCAATTTAAATCTTTATCTTTAATTTAAAAACTCCCACTTGCACAGTTGCCATGCTCTCTAACTGTTACATAATTCTTATAATTATGTCTAAATTTAGCTCTTCATGTTTTATGCTTTATGCTTTCAAACTGGCCAATGCTTATAGCCAGCATTACGTGCTTTTATGGTAGTTACACTTACCCGAGAGATTTTGGGCTCGTTGTGGTTCCGTAAAACTTCAACTGTGGTTCGGCTGTAATAAATATAAAATATAAAAATGATATATTATTACTGCAGGTGCGATAGTTGTATTTATGATATACGATATACTATATTTATTATTTTATTTATTATATAAATAAAGTGATTATTTTTTACCACGTTTCGTGTTGAAATTTGGCTGAACACGCAAACAATTATTGTACTTTTATTGTTGTATTTCCACTTTGTAGATAAACAAACGTTGCTTGATTTCACGCCCAACTTCATTATCGTTACAATTGTGCTGTGGGGGCCCGGTTGGAATTTTCTTTTGGGCCAAAAACATTTCCGGGGCCCGATGCGAAAATGCGAAATGTGTAATGCGAAATTGCGAAATGCATTCGTGTGTGAAAATGATTTTAAAATTGTTGCTGAAATTGTGCAAAAGAGCGACAATCAAAAGACATTTTGATATGTATCAAATGATGGGGGTACCAAAATTTTGACAGCTTTTAATTGTGCACCGAGCTGTGCGAAAAGTCTTTTTGTTTAAGTACGCGCACAATTGCAATCGCCATCGCAATTACAAAACGCAACACGTCAGTGCCAGATTCAGATACAGTTGATGGATTTACTTAAACACACCAACTGCAGATTTAGGCCGATAGGCAAAAGGTGGCAAAGTGGCAAGCTGGCAAGGTGGCAAGTTGGCCAAGTGGCAAAGTGGTCGCCAGTTGAATGCTTCGCCTGGCAAAGGCGCGTTTAAATTGCATTTTACCTTGAAACAGCTGCAATTAACGCGGCATCATTTCACTACAAGGCACTCGGGGCCTGACGTGTGAATTATCATTAATAGAGCAAAGTGAGAGTTTTCTAAGCCGCAGCTTCCCTAATGACGTGCCCAAGAAATCAGCCTCAGCCTTAGCAGTCAGTAGCCTGTAGTCTGTAGTATAGCGATGAACAAACATTTCGATGTATGCAAAGAAAACATTTATGAATAATCCTCTCAAAATGGAAACATTATTGGCCCTAAAATCTACATTTTTCGACCCAATGCATGTTTGTTTTTTTCTGCAATAAAATTCGTTGTCTCAGCAATTCTTTCGATTTTAAACTAAACATTTTTTTCCCCATATATGTATTGCATATTTTTTTACGGCGAAAGTCTTACAATTTTTCGAAAAAATTTTATTTTTTTCTACTTTAATTTCTCACTTAAATTTCACTTTCGCACTTAAAAATTTGGAAAAAATCCATACCGCTTGAAATCAGTTGAGTTTTGGTAAAGTTGTGCGCATTCAAAGTTCAACAAAAATAGGTTTTCTTTCAAGGAGAGATAATGATACCAATATCGGCTGGGCCCGTGCCCATCTCTAGTCTGTAGTCCGTAGTCTGAAGTCGGCCCAAGGCCAGTATTTACAAGACTTGAACACACACTTCTCTAGTCTCTTTCCCCTGCCCACCCAGTTGTCATGCCTGTGCAGACTGACAGCTGAAGATTTGCAGCAAGTCTGGGCGAAAACTTAATTAAAACAAAATTAAATTCGAGTGAGGCGCATTATGCAAATGCTCAGCATTTCCACTCTGAGCAACTGTCAAGCTGTCTCTGTGTGTGTGTGTGTGTGTGTGTGTGTTTGTATATTTGTAAATTGCACTAAAAAGTTAACGAAGCATAAATCGTTGTTATGTCTCGCTATCTGATAAGCCACAATCAAATGCAATCAAACTAAATTCAATTTTATGCCCAGCAACAAGCAAAGAGCCGCCGCCGCTGCTTAGAAGCTCAACTCAAACAGGGCCGGATTTAACTGGGCCCCTCGACTGCGGCCTTTCCAAAATGTATCATAATGAGGAAAAATTTTTATTGATAAACAGAAATTATTTTACAAATTGAGTATTACACAGGAAAATTAATAATGTTTATTATTTAAATTTTATAATTTAATTGTTTTCATAGAAAATAGGCCCCATCTAGATACGAAAAACCGTCCCTGAACTCAAGTGAAGTCAGCTGGAAAGTAACAACAATAACAACTACAACAAACTCCGCCTCAGTCTTAGCTAAATACAAATTAAAATTCAACGGCGCCTTAGAGCGCAACCAAAACTTTAACTTCAAGCGAAACTAGAGCCAAAGCCCAGGCAAATAATTTGTTAAATTTGATTAGCTCTAAAGACAAAAGCGGAAAGCAAAATCAGCAACAGAAAAAGAAACAAAAAAACTGCAAATACGAACAAAATCTCTGTAAAAATCACGCCAAGGCGTTGCAGTGATGCTGATTTAGCCTTTTTTGTGCAGTCCATTGACAAATGACAACTGTGGACACATGATTAGGGCTGGTAGCTTAAGGGGCAGGGCAAAGACACAGACACCATGTGCTGACAACACTGACAGGCATCAAAAAGAATTCCCCCTAAAAAAGCGACTGCGATTTTTTATATTTTTTGTTGCTTTGGCCAAAGATGCGCTGAAAAGCCAGCGAATTGTGACGCTGAGATTGCGGAAATGTGTATGAGGTTGATGTCGATGACGAGGGCGAGGGCGAAGTCGAGGACGACGAAGACGACTGTTGCTGTTTGTCTGTAAAGCTGTTACACTCAGAAAAAATTAAGAGCAAGTTTGTTCATAAAGTAAAGCTTTTAAATTAATCTTGTCTTATTCTAGAATTTAATTACAAGTCGTGCTCGAATGGTAAAAGAATGCAAATTATTAAAGAAAATAAAAAAGGGGAAGGTTGAAAATAAAAATGCATAATAAATTATTAATCTTAACATTTACAAAACTGTCCTCAAAAAAAGAATAAGTTCTAATGCGTATTTAATTATAGAAATTGGTTATTTGATGTCAAACTTTAAAACTTTTAATGTCGAAAATTCTGGCTTTAAGAACGAAAACTTTCAAGTTTTCTTGCAGTGCAGAGTGTGTGTGCGGATGTGTGTATTCTGTGTGTTTCTTTAACTCCCCCACGCCGCAGATGAAATTCAAGCATAACGAAAACGTTTTGCACTGCATTCGATTTCTGCAGTTTTTGGGGTTTTCCTCCGCCTGCCTGCTGCCCCTCTGTCCCCACACGCCCCCTCTGCTAACACACACTTATTGGCATCATTGACTACGACAACAGGCGGGGCAATACCGCAGAACTGAGCCAAAAGCTGCCGCCAAACACCAAACGCCAGACAGACGCTTTTGTCTGTCTGTCTGTCTGTCTGTCTGTTTCTCTATCCGAGTGTCTGTTTGATCTGCCATTTTTTCGCCCTTCGCCTGGTTTTTCTCGCCGTTTTCCTCTCGCCATATTTGCCTTCATTTCTTGCGCCAGCGGAAACACAACTTGCCAAATTGTGTGAGTGTGTGTGTATACGTGTGTGTGTTTGCTTAACATTGTTCGATATTTGGTCTCGGCATCCATCTCCGCCTGGCGGCTTCTGTTCATTTCTTGACTCTCGATGTTTATCTGCAATGATTTGCGATTTTCCGGCAATTTACGCAAAAATATGTGACGAAATTCAACAGTGTACTTGTGAGTGTATGCAACAATTTTCGTTTTTTCGTTTTTTGGAGCCTGTACTTTAAAATGTACAAAAGGGTCTATATTGTTAGAGCAAATGGGAAATTCGTGTTGCACAAACAAGGCGTCTGTCCGTGTGAACACTATTTTGAAAACGATAAGAAGGTTCAACTAAATAGGTTTTCCTACAAATTTTTAACATTTTGATATCACACAAATCACAATTTTAAGGCTACAGACTTATAATTTGACATATAACATATGGCATTC
Source organism: Hypselothyrea guttata (assembly GCA_035045125.1). NCBI lineage: Eukaryota > Metazoa > Arthropoda > Insecta > Diptera > Drosophilidae > Hypselothyrea > Hypselothyrea guttata. The sequence goes on from JAWNNJ010000172.1 coordinate 514,820, forward strand.
TCCATCAATGTAACCTGCTTTATAATCAGGTAAGAAATAGTGAAGATATGCAAAAGACAATTTGCTTCATGCTCTACTACTGTCAGTTATGTCCGACTGTAGCCTTCTACCCATCCGATCCGTTCCGTCCTTACTGGTTTTTATTTTGAAATGTCTATTCCCCGCTCTGTGCTTACTCTTTATACGTTGCGCGCGTGATGTCAGCCTGAAATTTACCAAGGAAATTAGCGTACAAAAATGTTGATAGCAAATATTTGCGTAGCAGCAACGGCAACGGCAACGGCAACAACAGCAACATCATCCCACGCTTTTCAATTCGTTTTACGAATTTGGGTGATTGGCTTTACCATTTGCTTGCAGTTAATTGAATTTGAAAGGTGAAAGGCTCCGGCTACATGCCACTCGAGCGCTGACTCTGACTCTGACTCCGGCTACAGCTCAGGCTGAAAACTGAATTTCGTTTTGCGATAACAATGAAGCATTTTGTTGTCTGATTTATAGAGATCGACTCTGAAATAAACAACAACAGCAACAGCAGCATGCCAGCGATAGTCGTGTAAAAGGGCTGCAATTTGATTAGCGCATAGCTGCAGAAAGGCAAACGATAGTAGGAAAAAGTTGAAATCAAGCGTGCCAAATTGCGTGGAAAAAGTCATCAGTGTTGTGAAAGAAGGAAATTCGTGACGGTTAGCCAAACAATTAAATACCAAAAGTGCTATAAACCACATAAGCGTATTAAATGATATAATGTAAATTATTGCACTGAGTTCACAACTTTAATTTTGATACCCAGCATTCCGTATTAATTCAATTGCAATCGCATTTGTTATTAAATTAACTCAATGCGAAGTCAAACAGGTAAGAATCTGTTTGTTAAACACAGACAGACACTGCCAAATACCCTCTAGATAACTTATAGAAAAAAATATAAATATCTGTCAATAACAATTTAATTTTGTATTAATTTTTAATTCATTTCTTAAATGATTATGAGTCGCTTTAACCATTTTATTTCAAGCTACCCTTTTGCTAGCTAAGCCCTTTGCAGCACATAAAATTCTCTGTGCAAATAAAACGCGTGTAAAAAAATATATATATACAATATTTAATGTAAAAATTAATTACTTTCAGCAATAAATGGCCAAAGGGAAATGCTGGCATTTGCCTCGTCAGCCGCAGCAACAGTAGCAGCAGCAGCAACAGCCACACTGAGAGAACTAAATCAGGTTTTAGTCAAATTTTTAAAAAAGACAAACAATTTTACAAAGAATTCAAGTAGAAATGATTTTTTATTAAAAGTATTTATTCTTAAATTGAGAACATTTAAATTTGCAAATTAGCTAAATAATTTTTTCGCAGTGCAGCAGCGCAGACTACGTTTGCTGTTCATCATCATTATCATTTTTGTCAGTTTGGTAATGATCATGTGATGATTTGATAATTAAAAGCAAACATCAAGCGAAAGAGAAAACAAGATGAAACGCTCAAAGTAATGTACGCTATAAAAATACTCCAACACACAAACGCCCGTATATATAAAAATATATACATATTTAAACACATATAAAAACATTTATATATACATACGTATAATAAAAATGTCGTTGCGGCAGGCGAACAATTTTTTAATGCCTCAAGCCGTGGCAGATTGCGATTAAACACAGACTCGGACGCTGGCCAAGAGATGAAGTGGGCAGTGGCTGGAGGGAGGAGCGAGGCGGTAAGCTGCAGGAGCACAGGATGTGCTGCATCCCGATCCCTGTTGGGAGCCGCTACTGTGCTGGGTTAAGTGCAGTTGGGGTATTAGTCAGAGCGACTAACAGTAGCCAAGGCCCCTTCGGACAAGCTGTCGAAATGTGACAGCGATAACAACTTTTGCTGCCAATGTCATGATGTTGGCAGTGTTGGCAGTGCAGCAGGAGATGGAGAGATGGAGGAGCTGTTTGGATATGAAACTCGTTTGGCTGGCGACAAGGTTTTCAGCTGAGTTGATGAACTCAGCTTGAAGTTAACTGTATGGGTTATTGCCATACATCTTGTGCTGTATCTGTATCTGTCAGATACAAAACGGGCACGCAATGAAACCAGACCTTGTGCCAGTTTTGCGATTGCAAGAATATGAAATGCCAGCAGCAGCAGCAGCAGCAGCAGCAGCAGCTGGCGAATTGATTAAACGCTAATCGCCGCCATTTTGTGTGCAATTATGAGTGTGTGTGTGTAATGAAGAGAGAGCAGGGGAGTGTGTGTGAGAAGCAACAGTGGGCAGTTGGCATCAGAGCTGTTAATTTGTTATTGAGAAACAAAACTGTTGTTGGCGGAAAAGGCGCCAAAATAAAGCTGAAATATTTTTTAAAAAATTCAGAGCTGCGTGTAATTTTTTTAACTTTTAACACTGCACAATAATATCTTGGATATGCAATTAAGTGTAGTTGCAGTTATCGATATAATACTCCAATAATTTGTACTCTAACAATAATATTTATTCTCTATTGTCTAACAAAATAAGGACAACAGAATTAAAATAATTGCCTATTTTCATTAAATTTATGTTTCCAAGATTTAAGAAAAAGCGGAAAGGGTTTGGATTTATTTGTAAAGTTTTAAAACTTTTCTAGCAAATGCTATTCAACAACAGACAAATTTGGCGGTAAAAAAGCGGATTTGGCAACAGTTGTTGGCATTGCTTAGCTTTTTGGGCAAGTGTTTTTTCGGATGTTGTTGCTGTTTGTTGCTGTTGTTGTTGTCGTTGTCTGAGCAATTACGTTGGCGGTGGCGTCGTACATTGCCTCGTGCCTCGTGAGCGCTTTCATTGCGCGGGGCGGGGCAGACGATGCGTGCAACCGTTAATTGAGTGATGGCCAAGACTGGACTGCAGCAACAACGACCAGACGACAACAATTTCCAGCTTATGCCAGCTGACCGAGCAGCAACAACAACTCGCAGCTCGCAACTCGCACAAAAATCTCGTTTGCCTAATAGCCGAGTTCAAGTTGAATGGCTCAATTTCTCAATCAGTCAATTGACGTGTTTGCGCTTGCGTCGACTTTGTTAATTAACCCAACCGACAAATATATATTAATCATAACAAAAATTACCACCAAAAATACTTTCGAATTCAACAAATATAATCATAAACCGAAAATAGGAATGTATAGCTCAAGTCAAGTTTACACACAGCGGGTGGCAAACACAATTTTTGAGCAAACATAACAATGGATATAGAAATGAGCTAAGCTGCATCAAAAGCTGTCGAACTTCTTTTTTGGGCAATCAAATTGGAACTTGGCAATTGCACTACGCTCCTTAAAGTTCAATAAATCAATTGGTTTTATTGGATAAGGTAAAAAATTGAAATGATATACCATAATTGAAATGATATTATTAATAATAAATGTGCTTCAAAGTCCAAGACAATACGGAAATAGTGGTTTAAATACAGATCGTTTCAAATCGAAGCTTTTGAAAGTGCTTATTTTAATCTTCAATTGTATTAAATGATTTCTAATTAAATACAATTAGTTTTCGAATCCTATCTGAACTGTTATTTAGTTTTAGCAAATATGCAATTTATTGGAGTGTTTATTTATTATACAATTTATTGGAAAATTGCAACGATTATGTATTTAATGTTGGGTTTTTATCATCCGTTTAACAAAACTGCGCAATTTCTTGTAGCTTTCAGATGCAATTAAAATAAATCGGTCAACCGCCACTTAGGTATTACTCGAATGTAGTTGCCAGAAATAGCTAGATTTGAAAAATAAAATATATAAACAAACGTTATAAAATAATAAAAATAACAAATATTTAAATTAGTATTATTTAAATTTAAACTAGAAGTATAAATAATTCAACTCTACAAATTTTAAATTTTGTTAAAGGCTGATTTCGTAAAAAAAACACTCTGTAGTTCCTGTTTCTTGGCGTTACAACTGCCTAAAATGCCTACACCCTGCGCGTTACCCTAATCGTAGGCTCTCCTAACCAGAATGACCTATACCTTTGTTAAGCTGTTTATAAATAAAGCATTAAATGAAAGCCAGACCAAACACTTGACGCGTCTAATTGTCAGCTAGAAATCTCATAAGCCATGCACATGGGCTACGCGGCTACCGAAAGTGTTTATGGGCACTTAAGTGAACATAATGTTGTTTTTTGGCTACCGACTTACAGCCGGTAGCTGCCACTTAAAATCACTCAAACCAAAAACGCGCATCCTAAAAAACTTTAACGAGCTGGCGGGGGAGAGAAAGAGCGGAAAGTCAGGGTTCATGAACCCGGCGAATATAGAAATTTTCACAGAACGGCATCAATTACATGCGAGGCGTTAGGTTGGTCAGAGGGATAGAGAGAGGGAAAATGGGGGGAGGTAGGGGGGAAATGGTCATGGCTACTTAGAAGTGGGCAGCCCAAGCCAGTCGGGCAGACAGACTTAACTTTTAACCGCAGAGCAAGACGACGTTCACATCGACATAGACGTCAGGGTTTTGGCCACTTGACTTGACTACGGTCAAGAGACGACAGCCAAGTAATTAAAAAAAATATACCAGAGAGCAACATCAAGCAGCGGCAACATACTACACTCTAAATCCTCCGCAGAGCGAAAAGCGCTCAAGAAAATGGAAAATTTTCTCGTTGGACTTTTCGCCACGTAGCTGCAGAGTCGCAGCTGCTGCTACGGATACTACGGATTCTGGCTTTGGCCTACAGATACCAACACATTGCTCATTTCGTCGTTTCGTAATTAATTAGTCTTAAAAGTTAAATAGCCCAAATGATTTCGGACAAGCTGCAAAAGGCCGACAGCTAATAGAAGCGGCAGCAAGAATTTCAAGCTATATAGAGAGCTAAAAGATACGAGTACTAAGGCTACACAGCGCGAAAACTGCTGTTAAAAAATTAAGCTTGGTGAATTAAGCTAATGTAGTCCTAACGAAAAACTCTAGAAATAAATGCACTTCTATTTTAACATGTATATAAAATATTACATTTAGATAAACACGATTTTTCTATTTATTTTATTTGTAAGAATTAAAATTTAATATTTATTTTACTTTACTTTGATATTTCAATAAATTTCATACTAGAACTTTCGTTATATTTTACTTTAACATTTTCTGTCTTTGTGACGTTTCAAATATAAAATGCATGGTTTTGAGCAAGACATTCTTAATTGTTTTTCTCCCTGTGTAGGTTTCGAGCACAAATGCGACCGGTCGGTGGGTCGTTTGGACTCTGCTTGGCAAATGAAGATAAGATACGTGTTTGACAGGTCGACATAGCCGCACATACTAAAGTCAGAGTCTAGAGTCCGCTCCAATAGAGGGAGATGCGAGGAGAGGAGTCTGGGTAGCAGTTGCAGTACGGCATCGCGCATCGCATATTTGTGTAAATTTCGTATTTTTATACCAATTGAGTTGGCTGTCAGTGTTCGCTACGCATATGTGCAGAGAGCTGGCAAAGAATTTATCTAATGCCAGAGACACAGTTGGACACAGTTGAGACTCTGTCTATGTGTTCATCTGTAACTGGCATCTACGTGCTGTGCGATTTTCCGCTTCCGCCTACAGCCAGCATTACATAGCGAGAAAAAATTGTATGCTAAAAATAAAAATTAGCTCAATTGAAGAATTTACAAATTGACAAAAAAAAATACCTTTAGTATAAAATATGTATAGAATAAAAAGTAAATTTAATAAATGAAATTACCTATGAATTATTATTTATTTTATTTTATGTATATTTAAAAAGGAAATATATTAAATTGATAATAAGCAAATACACAAGAATATAACATTTTTAATTATATTCAATGTTTTTAATTTAACTTATTTGTTTAATTTTTAAATTCGCCTAATAAAATAAATAATTAACATAAATAATGAAAAGCACAAACAATTATATTTTACGCTCTAATTATTTTATTTTATTTTGAAGTTCGCATAAACTTAAATCAAATATTTTTGTAAAAGCTTTAAATTCTCAATGCATGGTTTTCACATAGTTCTGCTTGATGATTTCTCTCAGTGTAATTGTGCTGCCCTGCCATGGTTTATTGATTGAGACAGAATTTATTGGCAGTGCTTAACGTTTTAAGCAAACATCGTTGTGACTTTTTGACATTTGCCAGCCACTAAAAATGGCTCTTGAATCCAGCATATGAAATGCTGCAGCTGCTTAAAGCTCTTCCTCTCTTTCAGTGTGTGCCATCTCGTTAGCTTGGCATATTTAAATATTTTGTTGCAACATTCTCAGCTGGCACAAATTGGCAAAAATCAACTCAGCAATTGCCATACCCTGGAAGCCAACCGCCACCCTCATGCATACCCTATATTGTAGCCGGCAGTCATAACAGCATATCAATTTCATTTTGCTTTTTCATATTCTCGCATATATTTGCCAATTTATTTTACACTCTTGCTGAAATTGCCATGAGCTTTATGTGCTGCACCTGCCGCAAACATTTAAATAAAACAAGAAAATTGCACTAAGCAAGCTCCAGGCAAGCGCAGCATAACGAAGTCTAGATACCCTGTCGAAAAAAAACACAAAATTTAAATACAAACTCCAATGTGTTTGAATTGAAATTTCATTAGATTGGCAAATAGAAAAAATTAAACTAGAATTTGTTGTCTTTTTATATAAATTTCTTAAGTTTGATTTATGGCTTAACGACGTTTAGATACCCTACACTTATTGGACTAAATTAAACAAGGAATAATGGGAAAATATCTTCAGAATTGTTGCAGAGCGTATGGCATAATATGACCAATAAACGCAATGGACTTTGGTAGATCTGCCGTTTTCTGAACTGGGCCAAGTGCATGAAGTGTGCTCCACAGGGCTTAAAGAGAGGGTGAGTGGGGCGGTGAGGGGGGTGCAAGGAAAAACTGCATTCAGGCCATGCGCTTGACCAACGCACTGCAATTTGCAACTGATTCAACATTCAAGTGCTGCGAGTGCAATGAAAATTGCTGCAAAAATTGTTGCCTAACAGCAGGCGCTCTATCTCCCTTCTCTCTCTGCCAGTCTTCCTCTCTCTCTCACTCCCACACACTTGGCACAGTGGGCCGAGCAAGCTGTTGCTGCTGCTGGCTAAATTTTATTTATGTTTCAGTCTAGACCAAAGTGACATGTATGATAGCTGCCTAAGCCTATATCTTAATTGCACAAAGTTTCTGGGAGAGCCAGCCGAAAGATAGAGAAAGAGAGAGAGAAAGAGAGAGAAAGAACGAGAGAGGGCAGAAAATGAGAGAGAGGGAGGAAGAGAGATCTCTCTTTGGTTTAGCCTTAGCCACATAACAATTTGTTGTTGATGAGGCGCTGCAAAATCCACTTTGACCTTTTATTTTCTTGCACATAAATTTTAGCCTCAATCATATTTTGGCCCTCTGTCTGTGGCTAAATTTAACGTAAATATTTGGCCAAGACAAATTGCAGTAAACAATTTGCAACAATTTTGTGCCAAAGACCTAAGCCAAGAACTAAGAACCGACGCCCCAGGCACACAGAGAACATAGCAATTATAGCTCATAAGTTGCAAATTTTTGTGGCTTAACTAAATCTTGACTATGCCAAGTTGCTCTCTATTTCGCACTCTGTCTCTCCCGCTATCGCCGTCTCTTTCTCTTGAACTGTGTGTGGTTTACTGGGCTGCATTTGACCAAAAACAGAGATGCAAACTTCATGATAAAATTACCAACTTAATTGTCGGGACGGGGCCATAAGTCAAAACCAAAGCAAAGCAGGCTCTGCACTAAAAGAAATATCAAGAGTTTTTAGATTTGAATCGTAAATTTTCTAATTATTTTAAAATTATTTTTTTTGTAAATATTTATCGGGTTTGCTGCCGTTTTATGCTTTTATTCTAGATTGATTCATTTATTTTATGCCCATTGGTACATGTTTTCACTGTAAATTTTTCTAAGTGTAGCACTCAGCTAATTGCCACAATGCGAGGCAACAAAAGCAACAAAAACAGGCAAAAATAACCTGTACCTGACTCAACATTGCGTTTTGCTTTAGTTTTGAGCTTTTTTCGCTTTGGCTATGCTGCAATCGAATGGGCATAGATAAAATGGCAACTGCTGTTGGCCAGGCCTGTTAACTGTTAACTGCTCGCTGTTAACAAAGTTTTTAAGCTGAACTGGTTTCATTTCGCCTCGCTTTTGGCCAGCGAAAGCAAAAGTTGCAACCTGTCGCCAACAACAACAACAACAAATTGCATTTGCATGGCGCTTGCCCAAAATGCTTTCAAATTGGGTTAACGACACTTCAACTTGGCTCAAATAAAAGAAAAAAAAAAATTGCAAACAAAACTTAAACTTAAGCCAAACAACAAGAAAAATTCACTTTCATAGCAAGTGTCGCCTTGGCAACTTGCAGCAGCATAGAAAGTGAAACTGCAGCAGTCAAAGTTGTTACAGTTGCAACAACACAGCGGCAAAGACACAACATGTTGCAACATGAGTTTTGGTTTAGTTTTAGTTTTTCGAGCAAAAGAAAGTGCGCTCTATGCAGTTTACAAAACCTAAGCTAGTGTCAATTAGCCGAGTTAGTTAATGCAACTAGCAACTTGCAACTTGCCACAAACACGAAATGATGTCAAATACGATTATGATACTTGGTTAAGCATGAATAGCAGTTTCATTAGCTGCAGCTCAAAAGCTCATTAGACGAAAAATAAAATTACTAAAAAAAAAACAAAAACTTCGAAGCAGAAAGTGAAGTCAGAATGCGTCAAAGAGTCATAGAGTCATGAGAGTCATGCGAGTTGCATAAGCTGCAGTTGTGGCAGTTGCACCTGTGGCAGGGGGCACGCAATGAGCACTGAGCAAAGCGAAATTAAATGAACTAAAGCCACAGTCGGAGTTTGGAGTCAAGGAACCCATAAGCCTAAGCGTTGACAGGCGCGGAGACGGCGTCAGAGAGAGTGGGGCAAAGGGCGTACAAATGCCAGCTACATGCTAATTATGCTATATTTATGCACATAGCTACACTCAGAGAAAAGCACCGAGAAGCTTAGTTGACTTTTAAAGACAAGATCTTAAATCCAAAATATGGGATAACTAGTAGATAAATCGGGTTTGAATCAGAAAACTGAAGCTAATTTAAAGGAAAATCTGAAATAAGACAAAAAACATTTCATATAGATTTTTTCTGAGTGTATAGCGAAAGCACAACCGGAACTGTAGATGTGCATTCAAGTGCATGATGCTGCAGGCAAGGCTTAAGCCCTGGCCCCCAACACCAGAGACCCAGTCTCCATCCATCTGGCTTGCTTCAATCTCAGGCCTATGCCCCCTGTGCCCACTGTTGATGTTGCCATTTTGCGTTGACTTTGACAAGAACGCGACCATCATAGGCCATTATCGTGCGGCTCATCAGCAACAGCAACAGCAACAACAGCAATGGCAACAACAGCAACATCTATGGCAACATCTAACGCCAAAGTCATTAAACTCGCGTAGCATCGTGAGTTCCAAACGTCGACTAACGACTAATTTGCGCATATGACAGAGCGGCATGCCAAGCGTTCTGGGATATGGCAATGTGACTGCGGCCTGAAAGCATTCACACTGTGCACTCTACACTGCAAAAAAGCATCAGCTTCAAATGACACAAAATTATGCTAACATCAGGAAAATTGCTTTTAATTTTAAGCTAAGAGTCTTTGGCATTGGTGTGAGATTAATCAATTTAATTGAGAGTTTTTCTAGCTTTTAATGCAGAATTTATTAACGTAGAGACAACAAATTTACCAGTATATTTTATTTATTTAAATATTCAATGAAACATAATATGGATACTTTTCTAAAAAAAATATTTTTAATAAATTTCTTAGAAATAAATAAGTTTTCTCTAATGAATTAATTTATTTTAATTAAAAATGCCAGAATATTTTATAAGATTTTTATATACTTTAAAGTAGTTTTCGCAGTGGCCAAGTAATTAGCCTAACATAACATTTTAAGCCAAGTTAAGAAATACATTTGAAGACTTTTCAAAATATAACCCAATGTATATAAATTCTAATAGACTCAAATGTTTCTTGAAAGTAAATTACTTTTCTAAAATTCGGCTAAAATAATTTGAAGAGTGTAGAGAGACGGTTGCTGAGACAGAGACTGAGACGCAGCCTATGACTGGCATTGGTTTATGTTAGATGCGAGCTGGGAGTTGCGAGCTGAGAGTTGAGAGTTTGGGATGTCAACGTTGTCATTGTGCATATCTATAGGCAGCTGCCTCCCCCGCACTCTCCCACTCCCACCCGCTGCCTGACTCTTGGCTGGGATTGCGTGTTGCGTTTGCTTCCCAGTGCCCACAGCTTTTCGGTTTGATTTGTTGTGCGTCCCATCGCTGGATGTTGGCTTTAAGCGTCCATAAACGCCAGCCACTTATGCGTTTTAAATGATAAGAAATGTACGGACGCAGCTTGGCCATTTGTCCGTGTGATTATCAACAGCAACGACAACATGAGCTACGGTTTGTGCATCGCATTTAAGTGCTGGCTGGCACACGCGGCGTATGCGCAACGCCTGAGGCGTTAGGCCAAACAAATCACGCCACTTACCGCGTAATTTATTAATAAATGTATGCACGCCCATTTGTAGTTTGGCATTTTGTTAGTTCAGCTCAGTTTAGGTTTAGTTTGCATTAAGTTCAGTTGCGTTTGGCTTAATAACAGCACACGCAACGCAACGGTAAATCAAAGGCAACAAACGATTGCAAACTGAAAATTAAAAATAAAAAGCAAAAAGGAAACACTGAACAAAACACTGCACCCGTGGCCAGTACAAACAGCACTTAATTGCTGTGAAATCACGTGTCAGCTACATACATACATTCGCTCAAATACATACATACACACAGTACTCACACACACACACTTGTATGCACTTACTTGCATGTTGCTTGCATGGGAGTATGCGTACCTCCCATTTGGCAAGATTGCCTCGAAATGCCCTATGCAAAATGAAAAACCCGTTGCACAGACCCTGCAGTGATTATGTGCTTTCACTTTGTAAATACCGTTAAAAATAATAAAGCCAAGTGTACTTGTGATTAAGTGATGCACCAGTGCATACCCTGTGCAGCCTGTTAGTTTGAATTTAAATAAAAAAATGATTTAAATTTAAGAGCTTGTTAAGTTTAAAAACATATCTTAATACTTTAGAGACAATAAATAACAATTAATAAATAAAATAAAATTATAACTTAAAATATACAAAAAATTCCAGCTATATTGAATGTAAATAATAACAAATATAAGTTTTATTTAAATTAAGATTAGGATAAGTTGAAACAATACATGCAGCATAGTAATTTTTCCAATTAAAAAAAATAATAATTAGTTTTTACCATTTATACCTTTAATTACTGGTTTTTTCTAATTAGATTCAAAATGTAATTAATATTTAGTTAAGTTCTACCTCTGTCATTATATTTACATTTAACTTTAATTTTTCTGAATTTAAATAATTTTGATGTACTTACAGTACGTACAGTTTTTACAGTTATTATGACTTTTAGGCATCTTATCGCTTATAAAATAATGCCTTTATACCTTTTAGCGTATATTAATCATTTGAGTTTAGTTTCTCTTAAAATAATTGCACGGACTGTAATTTGAGTAAACTCATTTGATTCATGCCCATGCATGAGTATACTCGTTTGCGGCCATTTTGAGTGCCATGAATAACATAGGGAGCAGTGTGTATGCCACTGACGCTGCACCTTCGGGCCAGTCTAATTAAACACGACACTGAAAATGTGTCCTACGCTGTCATTGACACGTGTGCACTGGTAGAAGCAGCAACACTGAACAACAACAATAATAATAAAAGTGTAGCCCGCTGTTCAGCCGGATATGCAGCAGCTGATAGGCCGTTAATACACACGCACACACAGATACACACACGGCAGCAGAGGCCAGAGTCCAGCGTTCACACAGAGAGAAAACTCAAGCATATTGTTGCTAAAACCGCATATAAGCGTTTACTGTATCTTTTATCGCTTACGTCCGGTTGATCTTCTCCGTCCTCACTGATTTATTTTTATTTTTTATTTTTAAAAAAATTTGGTTTTTCTTCTTATTAAAATTCATTCAAACTAAATTTTGGAAAACAATTTTTCCCTCAGTGTAGTGCCTGCGTGTCTGCTGATTTTCCGTTTACCAAAAACTGTGGCAGACATACACACATACACTCATATACACCCACACAGCTGCAGAGATTCACGCACGTGATTTATGTGCGTGGGCGCGCATTTTAACGCGACAACAACAACAATGGCAGCAGCAACAAAATGTGGCAGGGGCAACAATGTCCGGCAGCAGCAGCAGCAGCAGGAAAAGCAAACGCGTTGGCAACTTTATTGGTATTCGCATATTTTACGTGGCACAGGCGACTCGATGCTGGTCAATTCAATCAGGATATAATTTTATGCGTTACTTAAACACGCAGGATATGTTAATATTGCGGCCCAAGCCCAACAGCAGCAGCAACAACAACAACAAACAACACAAATAACAACAACAACAAACTGCAACTCTCGGCACGGTTGAAATAACAGCATAGTTGCTGTGGATAAATAACTGTGCATGTGTTTGTGTTTTCATGATTAATTAATTGTATTTAAAGCATAATTGCCTCTAGCTTTCATTTGATTAAATTTCCAAGCCTCATGTGTGTGTGTGCGTGTGTGTGTGTGTGTGTAAGCGACATAATCATCAGGTCAATTGGCTTTTTGCCTTTTAAATGCAGCTAAAATATGCTATAGCATATTTAAATTTAATGCCCACCGTACACGCTCCACTTTCGCCCATTGTGCGCGCTCTCTGTAATTTCGAGTGCGCTCGAAAGTATGCAATGAAAAATTTACAAATTTATTTTTAGCATTTAATGGCGAGAGCAAAAGGTTGCGGCATAAAGACCTCTTTAATGCAGATCTATATTAATATTAAAACTGACATTAAAACGCTGCCTGATAAGGCTTTAATAAATGGTCTAAACATGCTGCTGCTTGTTGGTGAAAAATACACGGTAATGGCGTGTGAATGCATGTGTATCATTAGTGTGAAGATCGAAGAGATAAAACGCCAACTGCAGTGACTATATAAAGCGGAATATACCAGACTTTGGGTACATAATTAAATTGCAAATAGTTACAAATGGATAATTCGTCGTTTGTATTGTTGGCTTTGCTTTGCATGCTGCTGATTTTAGTAGAGCATTGTGAGAGCAAGGTATGTATTTAAAAGTTTTAAGTTAAGTAGGTTTCAACAAGATAACGTACTTATATTTGACTTTTAATAATCCTTTAGTAAGTTACTTGTATATCAATTATTTAAGAGTTTTTAGCAATATCTTTTAAAAAATAAATGTACTTATGTATTTCAAAACATTTCAGCGCAAATGGGATTATGAATTTTTAGGTGTTACTAGCTATACACGGGACCCAAGTAAACTAAATGTAACTTCTAAGCTTGAAAGAAGTAAATATAACAAAGCCAGCGTCTCTATGACAGTGGATGTCAAATATATTATAAATTCCAATGACGAAGTCTGAGAAGTAATTTAAATTGACTTTATATAATTCATTTTGTCTTGACTTACAGATTGAGATTAAATGCTACCGAAGTCAAGATGGAGGTGAAGGGGATTTTCAATTGATCCCCTTTGCAATTCCCAAAAATACATTTAAGCATAATTTTGAAAAGTTTAACGACGAGATATATGACAATTTTCATAATTGTTCGAACATCCCCCGCGTCGTACAAAATGAGAACATTAAATGGACGCAAATGGAGTACAGGTTTGAACGGTGTTTGATTGATGGAGATGGTTTCCCCGAAAGACTGCCCGAAGGCACCTATAGGGTTGAAGTGCATGCGACAGGACAAGTTGAATGGGGCTTTGCGGTAATTGCTCGTATCACAACAAAGCTTATATAATGATTCAACATTGAAATTGCGAACGAAACATGGAACTAAACTAGGAGTGCTTATGGTTTAAAGCAGCTTAAATATTTATATTCGCATTATTTTATTGGCACTAATTAACAATATTTTTTGTTTTGTTATTGAACTTTGGTAATTGTTGATTAATTAAATTTGCATTCAGCTTCAATTGTTGTATGTATTTTGTACATTTCTATTGTGTCTTTTGTTTGCTGTTTTAATTTTTTGCAGCAGCTAATTTGGCTAATTAAATTTGTTATTTTTGTTACGTGCATGATGTATTAATTATTAACATTAACATACAACAATATTTGGCTGATGATTTTATTATTATATTTTGCTTTCACGCCCAGAAGCTGACGTGTCAACTGTCGCTGCCGTCCATCCTCCTTGTCCGCCATTCTCTGCAAAATATAATCGATGTCAGAAACCAACTTTTTGCCAAAAAAAAACAAAAAAAAACTCACACGCACAGGCCCCGAATTTCGCTCTGCAGTCCCAATATGCGGACTACGGCTTCGGCTTCGTGTTCCGGGCCAAAAGTTATGAAAGAAAATACGTAAATCTCTTTAGTTGGCTCATAATTATGACATTAAGCGGCGATGCGACTTGAATTTTAATTGGCAGTCCGACTGAGGCCGACTACGGTATTTACCATAGTAGCCTGAGATATAGTCATCGTTGTTGCTTTATGTTTATTAATAAATAATTCTTGTGCCTTTGCCTGTCGGTAATTTGCGGCTATTCATTGAGACTTTTATGGCCGCATACATATGTTTTGTTCTAGCCAAAAATGGTGGCAGAACCGTTAACAATGATGCCCTGTTGATTGTCCGGCATACGAATTTAATTAAATATAATATATCGAAGTATTGTGAGTGGGCAGCTGATACACCATACGCTATAGAAACTATTCATGGGAGTTGCAGTTAATTGTGAAATCAAGTTCTTTGTGTGAGTATTATGAGCACAATGAGTTTTTATACGGTATACTCTATCTATTCATTTCGATTACCACATTGCGTACTTACAGCATTTGCATTCGAGCATTTGGCATTTTATGTGTGGCGTTTATTTAGGCCAACGGATCATCCGTTGCGAGTAAAAACAATGCTGTTTATGGCCCACGGTAATTGACACTCTGCCCTCTAGATTTATGGGCTAACAAATTTGAAACGTATTACGAACGAATGAATCTCTGAGCAAGTTTAGCTATAACATGGGCCTCTACGAGTACCCTTTGCAGTTGTTGCCTTTTGCTGCTGTTTTATGACATTTTCCGTTGTTTACATACAAAATTAAATTAAAGCCTCATGAAAATGCGGTAATTTTAACTTCAGTGCCGGACATTGTGATGGTTGCCATCACATGCTGTAAAATTCACACCAAGTCAAAGTACAACGGCATTAGATAAGAGCTTTGTTTGCCCTTCACACGCATGAACTCTGTCGCAGTCGCAAATTTATTTAGTTGCTGCATTAAAAGTTCACTTGTTGCCGGCTATAAATGTGATGTTTGATAATAACCAGCAACTACAAAAGACAACGACAACAGCGACAACAACAACAGACAGACAGAGCAACATGAAGCAAAGCAACAACTTCATTTGCAATTTCCGTGCGATTGTCTCAGGTTGGTTGTCTGCCTGTCTGTTAACTGATAGAAATCTAAGCCAAAATCTTGCTGCAACAAACACCGACAACATCCACAACAGCAACAACCTGAATAAAGTTATTAGCGCATTTAACTCAGTCAACGGCTGAATACTTTCAGCATCCTCAGCATTCGTTATGTGAATAAAACTCTCTCGCACAACAACGCATTGTTCGTCTGGCCAACTGCGAATGCAATTTCCATTTTAATTACTTCCAAATGACAACAACAGCAGCAACAGCAGCAGCAACAGCAGCAGCAGCAGCAGCAGCAACAAGCATCAGACGAGCCAAAAGCCGAGCAATGGCCAGACAATTGGCAGACTTGCAACTCCAACTGCAACTCCAACAACAGCAGCAATTGCTGCCATTGGCGCTTGCGCTCTAGCAACAACAACTCCAATAAACAACTGCAACAACAACAGCAACTACAACTGCAACAACAACTGCAACAACAACTGCAACAACTTCAACTCTTCACACAGCAAAAGGCGCAAATTAGTCACACTACAAATGCACAGTCTCCAACAAATGTATTCGCACACACATATTCACAGATTCATTAAGAGTGTTGAACAAAAATTTAAACATTTCGTAATAAATAATTGTGTCTAGAAAGGCGCGTTTTTAGTTTTGTTGGTTAAATTGTTATTTAAAAATATCTAAATGCTTGAGTTTAAAGTATGCTTACTCTTCCACTTATCGTAAATTTTACCTATTTTACCTATCTATTTATAGATAATTTTCTAATTTTGTCCATGACAATTTAAGTCTATTTTTGTTTTATTTTTAATTTAAAATGATTCAAAAATGTTCAATAAAATTATTTATTATTAGAACACCAAAGATATTCCAAATATAATAAGAGAGGAAAAATTTAGATTTAAACTTAACAGGCTTTTTTAACAATGTTTAAAAACATTTGTATCAAATATTTGTGATATCTATTAATGCTTTTTAACTGTAATTATTTAGAAATTGTTATTTATGCATGATATGGTATTTATTTGCCAGACATTTAGCTATTTCTGTGGCAACCCTCTCATAGACTCAGCTCACGTTTGTTGCTATTAAAAATGCGAATTAAAACTCGACTTGATGTTGTGCTGAATTGGATATCGTTGTCGTTGTCGTTGTGGTTTTGTTTTTATTTTTTACCTCTGCTAGTTATTGTTGTTTAGTTACTGTTGTTGGTGTTTTATCGTTGTTGTTGTTGTTATTGTTGTTGTTCTGTTGGTGACACTTGCCGTTTGCTACCTATTGCTGTATCGTTGTGGCTCGCATTTTGCTGCTACCTTTTTTGTGCATTTTCTGCATAAATATTTCAACACTTTCGCTTTTGTTTTGTGACACAAAACTAAAAAAAAATAGTTTTAATTATTCCCAACGTGAACATTGCCACCAAACACCCCTCCCTCTACTCCCGCTGGTCCGCATGGCTTGCTGTGCATTTTAATTGCATTTTTTATTTAATTTCAGTGTGTGCTGCATCTAATTTGTCTTCATTCGTTGTTATTGTGATTTTGTAATATTTATATTGTTGTCGTTGTTGGTTTTTTGGTTTTTCTTTTGCTGTTTCATCTTTTAGTTTTTGCTACTGTTTTGCGCTTTTGTATTACGTTTTGATTGTTTTCTTCCCACGCACTTTGCGACTCTCCGACTATCTGCAAAAAACATAATAATATTTCCCATTGTTGCTGTTGTTGTCACTTTGTTTGTTTGCGTAATTGCTTAAAGGCAAAGCAACAGAAAAAAACCAAATAAAAAAATATTTATAAAATAAAAATAATAAACACAATAAAAATACAATAAAAATTGTATTTCGTCAGATTGATTTGTCAACTGCCTGTCAATTAATTAACAAGTTTTTATTTCGCTTAAAGTTGTCAAGTTGGCTGAAACTTGAGCTAGTTTTACAGGGTATATACTGTCGAGGGCAATAGCTAGCCCAACTGTATAAGAATTCTTGTCTATAAAAACCGACGGATTGTTGCCTTGGATGCAGACATTTCCATTGTTCTTTGGTCATAATAAATTCAGCTTAGAGTATTTAAAATTCGATCTAGACAATAGCTGAAATATTACCTAAAATTACCTAATTTTTTCGCACTTTATTCACGTTGGCGTTGCGTCTGCGCAATTCTTTTGACCCAGTTTCGAATTGATTTCCAAATCTTATTTATTATCCGCCTGCGATTTGGGGTCAGAGAGCTAATTTATTACCAACTCTGTTAGTTATGTGGGTGTTGATGCTGTACAGATTGCATATTCATATGTCTCATGTGAGTTTTGGTTCAACGGTCTCATTCATTTAGTTTTATTTGTTTGCTTAGCTTCTTGTTGGCATTTGGGACTTTTTGTTATTTGATTGTTACTTCTGGGAGCTGTAAGCGGCTTATAAAATTTACATATGGCAATTATAACGGCATTTAGCATGTTGTTATTTTTTGGCACGGCAAAAGATCAATCAGTACGAAATAAAAATGAAATCTTAAACTCAACTGGCAGTTATGACTGAGATTTTTTAGCTGATTGCATAAGACTGAAATTAATATGCAAACTGTACACTAAATGCTATTAGCGAGACATCAAAAGCTCTGGCATCGATATAGATATAGCCATAATAAATCAATTAAAATGATATCAAAGCGAACGCCATTGCCGTCGTCTCGTCCAGAATTTTGTGAATCTCTGATGAGGTCGCAAGCATTGGCCGCCAAGTAACAGTAACAGTAACAAATAATTAGCTTGTAAACTAAAAGTCATCATTAATAATGATTACCGTTGCTGCCGCCTCGTCTGCTCAGCTTTTCTACTTGGTTCTCTGGCTCTGGCTTTGGCTTTGCACAGTGGTTGAAAGAAAGAATGCTACCAAAATAGTTCTAGTAAAAATAACGTTATAAAAATTGTAATAGGAATCACGAAAATATTTCAAGAAGCACGCCCGAGATTTTTTCGCCAAGTAGTAATAATTCTCTATAATACCAATATTGACCCTTAAATCTACATTTTTTTGACCAAATGCTCTCATGTTCGTTTTTTTTTTTGCTCAATTTTGCAATGCAGTTCGTTTACAAATAAATTCTTACAATTGAAAAATATTTTTTTTTAATTCAATTTAAAAAAAAAGCATTAAATTTTTGCAAAAATTTCAAATATTTTTTTCTTTGATTTCTCTCTTAATTTTTATTTTCAAACTCAAATGAATCAGAAAAAAACACACCGCTAGAAAATCGGTGGAGTTTTGGTAAAGTTATACGAATTCAAAGTTCTACAAAAACTGAATTTTCGATTAAGGAGTGATAACCCCCCATGATTCCAACATGTTTTAATTTTTGTCGTATAGGAGCGACAGCTGAGCTTTGGCTTTCCACTGTGGCTGTTCGGGTGCAAGTTGGTTCGCCTTTTGCCATAAACGTCAACATAATTAAGTAAGATTCTTCTTCATCTGGCAACAGTTTTTTCTGCATTTTCCTTAGCTGATTTGGCGGCTGCTGCGATTTATTTCGCATTAACGCTCAATATTGCTTGCTAATTAACCACAGCCAACTTGCCGAAAAACTGCCAAATGCAAAGACGCAAAGACGGAAAGACGGAAAGACGTTCGATGCTGCTCTATATTTAAGCTCTGATGTTTATATATAAATCTGTATATAAATCTGTATATATTTGCCCATCATGAGCGTGATGCTTCAGTTTTGTGGCTGCTAATTAGCAGCGGGTAGCTGCAAAAACTTCTTACTGCCGATCCGCTTAGTGTTTACAGTTACTGCCAAAAGTTTTGCCCCACAAAATACTGAAACACGCACATACCACACATCTAACTACAATTTGGCGTGCCAAAATGCCGTTAGACTCTGCCCAAATGCGTTTTATTTGGTTGTTTTTTATGCTCTGTCACCTACAAATGTTTGCATTACATTTGCTTTTTTCACTGTTATATTTATCTGCCGTTTGATATACTAGGTACCTCTAGCGGTATCTCGATCTTAAGCATACCACTCAAACTGCATAGCAGTAAATTATTTATAGTTGCATGGACCAATTGCAGAGTTCAGGGCTATGTTTTGTCTGCTTGTTATCTACGCTTATCAGCTTTCATGATACGGAGCGCTATAAATTCTATGGCAGCTAAAACGCGCTATTTGACAGTCATGGTGTGCAGAGCAAATTCCAAGACACGTCTGCGGAGCCAGACAAGTCGGAAGTGACAGACATTATCAGGGTTATAGCTTGAGACAGCAGTCAAGGGAACAGCAAGGCGAATGAATCATGAAGCATATATGCTGTTTCTCTATGCTCTGCTCCTAGGGTCTTAGTTGACTTGCAAGAAGAAAATGCAGTTTTAAGGGCATATAATTAAAATTGAGTTTTTAGAAAGAAATAGTTCTTCTTAAGGAGTTTATGACGTTTATCTTCTGACGCAAACTTGTCAATATAAAATATGAAATATATCATGAAGAAGGGCAAAATAAACTTTCGAAGATTTTTATGAAGCCATCCAAACGCTTGAATTCAATCTAAAGGCAACTCTTCACCAAGTCTATCAAACAGAACCTATCCAAATAGAACCTTTCTTTCTCAACTTCTACAATGAGTTGCTGTTGAGAAAAAAATTCTTTAAGAATTATACAGCTTAATTCTTAATTCTCAATTAATTAAGCGAGTCGAATACAATTGCAGAATTTTCTGTCGTTTTCTGCCACTTTGTTTCTTCAGCGCAAATTTCAAAAGTTGCCAAACACATTGCTCAAGACATCCATATTTATTGTGCATCATACGTAACGCCCTTGGCCACCCTGAATCAATTAAAGCCTTTCTTTTCTTTTGCAAGGACGTTGAAGTGACAACTGTTTGCTGTTGGTTTACAACTCATTACATGCTCGATCTGAGCCCCTCAGACTGTCGGCCAACATTTAAATGAGCCTCTGACTATTTTTCACTTTACTTTTGTCCTGCAGCGAAATCTGCATGTGTGTGCATATATGCGATATGCTACAATATATATGCAAGATATTTATATGGAGTAGTGATATTGTCGACGGGAGTTGCAAACAAACGGAGGCATAAATAATCGCACAAAGTATGGCAAGCCATAAATATTTAAGCCCGCTTGGGTTGCCTCGACTTGATGCTGTTCCCAGTTCCCTTATAAGGCAACAGTCAAAGTTGTGCAGCATACGCTGCACAGAGACGCTGAGTTCACACAAATTTCCATGCACAACAATAAAGCGCAATATAATATAGGCAACAGCAGCAATGTAGCAGCAACAACAATAAACAAGCCATGCAATTTCACTGACTACTGAGAACTTTACGTACTGTGACAAGGACGAGAAGAACGCGAACGCAAACGCGAACTGCGGATGAAAATGAGTCTGCATCTGAGCAAACTTCAGCTGTGGATGCACTGCTAAAAAATGGCATAGAAAAGGCACGAAAAGGCAGGGTTATGGCTCCCACAGCTTTAAATTGACTTGAATTAATGTCTGTTAGACGGGGCGTATGCGTAATGCGGAGATAGACGGGCTTACCGGTTTATTTATAGTACTCGTATGGCAATCAATTTTCAGCTGCTTACCTGTAAAGCAAAGAGATTGAATTTATAAATTAGCAATTATGATAAGGCAAAGATTTATTTAGATATGTTACTTATTTTTTAGATATTATGTAATTTCTTTTAAGCTATAGAGCTCTTAAGGCGAAATCGATTATTCTGTATGAAAATTTGTTGATTGATAATTTAGTTTTTTATAAATTTCATTCAGTATTTTTAATTTAAGTGCTTTGAATATACAAATTTTGCTGTACGTTTTTTAACATAATGTGAATTAATAATATGTGAATTAATAAATAAAAAATCATTATTCGATTGAAATTTTCTGCAAATTTGTAATCTGTTATCTTTTGTATATTTCGCACAGTGTATGCCCTTGTGTCTATTATTATTATTATTGTTGTTGTTTTGCGCTGTTACCGCTGTTGCTGCTTTTGCGCCTTTTGCTTTCATTTAGACTAGGAGCATGGTCGCTGGTCTCTCCCCAGACTCTTCCTGATCTCTCCCTGGTCTCTGCCTCCTCTCTACCCTGCCTCTTGTCTGTTGGGCATACTGCTTCCTGCCCTTGCTCTCTTGCAACATTTTCATTCATGCGCCTCACGCTGTGCACTCATTTACCCTTTAACCAAACGCTCAACTGCCTTAACTGCCCTTCCCCACACTTCCGCTGCCCTCGCTGACTATGCCCCTCTCTTTTGCATATCATTTGCGCGCATCTTACCAACTTGCTGTGGCAGGCAACCCGCTCTCTCCCCATCTCTCTCTTTCTGCTCTCTCTCTCTGCCCCCCCTAGAGTTAAGTGCATTACAATGAACTACGTAGGAGCCAGGCGGACACCCCGCCGTGACTCGTAAATAAGTTTTATTGTGTTTTCTGCCACACGCCCACATTGCAGCAGCAACATCTGCAACAATAACAAACACGACAGTATGTATACCCTATACATAACACATATACAGCTCGCGCTGTGCGCTTGATCAAGCAAAAAATAAAAAATCAGCAGCAGCAATGCTTCTTCTTTATTTTTGTCTGCTCCTTCTTTTTATCTGCACCATGGATAGACAGAGCGATCAATAAATTATATTCTTTCCAAAAGAGTAAAAATTATAGACCCAAAGACTGCTATGCCCCCTTCTGTTTGTTACATATTTCCGCCCAAAATTATTAACCCTTTTTCATCCATTTCTTGTTTACAGGGTATAACAACTGCAACAACAGCAGCAGCCTCACTACATGCCGCGTCCTGTTGCAAGTTATCGCTTCCTTTGTTTTGGTAATTTAGCAAGCGCGCCAACGACGTCGCCCAAATTGCTGGCATACATTTGCTCAATGCTGCCCACTGTGCCAAGTGTTGCTGTTGTTGCTGTTGTTGCCTAGGCAAATGACTACAAAGTGGGCTTAGCCAAGTCTCGCCAACTGTGGAGTCGAGGCTGGAAGCTCTTGTAATGCCTTTCGGCTGCCGTCGCCTGAATTATGGCGTTTCTAATGTGGAGGATTGCTCTCGGTTGTTGCATATTTAAGCGCGAATGGGCGCAATTGTTGCGCGTTTTTATTGTTTTGGGAATAAGTGCGGATTTATAGAAATTTTTGGCCTTGCACTCGACTGCACTGAGCACTGAGCTCAGTTCTCTTCTCGCTAGAGACAACTGCGCTCCATGCTGCACTCGCTGGGAGCTGCAAATAAAAATGGAGCAGCAATATTTTAAGTGCTCAGTGCAGTGCATATTCTCTTTTCTCTATTCTCTATACAGTTAAAGGCCAGCGGCTTGGAGCAGCATCTGAATCTTGGCCTGATAATGAAGTCAAAAATGCAGACAACGTAAGCTATATATACACAAAGAGAAACATTCAAGCAAAATGGCTAATGTTAAGACAGAACCCATGCTTATTTACTTTGAACAAATTCTGGTTTGTTCTATGTTGCTAATTTAAAAATGTAAATTTTTGAACATTTTTTAATAAATTTATTTCAAAAATATTTTAAATTGATTTTAATTGTAAATTTACTTTTTCCCACATTTTCTTCTACGATTTTTAAGTATTTATTGAATTTTTTGTATGCACATTTTTTAGTTCACATTTAAATAAAATAAAATTCAAATAAAATGTCAACTTAATTTAAATTCCCTTATTTCGCTCTGTGTACTATGTAGGATGACATGAACTCAATTACGGTGGGCGTGCGCACATGTGGGTAGGGCAGAACACATTAGGCCCCCCCTTCTACCCAGAGATGGAGAGCGAAAGATACTCAACTAAGAGTCCACAAATTAGAGGCACGTCCCGCCGCTTGGCCCTCGGCCGTGTTGCATGTAAATTTGCAGTTAGAGCTCTGGCTCAAAATTAATATGCACCGTGGTGAGAGTCGCACAAAGAGCGCGGCACAAGCGCAATAATAACAATGAAAATGCACAGAATGCGCCTTATAACGACAACAAATTGCCCATTTGGCATAGAAGATGATGAGACAGTTTAAAAGGCAGCGACCACAACAGTCCTCCCGCCTCTTTGCTGCAAGGAGCAAGGGGCTGACATGCCGCAGGATGGGCCCTTGACATGGGGCGACATTAATTGGCTGCCATGTCATTTTGTTTATGCAGCATCCTAAGTACTTTACTTCACTGCGCGTTCTGGGCTGTCAGCGCCAGACAATTGGGTTGCAAAATTAGAAATACTCCGCGCGCCAAATGACTGGCAATATCATCGTTAGAGTTCGCCCTCCGCCCCTCCCAACCAGCCAGAAGCAATAAAATGTTTAGCAAAAAATGGCTGGCAAGTGAATAAAATAGCTGCCATTAGAGGGCTAGCAAATAAACAGTGTTGAAACCGCCATGCAGAAGGGAAATGTGAAGTTGAAATGGCAAGCAAATTGGGTTTGAGGTGTGAACGATTTCTTTAAAAAACATTTTTTTGGCAAAACAAAAGATTTTATTTATAACTAAAGAAAATGCTTGGTTGATTTGCCAAATAAATTGTTCAATACCCATATCAAAGATATAAAAAAAGAGATTTTCAATTTTCCAAATGGGGTCTCAAATTTCAATTTAAAATTAATTTAAGTTATATGTAATTTTTCCCCTACTGTCTGGCAACTCTGAAGAGCAAGCGTAATAGAACTAATCTTGAACGCAGCTGGTCATACGTGGCAGTTGCAGCTGCATGTAGACTCTGCTGCATTATGCAGCAAACAGTTGATGCATTACGCATACGCCACATAAGCCGCACATGTGAGGTGGATGGAAGTCAAGCGCATTTTTGCGTATGTCAGTCCTAGGTAGGTGGCTCAGCTGCCTGCCTAGACAGGCGTATCATTAACGCAGCAGCTTGTGGCCGTTGCTGTTGCTGTTGCTGTTGCAGTTGCAGTTGCAGTTGCTGTCGGCATTTGCAATTTTACGGCGCGCATGTGCCACTTATTTTGCAACAACTTCGCTTGGCTGGCTTGGCAAAACTAAGCTGCTATCATGTTCAAGTGCTTGGCCCCAAAAGAACAGCGGCGGCGGCAGCGGTGGCATGGCAATGTGTAGGGCTTCTGCAGCAGCAGCAGCAGCAACAACAACAACTTGCAACTGCAACTGCAACTGCTCGTGGCAACATTTCCACTTGAGCTAACCGGGGGTGTCACATTCGTCGTCACTCCGTCACTCAGACAGCAGACAGCAGTCAGCAGTCGACTTCATTCCGTTGGCTGTTGCAATTCTTGTGGTATTTGTGGCATAAAATTTGCAAATAAAACCAAATGAGCAGCACGAAGCTGCAGCAAACAGCCCAACTCCCCCTCCAGCTCTCCCCAATGTTCCATGCACATTTTGACTCTTGGTGCGAACTCGTATTGAATTCTATGCCGGCACCTTGAGGTGTTCATTTTCATGCCAAAAGAAAATGCGCGTAATTATGCACCGTTTGCCACTGCTGCTGTTTATTCAGTTCTCGTTTCATCTTAGCCTCTTATTGTTTTGTTTTTTGTTTTTTGGAGGCCATTTAGCGGCAATCTTCAGTGGCTGCAACTGGAGCGTACGCCAAGGCTGAAAGCGCAAATGTCTCAAATGCAATCTAAAAACTATGCTGAGATAATACCAAATTAAGCAACGCAAATTCATTAGAAAACAAAAAAAAAATTGAGTTCTCTTCACAAAAAACCTTTTTCCACCATTTTTGATCAAATACTAACAAATATTTTGACAATTATTTAATTAGATTTGTTGAGGTATGCAACCGCCAGTTAAATTCCCTACAGACTACGCTTCAAATCATAAAAAAATGCCATAAGCTGCAAAAAAACACTAAGAAAAACCTTTGCTAGAAAAAATGCAGCAAACTTATTGGAAATGTGTATGAATTCTTTATTGAATACCGAGGCATGCAAAGGGCTGTTGTTGTTGCCACTGCGGGGTAAACCGAGAAGACCGCAACTGACAGGAAACCATTTAAACTGACCTCAAATGACAACGACAGCGACAGGATCCACAGTCCATATAGTAGCAAAAAAATAAAAAAAAGAACTTAAAACAATATATGTGTATATATAGTTACCCTAGATGGATATGTTGGAAAAAAGCAAATGGGCTTGCTGCTAGCCACAAACAAATTGGCAGCAATTGAAGGCCACAAAAGGCGACAAAAGCCCACAAACCAGCCCCAAAACTGAGCAGTATATTACAGACTGCGTAGGGACAGACAAACCCAGCGCATGATATATGAAATTGCATTTAAAAAACTACAATATAAATAAAGGAAAAACAAAGCTGAAACTTTTGCATACCCTTTAAAAAATGCCAGCCATTGCTTTGGTTGCAATTTTGCAGTTGATTGTGCGACTTTTGTTGGTCAGTAATTGACGCTTTCCCACAGTAGCTCATACTTGCTTGAGTTATAGGCAACAAAAAATAAAAAGGCAAAAAAAAGGCAAAAAAAAAAAAGAAACAGACTTTGGCTACAAATTGCATGCCTTAGTTATAATGCCACATCTTACGCAAGGGCAGATCAGGTAACCCAACACGTAGCAACAACCCGATGTACCACAATGCACACTCTGTCCGACTTGGAGCTCTGTGATTGCAACTAGAGACTGGAGACAGGGAAATAGGGGGAAAGGGAGAAGGGAGACTGGGTGCTAAAGCTGAGGCTGAGAGCCTGTAAGAGACGCGAGCTCGAAGCCAAAGCCAAAGCAAAAGCGTTCCACAGTTGCAGTCACACAAAATGCAATTTTAGCTTTCAATTGGCCATGGAAGCGCTGGACAGACGGGCCAACTAACCAAACTGGCCAACGCTAGTTGCAGCATATTTAATACCCTGTACTCAACACAAACTAAGGCCAAGGTGGCATGCAAACCAGCCAAACCAAGGGCTTAGGAAATAGCAAACTAATACAATTTATAAAATATAAATAATAATATTATCTTACGCAACAATTTTTCAAAAGAAATACATTAAAAGCTAAAGCTGATAAATATATAAATAGTTTAAGCGTCATCTGATTGAAATTGTGTTTTTGTGGCTTACAATATAAGCTTCTTAAGAGATCAACACGAGTTTTCTATTCTATATTCAATATTGATAAAAATAAAATATTAAGAGTTTGTTTATTGAGAAATAAATCTAATATACAAATAAATAACTTATTTTTTATTAACAAGAATTGTTCGTGTTGATCTAAAATGTAATCTTAATTTTATAATAATTTTATATTAAAGTTTTTCAGAATTTGAGATGTCAACAAAAATGCAATAAAATAATAAATTCTTATATTTCTAGTTTTAAAAGTAAAGAATTTAGTTGAATTTTTTGTTAGTTTACTTATTAATTTTAATTTCTATATATTTCTAAATGATTGATTTTGTTATATATTTTATTATATTTATTAATATTTTTTCCCTTTTGTTATATTAATATTACAGGGTATGCTTGCGTCTATCATTGCCTGGCTTGTTTTTCATTTTGTGTTTGGTTTTGCTTTGGTTTGAGTCATTTTCGTTGTTGCACTGCATTCGTTTGCCGCACAATGGCTACGATAACTTCGCATTACATTAGTATACATATATGCAACTGTATTGGTATCTGTATTGGTGTGTGTGAGTGTGTGAGTGTGTGTGTGTGTGAGTGTGAGACTGTGTTTGTGTATGGGAAAGACACAATTCTGCAAACAAAAGCAAACTGGTTTTGGGGTGCACTCCTTTTAGCCTGGCATTTGCAACAATTGCAGCAGTTTTTCTCTCGTTGTTTTTTATGCCATTTTTTTATTTATTATTTGCCAAAAGACAAAATCAATACATTTAGTTTTATGCATGCTGTTTCTTGCAGTGTATGTGTGGGTGCTGTCATTGCTGGTCGCATATGCGACTGGACAAAACTTTACATTTAGCTGTCAGCGTTGCCATAAAAAATAATATCCAAAGAAAAAGGCCAAACAAACTCGGCATGAAAATGCACTTCAATGCAAATCAATAGAAAACTGAATTATTTTTCCCACCAAAGCCAAGATGTGGCTGTTGTCAGGTTTATTATCAAACAGTCATGAGTTGGCCATTTGCTGCAATTTGGGTCAGCTTGACGTGCAAAGCCTGGCTAGTAAATAAATCACTTTCGCCACAAGTATCAATCTCTGACTTACACGGAGAGTTAAGAGCTAAGAGTGTTTGTTGCGCTTGTTCCTTAACTTGGCCTCAAAGCGAAAGCCAGCCAGAAAGAGCTTACAACGCGTCGTGTGACACTGAAATGCGGATACAATAAAACTTTATATACACTCAGAAAAATAAACAAAACGTTCTTGTTTTATTCTAGCCAGGAACGTGTCCAAAAATAGTATGAATATTAATTTCGTCTAGAATACTTCTTGGTTAAAACACAGTTCTTAACAGATCTTATTATTGTAATAAAAATTTAAATATTTGAAATAATAATAATAAAAACATTCAAGATTGCTTTTAATCTTATTTATCTAAGAAGAATCCTATATATTTACTTATATCTAAACTCTTTTGTTCTTAAATCAATCTGTTCTCTTTCTTTTAAAATTAAATTTCACAAATCGAACTAAAAACGTTTTATAATTTTGCACGAGATTCTATGGATTGATTCAATCTTGGAAATTCAAGAAAGTTTGGCTACTTTTCTCTGAGTGTATATACTATATATATTTATTGTTTTTTTTTTTTTTGTTGGTGGCTCTACGTCGCGCTCTCTCAAAGTGCACCCCATGGAGCAATCACTCGATGCCAGCAGCAAGTACGAGTAGAAGGAAGTAGAAGCTGCAGAGACTCGGCGCCGGAACCCATCAAGTATATTGAATGGAGTGGGTGGCATTGGAGTCAGGCAGGCCACGCATTAATGGCAGCTGCTGATGTTCAGCTTTTGTGTAAGACCCGACACATGCACACACACACACGCATCTATAAAAGTTTATTAAATTTACAAGGAACTTTTATGCAGTTACTTTTTGACATGGTCGCCCGCTTTCATTCCATTCCGTGCCATGCCATGCCATTCATGCATGCTTTACTCCATTTTGCCTCTCGGCTGAGCCATAAAATTGACAACGACTATGTAAATATGCCACACCGTAAGAAAGTCCTGTATGTCCTTTGTAATCTGTGCGTGTGTGAGAGAGTGTGTGTGTGTGTGTGTGTGTGTTTGCGGGATTTCAATTTAAATGAACTTGCAGACGAGCATTTTATTTTCTTACGCATTCAATAAGTTTTGCTGTGTGTGTTTTAGCAGCTCATATGGAAAATTACGGTTACAGAAAAACACAAAAAAAAAAAAACAAAACGCACACTCACACGCAATAATAACAGTAAGAACAACCGCACACACACACGCACACAAAAGGTATGCAAATAAAAGGTTGAGACAGAAAAAAGGCAATATGACATTGAAATACAACGCGCCACTTGTCACTTGTCACATTTTGTGGCTGATTTTGTTTTGAGCAGCTTTTTTTCGCAAAGCGGATGAACGGAGAGACAAGCGAAAAAGAAAAGAAGAGAGGCGGCAAAAGAGAGAGAGACAGAGAGCCCAAGAAAAATTGATGTAGCCATTTATGCCAGAAATAGTCAGATGTGTAATACAAGATATCTAAAACAAATAATTTAAAATTATAAAAATAAAAACATATATATTCGAAATAAAATCAATATTTCAAAAACAATATGAAATAAAATTAGCAAATAGACTTATAGTCGCACAAATTCAATTATGAAACCCGATAAGTCAACTAATGGCCAGATTTGATTTCAAAGTATCTAAAAATCAATCAAAAAATTGAACAAACAAAAAAGATATCGAAGTAAATTTATACAATAAAAACAAAAGAATACGCAATATCTCAATATCTCATATATATTTTTAAATATCAATTATTTAGCAATTTTGTCAAAATATATTATAAATAAATAATATATATATTATAAAAATAATATATATATTATAAAAATATCTGCTACAGATACAAATCAAATTGACCTCAAAAACAAAAAAAAAAAAAAAGAGCAAAAATTATTAAACAGACAAACTTACAATATATAAAATATACAATATAAAATATACTATAATTAATACAATACTTAAGATAAATTTACAAATACATTTATATTGAGTATAAAGATAATTTGGAAACCCGCTAAATTGGCAGCGCTGTCAGGAATTTCAGAGTCTGCTACAGATTGCTCAAGTCGAGTCAAGTCAGAGGCTGCGTTCGCTGTTATCAGGCTGACTGCGAAGTCAACGGCAACGCCAACGCCAACGCCAAGACGACGCCAGTGAAAGGAAGTTGACCTCTAAAGTTTAATGCATTTAAATAAATCTCCGACTTGGCCGGCAACGAAAACACATTAAAACACGCCGAAACTGAAAGCGAAAATAACAACAAAAACATGCTTTAAGCTGGAGAGTCACGCACGACACGGCATGGCACGAGAAGACACGACTTCAGAGCATTTTTCACAAAATACATTTAAATTTTTGGAGTGAATATTTTGCAGTTTTAAGTCGGCGGCAATTAAATTGGCAACGCGTGCAGCCTAGCCATAAAACTCAGCTAAAACCGGACAGCACGATTCACTGAGCTGACTCAGATACCCGATTATGATATTCAAACTGAACCGAACTGAACCGGTATTTGTGTTACAATTTAATTGCAATGATATTGAAAAGAGTTTCGATTCTGTTTTTTATTATTTTTTGCATAACGCTTGTTAAGAACTTTCCTTTTGAGCTTGTCTAACAAAGTGTAAAATTTGAATTTGATGCGACTTCCGCTTACAACTGAAATGTTATGCAAACTGCCAGACTTTTGGCTGTTTTTTGGGCAATATCAGTAGCTCATAATTTTCAATGTCCGCCGACCTTGTGAAATGTGTGTGAATATGCGTATATTTGCCTATATGTATGCCTCGTATATCATGCACTTATCGGGTGGGAGCATCAAGAGCTGACCATAAAAAAGGTAACACTTCCGTTGCTTTGTTGGCCCAGAATGTGGCCAGCTCAGATGGCAAAGTTCAGGCCTGCAAAAAGTGAATGTGTATGTAAATGTGACTCCGACAGAGAGACATTCAGACAGACAGACAGACAGACGGACAGACAGCCAACAAGCTATCAAATGACACATAACAACAGCAAATGCTGAACAGGCAGCTCCCATTACAGTTGCCTATCATATTTCATAATGGAAGTTATGTATCTGTCTCGTTGTCTGTCTGTCTGCCTGTCTCTTTGTCCTATATCTATGCCTACGAATGTTGATTTCTCATAGAGATCACAATTTTGCGCGCAATTAGGTTCAATTTTAACCACAATCTGTGCATATTCGTTGAGCTGTCAAAATGAATTTCTGTGTTTTTTTTCAACCCTGTACTTTAAAAATATACAAAAATGTTTATTAAGTTAGAAGAATCCGTGAAGTATATTTTTTTTTGCGATCAGAATAAGCTGTCCGTCCGTATAACACTTAGAAATCGAAATTTATTCAAACTAGGGATAAAATTTTTCGTATGTAGGTTTTCCTATAGCCTATGTGTTATCGAATTTTGATACTTTCAGTGATGCAAAGCTTAGGGTCTCCTACTGTCGGTGGTGTCCTACTGTAGCCTTCCGCCCAACTGATTTTATTTTTATTTTTTTCTCTATCTTTCTTTCGCTGTGCACTAATTGTCGTTAATGATCGAATTATTGGACACAAGTCCGACACCAACACCAAATACCAAACAAATTTTGCTTAATAGAGCAAAAAACCCGCTCAAAGCAAAACCAATCGACATGTCAATCAAAATTTGATCAATGAGCTCGTTTTCGAATTGAGTTTGAATTTGGATTTGAATTCGAGTTTTGTGGATTTGTCTAACGACTGTCTAATGCCGAATGCCGAATGCCGGCTCTGTATGTTGGGGGCAAGGCCTTAATTGTGTGTGATGTAATGCAAATTACTTTCAATTTTTATTTAGATTATTATATCGATAGCAAAACGCTAATTAATTTAACTTTGTGCATGCATAAAAGCATTCTTTATGACACATACACACAGGTCGTATGATTAATATGCAAAATATTTTGTATTAATATAATAACATGCAGTTATTTTTTATTAGATTTTCAAACAAGCGCTAAATATAAATACACATTTTAAAATGACAAAAGGAATTTCTCTTTGTGGGTTGAGTAATGTTGTACTCATAAATCTATATGTTTTATTCTTGTTCTTTTCAATTTGGATTGCTGTTTTTTTTTTATTTTTTTTTATAATTTAAATTGTAATTGCATTTCACAATGTTTGACTAACAAATTAGGTTTAATGACCTCACACAAATCAGCGACCCTAAGCGGCTTTTGTGTTTGAGTTTTGTTTTTTAAGATTTTGTGTAGGCCTTTGATGTAAGGATTTGTTTTATTTGTTTTACGCGTCATTAGTTTAAGCAAATATATGCGAGTGTGCATTTGTTTTTATAAAAAGCGACTGGCTAATTTTTATTTGCATAAATTAAAATGTAATTATAAAATTGCGTTAAAGTGCAGTAGCAGTAACAGCAGCAACAAACGGAAATGATTTATGCATGAAATAAGCCCAAAAGATACGGCGACAATAAACAAAAAGCTGCCCCCAGCTCTTTCCCGTCGAACAATATATAGTATATAGTCGTGTAATAAAATATATTTTGTTTGCATTAATAATTGCTGCAAATAAATTAACAAGTTATTACAAAAAACCTGACAGCGGCAACAAAAAACTGCATATATTTTTCCACTGCCAACTAAAACAACAAATTGTAAAAAAACAATGGTGACAAAAACTGCAAAAAATTCAATATTGCTAGAATATAAGTTACGCTGTAAAAACATTGTTTTATGTTCGCAGAAAATTGTTATTAAATTGGCATGAAATTATGCACAAATTCTGCTTTAAAAAGATGCATTTAAAGTTTAGTTTAACCTTGGCTCAAGTGACCCTTCAGCCTTTAATAGCTATAGGGTATACGAAACTATAGCAGTCGCTTTTTAATTTTCAATGTTTAACTTTTAATTGTTGGCAATCAATTTTGAGTGTGCCTTGCGCTGTCCATAGTGTAAAATATATCAAAAATTGTTACGATTTTTTGCCTTTATTGTTATTTATTTTTTTGTATTTCGGGTATTTCATAAATATACTACGTGCATGCTGTGTGCACGGCCGATGCGGTATCATTTATCAAAAAAATTATATTTCGAGTGTCAAAAAAATTGTTGTTGCATGAACTCATTTTAGAAAGTGAACTGACGTTTTAAAACACAGGGAGAGAGGGAGAGAGACAGAAACAAAATATATATAAACTGGAAACTCATCGATAATGGCTTTAACATTGGCTACTGTGCGAATGGAAAACGAAATAAATTCAGTAAATTGTGTTTCAAGAACACACTTGAGCCTGAAAAATGAAACTCTTAATTTTCGATTTGATTTGTTTAGCTTATTTTTGGCTCAAAATTTGCCCAATCATGGCCAAAGCTATTTTGTGCCATGTCATAACCAATAATCCTACGCATAAGTTTTTACTTTCATTTCTAATTATTATGATATTCATTAAGTGATCTTTTTAAACCGAGCACATGGTCAACATACGCCTCGGGGCATATGCATAAATAAATTGGGTATCCATAGCACAGTGATTGGTTCCATACGACAAAAACTATTGGGTGGAGCAGATCAGTCGGACACACCAGACTCGAATTAATCTTTAAAACTACATCGTTTAAACATCGGTTGAGTTTTTATAAAGCTATGTGCGTACAAAATTCAACAAAAATGGCGTTTTTTTTTTGTTCAAGATTGAAAATCCCCCCATGATGCCAATATAAATTGTTCTACCAATTCTTACGATTAAATAAAAACAGCTCTTGTGTTCGGTGTGTGGGTTATTTGTAGGGTATCTCAGTTGTGTGACAAAACTAGTTGAGCTGTGTGGAATGTCTTTGAGGTATAGGGCGACCTACTTGCATCTTTGTTGAAAAATTCCCACAACTTGCGATACTTTAGATGCCGCAGACTATTTAGCACAACTTTGGTTTACATTTAATGCGATCTGCTACAGTTTCGCTGCATGCAAAGTTCAAACCACTCAAGACAATTATTTCCGGCACTTGGCTAACATTTAAACCAGAACAACGGAGCGCTTCACAGCAAATCGCCGTATAATTTCAATTATAAACAATTATGCCAACTGAGCTCGGACTCCAGTCGAAGTTAATGGAACAAATGTCTCCCGCATAGCGAAAACTTGCAACCTACTGACCTCAAAAGCGTATATAGAGAAAATCGCATAAAGACCAATATTTGAGCAGACAACTTTTTAGCACAACTATGCGAATTGCTTGTTGGCCATATAACACGTGAGTCAGGCTTTTGGCTAAATGGCAAAAATATGTAACAGTAACAGTTCACTAGGCGTATGAGCAATGCCGATGCCGATGGCTGATGGAGGCGGTTCAATGACATTCAACTGGGGCACGAGTGCACATTAAATGCTAATTTATTAATGATTTGTAATGGGTTGCAACACTTTGCCACTTTGCTACATCTGTAAACCGTGCATTGGCCAATCTGGCGACAATTGCTGCTGCTGCCACTTTTAATTGCCAAGCATTTCGAAAAGCAAGTAAAGCATTCTCATCCGGTTCGGCACCCCAGCTTACGGCAATTCATTAACGCTCCACAAACACCATGTGTAAAAATAAATATCCAGCTCAGACTCCGAAACGCTCAAAGAAAAAGTTGCTGTGCCAGTTTGTGCAACACCATCGAATGCACTCCAAGTCCGACTCACAGTCCGACTCAGAGTCAGAGCCAGAGCCAGAGCTCTCGTTTATGCTGATACAGGCCAACTCGTGCAAGTCATGCTTCAGTTTGTCCCACTGTCCCTCCGCCCCTCCATCCATCTGTCTGTCTGTCTGCCTGTCTAAATATCCACCTCTCCCTGCCTGACTGGACTGGCTTTAATTATTTAATGTTGCACCCATTTGTTGTATGTTTGGGGGCAGTCGCCACTCGCTTAAGATTTGCATCAAAACGTGCTACACAAAGCGAAAAAAAATATAAAAAGTACAACTATATATACCTTTTTTTAGTGAATATTTGTATTAATATATATTCTATTATTTAAAATTATTTGATATTTAAACAAGTTTAGATTTTATTTGAAGAACTTTTAACAAGATCGTATCATTTAAAATTTAATTATGTTCAAAGAAATTTTAAATTTTTCATTTAGCTGAATTTGGTGTGTTTGTAGATGGCTTCAGTTTACATAATTATATTTTAATACACATTTTTTCGCTCTGTGCATGCGCTGCTTAGAGCTCAGTGCACCCACATGTAGAGCTTGATAAAAATAAAGGTAAACTAAAGTAGATGCACGATATCAAAAGCTGCACGAAGCGTAAAAAAGCTACAAACTTAAGCTCGTTGCTCGTGTCTAAGCACAAAACTCTTTGAGCAAATTTTTATTATGCTGTTAGCCTAGTTTTGATTTACATTTCAATTTTTTTTTTACTTTTTTTTTGCTGCCAATATGCAAATTTCTTTACAAAAAATAAATTCAAACTTTTTATGAATCAGCCGGCAGTTAGACCAGGCGTGACAGCGCGTCTGCTGGACGCTAGAAAAAACTAAAAAAAATACACAAAAAAAAAGAAACTGAAAAAAAAGACCTGGCCCACGCTGCAAACGGCTTTTAATAATTTATGCGTGGGCGGCACGAAAAGCTGAGACGACAACAAAGACGACCACGACATACTGACACACACAAGATGCTGAAAAATTAATGAAAATGCTGTACCAAATTGAAAACAATAACGGAACGAGACAGAGACGGAGACAAAAAGAAAAACAGAGAGGGAGAGGAGAAAAAATGCAGTTGACCAAATATGCGCAAATGTTGTGGTTTGTTTTTTGGCTAGAAGCTGAAATAATACAAAAACGAGCAGAAGAGAAAAAAACCAGGCCCAAAGCCGGCTACAAAGACAAACGAGGAACGAAGAGAAGAGCAGAGAAGTTGAAGAAGTAAAGCGTAGCAGAGACAGATGCTGCTAATGATGATGATCATGCTGTTGATGCTGACGATGATGATGTTGTTGATGATGTTGCTGAAGAAGCCCCTGCTTTGACTTTGGCTTTGGCTAAAAAAAGCAACACAAACACAAACACAAACAAGTAACTTGAAAACTTGATGTAGGTCAAATATGTTTTTTCTCTCTGTTGTTTGTATGTAGTTTACTTTTCTTGCTGGCAACGTCAACCCGGGTCCGGTCCGGCAGAGCACGATGTAGTATACGATGTGTGTTACTTTCAGTTTATAGGCCAATGCAAGACAGCAAGTTTATAAAAGCATACGGAAGCTGCAAGCTCAAAACTGGACGAAACCAAAGACGAACCCAAGACGTTGCACCCCCAATGCACATCATCAAGTTTTTCTGACGTTGATGAGAGCCTGTTCTACACAGAGCGAAAAAGAGGCGTTCTAAAATTCATTTAAGACTTTGAAATAAGAATTTACATCTAATTGATTTGATCATGATAATCGTAGTGTTTTCGAACCCTTTTAAAAATTAAAAATTTGCTGATGAATCATAAAATAATTGTAAATAGTTAAAAATAAATAAAACAATAAAAGCAATCCAACTTAATTAAAATAAATAATTTGATTTTATTGTATTTTTAAGTTTCCATAAACTTGAATCTAAACTTTAAAAGACTTGTGATGAGTTCCGTCTTTTAAGCATTAACATATTCGTTCTTAGTGAGATATCAAGTTTCAAGAACGGAATTATTGATTTTTTCTCTCAGTGCAGTTGTTGTTGATGGCTCTGCTCACTTAATTGCCCTGGCTCAAAACGAAAGCTGTTTTGCGAAAAGTTCTAGCGACAAAAAAAAAGTGGCAGCAAAAACATGTTTACGCAAGAAAGGCGTTTGCCCCTGAATATGGCGCCCAAGCATTCATCCTCCTACCTCCAACCGCCGATCTATCAAATTGGACCATGAACGTGATCAATTATGGTTCATTGTGGGCCATTTTCAAAATCAATAACACAACAAAAGGCCTGACCAAAGCCAAGACAAGCAACAATAAGCCACAAGCAAAGAGTCAAGGCTAGCACAGTTTCAATTTCAGCTTGACTTCGGGTTTTCGAGCTGTATATACTGCTATATATATTATATACAGGGTGCGTCGGCTTTTATGTCGGTATGCAAACATTGAATAACTAAAAAGAAGACAAACTATTTTTAAAAATTAAGTATATTTATTTTGTTCAATCTACTTAAATAAGTTTTATTTTATTTGTAAGACACCCTGTATATATACGATATATATACATCAATGTCCACCACAAACTACAACTAAATAATAACTGTGTATAAGACACAATTATGAGCACACAAAAATGCATAGAAAATCACATTAAAAGCCAAAAAAAGAAATAAGAAATAATTCAGAAAATATCAATGTCAGTTTTTAATTATGTATGTTCACAATGGCGAATCATATAGCACAAAGTATCTGAGGTATCAAGTTATGTCTCGATGACTTGATGAAAAGAGACCTCATGCCATTGGACAATTAGACAAGCGACATTAGGCTGCCCCCACATTCCATTGAGGCTGCACTTTAGCCAAGACAATGAAATGGCCCAAAACTCAACTCAACTCAACTCGATACAAATTTGTTTGCTTTGGTTTCGCCTTTTGGCTTCCGCTTTCAATTCAACTCGGCCAAATGGCCCAGTCAGCATTATACCTTTTTGGCCAAACAAAAATTGAGTGCTCTTGGCCCGTGTGGTAAGTGGCATTAGCGTCAATACAGCTGTCGATAGCGTAACAGTTGGAACTGCATTCAACAAACTGTACACCGTGGAAACTGTTCCTGTTTCTAGCTGTTTAGCATACTGTTTCCACTTTAAGCTGTAGACAGTCAAGTTGGTTCTTAAGCTAAATTGTTCTAAAACTGAAATGTTCCCAGTTGAGACTTCTAAATTAAACTGTTTCCTAGACATCAACTATTCTCATTCAAGGCTGTTTTCACTGGACCCACTTAAATCTGTTCCTACCTGAAACTGTTTGCAACCATTATAGTTTCTAGTTTACATTTAATTTACTGAAAAACTATTTCCAGCTTAAACTGTTCTCAAGTTGAAACTGTTACCAGTTTGATACCTTCTCAATTGAAATAGTACCAATTCGTAACTGTTCCCATTAGAAACCGTTCCCACTCCAAACTGTGCCCAGTTCAAAAGCTGCAGCAATTGATGCCGACGTATTCGTAAATGATTTCAATAAGTTGTAATAACTCTGGTGTTGGCACACTCTACTTAAAATGAAAGTTATAAAGTGGGAATACTAACTAAACACGCTCGACCAGCTGGCCACATTCTTAACGGCTTTTGTTTAGACTTAATTTTTAATTTGGTTAATGGAGTTGCTTTCGGCTTGTTGTGGCCAGGTCCATTTGCAATTAAATGCATTAAAAGAGAGTCATAAAAAATAAAATAATGCCCGACGTCAACGTCTCTTAATGCCATTCGAATGAAATGTTCTGCGTCCATTTCCAGCTTAATGTGCAATTTATTTCCAAGCGTTATTTATATGACAACAATTTGGTAACTTTCAATTTCAATTTGAATTTCAGTTTGCATTTGAATTTCAGTTAGGCTGCATTTCACTTGGCTAATTGTTGTGTTTGTGGGCATATAATTAAGCCGAGCCAAGCGGACTTATATAAATCAGCCCAAAAGGAAACCATTAGCTTACATATCGACTACAAACTGCACTCCCCGCCCAGAGGGGGGGAGCTACCCAAAGTTATGGCGCACTATATATAATAGGGAATGTTGTAAGTAGGTACGATATATAGAAAGGCGCTTGCACATTTGCTTTTAAAAGTTATTAGCGTGTGTTGAGCGTGTTTTTCTCAGTTTTTATTTCGAATTTTTCTCATTTTTACATTTTCATTAAAAGACATAAATTGTGCAGCAAAATGTGTCTGTGTTTGTGTCTGTTTTTATGTCTGGGTCTTGGTCTGCTCGGTCCAAAGGCGTGTCTTGGTGCAGACCCAATGTGTGCGAATACACTGAGAGGGAAATTGTGTTCAAACAAACTAAATACTAGAAATTTTCTATTTAACGGAAAGTTCTGTAATTCGTCATGATTTCATTTTACTTAATTTGTAAGTTTGCTTAAACTTTAATCTAGAATTTTGATTGCGAATTTCTGTTAGGTTTTGTCTTGGTAAGATTTGAGTTTTAAAAATAGTTTTTTATAAGCGAAATTCATGAATTTTCTCTCTGTGTAAGTAATGTTTTATTGCAGCCTTTGCGCTCTTATTTACAATTTTTTCATTCATTTTGCACATATTGCCAAAGCCCCGCTCTTCCACAGAGTTTACTGGCAATGCATTCATGGTCTGTTTGTATGAATGAAAGTTGCATGAGTGTCTGTACAAACGTCTGCATGAATGAATGAATGAATGAATGAATGTGGGGGCAGAATGGGAACAGTGTGTGCCCTGCCCTCTGCAAGAATGTTGCGAACATTGACGTTGCCCTCGCTGCGCATTAAAACATTTGGTAATGCCAAGGAAATGGGAAATGGCAAGTGGGCAAGAGGGCAAGTGGGAAATGGGAAATGGAGGCTGGGGGCAGAGCTAATGCAATGCAAATGCCAACACAAGTGCTGCCCCAGCTGCCTCAGCTGCGACTGCAACTGCAACAGCAACAGCGACTGCAGTTGAAGTTGACAAAATAATCGCAATGGCAAACAATTTTGCGGATAGTGGGCGGGGGAGAGGTCTTAACATTTGCAATTCTTTGCATTAGGTTAAAGGAAATTAGAGACGCATTCACTGGCAAATTGAAAGCGAAATGGAATACAAATACGACAGAGTCTATGCTGCAGCCATTAGACTGTCAAGGCCCCACAGCAAGCGCTTCAAGTGGGCTTATTACAAAATAAAGGCAACATGGAAACATGGCAGTCGGACGCCACCGACATGGAAAAAACTAGTAATTGCTGATGCGATGAGGTTGAAGTTGTTGAGTTAGTTTTATAGTTTTCCTTCTGTTTTCTTATATCAATTTCCGTTTTTGTCTCAACTTTATATACCCAATTCTGAGCATTCGTAGTACATGCCCTAAAGGGTCTACTCTACTCGCAACATCTTGCAGATTAATTCAATTTAAGCTCGCATTTCAATCATGTAAGTTATTCGTGTGCGCATTTGTGTATCTAGGCTGCCATATTAAATTCTCATCTGATGTCAAGTATGCAGAAAACCCTTTGCTTTCCGAGAATTGTGAGCAATCCAAGCGACGCTGCCGTTTCGCTTTTTAACGTCTTCGCTTTCCATTTCTTTCAATTTTTATGGCGCTGAAAGCGAAGCGCTGCGTGAGCGTAATTGTCTAGCATTATACCCTGCTAAAAAGTCAATTTGCTTATAAATTTACAAAAAAATGGTAAGGTATTTTTATGAAATATTTTGCAGTTATTGTTTAAATTTCATACAAAAAATCAAGATAAAAATGTTATTGATAATTTTCTACGGTGTAATCGTAAGACATTCTGTTCTTATTATTTTTCGAATTTTACTTATTCAAAACTGTTAGTAAGTGAAATCGATCCCAGTCTAAACTATTCCTAATTAACTGTTCCATTAATAGTTGAAACTGTGCACACCCAACTTATTCCCAGTCGGAACTGTATCCAGTTGAAACCGTTCATAGTCAATACTATTCCCACTAGAAATTGTACCCACAACTGGAACTGTTCTCGCTCTGAAACTGTTTTGTTAAAACAGCTCTCAGTTGAATCGGTTAAGAATCAAAACTGTATTCAGCTAAAACCATTTCTAATCGAATTTGTTCGTAGTTGACATTATTCCAAACAGTTTTTAAAAACTGTTCTTAGCTAAAAATGTTCACAACAAAAAATACATCAACTGTTCCCAGTCAAAACTGTTAAATTTTGCATCAAATGATTCCGGCAGCTGTGTCTGCAGTCGAATATACTCGTAGCCTGCGCTGTTTGCTTTTAACAGGGTAGAGTTAATAATGCGCCAAACAATTTCTGCCGGCGCCGTAAACTTTCATGTGCCGCCTTCAACATTTGTTGTTGAAGTTGCGCCTTGCTGTTGCTGCTGCTTCTTCTGTTGCTGCTGTTGCTGTTATTATTGCTGTTGTTGCTGCTGGCAATACTGCCAAGTTTTTGGTCGTGATCTTTCACTCGTAGCGAGCGGAGCGACCAAGAGCGCGACCAACTGTCTGGTCTGGGCAAACACGCGGCATTTAAATTAGCTGTCGTTGTGGGCGCCGCACTCTACCTGCCACTTGCCACTCACCCCAACCCCTCTCTCTCCCTATGCCTCCACCACACTTGTTGTTATTTTCGTATTTATTTTTGTTGTCGCTTTTCTAATTGCTGCCTGCGTACGCAGCGTGCATGAGATGGCAGCCAAAGTGCTACGTGGTTTGGGACTAGGGACTATGGACTAGGGACCAGACTGGAGGCTAGGCTCACGCATAAATCTCGCAACTATGTCAATCGCATCAAAGTCACGTAATCTGTGTGACATTTTCAGCGAATCGTTCAAATTGGAAAATTTATCGCTCGTGCGTCAAATGCAGTCAAAGTGCATATTTATTTAGAGGCAAAAGTGTTGCAGTTGCTGTTGCAGGGGCCACTAAACAGGTAATGGCAACGGTGCATCGTTAACACTTCATGGCCAGCTCAAATGGCGCATGATTAATGTCAAAGTCGGCCAAAATGTACAAGCTACAAGCTGCCACAGACAAAGGGGCAGAGGGGCAAAGGGGCAGAGGGGCTCACGGGTTTTTGTAAATCTTTTGGCAAAACCATGGAAAATTTGTAATTAAATTTTGATAGTCTTGTTTTGTCAGCATGAAAAGGCAACTGAGAAAAACTTTACACAAATTTTGTACACAAAAATATTTGTTAACTGGCGAAGAGACAGAGATAGAGATAGAGAGAGGGAGAGGTTGAGAGCGAGACAGATAGAGTCAGAGCCATCGCAAATGCGACATTGGCGTAAAACAAAACGCAGCGCCAAAAAGAAGATTGCGAAAAGGCCGTTTGTAAAGCCAGCTAAAGAAAAAGCTTAAAACCACACGTGTCTGCACACACACAGATACACACCCAAACACACACACACAGATGCACCAATGCACACACAGGCATACACACACTCTCACATTGCTTTTCTGTTAGTTTGCTTTGGCCCTTTGATGCTTTTTGTTTGTGGTTGCAGCGTGTTCATTGCCAGCCATTGTGACTGGAGAACTTGAATTGTCTTTTCAGCGATGGTTGCGTGACACAAGCGATATATCGTTTGCAAAACAATGACGACAATTTAAATATAATATATATCTACAAGGTTTTAAATACTGTGATCAGAATTAAGCTGAAGTTACTATTCATTAAATTCTTTTACTAAAGATTATTATGTTCAGTTCAAGAAAAAATTAAAAAAAAAAATTATATAATATTTTAAAGCATAATTATGGATTACCTGCCTGGTTTTATTTAAACTCCATCCTCTAAATATACAACTTTTGTCTTAATGTACAATTTTTGAGTTATTCTAGAAAATGTATTATTTTATTTGGTATTTCTAAAGATCTAAAGAAAATAAATATTTTAATTAATAATTTGACAGTAAATGGGTAAATTAAAATGAGTAAATGATAAATTGCAGAATATTAACATATATCTAATGTGAACTATGCTAAATCTATATTTTTCCCCCAAGACTTTCAATTAGTTCATTTGGCCATTAAACAATTTTCAGCATTTTTCTTCATTTTCAAGACAGTTAAATTTTCAAGCAGTGTCGAGTTGCACAAATATGCACATTTAGTGCATGCAACAATACAAATTGAGTCTCTGTTGCTGTTGTTGCAGACAGCAATCTGTTTCTTTCATTTCGCTTTTCTTTATGTTACAGTTTTATTGTTATTGTTGTTGCTGTTGCTGTGCTGCAAACAATCCTCAAGTTGTGCGAAACTGGAAATTAA
The DNA here is from genome assembly GCA_035045125.1 of Hypselothyrea guttata. Classification (NCBI taxonomy): domain Eukaryota; kingdom Metazoa; phylum Arthropoda; class Insecta; order Diptera; family Drosophilidae; genus Hypselothyrea; species Hypselothyrea guttata. Next base: position 557,526 of record JAWNNJ010000172.1, read on the forward strand.
AAACGCTTAATATGCACTTCCGGTGTGTGGGCGAAGAAGCAGGCGACAAAAGCAACGGCGAAAGGCAGAAGAAGAAGGAGAGGAGAGACGGAGGCAACAGCCATGGTCGTCTTTAGTTATCAGCGCCATCAACAGCAACAATAACAAGCAGCGAAGGCGCAGGGGGCGTGGCATTTGAAGTTGATATGTTTGCGTTGTTTGTCTTTTGTCTCGCTTGCTTTTTGGACTTGCTTTTTAACCCTTTTTGCAGCTCTTGTGCCAAAGTGTTGTTTACTCTTCATCATTGTTAGCGTGTTGTTGTCGTTGTCGTTGTGTTTTTTCTTTTTTTCGCTTTTTTCATAGCTTTTGTTGCAGCAGCAACAATGTTGTTGCTGTTGTTGCTTTTTGGCGGACTGTTGGCTGCTTAACATTCACCTACTTTTCACCTTGTTGCCACTTTTGTAAGCAGAATTCAACGCTTGGCCGTGGCATCAAAGCTGACGCGCTGCCATCAAATGAAATTAGAAGTTGACGCAGTATAAAAAGCTGCAAAAAAGCAGAAAACAACAAACAAACAATGCAAAAATGCACACAAGACGTGGAGCTAAAATAACAGCGTCTAAGACTAAAAGCAAGACTGGGAAAACTGAGATGAAAATGAAAAAATACAAAAAATAGAAATAAAACTGTGCACTAAGTAGAAAGTTAATTAGGCTTAAATGTGCGAGTTGCCAACAATAACAAATAACAAAAAACAGAAAAAACACGCTGAGAATCTGCGTGCAAAAGCCAATTAAAAATTCTGTATGCTCTCAACGCTTGTTTGTTGTTTTTGCCTCTCTTTTGCACGGTCTTTCTCTCTCTTTCTTCTGCTCAGTCTCTAATGCTTTCTAATAATTCTACTTGAGCTGCCAATGAGCTGTGTTAATTAATTTTTATGCATTTCGACAAATGTTCAATTTGAAAAAGTTTTTTTTTTCGCAAATTACAAAGAGGGAAAACTTTCGTTTTGGCCAAAAATTTCACTTGGCCCAAAGGGCAGCAGCATCTGAGTTGACATTAATTGCGCCTATTAGACTTTTCGCTAATAAGTTGAAGCGACAAGTTTCAGTAGAGTTACCACACTGCAAGAAAATTCTAGTATTTGTCAAGAATTTTATGGATCAAATGTTAAAAAAGCTGCACAACTTTTTATCAAAAACAAATTATTAATAATTCAAGAGCGTGCTAAAAATCCTGTTTTTTTTAATCAATTTTTTTTTAATTTGGAAAAGAATTGTATCTCTTTTAATTTTTGTTCAACAATTCATTCTTTTTTTTTTTTTGAGTGTAGACACTTTGCTCCCTCACTTTCATAGTACATATATATATATCCGGATATAGTATCTCTTCCCCCCTGCTTGCTATTGTCGGCATGCTTGTACGCCTGTCAGTTGACTGGAATCAGAACGATTAACACTTGGTTTGTTTCGGCATTAGCCACGCCTCTCACTACCCAAACCAAAAAAAAAAACTTGACTCAGCAGCGTACGAACTTTTAATGCCCTGTAAGCACTGCTCTAATGTGGCTAATTACAGGCTATCGACTGTCAAAGTTGTTGGCTTCAAACTAAAAAAAATCGAAAGAAATTAGTTACAGCTAGATTTCCAACTATAAGGCTGGCTAGGAATCTGGCTATATATTTAGCTGTTATTAGAGTCAAGCTAATGCTCAGATTTTAGCAGTAAATCAAGTCATCTTCACATGCTAATTAAGAATTTACGTTTTCCTAAGCTGTGTGCAAACTTCATGACTTTATTATTATATTATTCCCGCTCTATAAGCCATGTCGGCCTGTGCCCAAAGGTCGTCCGTCGAGCTCCAACAGCGCCTACTAATTTAGGGCTTAACTCTAATCAAAGTTGAGCGGCGAACGCGAAGATTCTCACGAATGGCTGTGAGCGGAGTTATGTGGGAGAGAAGCAGATCTAGCTAGAGGGGGGATTAGAGAGAAATAGAGGGAATATGTGTGAGACTGTAACTGAAACACTGAAAGTGTTCTTTCGTTCTATCAGTTGAGGTAAGTTTCCAGCTGGCTTTAGAATAGCCCCTTTTCACGGCTATCAACATTTTAGTCATTGGCAATTACCTGAATTGGATATTCTCATATTTTTAATACTGTATAATAATAATGAAATTGGTTACAAATTGAAAAAAAAACATCACCTGATGAAACAAAACTGACCTTGACTTCTTTCTCAGCTACTCTTAAAACATATAATCTGCTTAGTTTGTATCACTCTACTTTGTTTTTGGTGTTTGTGTGTTATCAGGCCAATGTGAAGATTTATTTTAAGCCGTGCTCAACTGAATATTGACCTTATTTTAATTATATTAGTTATAGGCTTGCACTAATGTTGGAACATTGTGTTGTATGTTGCATATAGGAACAGCTTTGTGTCTTAATCCCTGCTTACTCCTAGGTTATTGCCTGCCTATTACTTGCCTATTTCATGCTCGGTTACATACTGCTTACATCCTAGATTACTACTACTTTCACACGTACTCCTTGCTTACTACCTGTTAACTTTCTGTGTTCTCTCCACTAACTGTGGTACCTGCTCATTTCCTCGCTTCCTCTCTACTTACTTCTTCGATTATTCTTTACATAGTTTATTACTGCCACCGTACTCCCTAATTATTCAATCTCATATTACCTGCTTACCAGTTCGCTTACTCCCAGCTGAAACCACACGCATCGGGCGCTCTGAAAATAGTTCAACTGTTCAACTTTTGTGATTCTGCTCAATTTACATGCTAGAGCCACTGTTGCATAATTAAAATTTGAAATTAATTTCATAATTTTGCAGCGCATTTTATTATTAACAGTTTCGAGTTGTCGCAACAAAAGCTTTTGCACATTTACCATGTTCTGTCTACATAACAGGCTACCTTCTCTCCCTCTCTCTCTATACTCTCTAGTTGCCCTACTCTCTTTCTATTCTCCAAACTTCCCTCTCTTCTCCTGCTCTGCTGTCTGTCTTCCATTGCATTCTGTTGCTGCTGGTTCTATCCCGTTTCCTGTTGGTTATTTTTATTATTTATGTGCATTTTGATGTGGCCAGTTTTTTAGTTATTGTTACGATTCCTGTTGTTGTTGTCACTGGAGTACTTTGTGCATTTTGTTGCTCCATGTAGTTCTGTAGTTGAAATGCTGTGTTATGTTTCGCCCCAAAAATATACATTTTTCGGGCAAAAGTTCTGAGTTAGTTTGCCAGAGGGGGGTTTGGGTAGCGGCGTTACATTTTTCAAAATAAAATAGAAATAGAAATAAAAATTGTAATGCTGCTCTGCAGCTGACAAAAGTTTTGTTGGGGCATCAGCTGACTGTAAATACAAGTTATATTTTATATTTTGAACAATTCACACTTATAGAGTCTCCCCTTACTCTCTACCACTCTAACTATGTATCTCTTGCTGTGTTAATTAACATCTGAGCCCTTTACGCCAGACAATCACATTAAATTGAGATCATTTAGAGTTACATTTGTAGCTCAACTTCAAGCTGTATCTCTGTCTGTATCTCTGTCTGCATCGTAACTGTGCATGCATGCGAACCCATTAGGAGTAGCACTTTAATTTCCGCATCTATATACAGTTCCGATTTACGTATGGCGTTGAGCGTTAAGCTGCCTTAATGAGGCGTCTGATGCTGACGTAATGCACGCACTGCCCGCAGCCCTCTTAACCCTCCGATGCCCTCGCCAACCCGCTCTAATGTAGCCCTGGGTCTGCGTTTGCCAAGTGCTCATTGTGTGTAAATTTGTTACCATTTTTTTTCGAGTTTCGGCTGGAGTGTATGTGTGTATTTTCCGCTCGTATTGCACATAAAAGGTAATTTCTAATTTGCTGGTGTTTTATTGTTTCTTGTGCGCAGTTTTATGGAGCTGCCAACAACAACAGCAACAGCAAGAGCAACAACAACAATTTGAACTTATGCAACAGACGAGGCAGCGGCGCATGCGCTCAAATTACATGGCAGCTGTTGAGGCTCTGAGGCTCTGGCTCGTAAAAGCATAACGGCGTTCATTAATCATGCAATCCGCGTTCGAAACGAAAACGAGGCTAGAACCAAAGCGGCCCCACTTAAAGCAACAGCAGAAGAGCCCCAACAGCCAGAAGTAGGGGAAAAACACCAACAATATACAACTGTTCCATCGACAACTGCTGCCAATTAGCTGCAACATGCAAAGCGCATTTGCAAATGGCCAACGCGACTTGACCAAGGGGCATGCTACAGTTGCATTCTCTCTCTGCCTGCATATTTTTTCTGCTTTCCAGCTGTTTTGAGATCTCTGCGGCACAGCAAATGTGATTAGATTTTGAAGAACATTAGGTTCTGGCATAAACTTGATTGCTACTGGCCAATTAAATGTTATGTGCCGCTATAAACAAAATGGCCGTAGGAAAAGCCCTCAAATGTAGCGTTGGCATTGTAAAGAAATTCGGCAGTAAAGCGCTCGAAGCAATAAGGAAAAACTCAGCTAGAAGCCATTGCCAAATAAAACACATTTAAACTATTTAACTAATTAAAAAGTTTATTGAAATTAAATGAAATAAATTCGGGCACTCCAGAAATCAAAGGTAAAATTAAATTATATTATAAATTAATTTCGTAGGATGGTTCTAACTGCTATGATTTAGCAAAAATTTAAAACAAAATATATTTTTTTAAAAACTGCATAAATTTGTATTTCCATTCAGTCCAAAATAAACTCAGCCGAATGTAGACTTTGTTTAGAATATTCTCCAATATTATATAAATTTAAAATTTATTTTATTTTGTTATCTTTTGAAGAGCCAAACAGATTGACAATTTCCAAATTCCTGCGAAAATTGTTTAAATTTAAGCACGTCCTTTTTCTTTATTTAACAGTCCTTACTTTTTACGGCAAGGTGTAATAATTTGCAGACCAGAATGCGACAATTTACAGTTTTCTCTTTGAATTTGTGCAGTCAAGGGTTATTGATAGTTATTTGGTTTTGGCAAAATATTTTGTAGTTTAAAAACAACTTTATGGCCCTGACAGATGGCAAAAGGCATGTAATATCTCAGGCTTCTTGTATACAGAGGTTTTTGCATAGTTGTATATATGGCTGAAGAGTAATAAATCCGCCTTTCTCTGCCCTTCTCGCTCTCTATTACCTGTTCTTATTGCGCGCAAATAATTGACTTTTGTCAATTAGAGGCAATTTTAAATTTTAGCTAAATTCTACCTGACCTTTTTGCCTCCCCCTGCCTACCTGCCTGCCTATAAAAGTCGATTCCTGTTCAGGAACTGACACCATTTACTTCTGGACCAGCAGCAGAAGCGTACTTTGAACAGTTTTTAATTAAATTTCGTGTTTCTAAAACAATTTCAAAACACTTTCAACACAATGTCCAACTGGCAGCAGCAGGAATCTGTGGGCAATGTCAACTATGCCATGTATCTGCATCGCCAGGAGCTGCAACGGCCGAGTAAAAAGCGTCGTCTCTTCCGTATTGCCACCACCAAACTGCAGCTGACCGATGAGCTCATCTGGCTGGCAAGGCGTCAATGGCGTTTTCTGCCAGTCAGTGATCAGCAGCGGGAACAAATGGACCGGGAGCGAGCCTATCGGGCCTACCTAAATTTCCACTTGAAGCGGTTCATGCAGATGCAGGAGCAAAAGCAATGCCAGCATCTAAGGAAGAAACTCAATGCAACCATCTAAGAAAGAAAAGCAAACAAAATTCCAATACTCCATTTCAAGTAATGGGGATTCGTTTTGATGATAACCATTAATTCAAGTTAAATTCCATTTTAAATTGAACTACTAGAAAATTATTACATTTGTCTCATTTAAGAGAGATGACATGTGAGTTAGAATAAATAAAATAAATTAATTCCAAAACACTTGTTCATGGCGGAAAAACAAACTAAGAAGAAACATTTCTGCTTCCCTTGATATTTCTTAAAATTATATCTTCTTCTTTGATGCTCTTTAAGTTGATGTTTGATAAGCAAATAAAGCCACATCCATCAGTCAAAAGACGCAATGTTTGTGTGGTGTGAACGGAAAAGTCAGCTCAAAGCCTGGCTGCTGTTAGTGGGCAGAGCTAAGAGACAGCCCGAAAAACGCAAGACAGAAAAACTGCAACTGCAACTGCAATAGCAAGTTTTTCAATTTCCTGCCAGCCATTACGCAGCGTGCCAACAGTTTCAGCTGCTGCTGTTCCTCTGGGCCATTGACGTTTCACGCGTTGGTTCTTGCCTATTTTTGCTGTTTTCTGTTTTCTGTTTCGCTTTTTTGCTTTGCTCTCGCTTGATTTGTCACACACTCAAACAGTTCCCCAACGGAAAACTAAAACCTGTCCGGCTGTCTGCCGATGTCCCTCTCTCTCTCTCTCTCTCTCTCTCTGTTGAGAACCGGTATGCGGTGTCTAAGCGGCGCTTTCTTTTTGCCCAAGTGCAACTGAAGAGGATATAGACAGTGAGAGGGAGAGAGAGAGAGGGGACTTAGCTCTGCGTCTTGGCTTATCACCGGCGCAGCTGTATTTAGTTGCAATCGTGCACAGAGCAAAAAATAGAGCTCTAGAATTAAGCTCGACCAAGGAAAAGCCTGCAATATTGTTGCATTAATAACTTCTGTGTTTTCAAACTAAATTCGAAGTCCTTTTCAGAATAGATTAATAAAACGATAACTAATAAATATTCTGCATATTAACCTCCTAGGTTTAATATTACATAAAATAAACTTTATCTGCGTATGGTTAATCAAAAATGGTTGGTTCACTTTTCATAGCTTTCGAAAATAGGGCTGAGAAAAAATACTGGTTAAAGTAATTAATTTTTATGTGGCATTGTCACATCAGAATTGATTAATGATAATATATTTATAAATAAATAAAAAGCAGAATTGTGCAAAAAATTACACTAAAGAAAATATAATGTTTTTCTTTAAATTATTTCATGTTAAAAATTCTTGAATTTGTGCGTACTTGCTTAAGGTTTTCTTTTCTCAAAATTAGCTTTTTCGTTCTTAATGAGATATCAAGTTCGATAAGCATTATTTGAAGAGTAAAATTGCTGATATATTTCTCTCTGTGCAGCTTTAGCTCCACCAACTGCCGCTTCTAATCCTGCCTGTCTCACGAGTTTGTCTGTGTCGTTTGTTTGTTTGCTATTCTAAGTGTTGGGCTGAGAGGTCTTACGTTTAGTGGTTTTTCTTGACTCATTCTCATTCTTGTCTCTGGCTCTACTCACGCTTTTGCTGGTTTCATTCATACAGTTGGCATGTTGGTTATTTATGCGTCTTGTTGTCCCAATTCTCTTTGAAAAATGCTGCTGCGGTTTTCCAGTTCTGCCTGCCTGTCTGTCTATCTGTCCATCTCCTTGTTATGCTGTTTTTCTGCTTTTAATAAGCAATGGCCGAAAATGTTGCACTCACCTGGCTCTATTGATTTACAGCTAACAGCCTGAAAGAGAAGAAAATAAAAACACAAAGTCGAGTGAGAACAAAGCAACAAATAAAACAACGTTAGTTTGTTATTTAAAGCAAAATCAATATGGCATTTGACGCCGACAATGGCCGAAACGCATAAAAGTCAACAATGGCCGACATAAATTTAATGCTTTTAAAATGGTTTTCCAAAAGCGATTTTCATACACATATGCCTGCATGGCAGCAGATAAAATGTAATGCAAATATTATTTTATGTATTGTAGCACCAGTATACTCGCATGTATTTTGTTTTTGCAACTCCAAAGCAAACAGCGAGCGTGACAGTTCGGCCTTTCTATGCGATTCTCATGACACCAAATGACTTGTCTGACTTGCAAAATGCAATTTTACACTTAGCTCAGTTGTTTTTTTTTTCTTTCCTTAAAGTTTGATTGTTTCTCGGTTTTTTTTGGCACAGATATTTCTCTCGCTCTGTGAGATGTGAAAGTTTGGCAACTGTGTGCTACCTTTCTAGGCAATTTACATGAACTCAAGTGAGCGTTGAACGCTGAGAGTGTTGTAAATGGATAAGTGCTCTTTAAACTTTTTGTGCTGTTGCGCCTTTCTTAGAAAGTGCATGGGATTGTAATGTTTTTATTACACAAATGTGGCCTACAAATCAGACAACCTTCAGCTACCTCAAAGCGACTGCAATCATCAACAGAAAGTTGTCAGAATTGTGAACAGTCACTAAATGCCCAGACGTTCTGTCGAGTGTCTACTGTAGTGTTTTGTTCCCCAAAATCTCCCACACGCATACTTAGGCAAGGCTGATATATATTTATCCGTAGATACATTTATTCGCACTTGAGTTTTTCGCTCTGGCGTTGCAATTTTTGTGCGTGTCAGCAACAACAGCTGCTGAACAACAACAAAAACTGTAATAATAGCAACAATAATAGCCAGCAAACAAACACACAAATACATATAAGCCCACAACAACAGAGCAAACAACACTTTTTATTGGAGTACTGAAAGTGGCAGAAAAACAGAAAAAACACAAATAAACAATTGCAATTGTTGTTGCTCTTGGGCTGGTTGTAATTCGGTGAGCGGCTAAATCGTCTGTAAATACTTTTGTACAAGTTAACAGTTATAAATGGGCTTTTTATGAGTTGTGTGCGACAATATTTGTGCGATGCTAAACACAGCAAAAGGGAATTCACAACGGCTGAGGGGGCAGCGGGCGACACACAGGGCGTATGAGTGTTGTAATAACGTATAAATGGCATTTGTCATTGATAACAAAAACATCGAACAGCTCCGCATTTCTCATGTTGCCCAGCCAAAAATTGTTATTGCCTGAAGATACACTGGGAAATAAAATAAAATCAATGGGTAATATCCTACAAAAACTCGAAATTATTTTTGGGAATTATAAAAGAAAATAGGCCAAAATTAAATGCAAAAATTCTAGCAGTATTATAACTAAATCAATTTATTTTTTTAGTGTCGAAGAAGTTTAAAGAGTTGGCTGAGAAAGTCAGGCGAGGGAAATGTATCTACAATAGTCTGCAAACACTTTGCTTATGTCTTGACTCGTCTTGTCACTGTCAAGTGAAATCGCATGTCCATATGCAACTGTTGCTGCTGCCGTTGCTGCCGTTGCAACTGCTGTCTGCCACTTGTCTGACCAAGTGGCAATGGCAATATGTTGTTATTGTTACGATTTATGGCAGACGCACATAGATCACCCACCAGAGAGCTCACCTCTGCAACATTTGCAACATTTGCAGCTTTTTCTATTGATTTTGTTTGGCGTGTGTGTTTTCTATTTACCAGCCAGCCAATGGAAATCATAAAAGTCAACAGCAACTGGCCTGGCCAATTGCATTTGCCAGCTTCATTAGGAAAATTTCAGCGCTTTCCAACAAGCCCCGTCTATCCGATCATAACTCTAATTATAGCGTGGTCAATAATGAGGCTTGAGGCTGCTTTTGGCAGCCAGGTGAAAGATGCCACCCGCTGGCCTCAGACCAATCAAATGGCGCTCCGGGTTAGAGCAAAGTTAACTGCCAAGCTAAACGGAAATTCAATTTGTCTGTTTTTTGTGCTTTCCAGAGTGTGGGTGGGCTGCATTTGTTGCAGTTTTTAACGAGCAGTGAAAGTACACAAAGCACACAAAACGCTGCATGAATAAACAAAAGACAAAACACATTTGAAACGGTTGACACGCCCTTCTTTTATTTTTATTTTTTTCTTTTCAGCTGCATTTATTCATGTACTGGCAATCATTTTTTGCTACGCTTTTTGGCAGCACAAATCAAAACTGCAACATTGCAACAAAAGTAATGGAAAATTAAATGCAAAAAACAAGCGGAGGCAGAGGCAGAGGAGGAACGAGACAAATGGCCAGAACAGTGAAACAAACAAATGTTGACAGCCGCAGAATGCAACAAGCAAATTTGCAACAACAACACGACAGCAGTGGAAAAACATGCAGACAAGCCCAGCTATGCTAGACTGAAATATACCCTAGTTATAAAAAAAAACAATTGAATTCAATTGAAGAAAGAAACGAGTGAGGACGGAGGCGATAAGTCAGATGTCTCCCATTTATTTTAAATATAATTTTACAACATATACGAAGCGCAGCAGCTTCATCTAGCTTTTTTGTCTAACGATTAGGGGGTAAATAAATATAATTAATCTGCCTATACCTACATTCCAATTATTGTTGGATGGACAGACAGCGCAACATCGCCTTATGCCAGATTACAGGGCATACAAAAGCAGTTGGCAAATAAAAAACTATACACTACAAAAGCCAACGAATATTTATTATTACATTTACATGGTTACAAGAGCGTGTTTCGTATTTCTCCTCTTCGCTGCTGCATTCAAAATGCTCTATCCATGCCTGCAGATGTCGGTTGTTGGGATGTGCATGATGGCATTTGTCTGCCAATGCCGTTAAGAAGCTCTCACTATGCAAATTAGCCGTTGCCATAACTGTCGCACACAACTAATGTGTCCATCAAAGAAATGTTAATGCCCGCTAATGTCGGCTAATGCCAGCCATCGACTATCAAACCGTCAGAGAGTTCAATCGGACAGTGGGAATAAGCCAAAGATAAGCATCCAGTGGAGAACAAACTTCTATACTAGGTAGCAAATATCTATATACTATATGGCAAATTAAGCAGAAACAAAACCTGTTTCTTGTGATTTCATTAGTAAATAAACAATATGTTTTAATTTATGGCTGCATATTAAATTAGTTTGTGCTGTTTGGTTATCAAAATCAGCAGCAGATACAAGCTTTACTTAATATATATTTTCAACTAATCAGTGAAAGAACATAAAAACGATTTTAGATGCTAGATAATCAAATTAAAACTACTTTGTAATAATCTGTTATTAATTGTAGATAAGTATTTATAAATATCTTTTATATTAAATTTTAACAAATTAATATAATATTAAAATAAACCCAATATTCTTTAAAATAAAACTTGCTACCTTTTTAATTTCAGCAACTTAACTTACATGAAATACAAGCTATCTAACTTGTAGTAACAATAAAATAAAAGATATTTTTTACAACATCCAATTGAAATAATAATCTGTAAAATTGTTTGCTGGCAGAGCATTTAATTGGCTGCTTTAATTTGCAAAAATCCCTTAGATTACGCATACAATGAGTTTTTCGACTATTGTATTTTGTTGGCTTTTCAATTTGTTGTTAAATGCAATAAAAGTGAATTTTGCATTCTGCATTTTGCATTCTGCATTTTGTCTGCAATTCATTGATTGAATGCGTCGCTATAAAGAGGGTAAAGCATTGATACAGTAAGCGGACTGTTTTCATACATATATTTATATATTTATACATATGTATAGGGGGACTTTTTGTTGTTGTATTTTTTTGCACTATAGCTGAACAATTTTAATTATATTTTACGTCAATTGAAAAACTGTAAATTGCATAAAACGGCAGGCAACAAGAAAAACCATTTTTCATTTAATTAATTGAAAAATGCGTGCATATCTCGTGGATATATGTAGATGGGAATGGATGTATGTATATAGATGGGAATGGCAACTGACTGCGGCCTGTCAGCCAATTCAAATGGCAATTGGAATGGCCTTAAATACTTCAAGCTGATTGAGGGTATGATAAGATATAGAGGGCCCCATGCCAAACAAACGAACAGCCGAACAGCCAAACAGACAAACAAACCAAAAGGAAAGGTAAATGTGCATGGAATTTCATTTTTTCGCAAAAAGTTCATTACGCTCCATGACGATGACAACGACATCAACATCAACATCAGCATCATAATAATTGTATATATTGCTGCTTTCAACATTTTGTGGCAGAGTCAACGCCCATTTGCTCATTTTGAGCTTGTGTTGAATTCGATTTCGCAAAAGGCGCAAATGAGACGCCTGCCATGCAAATGAGTTGCGGCAATCTTTAATTGACCAATTCACCTGTACGCCGTACTCTGTGCTCCGCATTGTTTCAATTTCAGACAATAGCTGTGGCAATTTATTGAACTTGCAACACAAAATGCCAGACTGCAGACTGCAGACTACAGACTGCAGATACAGATACTATACTTGTCTAGTTAGTCAGGCTAATATAGTTTGAAGTTTTTAGATAGTTTCGTTACGCTGACACTTTGGTCACTGGCGCGTCGCATTCTTGAGTGCATTTCTATATCTAAACAGAATGGGCTGAAACGATCAGTCGGACGCACCTGACTGTAGAATACCCTACACTATATTATGAAATTTATAAATTCATTGAATAAAATAAATGTATGTACATATATAATAAATATGTATCATGATTTATTGACGGAGCTGCCAGAGCTCGTGAGAGGCTAAGCAATTTAAGCAATCTTGTTTGTTCAATAACTTCTGTGTTTATTAATCGATTGCAATGCGCTTTTCACAATAAATACATCTAATGGTATAGAGTATATATTCAAAATAATTATTATTTATCGGTATTTGTCGATAAGTATATGATATTCACCTACCTACATTCTGAAAATGGTTGCTGTAACTCCTAAAATTTCTAATATCTTACATTCGCACAAAATTATAAACCCTGTTTTTAATTATTTCATGTGTACAGGGTATAAAAATGTGCATACATTCATCGAGATCGTAGGGGCAAGCATTACAAGTTAATAAAACTTTTGAGCAGGGCCAAAACCAGCTTGGACATACACACATAAATATATCTACTATACTATATACGCCATAGACCGACCCTAAGTCCATTGCACTGCTCTCAGAGTCTAGGGTCTGCACAGCTGGTGGAAGAGGGCAGTCGAGGGGCGATTTCCTTCTCTGACTCTGATGGGGCTTCATAAATTTGTACTTGAGCGGCCAAGTGTGACGAACGAGATTACTGAAATCTTCTGGAGCAGATCCATTTTTCATAGCCGACAACTTTGCGCCAAGCAGCGAGCATTGAGTTGTCTTAGAGCTACATTTATATCTTTGTGTCTTTTCCATCTAGGTATATGTATATGTAATAGTGTATCTCTGTATCTGTGTGTATGCAACAAATTGCTCTTGTCTTAGTTGTTTGCTGTCATAATAGTTGCTGCTGCCTTTGTACCTTTTCTGCATTGTTGCTGCCATGCTTTGCTGCTCTAGTTATTGCTGTTTCTGTTTCTGTTTCGCTTGTTCTTGTTGTTGTCTGCCCGTAATCGGACATCAAAATGCGAAATTGATATTCCCTGACTTTTGTTGACCAATAACAGCAATATCTATGAGCTGGCAAACGCCATATTCTCGGCGAGTGCTGACCTATAACTATGCGAGAATCGTGTTTGCGGTAATATAAAACTCACTTACGCAACTCTGTTGGCTATCGATAAACGGCAGTCGATATTCGATTCAATAAATGGTATTGCAAATAGAACGAATTAGGGTTTGTTATTAAAATAATAATTCTATCAAAATTAATTTAAACATTTAGCTCTATTTTTCAAACTTCCGAAGAAAAAGCACAGTATCTTCTGTTGCGGCCGACTGTAGCCTTCCCATCTAGTATTTCAGCTTGCACTTGAGAGGCTTCCCCAAGGCAGGCTTGCTACTGCAATTACTGCAAACATTCGCATGCTGATTCATTTGTAAGGCCGCTAACAAATTTTGCACAATTTTGAGGCATAAATTTGCAACGTGAACAATCAAAAAATATATAAATATAAGCAGAGCAGCAAAAGAAGAAATGTGTAATAATAAGATACAGCAAAATATATGTATAAAATACGAATACGAAAAAAAAACCAATTGTCACATAAACAAAGACTCACGTAACTGCTATAAATACTTACAAACAGCAAAGTAAGAAAGCGACGAGGTTATATACACACACACACACAGGGCGTATGAGTTATATTATTTTTGTTGTGTTGTAATGCGGCGCGAGAAAATGCGAAAAGCAAACGGCAAACAGAAATGGCCAACAAGCCACAATAAATAAAATGTAACATATGCAAATGATGATGAGAACCGTTGTGATATGGTTGTTATTGTTGCCGTTTGCCGATGATGTTGCTGTTGCTGTTGCCGCTGTCCTTGGCTTGCGACAGACAAGGGTTGCAGTTCGATGACAGTCGATAACGATAACGATTACGATAACGATGCATGCCAATACTGGCAGTCAGCAGAAAGCAGAAGTCTGCGTAATTGCAACAATTTCCTTCTTGACGAAACTGAAAACGTCAACGAGTTGTTGTTGCTGTTGCTGCTGCTGCCGTTGTTGCTGCTGCTGTTTGTTGTCATCAAAGCAGTCAGCGAAGCACGACACGCCCGCACAGGCCGCAATAAAACAAAAAGCGAGCAACAGCAACAGCAGCAGCAGCAGCAACGGCAAACGGCAGCAACATGCACGTCAACAACATGCGGCGACAACGCCAGCAACTCGCTCATGTTGTCAATTCTACAATTCCCAGGCAACACTCCGCCAATACACACACACACACATATGTGGCAGCAAAAGTTTTTTAATAAAATTAAATTTAATGCTGCCAAATGCTCAGCGCTTGGTTTGTTCGGTTTCAGTCTGCAGCAAATTGCATTACAGACACTGATGTTGCTGCCACGACGACGACGACGACGACGACGACAACGTGAAGCCAGCAGCATCCGCCTGCAACAACAACCACAAATGCAAATGAGCTACAAATGCTATGCTATGCATGCATAAAAAATGGAAACGCTTAAATTGCCGCATGCCTCATGTTGCATGCAGCAGTTCGCATCTTGCAGCCATAAGTTTATGCCTTTTTACTGTAACACAATATGGCTGCCCTCTGCTTTTTTCCCGCCAGATCTGTTTCTCTTGCTACAGAATTTTTCAGAATTTTCAAAAATAGTTTAAATTTTGGTCTATTTTTTTTTACAAATGAAAAATTTGCTTTGTTAGCTTTTTTGAAATTTTTGTTGAAATTTTCGTTTCTGTGCTTCCCGCCAAAAAAAGCTTGTCATCACTGCTGCTGCCCTCTGCTCGCTGCTTTAATATTATAAATGCCAAAGTTATGAACAGTCTGGCAACCACACGCCACAGCAATCTCCGCTAGAAGTCAGCGCTCAGTTCGCCCAGTCAACCAGTTCCAGTTTGCAGCCAAAGTGCAACGACTATCGGCAATTGGCAATGCAACTCCAGCCACCCACGCCTCACGCCCCAGCCTCAGCCTCAGCCTTAACAACATCAAACCACACCTTAAAGCCTTTTTGCTGTCTGCTTAACTGTGTTTTATATATATGTATTTGTTCGTATTTAGTACAACGCTTTAACAGCGCTGCTGTTTTATCTACATGCTGCCAACTTGGCTTTGTGCTGCGACAAACGCAATTATGGCCAAGTTAGTTAGCTCTTTTTGATTTACGCACAATTTATGCCAATTTTCACGGCTGTCACACGCATCGCCGGGCACTGCTACTATTAGCAATTTACCTTGATTTATTCTTGCACAAAATGCCATTGACTTTCGCGCTCTGACTTCAGATTGGCCTCGCCAACACTGAGAAAAATGCCCCAGAAAATTGTTTTGAAATTGCAATCAATTTTGTATTAATTTGGAATTCAAAAAATGTTGAGTTGGAAAAATGGATTTCTTGCTATAAGAAGTGATAACTCCCCATATAATCCGAATTTATACCCTAACATCTACATTTTTTAACCAAACACCGCCGGGTTTGGTTTTCCAAATATTATTTTGCCATACAAACAGTTTTAGATTTAATTTCTACAATTAAAAAACAAAATTTTTTTGTTCAAAATTTTAAAAATTTGTTAAGGGCGTAGGGGTAAAATTCTATAAAAAAATTTCAAATTTTTTTCTGTTTACTTTTGATTGTATTTTACTTTTCCATTCAAATAAATGAGAAAAACCTAAATCGCATGGAAATCGGTTGTGTTTTGGCAAAGTTACGCCTATTTGAAGTTACTTTTTATTTATTATTTTTATATATTATTTTTTTTATTTTTTTCCCTTCTTGTATGCTCAGATTTATTTTCATTTACATATATTCAGCACTTTGTCTTATCCACTTAAAACTTGATTCTTTTTCTCAGTGAAGTAGAAGCTGATCAGCTGTGCTTCAGTTTAATTGCCAGCAAACACCTTGCGCAAAGGTTACCGAGAGCTCTGCATATTTTAATTAGAACAAGTTTCATTATGGCTAACAAGAAAACACCCACTGTAGGCAGCGCCCCTCACACCGACTCCCTATCTCTCCATCTCCATCTGAAATGTCACAGGCAGCGACCAGAGCGCCCCAAGAAAAGACCACTAAAAAGTAATTGTAGTTAAATGTCAAAGCGACAATTGTTGGTCGTGTTGTTGTTTCTGTTCATAAAGTGAATGGTACAAGCAACAGCAACAACTACAACAACTTCAAACTCTCGGTGGGCGTCAGGTTGAGTTGACTTGGTTTGGTTTGGTTTGGTTTGGTTTGCTTTTGGCCATTGGTACGAGTAATAGAGTGCTGCAACTAAATGAGGCTTAAATCGCAATGAACAGCTGGTCGAGGGAAATTGTAACTGGCAGAGAGAGACCAGACAGAGCGAAATAGAGACCAGTGTTGACAATTTCGTTTGAGAAAAAAAGCTTTTTTGCGATAAGCGCCCAGTAAATGGGGAAAAACGTTAGAAAATTCTATCAAATATCGTTTAAAAAAATTACAACAGGCCTAAATTTGTTGTTAAAAATTTGCTGATAATTTTTTAAAATTTAAGAAAAAACTGACAAGAAGCAAAATTCTATTTAAAGTAATCTGAAAGTTCGCATTCCACACTTTCACAATTTTTCTAGCAAATGTTCTTCAAAAATAGCCACATCTGGCGGGAAAAAGCGAGCTTGGCAGCAGTTATAGAGGCACAGACAGAGAGAGAAAGAGAAGTAGTTATAGGCCAAGCTCACATTGACTGTGAATTGTGTGACAAATCGACAAATCGCAGGCAATTTCAACGAGGCGGCAACACAAGTTGTTTGAGGACACCAAGGAGAAGTAGGAGGATTGGGAGGGAACGTCGGGACAGACGTGTGACAGCTTTGGTAAGGCAATCTTAGAGCCCAGACTAAATATGCTAATTATGCGTTAATAAGCAGTCGACTCTGGCTCTGACTTTGGGCCAGCTTGGCTGATGCCGTTGCCATTATCTGGCGAGGCATGACATGAGGCTCAACTTGTAACTGTGTATGCTTTTTGTTGCATGTAAATATGGCTGATATTGTGCCTACACTCAGAGAAAAGCAGCCAGAAGCTTACTTAAATTCTCAAGATTTAATCAAATCAAAAGATGTCTTTCAAAATTGCAGTCTCACTTGATATTAAGAATTCAATTAGGAATAAACAGTAATACGTTTTTATACCAATAAATATTTCTAGTAACAAAAAATATTTAAATTAATTCTCTAAAAATATGAAAAACAATCTAAAATACACTTAACATATTTGAAATGTACTTTAAATCAAGAAATACTGAAATATATGAGGGTTACTTAATGACGTTCTTACTCAGATAAATAAATTCTGAAAAATACGAGAATTTAAACGTTTTTGCCCTGAATCAATTAGGAATGTTTTGATTATTTTTTTTCAAGTGTATCTACCAGCACTAGTACATACTGTTAGAGGCGCCAAGAAATACGT
Source organism: Hypselothyrea guttata (assembly GCA_035045125.1). Classification (NCBI taxonomy): domain Eukaryota; kingdom Metazoa; phylum Arthropoda; class Insecta; order Diptera; family Drosophilidae; genus Hypselothyrea; species Hypselothyrea guttata. The sequence goes on from JAWNNJ010000172.1 coordinate 575,140, forward strand.
TAATTTGCTGGTCGCTGTATTCTTTTGGCTTTTTGCCGCAAGATTGCGAAATATTTGCTGCCTCGAGGCTTTTAGCTTTAATTATGAACAATCAGTTTGTCTGCAGCCTGACATTGCTGTTGTTCTTTCTGTCTGAATTATTTGCCATTTGATTCGATTTTTGCCTTTATTTTTGTTCTTTTTTTGTTTTTTTTTTTTTGTGGGTTTTCTGCATGTCAATCAAACGGCGCTCAAGTCGTGATTTGATGATTTTGCTGTAGTCGTTTTTACAGCCCAGCCACAAAATTCCCATTTGTCAAGCTGTGACTGGCGGCGTCTACTAATCTGACCTGTCCTTCGATATGGGCACAGAACAGACATGGAAATGGTACTTGCGACTTTTATAATGCCGTGAAATGAAAACAAAGCATTTAATAATATATAAATACAACGAGATTATGGCCAGATTTCAGTGTGTGTTTTGCTGTCTGTCTTGTCTGTCCAATTGCGGAATCAATCAGCATGCTGTTATGCCTTTTGTTATTGTAATGTCAAAATTATAAACATTAATTAAGCCTAAGAGCATACATATTTAGCCAAAAACCAAAAGTCTAATAGCCACAATACTATGGTTTATTTTCTGCAAATAATCGGCAAACAAAGAAATATTTATTTAAAGACATAATAATTTTATAAAAATTTTATTTGGAATTTACACAAAATCTACGAAAATTTAAATTAATATAATTATACATTTTTAATTGTTTCGCGTAGATATACGAATTTTTATATATTTCAATTAATTACGTATTCATTTTGTTAAAGTTAAAATAAGTAATATTATTATTCAAAAAAATTATTTTTAAAATATTTATTTTGAATATTTTGACAATTTTAGATACTCTTTAAAACACTTTGCCTACTTTTGTAGCAGAAAAATTTACGTGAAATATAAAAAATTACGCTGCAAACTAGTTGTGAAAAAATGATCAATTTTGGTCATCTGTTTGAGCTACGTGACCCACTGTGCGCAGGTCAAGAAGTACAGTTCAAAAGTTAGACAAAGAATTTCAAGTTGCCATCCAGATAAATATACACATACATCGCAATATACACATATAAATATATAATTAAGTCAATTATTGTACGGCGAATGGAGCATGATATTTGCAATTATTTTAAGCGCTGGCGCCAGCCATAGAGAGAACAGGCTATACAGATGGATACAGAGCAACAACATCTACAACATCCCCAACAACAACGACAATTCTGCTCAAGTTTTATTACAACATTTTGGGCACATAAATTTAACAATGTCACGTTATAAATTTCAGAGCTCCAAGAAGCCCACAACAACAACGGAAAAAAAATAAAAAATAAAAAACGTCGACTGGCGCTTTATTTATTTCGTGACTTTTTGGCCAACTTCGAGTTACCCTTTACTTTGTCTATGATTTAAACCCTGATATTATTAAATAATATATGTGCTTATGCTGGTTTCATGGCTGTAAAGTAACTAGCTTTTAAACACAAAACCTCTTATATCATCGATAGTTCTTGTTTCCGTCTAAACTCTAAACTTTGCTCTCTGTGTCTTTGGCTTTGACTCTGGCTTTAGCTAATTTATGCAGCGAACTTGTTTCGATTTCAAACACAGAAACTTGTATCTTTATACATTTATACTATATAAAATATATATATTTATTAGCGGCATTTTGGTGCGTCGCTTTTTTAATTGCATTTGCAATTTCTAATTAAGTTTGCTAAAAAAAATAAACACAATATTTTGCAACTGGATTCGTTTGTGTTTCGTGTTTTGTGTTTTTTATTTATTTTTATTTTTCGTATCTATCTTTTCTTGGCTTTGCTTATGCCGTTAGCATGAAATTCATTTTGCCCAGCTTTTTTAGCCATTTACTTTTGTTCAATGCAAACGACTTTTTTTCATCTTTCTGCCTCGTTTTCTTATACTACAGAGACTTGGTTGGCGTCTGAGAAGTTTACATTTTGCCTTTGTGCGGCGTTTGCTGATTCAGCTACCAGTTTTTATAGCTGCAAGCTTCGCTCCTGTATACACAAATATATTTTCATATATTTTATCGCTCATAAAATTAAAAAGTTTTGCGAAATAAATAATATGCAATTCAATTCATGAAAAATATCTTATCAAAGCATTTATTTACTAAGTATCAATAGATAAACATGGATTTAAGTCTGTCCACTGCGGATTTTATATTTTGAATTGAAGATAGTTTTTGCACAATTTGCACTTGAACCTTTTGATTGTCTCTGCTGCATTTATCGCTGTTTTTTCAATATCCTACAGTTCTATTTAGTTATATATATATCGTCGTTGTGGAAGACACAGCTGACTTGCATTGCTCATCACGATAAAAGAAATGATGAGAGACTGTCCCTTAACCCCCTTACCGATTTTGCTACCTGTCATCAGCGTTTTATGGCCAGTCAAAAAATGTCAATAAATGTACAAAATAGCTTAAATTGACCTAATTCTATGTTTTCAGATCACAGGTATAAGACACGATCCACAGCTGCAACACGAGTTGCAATGAAGCATGCATGTACCTGTCGAGCGGAACAACAGTTCGGATTTTGGATTGATATGCTTAAAAAATTGACAGCTGGCGTTGCTTTTATAGGCCATCAGTTTTTTATGGATTTTAATGGAAATTTTGTTGTTAATTTGTAGGCACATTTTATTAGAGTGTTTAATTATTATATAAAGTTCTCAGAAAATGAATAATGTCCAGTATCTTTAAAATATTTACTTCATTATTTAGTTTAAGTTTTGTATTCGGATTTACTTTTTATTAATGATTAGGAACAGTCGAAAAAGAATTTTAAAAATCAACAAAGCAAAAAACTATAAACACAAATCAATTATAAATAATCAATAATAAAGATTTAGACAATGTACAAAATTGAATGGAAATTTAAATGTAAACTAAAACTTACAAAATTTATTACAATATTTACATTTAAAATTTTACATCAATAAATATTTTGGTTATTTTATTTTTAATTTATGTAATTTTCTCTGAACTCCATCAACTCATTGTCTAAAAATAAAGGTCTACGAAATCTTGGCTTAGATTTTGTTGAATGTAAATAAAATGCGTATACATACTACAAATATGTATTATGTGCTAAGTATATACTACAGTTTAAAGTGTAAATCAAGCTTATACCTGAGCCAAGTTCAGCCAGCTGAAAGAAGTAAATAGAGAAAGAAACTAGAGATACACTGAGCTGTGCCTTTTATGACTCATTCCCTCTCAGCTCAGCTCATCTCATTCCAACTCAACGACTCTACTTGCAATAATTCAATATTTATTTAGGTTTTCTGTCAACTTGCTTTCGAGCACATTTGAATATGTCAATATGCCACATGCTGCACGTTTGGTTGCTGCTTCATTAGCATATAACTTGCGTGTGTGTGTAAAATTTCTAGAACTTTTCGAAATTCCAAAATTCTGTGTTGCCTTCTGCACTTAACAACTTCAAGGTAATTCATTAAAGTGCAGCATAATGAAATATGCAAGTGTCAACTGAGCACATCGAGTGAGGCCCTCGAGTCATAAATGGCATAATCCATTTATAATTGCAACGAGTAGCTGGAAACTAGCTGAAAAACAAGCGGATCAGGAACTGTGGGAAAGTCCACGCGCCGGATTAAGTAAATGCGGCGCATCAGCGTTTTATGAACGCTCTTGCCTCAGACATCGGGGCACACTCTGCAAAGGTCGCAGGTAGGCAAAAGGTCAAAGGCAACAGCAGCAGCCGAAAGCACAATGAACACAGCCGATCAGTCGGACGCGCCCAATACCCTGGAATACCCTGTACCCTAAATATAATTTAAATATAATTGAAGAAACATTTTTTCCCACAATATATTTTATCTATATATCAGGTTCACACATGTGATTGCTTATTAGATAAGCAAAATTTTGATGCATCATATCTCTCTTAGTAATGCTTCGATTTTGATGAAATTTACAGAATGGTCTGTTATATAAGTTAGCAACCCTGTTTCCACCCATTTTATATGTACAGGGTATAAAAAGGTAAAGTTGTAAAACGCAAAACGCTGCAGCGCTGCCTCTAACAGCTTGCAGGCAGCTTCCAAATCAACGCGCTCAACGCTTAGCTCTCAACTCTCAGCTCTCAACTACCAAACAAGACAAGACAAGCTGCGTGTTCAGGCATATGATTTAAGTCGGTCAGCTTGGGAAGACCATCATTATAATCAAGTCAACAAAATGATTATTGTATCATCAACGCATCGCTGCTCGTTTTATGCTTTTTTCATCATCATATCTTTCGGATTTTATCTAAAATTTGTCTGTGTTTTGTTAGCTGCTTTCGTCATCGCCCGTAGGGCCGTATGCATTTAGCACCAAAGCTTTATTTATATGCTTTTCATAATTTTTACTTTATTTTTACTTTATTTATATACGGGCACTCTAAAAAGCAAAGCAGCAGCAGACGCATAAATATGAAGACAAATATGCACTGAGAAAATAAATTAAGTAATATGTTAAGTGGCTTGAAATTTCAGATTTGTTTTGTCAATGGTCAAGTGATTCATTTAGTACTTAATTAAAATTATTTGAAATAAATATTAAAAATTAATATTTTGTAAATTATAAAATATAAAGTAAAATTTAAAATAAATCTGCTGCAAATTTTTAAATTTCATTTGCAAATTAAATTAATTTCCATCTGGCTTGCTGAAATGGCGCTTGCTGAATTTAACTCCAAAAAGTTTTCGTTGTAGACCAATTTTTTGGCTCAGTGCATGTATTTATCTGCAGCTCAACTGCGCCCTGTAAACTTTCACTGAAGCTGCTTAGAGTGCTCTGCTATGCGTTGTTATAATTGTTATGGTTATTTTTATTTTTTTATTATTATGTTTGTTGTTTTTCTTCTTTGCTGTGGCAGACTTACTGCAGCTGAGCATATATTTAAAAGAATTTTAGCAGCAAGTGCCAAACAATGGAAAGGAATTTTCACTTTTCTCTGGCACACAATTCACACATTTTGCGATAATTAAGTTGGCGTTTACGTCCAGAGCAAGTCAATTAAACTAAGTGAAAATCTACAAATATAGGCATAAATAGCATTTAAATGTGGGTCTACAAGTAAATTTCGACGCGTCACAATTTGCGCGTGGGTCCGAGAAATTCGTTTATAAATAAATATTTAATAAACATGGCCAAGACGAGGGTAAAAAGTGCGCAAAGTAAGATATATTTCTGCTCAAAATTAAGTATATTTATTAGGGCCAGCTGTGCGGGCCTAGATTGTAAATAGCAGGCAAATCGTATGAAAAATTTAGTAATTATGCCTGAAATCAAATAAATAAATATGAGCGAAGAGAGAGAGGCAAAGCATATTTATGTAAAGGTCACGTCATAAATATTTCAAGTAGGCCCTAGACGAGCCTTAGGTATGTACACTATAGTACATTGAGAGAGGGATAGAGAGCAACTTGAGCAAGGCATGTCAAAAATTGTAGAATTTTATTGCATAGCTCAGATTTGTATTTGAGATTCAGGTAATTACGACGGCAACAGGTCAACGGGTCAACAGGTAGACGCAAAGTCTTACGGTAGCTGCTGCACCCGCAGATATAAATAATCCTGTGGAAGCACCGCAGGACATCATTCACAGCCCACGCTGCCTAAGAGTCGGAGCTCTGCGCTAACTGCAACCCAGTTCAGTTTGGAATTCAGTTCAATCGCTTGTCAATTAGCCAAGATGGAAGTCCAACGCCATGGCATCAACAAGAGCGGAAACAATTCCGAACTCATCATTGGCAATCATCGTCGCGGCCGCCGTCCCAGCGTGGGCTATTTGCTCTTCCAGTACCAGACGGAGCTGACCCGTCGCCATGCGGAGCCCACGCGGCTCTCACGCACCAAAATCCACATCATCGATGGCCTCGTCTCCCGCACCATCTGCCAGGTGAGGCAGTGCAGCATGGAGGAGCTGCAGGCCTGCAAGCGGGAGCTGGTCTACAAGGAGCAGCTGCGCGATGAGCTGCGCAACATGAGACGCCGGCGGAGTTCCACTTCCTCTTCCCGCAGTCGCAGTCGCAGCAGTTCGCAGTCCACTCCAAAGGCAGTTGCCACCATCACAGTGCCTGCCAAAGCGACTTCCCTGCAGTCATCTACAGTGCCCACCATCAAGCCACCAACCACGCCACCCAAGCCGCGAGGCCTGAAGCACTCCAAGTTGGTGCTCCATGAACCCGAAATCTTCGTTTAAGAAATTCCCACAAAACAAAACAAAAAACACAAATATTGTACATTTCTTAGAGTTTAACTTGATTTGTATTTGTCGCAGGTGAATTCAATTGTAGTTTGCGTATGTTTAAGTTTTAGGCTTAACGATTTCAAATCAATAAAAACCACATAAAAAACTAAAACGTTGCAATTACTCAAAAATGTCAATTACAGCGCCCGATTGTAGGAGTGGAAATTCCTGTTCTGAAAGCCAGTTTGCAACGCGTCTAGGCTGAGCGGCAAAATGTATGCCGCAAATGCCAGAGACCTCAGATCGCAAAAGTCAAGAGTTCCCACGAAGACTCTGCACAAAATTGGCCAGTCTAAAAGCTGAACTCGCAGCGTCCAACAGCAGACAGACAGACAAACAGAAAGACAGCCGGACAGACGGACAGATAGACAGAGCGACTAAGAGACCAACAGACAAGCAGACAGCGAAGAATGTGGCTTAAAGTTCAATCGTGCAGCAAGTGTTATTTTTATGCCCGCCAACCATTGAAAATACTCACAAAAGGGTTTAATAACTTTGTGCAAATGGAACAGACAGAAAGCAGGTCCTACAAAGCATATATCATAGATTGCCGTCTCTTAGTACGTTTGTATAAATAATTCGATCTCTGAAACTATACGAGCTAGAGCTATCAAATTTTGTATATAGATAGTTCTATGCCATACGCAAATCATGTTTATCTTAAATGGTTGTTGTCACGCCCATTCCGTCCACAAATCAATGCAAATTGCATAATAAGTACAATTTGGAAAGCAGAAAGTTTTCATTTAGCACAAATATTCATAAGCAATCTAAGAACCTATGCTTAAAAGCACATTTCAATCGATTGATAAAATACAAAGTTATTAAAGCAACAAATGTTGTTTTTATTTAGTGCAAATTTAATTTCATTTTCTTTATGTTTTGACGACTTTTTTTTATGAAAAATTGAAGTTTTTAATGACTTTTGGTTCTATTTTAATTTTTTTTTGGTGAATGAAGGATTTTTGCTGTTGGTTGCACTCGACTGATCGGCTATCTCATTACTGCTTGTATTTTTGTTGAGTGTTTGTTGAGCTTGTAGTGCTGAAGACCTGGTATTTTACATGTTTCAACTCGGCAGCTGAAAGACAGCCTCAGAGCGAAGTCGCCTAAATTATGAAGCTGTCTCCGATATGCAAATCGTCAGCAGCGGAGAAATGTATTAATGAATATATTAACCGCGCAAACAGTCAAATGAGAGAAATGCAGAGAAATGTACACTCTGCAACACAGAAAACTGTGCAGTTGCAATTCTTCCAAGTTCTTCCCAGCTATAACTTACCTTCTGCATCTGGTGTCTGTGGTTATTCCGTTAGTTGCTTTCTATTTGCATAATTTGTAGTTGCTGTAGCTGTAGTTGCTGCTGCTGCTGCTGCTGTTGTTGTTGTTGTTGTTGTTGTTGTGGATTAGGAGCACAATGTTAATAACTTGGCCAAACAGAACTTGTGCCGTTTTTTCTCAATATATTTCTCTTGATATATATTTAATACACTTTTTCTCTTGCACTGGCAGTGAAATTTCTTTTGCGTTAACAACACTTTGAATATCGGCTTAGTATTATAATTATTTTTTAAACCATTTCAAATCGAGCTGCACGTAAACAACTCAACGAAAGCTGCAAAAAAGCCAAAGTGCTGCAAAAAACGCAGCAACCGCAATGACGACGACGACGCGAAGGCAACGGCGACGGCGTTCAAGATAATTGAAATGAACAGAAAACGAAAACGAAAACGCAGACACTGCAAGCTTAGCTGCTTTTTAGCTAGTTCTAGCTATAAATTGGTAAAACGTTCGTTCTTCAGCGTAGAAGAAGACGCTACGATTTAAGATACTTTCAACGACAAACTCTGATCCACAGAGACGAACTCACGCTCCACACGACGTTCCACTGACGATTGAGCTGAAGTTTCTTGGGCTGCAAGCTGCTGCCCCAGCTCAAGCTGCAAGCTCGAAAGCGTTTCGAGTTCGAAAAGCCGAGAGAGCGAGAGAACGAGCGTCGAGAGAGCGCCAACGATCGCCAGTTCGAAGCTTGAGTCTTTCGTTTGGCTTGCTCTCGTTGTGGTTGTTTTTGCTTCTTTTTTGTATAGTTTTTTGTATCTTTTTTTTTTTTGTTGTTGCATTTGTGATTCTTCTGTGCTCTTGCTGCTTTAACTATGCTATTGATTTATTGTTTAGCCATAACTGTTTATTACATTGTGCGTTGAACTTGTTGCTGCCTCCGCAGCCCTAACAGTTAAGGCATCAGAATTATGCACAGCGAGAAACCGGAATTAGTTGACACACATTTGGGCCGCTTTGTCCACAGCTTTGAATCCCACAAAGTTATACAATTATCTCATATAGTTTATGATACACATTTACATAGTTTAATCTTTACATATTCTTTTACACAAATTTATTACACTCTTTGTCCTGACTGACTGACCAACCTGTTATCAACTTCAATCCCAATATATGTATATTTAGTGATATATGTATTTATTTATTTAAGTATTTATTTATAGTTACAACTTAAAATACTTAATATTTTTAAATTAAATAAATTTCCTGTTAGGAAATTAATTAAACTAAAAGTAGAAGATTAAACATAATCTGTTAATAAACAAAATATTATATGTTATGCTTTACATTTAATTATTTTTAGCTTTAAGTATTTTTTACACACCAATTTCATTCTTTTTTCTTGTATTCTTTGGTCTTCAGCTTTCGCTGCAAGCATGAGAGCGCACGTCTCTCTCTCTCTCTCTCATTCTGATTCTCTCTCTCACTCTCTTGCTGTCTCTCCCCACACGCAACTTTTACTCTCGTAAGCTAAGCTCTCACTGCTCTTGTTATGCTCTACTCTCTCGTAGATTGCTCTGTTTACTCCACAAATTGCCGCATTTAGTTGTCGCTGTCGCTGTCGCCATCTCTGTCGCTGCCTCTGTCGCCGTCGCCGTCGACGTCAACGTCTCTTCATGACTGTTTCAGGTTTTAGTATACCCAATGACTTCTTAACGGTTCGCCACTTAATGCCTTGGTTTTTTCGTCTACTTTGCAGTCTCTGTTTTTGTTTGTCGCTCTCGCTCAGCGCTTACAAGCTCCGCCCGCCCCCAAACGCCCCTTGCGCCCTCAGTTGGCATTGCAGCTGTTGCTGCCTCTTTGCTGCACATCAGTTCGCCTAACGCAGCCCAGCTGCACAGTGCTGCAAAAACTTGATACACTTTTCCTACATGGAAGTAATCCGAGTTGTAAGTTGAAGCGGCAAACAGAGTCGCAGCCGTACCGGTTCGGTATCGGAACTGCGAAACGGTTATACTTTGATTAAATATTTAAATTATATTTAGAATATTTATAAGATATTGTCAACCATGCCAAAGTTTATTACCCCTTTTTAAACCCTTTTTTTTTGGATTTAAAAATAATATTTTATTTTTATTGTGAACACCTGAATTTGTTGCTTACATTTCAACCTAATAAAAATGAGCTCATCTGGGGTAAACGCGCATTCTTGCGGTTTCCCCTGCATTTCTATTAGTTTGTTGCCTTCCTCCTGCTCTCCTTTGTAGCTTATCAACGTGCATCTTGTTGTCAGCTTGGCCATTGTTGTTTTTGTTTTGAGTTTATCCAGGGCTGTTGGGGCAGTCGGGCTTACTGGCTGGATGGCTGACCGCAGCGATATGATCTGATTTATTGTTGTAAATAGTTTGTGCCGGCTCGTTGTCATTTGTTGAAATATTTATTTACAATTTTCACAATTGGCATTTGCCAGGCGCGTAATTGATTTGATTGCAACTGTTGTGCCACTTTTACTTTGCTTTTGTCTCTCTAACTGTCATTCAGGGCTTGTATTTGTAGACTGTATTTACATCTATATTCATCTGGAAGCTATCGGATATAGTCAGCCGATGTGGCCAATTTTTTTATAATATATTTAGATTATTTTTTTAGATTTTTGGTGAAAATTTCATAACGATATCCCCACTAGAAGTGTATTTATGGCGCAGTTTTTTGAATCAACAAGTGGTTTCCAATTAGAATTTTTGCCTGCGTCTGCCTAAAAGTAGGCTGTGATTTTTGTTGGCTTAGCGGAGACACGAACCCACCACACTAATTAGTCGACACTTTCCACTGCTGCATGCGATTTTTGTATGAGCAGCGCGAAAATCAAGAGTTTTGTTGTTGTTTGGTTGTTGTTTGGCTGTCGCTGTTGCCGCATGAGTTCTTAATTAGCCCGCAATGAGTTGTCGATATTGGTATTTGTAAGTATATGTACATAAGTTTTTTCCCACTCTCTCTCTCTCTCTCTCTCTGCGGCTCTGACATAACAATTTTGGCCTGTCTAATTACAGAAGTGCGCCTCGCTGTAAAGCGCCTGCTGTTGATATTGCTATTGTGGGGTTTTGAGCCTACTTCTAATTGCAGTTCGAACGCTCTGCCAAACAATTTGGTGTACTCATCTAATGATGACAGCCAGGCCAACACACATAATGAGCCATTTGGCTGGGCGTTGCTAATTTGTGTTGACTGGCAGCAACGGATGGAGGTTGGGGAGGGGGCGAGGGAGTGGGAGCTGCAGCAAACCTGGGGTTGAGTTAAAGACAAAGTTCGACAATTATCTGACATATGTGGAAAATTATACAGCACCGTTAATTGAACTGTTGTTGTTAGAGTGTGTGTGTGTGTGTGCTTCGGCTGTGACCCAAATCCGCAAGGCAACCACAAAAAAATTGTAACAAAATCTATAAAAATAAATCAAATGCATAACATAGCTTTAATATTGAAAAATCAATAGTTAAATAAGTATTACAGATGATTGGATTCAATCTAGATCACTGTAGTTCCTACTGCCGACGCTAGCTGGCGCCAGCCGATTTTCTGGCATGGTATTATTTACATAACTTTTATGTTGATCAATCAACCGATGTATATATCTATAAATTTGTATATTTTATTGACAAGGTATACCTCATCCATATTTCTATAACAAAGATATAAATACACTTTTCAAACAATTAAAATAATACTTACTTCCTTTCTATAGTAGGCGTTACCCAAAACAATAAATATCATTCATTACTTTTTTAAGCGCTGGATTATCAGACAGTTTCTGAACTTTTTCTACACATTTATAATACTGTTTCCAAAATATATATTCGGAAGTAGAACCACCAATAAATCAAGATCAAGATGGTGTTTCTCTTTCAGGCGGAGCACAAGACGACTCCCGCCTATGTGAAATATATATGTGGCGGAATGGCCGGCATGATGGCTACATCCTTAGTACACCCTTGGGATTTGGTCAAGACCCGCATGCAACTATCAGCCACAAGTGGCCAAATGGAATTCGCCAACTCATTGGACTGCCTTGTGAAGGTCGTGAAGAAGGAGGGTTTATTGGCATTATACAATGGAATCGGCGCTGGTTTGTTGCGACAGGCGACATATACCACAACTCGCATGGGAGTATATCAGATGGAGATCGAGGCATATCGCACCAAGTACAATCAGGCACCCAATATTTTACCCACCATGCTGATGGGCATATCAGCTGGGGCCTTAGGTGCAATGGTGGGCAATCCAGCGGATGTCTCTCTAGTTCGCATGATGGCTGACAATCGTATGCCTCCTGATCAGCGACGTAACTACAAAAATGTCGCAGATTCTCTGGCGAGAATTGTGCGGGAAGAGGGAGTTTTAACGCTCTGGCGTGGTTGTATGCCCACTATAGGTCGTGCGATGATCGTCAACATGGTGCAACTTTCTTCGTACACTCAGTTCAAGAGCTTGTATAAGCCGTACATTGACGAGGGTCTTAAGCTGCATATCTGCGCCAGCATGTGCTCCGGTATCTTGACCGTAATTGCCTCCATGCCATTGGACTTGGCCAAGACGCGTATACAGTATATGAAAGTCATCAATGGCATACCAGAATACTCGGGCACAATGGATGTGCTTCTGAAAGTAATACGAAATGAGGGTGTCCGGTCGCTCTGGACGGGATTTACGCCGTATCTGTTTCGCCTGGGTCCGCATACGGTGTTCTCTTTCGTGTTTCTCGAGCAGCTTACCAATGCCTACTCGAAGTATGTGCTTGGCGATGATTCGTCACGATCAGAACTATGAAAATGTTGTGGATAGTAGCAGAAATTAATTTGTAATAGATGCATTTATGAGTATAAATTTAAATTTAAAAAATACGGTTTCGCATTAATATTAAAAAAAAAAATAAAAATAAAAAAATAACTTTTCTTTTAATGAGGATTGAAATAAATTTTCATAGTTGTTTCTAGGTAATACTTTCATACTTTATACTGCATGATATATGTACTGGGCTATATGCCAAATTTTATAGCCTTAGCTTGAATAGATCTCGAGATCTTAAATAGATCTCGAGATCTAAATGAATGACCCGAATTCAACATTGCGACATACATTCCCTATCTTTTCTACAGCCATAACCTTTAAAGTTTTATGCCTATAACAAAACAACAAAAATTGAATAGAAAACAGAATTTTCTAACAAAATAAAAATAATAATTACTATCTACTATAGTAGGCCTTTCTCCAAATTAGCAAATAACTTTTATAACTCTATTATTAGCTAGATAATAATAAACACTTTCTATTAATTAAATTTACTGTTTCCAAAATGTATCCACTGATGAAGAGCCACCTTTAAATCGATACCAAGATGTTCTTCTTTCAATCGGATTATAAGACGACTCCGCTCTATGTGAAATATGCATTTGGAGGATTGGCCGGCATGATGGCCACCTCCTTAACGCACCCTTGGGATTTGGTTAAGACCCGCATGCAAGTATCGGTTAACAGTGGCAAAAATGAATTCGCCAACTCATGGGACTGTTTTTTAAAGATCGTAAAGAACGAGAGAGTGTTGGCCTTATACAATGGAATCGGCGCTAGTTTGCTGCGTCAGGCGACATATACCACCGCTCGCATGGGAGTATATCAGATGCAGATCGAGGCATATCGCTCCAAATACGATCAGGCAGCCACAATATTACCCAGCATGTTCATGGGCATGGTTGCTGGTGGCGTGGGTTCGATTGTGGGCAATCCGGCGGATGTCTCTCTGGTACGCATGATGGCTGACAATCGAATGCCTGCGGATCAGCGACGTAACTACAAAAATGTCGCAGATTCTCTGCTGAGAATTGTGCGGGAAGAGGGCGTTTTAACTCTCTGGCGTGGCTGTTTGCCTAATGTAGTTCGTGCCATGATCGTCAATATGGCTCAACTCGCTTCTTACACGCAGTTCAAGACCCTGTACAAACCCTACATGGAGGAGGGTCTCAAGCTGCACATCTGTGCCAGTATATCCTCCGGTCTCTTGACCGTAACTACCTCATTGCCTTTGGACATGGCCAAGACGCGTATGCAGTATATGAAAGTCATCAATGGCGTGCCAGAATACACGGGCACAATGGATGTGTTCTTGAAAGTGATGCGATATAAGGGTTTCTTGGCGCTCTGGACGGGGTTTACTCCATATCTGTGTAATGTGGTTCCGTATACGGTGTTCTCGTTTGTGTTTCTCGAGCATCTTACCAATGCCTACTTAAAGTACGTAATGGGCGATGATTCTACACAATCGGGTCTATAAAAATGTTTTAGATAATATTCGGAATTTAATTTTAATATATAGTATGTATAAGTTTGAATTTGAAAGTATGCTTTGACATAATACATTTTTAAAAGTTATAAAATACCTAAACAAAATTTTTAATGTATCAATATAAATTCGTATAAATGTGCATATAATATTTATTATAAATAAATAATCATTTTACCTAATAAACAATAAAATTCAGGCTAAATTAAAGATTTATCTCAAGCTTTGACAATTCTCTGGCATGCTTTAAATATAAAAACACGCATGCTATAAGTGCTCTCTCATTAGTTTCGCTCTGCGCGCCATGTTGATCATACCATAATAACAGAAACTGAATTAAAATATATGCATTTATAAGTTGAAATAAAAATTGTTAGTATTTTATTTATTTATGAGATTGCATAAGAAATTTAAATACTATTCTTAATTTTAAATTGAGGCTTAAATGAAGTTTTACCTTAAGCTCCAGCAATTTTCTCGCATGCTATAAGCTCAACGAGCAATTCTCTCACGCTCTCGCTTTCAATCCCGCTCTGAGCTCCACGCTGATCGGGTCAGGCTGCTCTGGGACTTATCACTCGGAGCGTTCAGTTCCAGTCAGTTGGCTTTGTGCAGCTCGATCGTGCGGTTCGGTTTCGGTTTGTGGCTGGCAGTTGAAGTAGTTCGCAGTGGACCGTCTTCTGGGTACTTGTCACAAATTGAAGCCACTTAAGTAGCTGTGGCACAAGTACTCGTATCTCTTCAAGTGAACAGCTTGAGTCGTGCATCAAACGTGGCGCGGAAGTGTTAATTAAAATTCTAAATAATACGCCGCATAAATCAGTTTCATTCCACAAGTGGTCAAAGCTGCAAGTCTTTGATCTGTTGTCTGTAAAGTAAAGTGAATATTGAGTGAGTGTGTGTGAAAATATTGTATCTGTCTTGCTGATAAATCAATAATGAAGCGCTAATTTATGGTGTGCAACAAATTGATACAGACAGCGTTATAAATATCGGATAACCAGAGGCTTGTAAACAAGGTAAGTCCCAGCAAATTCTTATCTCTTGCTGCTTTTATGGTTATTGAATTATGGCTAAGTTCGCATTGATTGATTGCTTGATATCAGTCAAGTATTGTGTCATAAATACGAATTTAAATTCGAGTATTGCTTGTACAAAATATTTGCAAGTGTATCTAAGTGAGCTCACAACAAATTGCAACAAGTTACGGGTAAGATTCCACATCGAATACATTATTAAGCACTTCTATTAACGGGTTCTAGAGCTGAACAACAGGTGTAAACACTACTACTGACAGGGGCAAGGTGTGCGAGGCAGGCTGTAATTATATATTTGCTCATACTATTTGAATTGAGCTGATAATGAGAAGAGTTCGCTGTCAATGACGCCTAGAACACTGAAGCTTATTTGCCCAAGCTCCGAAAGTCTTTAGATTAGTGGAAAGCAAACAAAGGTAAATAATTTTGTTCTAGTTACCACATAGCCTCTATAAAGTAATAATCATAAACAACTGCCTAATTAGACTGAATGGCAAAATAATAACAGATAGTAAATACAAAAGAATTTTGAATAAATGCTTAGATATGCCGCTCAATCACTTGAAATATTTATGAAAATTTGATAAAAACGCAATTGAATTAATAAATATTTTTTTTAATAATAATTTCCATATAAAAACTAATTTAATATTCATACAATGTTCTGTTAAAAGTGTTATAAAGCTTATACATTTTTTAAATCAATGAAAATTTTGTTATTTTTTAATTATTTGCCTTAATAAATACTAATAGCATGTAAAAATATTTACAGCGTATTCTGCTCAGATTCTGCCTACTTTTGTTTGTTATGGCAATTAAAAATAATTGTTTGCTTATGAGCTTCAATAGAAAATACAGCGCCAGCACTCGGCAGCACAAGTTTGGCCAAGATCTCTGGCTTGTTATTGTTGCCGGTTATTATTAAAAGTGTTATTATTATTTTGCTTATAACGTAAGAGTGTTTATTGTTGTTGCTATCAGCTGACTTGATTAAAGTTCGTACGTAAAAATGCTTAAATGTTTGCATGCAGCTTAACAAGAAAATTGCTACAAAAAAGCACAAAAAAAAACCATATGCCATGTAGGTGTGTGTAAATTTAATTACATCACGCTTATCTTTATGTGTGTCAGTACATTTAATACGAAAATCGGTAAAATGCAATTTTAATTTAATTAAAATACAATTTTGTTAGATGTATTTTGCACGCATTTTGTAATTGCCTTGGTGTGTGCATTTGATTTTCAAATAATTCCATTTGCATTTTAGCCATTTAGGTGGATCCATCCAGCTGCTAATTTAGCACACTTGTCACACGTCGTGTGTCACAAAAGATACATATATGTATGTATATAGTTAGATATTTACTGCAACTATATGCAAACATAACTGACAAGCTGTATGCCCTCACAACTCAGTGGAGGCCCTAATTAGCTGAGCTGTCTATACATACAGCTTTTCACCAATAAAAATAAACAACAGCAGCCTGGTTAGTAAATGTAAATAAACCAATCTAAACAACAACTAGAGCATATAGTTAACTGCACATTAAATACACTGACTAACATTTGTTATTATATCTCACTTAAATATTTAAAAAATCATGAAAGCTCTCGCACCTAGAATAGTTAAAGTTGTTGGTATGTTATTAAATTTAAAATTGTAATATATAAATGCTATAGGTTATCTTAACCCTAATAACATATTCGTTGCCCACTCAGATCGCAGAGTATAAATAAATAAGTATTTAAATAAACGCGTGTGCGATTTGTTGATCATTAAAATATAATTTGAATTCATACGTAAAAAATCCAATTAAATTACAATTGCACGATTTGCGTGTAGTGTAGTGTGTGAAGTGATTCCCCCTCAACAAATTAAGTTAATATTTGGTAAAACCAATCAATAAGCCGCCTAATAGAAGAGGTAAACCCAGAGCTGAGTGTCAACAACCTGGGCCAGTAAATGCCAATAAAATGCTGATTAAAGCATGGCTTGCATGAGCTCGCATATTCAATGAAAGCATGTACGACCAGGGGATACGCTGTAAAAATAAAGTAAATATATAAAATAAATATTTACAACTCGGATGGAGCAGCTTGACTTGACCTGAATTAAGCAGATGGCTTTGGTGATGCTCAAAGCCTCTTACATTTTCAAGAATATCTAAAAACTGTATCTTTATGCGTTATTTCAAGCCATATTTTATTTACATGTGTGCTAGGGTAACTCAAAGTCAGGAAAGCTCAATGTGGTATACAATCCGCATTATCAACAGCAAACCACACGTGATCTCAGCCTATGCTGTTGCCAGTTAGACTATCTGTAACTCGGAATATTGCTGTTGTAGGTAGAGATGTATACAAATG
Source organism: Hypselothyrea guttata (assembly GCA_035045125.1). Classification (NCBI taxonomy): domain Eukaryota; kingdom Metazoa; phylum Arthropoda; class Insecta; order Diptera; family Drosophilidae; genus Hypselothyrea; species Hypselothyrea guttata. The sequence goes on from JAWNNJ010000172.1 coordinate 592,477, forward strand.
CAGCCGCAACTGGTTTAGTAGACAACGACATCATTCTGCTTGTCTCATTGTCTGTCTCAGCCTCAGACCCGACGATTTGCGGTTGTTTGTCACATGACGAAAGCCAACACAAAATCAAAATCATTTCGTTTAATATTTGTACATAAAACACAATTAACTAATAATAATGCTAATATTAAAATCATTAAAATCCTAATAAAAATTTAATTAAAATTGTTAATGAAATGAAATGAAATTCTTGAAATTGTAGCTATTGCTTTGCACATTTTTAGGACCTGTATATAAAAAATTACAAAAGGGTCTATGAGGTTAGGGTCAATATTGGTAGAATGGAGGCATTATTACTCCTTAAAGAAAAATGGGAATTTTTATTGAATCCGCATTTCAAGCTGTGTGTTTTTCCTGAATCATTTGAATTCTTTAATAAAATTTAATTGATAAATCATGGAACAAACAAATCAAATATTTTTGGAAAACACATGGCCAATTAATTATTCTCAATTTTTCTCAATTTTAAACTTGTAGTTTGTCTAATTTGGCATATTATGCCATTATCCATTGTTGGTGTCAATTGCATTACGATTGAATAAGAAACAGCGAAGATATATGATTATACAAACACCAAACACAGGGTTATCTACTATCGATTACATCCGACTGCAGCCTTCCGCCCGACCGATCTGTTTCATCTTCGCTGGTTTGTTAATGTGTCGCATTGCGTTGCGTTGATGAATTATGCAGCCACACGCCCATTGGACTGGGGCACGCAAGCTGGCAGGGTCAAAGGTCAGGCGAGCATTGAGCTTAACCCCGCCAGCGCACGCCATATCACATGCTTTAAGTTTAGGCCTGACAAAGGCTAAACAAATTTACGAGCGTTCTTTTTTTATGCTATGCGCTTCTTTTGGCACAAATGTCGTTTAAAAAAAATATTTTTTTTTCTGCTTGGACTTGTCGATGTCGCTGTCAGCGTTGACGTTGACGTCTCTGCCGCTGCCGCTGTCAGCTGCAAATCTTTAAGATATATAGCTGCTCATCAGGTTTATCAGTGCCCAGCTGCGTGCTCGTGTCTACATCTGCGAAGCTGCAATTTTCGAATTAAAGACAATTGCGTCTGGAATTACAAAAGTCCTAAGTAAACCGTATCTTCCTCCATCCATCCATCCATCCATCTGCAGTCCCAAAGCTCAACGTTGTCATCTTTCGCTCGCCTGGCGCAAATCAATGCCAAAAGTAATGCAGATTTTTTCTTTTTTCATTTTTCTTTGTCTTATTTTTATTTTCGTTTTCATTTCGTTGTCGCTTTGGTTGCTTTTTGTTCTAGCCAAAAATAAATTGAATTTTAAATGAGCTACACGAAGAGAACAAATGGGTGCATACTACGATATGTAGTCGACATTTTCTCAGCCCCAACAAGTGTCATCAAATATTTACATAAAACAGTAGACGGCATACAAATAAATCACAAAGAGTTGAGTTCTGAGAACGTAGTATAAGCTCTGCTACAGTTTCAGTGTAGTGGTAGATGCCAAAATTATTTACAACATAAATGTACCAATCGATCGATATGTTGGCCAAGTTAAAGCAGCGGCTAGAACGGAAACTAAACTTAAATGCTACTTGCAAAAACAAGCAATTTATATATTATTTTATATGTATTACAAATTCAAGATACGAAGAATTACGCACATAATTAAAATTAAAATTAAATTTTAATTTTTTATATTTTTTTTATCATTAGTATGCTTTTAAGATGGCCGCAAAAACGCGGAATTATGATAGTTTATGTAAAATAATCTGTATTTCTTATCACTTCAAAGATCTTTCAACTAAATCACACAACTGTCTAGTTAAATTCGCATTTATTTTGATGGCAAATGCCGCGCTCAAATAGATTAGATCTAAATACAACTTGCATTGTCTGTGTTTATATTTGCACACCTCGTTCTCACCTTCTTTTAGCCTTGGCCAGAGCACAGGGTCCCTCTATAATACTATGCACAAGTGCACCGAGTGTGCTCTAGGTGTTGGGTTTTGTCTCAGACTGCGGGCTCGAGTTCAGTGGCAATTTTCCAATTGACGCCTATTACTGTTAATCGCAGCAGTGACCCAAGTCCAGACGAACTTAAACTAATAATGTGAAACAGTTTAATGGCTAAGCCGCAGCAAATCGTCCCCAGGCCAAAGCCAAGAGACCACACTACAAGACCCCGAATAGACCGCACGCCTATGGCCAGAGGGCTCAGCATGAGCTTCTTGTAGGTGTGTGTGTGTGAGAGGGTGTGTGGTGTGTGCGTGTGTGTGTGCGTGAGGGTGTGAGTGTGCGTGCATGTTGCCGGTAAGCAAGTTGTTGCTGCTATTTTAGTTTAGCTGCTGTTGTTATTGCTAAGCACGCTAACTAGCATTGTCGCTGTCGCTGCTGGCGTCGCACAGTGGTCATAAAATTATATAATTCTCAAATTATTCTAAGATTTATATTCAGTAAACAAATAAAAAATTTCATATATAATTATTTTTTTTATGACGATTAGGTATAAAATAAAATTCCTATTTATTTACCATAAAATATAGTTTGTCAATAATTTCCAGTTTTAAAGTTTTAAAATAATAAATAAACTAAAAAAAATAAAATACAAATTGTTTCCGATAACAAACCGCAACGTTGGCAACATATAGCACATATTCTTTAAGAGGCAGCATAATAAAAAAAAAATTATTATAAAACCTTGAACATTTTTCTGTTTTATTGATCTATTCAAATCTTTTGATTTTGTTGACAATGCCCCACTGTACGTAGCAGCCGCTGTCAACGCACGTAGTTGCTTTAAGTTGAATATTAGCATTGATGTTAGTCGTATCGCGTAGTTCCAAGCAACTGGATTAAATTCAAGCGATTTAGTCGAGTAAAAGTCGAGGGTGAAGAATAAACTCAATCTGTTTGCCTCAAAAAAGGATGCCAATACAATTTAAAGGCGAACGCGCATTGCGCATACGGCACGTTGTCCATCCTGTTTGGCAGCTCGTTTAATCAGGCAGCTATGCGGCTTAACGGTAAACGTGTAGTCGTGTGTATCGAGTATCGAGTGTCGAGTTTCGATTTCGAGTGTACTATCGAATGTTTCAATTGAGTCTGATTCTGAGCACATACGCCTCGACTTTTGGCGCTGGCTTTAAGCCGTGCGTATTGTGTTTTCGTTTTCGTTTGTGTTTCGTGACTTGAGTAAAGGCAAAAGTTGTTTCATCAGCCGCACGACACACCCAAATACATATACAGAGTTTTACGTATGCGTCAGCAGAAATGAAAATAGTGAAAATATTAAACGCAATGCGACTGCAGCGGCATATCCTTGAAGCCATGCACACTTTGACCTCATTTCTGTTAAAAACCACCCAAAACGCCCACATATTAAGTGTGTGTTTGTGCGAGTGTAGCTGCATATGTGTGTGTGTGTGAGAGAGAGTGCGTGTGTGTGCGTGGGAGACCTTCGTTGTCTACGTGTGTTTGCAGAAGTTTCCTTTCTGTGCCCGCGTTATAATGATTTAAGCGTGTTAGTATGTTAGGCACACACTGCTCTCAATACCGCACACTGTTGTTGCCAAAACAGCTTTTTTCCCGTCAAATCTGACTGTTTTTGAAGCGCATTTGAAAAAAAATCATAAGAATAATTTAGCTGTATACCAGCTTTAATTTCTGCACATTTTTCGGTTTTTTTTGCGTTCTCTTTCAAAAACGAAAAACAGCTTTTTTCCTCGATAGAAAATTGGCAACACTGTCTGTCACACACTCTCCCTTTCTCACCCTCTCTCTCCCGCTCTTTCGCTCTTCCACACTCGCCGGAAGTCGGCTTAAATCAATAAGCTGGCATATCATCAGTTAAACAGGATAAAAACCTGTAACCCGCTACTTGCGCATTTTAACGCTGAATTCCAACACTTTGGACAGCTCTTCAGCTCATCTATTGAAATTGTTTTGCACAGTGTATGCCACTTAAATTTGTATAAATTGGCAGTAATTAAGCCATTTTCAGTCAGTTAATGAAAATGCATATTTTAAAAACCAATTGAAATTGCATTAATATATATATATTTATCTACTTATGACTACGTGCCCGCAGTTGTTAAACACAGCATAAATAAATATATTTATATATAATCCATATCAAATAAAGTGCGAATTTAATACGATATACGGCTTTTCAATGTGTGTGCAAAATATTATACATATAAGCATTTTATGTTAGCTAATAAATGCGGCATATTATGTGTGTGTATTATGTGCCACTCAAAGCAAAGTATCAAAGATAATATCAAAAATTTAATATTAAATTCAATAATATGCCAAATTGTTTACATTTATCTGTGGGCATGTAAATAATGCCAATTAATGCAAATTTTGCCCGGCTAAAAGTTGTAAATGTTGTTTGGAGTACGTAAATTAAAATCTATGTGTATATTTTTGTGCAAATATTATGAATTACAAAAGCCAAAAGATAATTTTACACACAACTTTTATGCATTTTTTATGGATGCATTAAATAAGAAAATGATTGTGCTTTTTGCGAAGCAGAGATGCTCTTGAATTCTTTTTATCAATCGAAAAACTATAATAATTTAAATTGTTCAATAAAATGCGAGCGCACAAAAAATCAAGTGAAGTAAATAAAAATATTTCTATAAATATTTGCAATCTATATAAATTGCAACAAATATACCCAAAAGTACTCAACCAAATTAAAGTGCATAAAATGAAGCAGCAAGAAATTAAAGCTGAAATAATATGCAAAAATTAAATTTTATGAATATAAACATGTTTATTATTAAACTCTATAAACTGCTGCAGAAAAGTAAATATTTGTGCGCATCTTCAAAACTGCAATGATTAAATTTAAAGCCAGCAAAGATAAATTCGTGCAAATAATAAAAAGCAAATAAAATGTATTTGAATTCTCACAAGTTGTTGTTTCTGTCGTCGTCGTCAGTGCAAATATTTCAGAATAAAAGCAGAAATATATTAAATCTATGAATTCGCACGGCAAAAATCAGGTGCAATATTGAAAAATTAAAGCAGAAAATTATTAAATCACACAGCAAAAATCGCAGCTACAGTGAAGCTAAATTTACCCCAAGTGTATGTGTAAATTGTTATTACTTTTGCATAATTAAAGTGTATTCAATATAGTTATTTTAATACATTTAATAAAATTATGACACGGCAGACGCTTCCAGCCTGGGTAAGACCAACTAATAGTTGCCATTTACGTTAATTTTAAATAAGCTGTATTTTTAAGCAAATGCATGTACTGCCTGGTAAATTTAGCAAGCGGCAAGCATAATATATACCTACATACTACTATATAGTCTTGCCAATTAAAATGCTTTGCACGCCAGGCATATTAAAAAGTGCTCAACTCTGAATTTGCATAATTTGTGGGCCTGAACCTGGGCCGATGCACTTGCTGTCAGCCGGCAAATGGGCAAACAAATAACTTTATTACTAAAGCGAGAGAGAGAGAGAGAGAGAGAGAGTGCTGTCTCTTTCTCTTGTTACGCTTATGCGCTGTCTTTCTCGCACAAATTGCACATTAATTATTTATGTATACAATAACAAAAGTACAGACAATTATTATGCATGTGAAGCAAGTGAGACGGAAACCCCAGACAATCACACAAAGATCTTAACTCAGCTCAAGCGTGTAAATTTTGTTTAATAATTCTAAGCATCTATTTACACTGTTCCCTCCATCTGTCTATCTATCTCTCTCTCTCTCTTAATATATCTCATTCTCTTTCTTTGTGGGTATATGTGTGTGCGCCTGAGTGTGACTCAAAACTTGCACGAAACTTTTGGCAAATTTCAAGCACTTATTGTTTAATTTAATGGAATAGTTTCCAAGTTTTGTAGTTGCAGGCGGCATCATTTAATCATTATTAAAGTGCTTAAATATAATTTAATTTATTAGTGCAAAAAGGCGCATAAAATGTAGATTGACGGAGCGGAATATGCCACATACTATCTGAAAGGAAATACTTGATTATGCCCATAATGAATGCAGAAATTTAATAGGAAAGTAGAGACGTTGATATTGTAATAAAAACGCAAGAGTATTTAGTTTAATTTTTTATTTATTTTGGACCATACATATTTATTAAAATGTAGTGAAACCCCATATCAAGTTGGTTTTTGTTGTAATTAAAATTAAAATTAAAATTATCATAGTTTTTTTGTTAGATAAGTTTGTACCGGCGAGCCCAATGAGAAGGCTCTAGACAAATAAAAGTTGTTCCTTAGTGAATTCAGAAGTATCATAGAGAAAGATCTACAATAGATGTCATGGTTTTATGGTTTTCATCGTCTTTCATTGTTTGCATTTTTTGTTTATTGGAATTTTATATTTAAAATTGATAGTTATTTAATAATATTCATCGGGAAATTGTAGTATTTTTTCATCTTAGATTGTTTCACATGGCTGAAGTATAAAAACCGTTTATCTATTCTGCGTTGTTATTTTGCTGATTCTTTTCGATCCAAGTATCTTAAATTAGAAAAATTAAAATTATGGACATAATTAGGAACTACCATCGAGCTATCATCGTCATGGCACTACGTCTTCGTGTCGTCATAGTACTCTCTCCTTGTTAGACATATTCACATAGCCGGGATATAGAAACTTCCCGCCTTTTCGCCGTTGATGTTTTTATTCGCAGGTTGTTGCATCTGGTCGTTGTTGAAACTGATTTGTTCGAGGCGCTCTTCGAGCTCCAAATGAAATATATTTGGGTTGGTAATTTGCCTTTTCTGAGCACAGCAGCAGCATTTCCGTTGTCCGTGTCTGTTCCTTATCGGCATTTTCTTCTGGCCAAAATATTTGTTGTAGTGTTTGAGCTCCTTCTCAAGTAGTTCTTTAAAGGCCTCTTCCCGCTCCATTATTAGCTCATCCTCTTCGGTGAAGTACTTTCCCTTTTCCTTTAGTTTCTTGACCAATACATTGGTTAATTGTATCTTGGTCTGCGAAATTTGCGAAATATTGACAGGACGTCGTTTTAGTTCAGCCAGATGAAGATATATTGCATGGGCGCAATTATCAGCAGAGGAGGAAGATGCAGAAGTGTTCTCCATGGCGCTTACTCACCGACTAAAAAGGACTATGCAAATAGCGATATTTATAGGCTTCGGTTATAGCCGTAGTTACAAGAAATTAGCAAGGGTTCTACCTGCCACAACAGCATATACTTCATATTCTAGATATACGAAAAACCCAAGATTAACTGTCTTGCTCGGATTGCCACTAGAAAAACCCAAGGCTACAAAGAAACACCCACGATTTGAGGAAATACATTTTTGCATATATTTTATGACCTTTTATTGAAAATTTTATTAGTAAAATATGTACATCAAGGTAACCTTTGACAATATTTGGCAGACTAGACTTGAACATCATTTATTTATATATTGGAAGTATTATTTAATATTATTTATTACAAATTTCTAAAATCTAAAATATTAATGGGTTATCTTGCAGTTAA